>OX465599.1:176960000-177655000 GCA_950022295.1 Bromus sterilis | reverse complement strand
ACCCAACCAAAATGCTGAAACTGGACGTCTTTCAGAGCTTTCGAATGAGACCACAACGCGGAGGGGCCACACTGTAGCCCCACGTGACGGTAGTGCGTACAGGACTTTGGGGCCTCTCAAGTCATCCACCTGAACCATTAGTCATTTAAATATTATCTCCCAGACAATCATTATCGTTGCCTGACTAACAACACAACGGACAATGAATAGTAGCCAGGACCACCAGTGCGTTGGTGCCTGACCTGCTGTCCCGTCAAAGCTCTGCGGTTACCGACAAGGTGAACCGACTCCTTACCTTGTCACGCATGTGCTCCTGGAGGAGCTCGACTTTCGTGGTTTGGTAACTCTCCCGAACGACGATTAAGGTCCAAGGCCGCCAGTACGTCGGTCGTACCCTCCCTGTCGTCCCGTCGCAATACCTCTCGCAGGAACCGTTGGGTCGTCCGACTCTTGCCTTTAAGGACAACCCTTGTTTAGGACCCTAGGGCGGCTATAAAGAGTCAGCAATGAGTGGAGTACAAGGATTACTCCTCGATAGATCACACTTGATATGGCTCGGCACAGCCGGGGTAGGGGCCTTTGACGGTGACTGTATTGTGTTGTACCTATTGCAGTTATAATAAATTGTATCCGCATCACTCCCAGAGTGATCACGACCCGCTATCTAATCGTAGTTGACTAGCAATGCGCAGGGTTCACTGTTGAATATAATATGTATATATAGGCAGCATAGGATAAAGGAATGTACATCAAGGGGCCACAAAGATAGGCTATGCAATTGGATAGGATTGTAACGTAGCAGCAGCAGTAGTAATTCCTAGTGCAAGAAATGTACGGAAAAGATAGGCGATATATGGGGAAGGAAATGGCTCTACTTTCCTGGAAATTCGACGGTAGAGGTACGATCGTCGACGAAGTAGTCGATCACAAGGGCATCGACAGCGGTCGTCGGGACTACCGGACAATAAGAGAGGGGGAAGAAACAATAAATATACAACAATAATAGCAATACAAATACAAGACATGGAAAATGCAGTGTTAGGGGTGAACTAATGCGGTGTTACACGTTGTAGACGAACGGGAATTTAACCGGCTCCCGGGCGATTACCGGATAGACGGTTGGTGGTATGTGTACCGTATCCGTATTCTTTATATTTTTCAGATCAATTTTCATGTATAAAGTTTTTCCATTTGACTTACGAATTAAAAGATATTAATATTTGAAGTTTAAATCATTTTAAAAGAATTTCTGGATTTTATTTTATTAATAATTCTAACATTATCCACGAGTAGTTAACTGGTCAAACCTGACCAATGGGTCCCAGTGGTCAGCCTCTAGTCATTTAATTAAAACACTATATTTATTTTAAAATCAACAGGACCCACATGTCATTGTCTACTATATTGTAAACATCATTTTATTTATGCCTTTATTAAATCTAAATAGCCTAGGGCCCACATGTCATTCTCAGAGAGTCAAATTTAGGCTTAACATAAACTAAACAGGAACTACTTAATCTACTGGCCCAGTGGTCAGCGGCTTGCTTATGTAATACAAGTTTATTAGCACATATATAATCGCATGGGGCCCAACGGTCATAGGGGATTAGGGGAGGGGTTTGTTTAGTGCTAACCCGACCACGTCGGCCGTGTCACGCCGGTGAGGCCGAGTCGTCGGTGGCGATGACCGTCCTCGCCACAGTGGCCCATTTGGGGTGCGTCTTGACCCTACAGGAGCCGCGCAACGAGTTGCATCCATCGGGGCAAGGAGTGCGTGCTGGGGTGGGCGAGGCTCGCCGGGATCAAGCCCGCGGCGGCGGCCGAAGCACTTTCTCGCGGGGCAACGACTACAACGGCTTATTTCGAAAGGAGAAGGGGGGAAACAGGGCTACAGCTCACCACGGTGGGGATGCCGGGCTCGGGGAGGCGCGAGGAGTTTCGGGGCGGCCGGGATAGAAGTCGGCGCGGCGGCGGCTGTGGTGAGAGTGCGTCCCTATTCGTGGGCTATAGTGGCTCCCGGCGTGAGCTAGTGGGCGTAGGAGAACGGGAAGCCGATGGCAGAGCTTTCTGACACAAATGGCCTGTTCGGAGAGGGCCATTGGCCGCATGGGTGCACGGCAGCACGTCCACAGCGGAGCTCAGACCAGGGGGCAATGGCGCATGGGAGGGGAAGAACGGTGGCTCGAGGGGGAGGGGGGTTCTAGGGTTCGCAGAGCAGGGGGCGTGGGTAGGATCTTTATCCAGGCCGGTGACCACCAGATGATTGCCAAGACGACGACGATGGCCACGGCGCCATGGGATGCTCGACACACACGATGAACATAGGAGTGGGAAGAAGACAAGGGGAGGAGGAAGTGGGCCGAGCCCAGTGGAGGGGAGGGGTTGGCTTTTCACAGTGTGAGATTTAGTCCTTTTCGATTTCTTTTGTTTTGTTTTCTCTTTTTATTTCTGTTAATAATTTGATTGAATAGTTTTTTTTATTTTTGTTTCGATTGAAACTTGTTGCATAATTCGTGTAACAGCATACCAAGGTGCCACAAAAAGTTTGGTGGCAAAATAAACTCATTTAATATTTCGCTTTAATAGTCAACTAATAATTTGTGTTGTTCTGGCCCTGGTTTGGATATTTTGAATTTTTCAGTGGCTTGATAAAATACCATAACCACATTGGCATGGACCACTGATTATTTGTGATTTAACAAAAGTGGTTGCACAATTTTTGGACAAATTTTCATTTATCGCATTACTTTTAATAGCAAGAAAAGGGCAATTTGAAATTGTTTTGATCCAAAGATGATCAAGGAATGATTTGAAACAATATTTATCATTAGTCAAAGTGATTACTGTTACAGACACCGAGGATGTAACAAATCTCCCCCACTAAAAGAATTCTCGTCCCGAGAATTTAAGCGATAGAGGGGAAAATATCGGGGTATTCTTCTCGAAGACTATCTTCGCGTTCCCAAGTGGCTTCATCTTCAGAATGATTTGACCACTAAACTTTGAGGAACTTGGTTATCTTGTTGCGGGTCCGACGTTCAGACTGATCAAGAATGCAGCTCGGATGTTCTCGATAAGACAAGTCTTGCTGCAATTCCAGCATTTCGTGATCCACTGCTCGGATAGGATCCTTGAAGCAGCGACGGAGTTGCGACACGTGAAAGACATCGTGGACTTGGGAGAGGATTGACGGCAACTCCAACCGGTATGCCACCGGACCACTTCTGGAGAGGATGCGGAATGGGCCAATGTAGCGAGGAGCTAACTTTCCTTTGATCCCGAAACGATGAGTGCCCCTCATGGGAGTGACACGAAGCTAAGCTTGTTCCCCGGGTTGATAGACCATTTCCTTGTGCTTGCGTTCATAGTTGCTCTTCTGACGGGACTGAGCAGCTTTCAAATGTTCACGGATAACGCGAACTTGATCTTCAGCATGTTGGATAATATACGGACCAATGAGGGTTCGTTCCCCAGTTTCTGACCAATTCAGAGGGGTTCGACACCGACGTCCATACAGAAATTCAAAGGGTGCGGTCTTCAGACTATCTTGATAGCTATTGTTGTACGAGAATTTAGCAAACAGAAGAGATTCCTCCCATTTCTTACCGAATGAGATGACACAAGCTCAAATCATGTCTTCAAGTACTTGATTGACTCGTTCAACTTGTCCTTGCGACTGTGGGTGATAAGCGGTGCTGAAGTTTAGGTGAGTGCCCATAGCTTCTTGGAAACTATCCCAAAATCTTGAGGTGAAAATGCTGCCACGGTCTGAACTGATCTCCAACGGAATACCGTAGAGGGACACAATTATAGAAACATACAAGTCTGCTAACTGACTAGAAGAGATCGTCTCCTTGACTGGCAGAAAGTGGGCAACCTTGAAGAACCGGTCGATGACGACAAAGATAGCATCATGACCCTTCTGTGATCGGGGAAAAACAGTGACGAAGTCCATTTCGATCTTTTCCCACTTCCATTTAGGTATAAAAAGTGGTTGCAAAGTTCCACCAGGTCTTTGATGTTCGGCTTTGACGCGACGGCAAACGTTACACTCATCAACATAACGCACAATGTCTTGTTTCATGTTACACCTCCAGTACCGCTGACGAATGTCTTGGTACATCTTGTTACTACCAGGGTGGATTGACAAGGGTGTATCATAAGCTTCCTTCATGACATCAGGGGCGTAGTTCAGGTTGGCCTTGGGTACCGGAACCACTAAACAACCTTTGAAGTACACCGCATTATCATCATTTGCATCAATAGTGAAGAATGAGGGCTCTCCGCTGGAGACATGGCGCTTAATCTTTGCAATGTCAGAGTCATAATGATGTATCATCTTGATGCAGTAAACGAGGTTTGGTTTGAAAACCAGAGCATTCACATATCCCTGCGGAACAATTTCGATGTTCAGCTTGCGAAGCTCTTCATACAGAGGTGGCTGTTGTATTTGAACTTAAAGTTCACTACATTAGACTTGGCGGCTCAAGGCATCGGCCATCACATTAGCTTTGCCCGGGGTGTAATAAATATCCATGTTGAAATCGGCTATTGTCTCGAGCCATCTTTGTTGGCGGAGATTCAGGTCTGGCTGAGTAAACAAGTACTTCAGGCTTTGGTGGTCGGTGTAGATCTCGCAACGATTACCGACGAGGTAATGTCGCCACAACTTCAATGCATAAATTACTGCTACCAATTCGAGATCATGCGCTGGATACTTATATTCGTGAGAACGGAACTGACGAGAGCCATAAGCAATCACGTGGCGCTCTTGCATTAGGACACAGCCTAATCCTTGACAAGATGCATCACAGTATATCACGAAGTCCTTCTTGGTATCAGGGGGAGCAAGCACCGGGGGAGAAGTGAGCTTGTCCTTGAGAGCTTGGAAACTTTCCTGGAATTTGTCGGTCCACTCGAACTTGACGCCTTTGTGAAGCAAATTAGTCAAAGGTTTGGCAATCTTGGAGAAGTTCTCGACGAAACGATGGCAATAGCTAGCGAGGCCGAGGAAAATTCTGACTTGCTTGACAGTCCTGGGAGGAGTCCAGTAAAGAATATCCTGAATACGTTCTGGGTTGACGGCAACGCCATCCTTGGAAATCACATGACCAAGGTAGGTTACTTTGGGAAGCCAGAACTCACACTTAGAATACTTAGCATAGAGTTTGTGTTCTCGAAGCTTTTCTAGTATAAGAAGAAGTTGCTCAACGTCTTCTTCTTCATTCTTGGAGTATACCAAGATATTATCCAAATAAACCACGACGAACTTGTCGAGGTATTCCATGAATATATAGTTCATCAATAGGGAGAATAATGAAAGCGGTCTTCGGGATGTCCTCTTCACGGACCCGGATCTGATGGTAACCCAAACTCAAGTCGAGTTTCGAGAACACCGTAGATCTAGCAAGTTGATCATATAGATCGTTGATCCGAGGAAGCGGATACTTGTTATGTATTGTTTCCTGGTTGATAGGTCGGTAATCTTGGACCAAACGGTTCGTTCCATTGCTCTTCTCGACAAAGAGCGAAGGTGCTCCCCAAGCAGAGGAACTTGGACAGATCAAGCCTTTGTGGAGTGCCATGTCGATCTCCTTCTTCAGTTCAAGGAGGTGATGAGGCGACATTTTATAAGGGCGCTTAGCAATAGGGACGATGCCAGGTTCAAGTCGATGACAAATTCGACTTCTATGATCGGGGGTATTCCTTTCAATTCTTCTGGGAAGTCATCGAGAAAATCGCGAATGACTAGAACGTTCTCAATTTCTTCAAGAGGGGAAGCATTCAGTGCATTCAGAGCATATATATGGCTTTCGGCATGCTGAGTTGTTCGGACCGAGTACAAAATTGTCTTGCCAGAAGGGTGGTTGAGCTGAACTGTCTTAGTGGCACAGTGGATATGGGCATCATGTGCCGCCAACGATCCATACCGAGGATGACATCAATGTTGGACGACTTGAGGACAATAAGAGGAATAGGAAACAACAGACCTACAATTGCAATGGTGGTATCGGGGCTCATCATGGTGGCACGGCTCTGAGATCCATTAGCATTTACCGCTAAAAGAGTGGTCAAGGGTTTCATAGCTATTCCATGCAACTGATCAAATGATTGGGACATAAATGAATGCGATGACCCAAAATAAAAAAGAACGGAAGCTGGCATTGAATTTACGAGTAAGATGCCCATCACGATAGTCAAGTCCATCTTAGCCTTCTTAACATCAACATGATTGGCAAAGCCACGTTCAACAAGAGGCGGTTTGGTATTACCTTTTCTAGTATGAAGGTTTCGACAGTTCCTCTTACGGTCAACAGGAGGACATGGTGCATGGTGACCTGGCTGTCTACAGTGACGGCATAAGCCATCATTATGGGGAGGAGCCATAATATTGGGTTGTTCAGTCGGAATCGTTAGTTGTCTCGACGGTGGAGGCGGACGAGGCGCAGCATAAGACGGCCTTGGCGTTGGAGCAGGACGGTGAAAAACATTGTGCGGGAGCCAGACTCTAAGTTTCTGAACAGGCCGACCCGAAGATTGGCCAGCATTTCGAGGACGCTTGAACGATTCCTGGTGCTTGGTCAGAGAAGTTTCGACTTGGAAAGCCTTGCTGACAAGGGTCGCAAATCCCGCACAATCATGAAGGACAAGTGTGAGCTCTATATCAGGATGCATCCCTACTCAGAATTTCTCCTTCTTGCTAGCGTCGGTGGCAATGTCTCTCTCACCATAGCGGGACAACTCAAGGAATTTCCTATGATATTCATCAACAGTTGTCTGGCCCTGACGAAGTTGGCGAAAATCCTCCTTCTTCTGGTCTATCAGACCTTGAGGAAGGTGCCATGCACAGAAGGTTAACTGGAATTCTTGCAAAGGGGTTACAGTTCTATCTGGCAGCGCAAGCCGGTGGCATTCACAACACTGAACAGCTGGACCCCTCAAATGATACGTCGCATAGGTGATGTAACTGGCAGGGGCAACAGCAGTTGACTTCATCTGAAAAGCAATATCACGGAGCCAATCGTCACCATCCATAGGATTGGCGGAGCTGTGTAAGGTTGACGGACTGAGGAGCACGAACTCTTGCAGTGTTATTGGGGAATTCTGAGTTGGAAGCTGAGCCATCACTCCGGCCATAAATTGACGGTTCAGATCAAACTGCTGCAGTATATCGTCCATATAAGGTGGAGGTGGGGGATCGTCAGCCATCCTGCCTGAACAACAGGGGTTAGTTAAGACAAAGACTTTTCAAGGATAAGAAGGCATACATAATGCAGTACGAACAATGAACGAGAAGTGCAGTAGATACACAATACTAGTCATATAGACATATAGATCGTTGCACATAGTCGGTCAAAATCGGACAGCGTAACATCATAGAAATTAACGAACAAGGACTGAGTAGCCAGCGCGCAGACCGCGGTAAGGAATACACGACGCGACATAGCTAAGGCTATGTCAATCACGCCGCAAGAAAACTGTTAGCCACAGGAATTTGTTCCTGAGAACGCGCGGCCTGCCCCGAATGAGAAAGGGGATCCACGGTCCGGTACCTGGGTTAGAACTCGTGCGACATGAGTCAATAGAGGGGTAAGAAGCAGAACACCGGGTGGAATCAATAAGTTCGTGATCCTAATGTCAGAGTTAGTAAATCTTACCAGCAAGGATAAGAGAACAGAGTCCCAGAGCATAGGTACAGCGAAAAGGATCTTAATACCATAGATATCACGACGGGATGATATCGATGTGGGCCCCTAAGCCAAAGATTAAGTTAGCAAAATAGTTTTTCAAAGACTAGACTCAACTTCAACGAAGTAGTGGTTGGGTGGCTTCCTACAGGTAGTCGGCTCTAATACCAACTTGTGACGCCCTCGATTTACGATCATGTACAGTAATCATACACGCAGGGTACATGATCGAGAACAAGGTCCCATGGTGAGAATATCACAGCACAACACTAAACACAAAAGGATAAACCAATATATTACAACAAAGGGGGTCACATGGACCCGAATACATAAGTCATACAAACATAATATCTGAGTACAGATTGAAAAGGCGAGGCCTCCTGCCTAGGACCCACCGAACTACTCCTGGTCAACGGCAACTCGACGTCGTTGTAGGCTCCTCATGGAACCCCCTGCTCCTAGGCTCCAACGTCGACTGAGCGAACGATCACGAAAAACGAAAAGGGGAAATAAAGCAAAGGTGAGTATCTAGCATACCCGCGAGTCTTACGTCCGCTGCTAAGCATGTATGCATTTGTATCAAATGGAAAGGGGAGGCTATATATAGTGGAATGCATTGTAGAAAATCTGAATAAGGGTGAGAAGCTAGGCCTATCGAAGACTAGCATCTTCCGACGAGTCTTGCAGCACAAGAAGAGAACAGCCAACAGTTCAATAGCATGAAGTTAGTAACAATGCACCATAAGTTATTGCAGCATTGTATAATAGTAAGTTGTAATAATTAATAGTTATAAATGCCTTCGAGTTACCTTCCTCGACTTCCCTGCGAGGAAGAAAACCGGAACCAACTATTTAATAGTAGTAGTTTGTAGTAGTAGGCTCTGGCTTCAGCATAGAGCGTCCTGTTACGGTGGACACGCTTTTCGAATAGATCAAACTCCCTGGAGGTGTTCACTACTGTCCAACCTGCATGCTCGGATCTCCAGGGTGGCGTACACCTTGTTAGGGAATGCCCCACCAAGGCTATCCGACAGGCAGAGGCTCATCCTACGGCTCATTAGAGAGGTCCCCACCGGTCTACAGTCCTAAGCGCAATAGCTTCATAAGCCATCACCTCTCGTACTCTGGTTCGTTGTGCGCCATGTGGGTCCAGTGCCGCAGCACGATCCGACCCAACCAAAATGCTGAAACTTGACGTCTTTCAGAGCTTTCGAACGAGACCACGACGCGGCGGGCCCACACCGTAACCCACCTGAACCATTAGTCTTTTAATATTATCTCCCAGACAACCGTTATCGTTGCCTGTCAGAACCCTCTGTTAGGTAATGTGCTAGGATCAAAGTCATCTTGCATCATGTTAAAATTTTCAAAAGAAATCATTGAAATCAATTTCAAAAGCAAAATGGGAGAAGGACCCCCCCCTAGATGAATTAATTCAAAAGGCCAGAAATAAATCTTCTCCAAAAATTCATGTTTGATTTTTGAAAAGTAGTATAAATGAGTGTGATCACATATCAAGTGATGTGGGACCCACCCCATGCTCATGGATTTTTCAAATATTCAAACAGTGCCTTGGAATTAATCAAAAACCCCTATTTGATTTAACGTTCAAATTATTTGAATTTTAAAAATGTTCAAAATTTATAAGTGGCTAGTATATTATTTTGTGAGGCCATATAAAAATTATGAGCATTTAATAAAATGGTTTGCTATTTATTTTAGCTAGCCAAAACAAATGTCAGAAGAAAACAGAAAAAAGAAAAGGAAAACCCTTACCTGTCGCCCAGGCGAGAGCAGCCCAGCCGGCCCACCAGGGGCAGCAGGTCTTCGTCCCCGTCCCGTGCACCCAAGCTGCTCGCTGGAAATCCACCGAGCTAGCCGTGGACGCCACGTCGCCGCCGAGAGCCTTCCAGGCCTCCCTGTGCCTCCTTCCTTCGCCTAGAGACGCCCTGGAGCATGCCTCCTCCATTCCCTCCTCTCCTGTTCGTCTCTCCCTCTCCCCGCGTGAGTTCGTCGACACCCGAGGAGATCAGCAGCGCAGCCGCCATGGAAACTCGTGGCCGGAGCCCGAGCTAGGCCTCCAGAGCTTGTCCTTCCTCCTCACCTTCTTCGTCTTCGTCTCTCCATAAGGAATCGCTAGCTGAATCGACCCCGAGCCAACGGAATCATCGCCAAGTCGTCGCCGGACCCGCGAGATCCCGACGACGAATTCGTCACCGTCGCGCCACCAATCGCCCCGCCGTCTGCACCGTTGAGCTCAGGGTGAGCTTCTCACCGTTTCCCCCAACCTAGCACCACCCCGTTCGTCCTCTATCCTGTTCCACCATGGTAGCCGAACTCCGTCGCCGCCATGGCTGACCCCGAGCTCGCCCCCGTGCCTTTACGCCTTGGTTCGAGCGCGCTTCGTGTTCCCCATCGCCACAGCTTCACAACGCGCTAGACCACACTCGTTTTCATGCACTGCAACATCGTCTGCTTCAAAGCCGAGCCACGGCAGCCGCAAGAGCTCGTCGCCGGCATCACTCCGGTGGCGCTGCTGTGCTCTGGGTGATGCGCGCATGCTCGGGCTTCCGTTTGGTGGCCTCAGCGCACCAAATGGTGGCCGGAGACGCCCTCCCCTCTGTCGCCGCCGCCTCGGTTGGTCGCCGGCGTTGAGCCGCCGGCGAGGCTGACATGTCCAGTCTGGTTAGCCACTAATCCCCTGCCTAATCCAACCCCAGTGAGGCTGACAGTGGGCCCAGGCCCCTAATCCTCTTTGTTTAATTAAACAGAGAGGGGATTAGCCTCTGAGTCTTTGACAGGTAGGGCCCCCATGTCAGTTTGATTGGTTCAAAACCCGCTGATGTCATGCTGACGCAACAGTCACGTAGTAAATCGAATAATTGATTTATATAAATCCAAAAAATCCAGAAAAAGGCTGAAACTTTGAAAATTCATAGAAAATTCATATCAACTCCAAATTTAACAAATAATATATGAAAAATGATCAGGAGAAAATAAGCTATCCAAATATGCAACTTTCAACTATGTTTGAGTTGATTTTAAAATGGGACCAGTAGCATTTGCTATTTGGTTTAATTGGAATTAAATCAAATTCTTTTCAAATGCTTTTGCAACTTGAACCATAGCAACATACTACATTTCAATTACACATCAGAGGCATATCATACACATTTAAAAATGGGTTAACTTGATCCAACAATGTCATATGAAACTTGGCTAAATTGGAAATCATATGTGGAGTTTAAATTTGCAAATTCAATTACAAATACCCCATTTAAGTGGAATTGCTTCACACATCAAAGCATATACATCAAGTTTCAACCTTCAACCATGTGATTGTGCATTGTATTTACTTTTCTACCTTGTTTTTTGTTTGTCGAGTAGAGGTGGAACCGGAACAGGAGGCTGCCCCCTTAGTTGAAGACCCCGAACCCGAACCTCGTCAGCAAGGCAAGCAAACCCCCATTGATCATGTCGATAAAATCCCACTTCCCTCTCATGTCTCGCTTATGCATTGTATAGGATGATTACCATGCTACGTTTCTACCGCATAGATGAACCCATTCCTTTGCATGACCTATCTTTTGTCACAGCAGTAGGCAAACCACAATCCTAGCAAATGTAGGAGTTGGTTGATATCATGTGGCCCCTGCAATTGTTACTGCTTATTGCATGCTTAGAGTGATACCATGATGTTACTATTATGTGAGTCGGGATGGTAGTAATCATGATGATGTTGGTGGAAAGGTGTTGGTGAATCTACCCTAATACAAGGTGAACGATGAGAGGCTGTGTAGGAGTACACAGTGGGTTGTCTCGTTGAACACCGCCCTAAGTCCGAGTTCTTGTGTGGTGATCCAAGATGAAGAGTACAACCACACATTGGGCTCACTGACCCCTCTCAACCTATTAACTCATCCCTTTCGATGTCCAGATGTCGCAGTAGTTCGGAGTTCTGGTAGGATTGTGGCCTGGCTGCTAAGTGAGAGAACGGCTCAACCGAGACCGGCTTATGCACCACGCACACATCACCTGGGTCCACTTCGGTTAACCGGCCGGGTTCACGATAGTGGTAGCCAACCCAGGTATGTGGCTTTCTTGGACTAGGTAGGCTATGAGGTAACATTTGTGGTGAGCATCCTCGCTGACACCCCTTGAATGGTGTCGAGATCAAAGGCGGTAAATGATGATCATGTGTGTGTAGCGGTACACCCCTGCAGGGTTAACAAAACTATTCGAATAGCCGCATCCGCGGTTAAGGACTGCTTGGAAAGCTTAGCTTGGTTATTAGACAACTTGAACTGGATACTTCTAAAACACACCAAGATAAGTGTGAGTGCTATGGCGTGCTTTCTCGTGTGGAAGTCGAGGAAGGCACCATAGTGGTGTAATTGATTGGAGAAAGTAGTGGACTCGTGTACGCTTCTTACCTCAAGTCTGGTACTCGTAGTTCAGGACTAGCCAAGTCAAAGCGGGCACTTCGGCAAATGAAACCCCACCTCCCTTTACCTTGATACATGTGCATGAGTAGTATAGCTCCTATGTAAGTCTTGCTAAGTACGACTTTGTACTCACGTTTGCTTATTCTATGTTTTAGATGAACCCACTGACCCCGAAGGTGGCTTCTTCATCGAGCTCGACGACTAAAGACCAAGCTACTCTAGTCCCAGTCACACGACTGGTTCCCTCGTGGAGGGCTTGTGTTTAAATAAGGCTTCTTAAGCCATTTGTTAAACTTGTCTGTACTCAAACCTACTTTGCTTCCGCTATGTTGTAATGTTGGATCACATGCTTGTGATCTCTGTGTGCACTCTGTGAGAGTAATCAATAAAATGTATACTTTGTAGAGAATTGCAATGATACCTGCTATTCATATAAGGCATGTGTGTTGCGTGTATGTTTACAACATGCATGTCTTTGTATGGGTTTTCGAGACCTTAGTTGTGATCTGGCTGGCGGTCTTTCATACACAAAGTGGCCCTTAGATGTGCGCAGCTTGGGGCATCGCAATGCTATTGCTCGAGACTCCGTCTCGTGCACACTTTGTGGTATGATTGATCCCGCCCTAGACCCCGACTAAGTGATCGGGCTGGAGTAAGTCTATGTAAGAGTTATGAGATAGTCGATAGTATGGTTGAGGTGACTTGTCTTTGAATATGGGAGTTCACCACCCATATCATTAGACTTGTGAGTGGATGATGAGGACCCATCTCAGTTGATCATCCGGCCTGGATGGGATGCCACTCACGTACGATGCTTTCCGAGAACGTTCTTTGCTTGGCCTTGTCTGCTTAGACAGGTGGTTACGGTTGTCGGCTCTCGATATGACTATGTCCTAGCAGGACTTGCATACGCTAACCCCGGGTCCCGACATTGCCTGACTAAGAACACAACGGACAGCGAACAGCAGCCAGGACCACCTGTGCGTCGGTGCTTGCCTTGTCGTCCTGTCAATGCTCCGCGCTTACCGACAAGGTGATCCGACTCCTTACCTTGTCTCGCATGTGATCCTGGAGGACCTCGACTTTCGTGGTTTGGTAAATCTCGAGGATGACTATCAGGGTCCAAGGCCGCCAGTACGTCAGTCGTACCCTCCATGTCATCCCTTTGCAATACCTCTCGCAGGCACCGTTGGGTCGCCCGACTCTTAGCTTTAAGGACAACCAATGTTTAGGACCCTAGGGAGGCTATACAGAGTCAACAACGAGTGGAGTAAAAGGATTACAAGGCTTTACTCCTCGATAGCTCACACTTGATGTGGCTCGGCAGAGCCATGGTAGGATCCTTTGACGGTGTCTGCATTGTACCGTACCTATTGCAGTTATAATAAATTGTATATGCGTCACTCCCAGAGTGATCCTGGCCCGCTATCTAATCAGAGTTGACTAGCAATGCGCAGGGTTCACTTCTGAATATAATATGTATATATAGGAAACATAGGATAAAGGAAGGTACATCAAGGGGCGACAAAGACAGGCTATGTAATTGAATAGGATTGTAACGTAGGAGCACCAGTAGCAATGCCTAGTGCAAGAAATGTACCGACATGATAGGCGATATCTGGGGAAGGAAATGGCTCTGCTTTCCTAGAAGCTCGACGGTAGAGGTACGGTCGTCGACGAAGTAGTCGATCACAAGGGCATCGGCATCGGTCGTCGGGACTACCGGACAATAAGAGAGGGGGAAGAAACAATAAATAAACAACAATAATAGCAATAAAAATACAAGACATGGCAAATGCAGTGTTAGGGGTGAACTAATGCGGTGGTAACACGTTGCAGACGAACGGTAATTTAACTGGCAATTTAACCGGCAATTTTACCGGCTCTCAGGCGATTACCGGACAGACGATCCGGAGGAGGAATGTCTTGTGTGCGGTATGTTAGGTGGGTGTGCTGGGGGTATGGGTAGCGTATCCATATTCGTTATATTTTTCTGATCAATTTTAATGTATAATGTTTTTCCATCTGACTTATGGATTAAAAGATATTAATATTTGAAGTTTAAATCATTTTGAAAGAATTTCTGGATTTTCTTTTATTAATAATTCTAACATTATCCACAAGTAGTTGAATAGTCAAACCCGACCAGTGGGTCCCAGTGGTCAGCCTCTAGTCATTTAATTAAAACATTATATTTATTTTGAAATCAACAGGACCCACATGTCATTGTCTACAATATTGTAAAAATCATTTTATTTATATCTTTATTAAATCTAAATAGCCATGGGCCCACATGTCATTCTCAGAGAGGAAAACTTGGCCTTAAAATAAAATAAATAGGAACTACTTAATCTATGGGCCCAGTGGTCAGTGGCTTGCTGATGTAATACAAGTTTATTAGCACATATATAATCGCATGGGGCCCAACGGTCATAGGGGATTAGGGGAGGGGTTTGTTTGGAGCTAACCCGACCACGTCTGTCGTGTCACGCCGACGAGGCCGAGCAGTCGGCGGCGATGACGGTGCTCACCACGGTGGCCCATTTGGGGTGCGGCTTGACCCTACAGGAGCCGCACAACGAGTCGCATCCATCGGGGCAAGAAGTGCGTTCTGGGTTGAGCGAGGCTCACCGGGATCAGGCCTGCGACGGCGGACGGAGCATGTGCTCGCAGGGTGATGACTACCGCGTCCAAATTCAAAAGGAGAAGAGGGAAAACGGGGCTGCAGCTCACCACGGTAGGGATGCCGGGCTCGGGGAGGCGCTAGGAGTTTCGGGGCGGCCGAAATCGAAGCCGGTGCGGCGGCGGCTGTGGTGAGGGTGAGGCCCGATTCGCGGTCTGTGGTGGCTCCCGACGTGAGCTGGTGGGCGTAGGCAAACGGGAAGCCGATGGCGGAGCTTCCTATCACGATGGCCTGGCAGGAGAGGGTCGTTGGCCGCGTGGGTGCACGCCGGCACGTCCACGGCGGACTTCGGGCCAGGGGCAATGGCGCAGGGGAGGGGAAGAACGGCGGCTCAAGGGGGGTTCTAGGGTTCGCAGAGTGGGGGCGTGGGTATGATTGCCATGGCGACGGCAACGGCCACGCGCGGTGGGATGCTCGACACGCACGATGAACAGAGCAGTGGGGAAGAAGACAAGGGGAGGGGGAAGTGGGCCGGTCCCAGTGGAGGGGAGGGGCTGGACTTTTCGCAGTGGGGGATTTAGTCCTTTTAGATTATTTTTGATTTTTTTCTCTTTTTCTTTATTTTAATAATTTGTTTGAATAGTTTTTTATTTTTGTTTTGATTGAAACTTGTTGCATAATTAGTGTAACACCATACTGAGGTGCCACTAAAAGTTTGGTGGCAACAGAAATTCATTTAATATTTCGCTTTAATATTCAACTAATAGTTGGTGTTGTTCTAACCCTGGTTTGGATTGTTTGAATTTTTCAGTGGCTTGATAAAATACCATAACCACATTGGCATGGCCCACTGATTATTTGCGATTTAACAAAAGTGGTTGCACAATTTTTGGAGAGAAACCTGAAGGACTGTGCTATCAACAAAGATCTAGATCTGGACCGGGGTGCGTGGAAGTTAGCTATCCACGTGCCAGAACCGTGATTTGGATATGATATCTTCTGGGTTTCAGCTTTCGCCTACCCCAACTTCTTTGCGACTGAAAGGCTTTGTCGTTGTTGTTTGTTGTTTTTGTTGGTTACACAATTTTTGGACAAAGTTTTACTTGTCACATTGTTTTTCATAGAAAGAAAAGGGAAATTTGAATTTGTTTTGATCCAAAGATGATCAAGGCATGATTTGCAATAGTATTTATCATTAGTCAAAGTGATTACTGTTATAGACACCGAGGGTTTATGTGGCTAAGAGTTTTCCTTTCTCTTTGAAGGAAGACGCTAAAGCATGGTATGATGCACTACCTTATGGTCCATTAAGGGTCCTCAGGACTTAGCTCAATCTTTTGTTGATAAATATTTTCCTGCTCATATGCAACACGCTGCTTTACAAAAATTTTATAACTTTAAACAGTTGCAGGATGAGCACCAATCTAAAGCTTGGGGGAGGTATTGCAGTTCAATTAAGGCTAGACCGGGACATGAAGTCCCTAAAAATGAATTACTTGATATATTTTATGCTGGTCTAACCGATGAATCTAGATCCTATTTGGATAGTTATGCTGGTTGTGTTTTTAGGGAAACAACGCCGAATGATGCTGAATAATTAATGGGCAAGATTGCCAAGAACCACGAATATTGGTGTGTCCCTGAACCACCTCCACCACAAAAGAAGAGGGGCATGCTCGTCCTAAGCCCCGAAGATATGCAAGAAGCAAATAAGTCTATAAAGGAGAAAGGTATTAAAGCTGAAGACGTGCAAAAATCTACCTCCTATTGAGAAGTTGTGTGAGCCTACTACTCACCCTCCCTTGGTAGAGGTACACTCTCTTTAAGATTTTAATGAAAGTGACATCCCTAAAGGTAAGCCTCCACTTTAAATCTTGATAATTTTATTATGAAGCAAAACCAGTTTAATATGAGGTTGCAAAGTCAGTTGCATGATAATACTCTTGATATAAAAAGTTTACTTGATGTTCTAGGCAGAACAGTTAATGATGTTAAATGTCTTGTTAAGAATATTCATATGGTTCAAACTCAGCTTGAACAAATTTCTAATGTGCAAAAAGATTTGCTTGCTAATAATGCCAATCAGGATATATAGGCTTATGGTATAAAGACTAGGGGTGGAAAAGACACCCAAGATTCTCAAGTGCAGGTAGAAGACAAGATTCTCAAGTGCAGGTAGAAGACAAGATTGTTAGCTCTCCAAAGAAGAAAAAGAAGAAGAAACACAAGGAAGATGACAACTCCAATGATTCTATTACAAGTGAAGGACCCGCTGTTGATCGTAATAGTATATCTCCCTCCGATGCTGAAACTGAAGACGGTACTGAGCCTGAAAATGATAAGAAGAAGAATGATCCTCCCAAGGTGTGAGAGAGGAATCACCCGATAAACGCAAGAAGTATACTAGATAATAATTTATCGCAAGAAGACATGGGAAGGAAAGGGAACCATGGGTACAGAAACCCATGCCCTTTCTAGATAAGTCTCTCAAAACTAAAGAAAAGAGCACTATTATAAATTTTGTGAATGGATGAAAACTCTTTTTCTTCAAATTCCCTTGACTGATGCTATTAAGTTACCTCTTTATTCAAAATATATGAAAGATATTGCTACTAATAAGAGAAAATGTAACATCCCAATTTTCTAAATTCAGATGTTAATAGATCATCATATGCATGTCATGGTGTAGTTTTGCACTATTTGGATTTTCTAGAATATTTAAAACATTTTCAACTTATGGCAATTTATTGGAGAGGATATAAAATGACTTATCCCCTATTTAAAAAAGAGTTGAAAAGTGTTAACAATTTCCTTGAATGCTCTTTAAATGTGTTATGGGAATTATAAATAACTCAATAAGTATTTTTGGGATTTTTATAATACTCATACTGATTTTATTACATAAAAGGTATTTATGAAAATTGCATAATAGCTGAAACAGTAATTTCGGCAAAAACAATTATTTTTATTATGTTATTTTATTTCCATGATATTTTCAAAAATCATAATTTATTATTTAAAAATGTTCTGCATAGTTGGTTGACCAAATAAAACTAAAAAAATGAGTTTCGTTTTGGGCCTTCCAACCGGCCCAATGGTGTTTTGCGTCGCGTAGCAATCTGAGTTTGAGTCGGTTTAAAAAAGTATATTTTTTGGGTTATATATAGTTTTCCGATTTTCCTTTTTTCATTTTTTTAAACCCTAATTTTTCGCCCGCGGGACTCGCACGGCGTCGCCGCCGCCGCCTCGGAACTCGCCGGATCCGCCGACGGAGCTCCGCCGCCAACCGCCGCCGCCGCCAGTAAGCGCCGCCACCGCGCCGCCTCACCTATCCGTCGCCGTCTCCTCGCCGCGCCGCCCCCGCTCACCGCCGCCCCGTAGTACTCCGATCCTCAACGGACGGCCGAGATATTCCTGTTCTGGATCACAGATCCAGATCCGGTTTTAATTACGTTTCCGGTGAACCGCCGTTGACGTCGGTTTTCTCCGGTTAACCGCGAAATTTTATTTAGCGGACGTTCTACAGAATTTCACCGGAACGAACGTCGTTCGTTCCGTAGCCAAGGACCTGGTTGCGACATAAATTTTATTTTATTCACGAAGATTTCACCCTAGAACGGTATTTTCTATAACTTTTTAACCGTGTATCCGTATTAGGTATTTTTTTTGTGTTACGACCGTTATGTAAATTAGAGTACAGTAGAATACACTTTGCACACTTTTGCACTTGTTTAATTTGAATTTTTACAAGTTCAAATTCAAACTTCCGGTGACCGTATCTTTCATATGGTGTATCCGTTTTCGTCGATTCCAGTTTTGTTGGGATCGTAGTTACTTGTAGATATATTTTAGCTATTGTTTAGTGTTTTTTACTTTCCGTTCATTTGGTTCTTTTACTTTTGAATTGTTTATGTGTTGAGTGTGATATTGAATGCTATATTTTTTGATCGTCTAGACGGTCCGGAGTGCACCGCAACTTTCTATGAAGAGTATGATCGTCTGGAACAGGAACAAGGCAAGTTACACATTGAACATATTAGACCTATATTTTTCATTATGAATGTAGCAATTATCACCCTATGCATGTGTAGGATGGCTACTATATACTATTGCTGCAAACCTGGTAGGATAGCCATATGATCTGATCCTGTATTCTTTGTCGCCCTATCTCGTGTTTGTTATATATTTCTATGCTTTTAGAAGGGGATTGGCTTGAGATTACATTGACTTATGTGAGGATTTAATAACTTTACTTGCAAAAAATAAATAGAATTCTCCTCTGGACGGGCAGGATGCATCCTGGAGGCTGCGCCTTCTCTAAGGGCAGATTCAGGGCTAAATGCTCCAAATGGTTTTGCATGGTATGGAGGGAAGGAATCATGGGATCCTGCACCTTATCTAAGGACTGCACCCATGAGAGTGCACCCTAAGTGGGCGTCATCCAGGCTCAAAAAGATCGGACAGACTTAGTGACTAGTAGCTTCCATGTACGACCACTTGCTATAAGGGCTCTAGCTAAGTTGTAGGGAGCCTGGCCCTGGTAGCTAGCTGGTGTAGATATGATAGGTTTACTGGCTACCAAAGGGTGGAGGTAACCTCTTCTGAAGACTTCGTCTCAATCTTCGGGTTGAGTCCAGTGGGTAAAGTGTACAATCCTCTGCATAGCGTACAAAATAATCATGATTAGCCGTGTCCCTTGTTAAGGAGAACTTTGAGCAACTAGGCATTACTTTGTTGGATGGTCTTGACAGATGACTCACCTTAATAAAACTTGAGTGGGAAACTTTATTAAAGGGTATGGGATGGAATTGGTGTAGCCCAATTAACCCTTATGTAGTAAGTTAAACTAAAATTTTGACTTAGGTAGATTGAGGGAAAATCAGCTTTATGCCAAATAAAACTATAAGCCTTCCTTTGACTTACCTTGCATGTAGCTATAGGTCTGTTATATCCTTTTTCTTTTGGCTTGCCGTACAAATCAGATGTACTGACCCGTTGTCGGGTTGTAACCTTCGTGTTGAAGGTTTTTCAGATGACCAGTAAGGTGCGTTTAGGGTTGTGGGTCTTCACTCAGCATGTCTCTTGTGGATGTTGATGTGACTCCTTGATATTTACTATTTGCTACTTCCGCTATATTTATATTGAATAAGCTAGCATTGAGCAATGCAACTTTTTTATTTTATGAATTCTGGATCATACGATGTAATAATGATGCACTTGTACTTTGTTATACATCTATTACTATGTGTGCTAGCGAGTTCGATCCAGGGACTAGCACTTGAGCACAGAGACTCCAATTCTATGTGAATTGGGTGGTTACAGATGGTATCAGAGCAGTGTGTTGACTGTAGGACTTGACCCTAGAAAATGGATTAGAAAAGCCATAGGAATGAAAATCTTACTTTAAAACACTCTGTCTTATACAATTGTACTTACTTACCTTCTCTATATCGTATTCATATATGTTCTAATCTTTCCTTTCCTCTCTTTGATTATAGATGACTACCTTGTCTTATCGCTCTATGGCGTTTGGACCTGAGCTCAAGGGGATTTGCAAGCACCTGAACATCTACGTGCCAGTCTTTGAGAAGAAACTAGTGGAGATAAGGGGAGCTGATTCTTACTGGGAAGTGGAAACGTTTCTTCTCGGAAGCAAGGCTGAGGAAGAAAGGGTGATCACCGAGTCATTTGAAGTGCATGCCCCTGAGAAGGAACAGAGCTTGCGCATAGCCACACACCATGCTCTAGGACGCCTCGTTCATCGATACAACCATAAGCTCGAGGGAACAGTGTACAAGGAGATGGCTCGGTTCCTTTAATCTGGAATACTTCTTGAGAAGAAGTCCAAGATCACGCCTGCGTCCATTTGGCCAGGTACTACCACCTACTTCATCCAGAGCCTGGAGAAGCACATCCTCAACTTGGAGTAAATCACCTAATCAGATCTCTACGCCATCACTGATCTTTAGCAGAGGGACCACAAGCTCAAGAGGGACAAAAACAAGCTGAAGACTGAGAAGATGGAGATGTAAGAAGAGATCAAGAAGCTGAAGGAGAAGCTGAAGGCCAAAGGTGTTGACGTGAAGGAAGATGAACCAGAAGTGGAGACTTCAGGAGAAGAAGATGCACCTAGTCCCAAGAGGCGCAACCGTACGAGTGGGCGCGACTACCGTATGTTGTTTAGCAAAAACAGCGTTCGGAGCTACTTCACCGGCAATTAGCTTATCATCGTTATCATGTTAGCATATTTGACAATGTTGACTTATTCGGTATGGGGATACTAGATATTTGAGATACTACTATTTCGTTCTTGTAATGTGGATCTTATCTTATTTATGCGAAGCTATATTAAAACTATATGGTGTGATCTTATGTTTTGTTGGTGTGAGTGTATTGCTTGATGTTGTGCTTATTGATTAGTGATATTGTGTGATATCTTTGTTTATATATTTCTTTGATCATAATATGCATATGATAGGATATATATTTCCCTAGCTACATTATGTATATAACTTATCTATTGTTGCCCAACAGATGCTGCCGAGACGTGATCCTACGGGCAGTGGTGCAGGCAACAATGAGGTTCCAACATACATGCAACAGTTGCTTCAGGCACAGGCTCAGTTGATCCAGTTGCTCACTCAGAACATGGGTAACAACAACAACAACCATGCGCCACCACCACCGCCGCCACCTATGGACACACTTACTAGGTTCTTGAGGTTGAATCCTCAGAGGTTCTCCAGCACCCCTGAACCTATTGTGGCAGATGATTGGATTCGCTCAGTTAACAGGAACATGGAGACTGTTGGCTGCACTGATGCTGAGAGAGTGATGTTTTCCTCACACTTGTTTGAGGGTCCTGCCGCAGCATGGTGGGACAACTATCTGGTAACATACCCCATTGACACTATCACCTAGGCGCAGTTTTAGGCTCCCTTTCGCGCCGCACATTTTTCTGCAGGCGCCATGGCCTTGAAGAACAAGGAGTTTCGCAGCTTGCGCCAGGGAGGTATGTTGTGACACCTCCAAAATCAATCCGTGTACAGTAATCATACACGTAGGGTACACGGCTGAGATTAGGGTGCCACGGTGAGAATATCACAACACAGCACTAAACACAAAAGGATAAACCAATATGTTACAATACCAGGGATCACGAGGATCCGAATACATAATTCATACAAGCCATAATATCTGAGTACAGACATAGTTAGTCAAGTTTTTCCTTAAGAAGGCTAGCACAAATGACATCAGAGGTACAAATCGAAAAGGCGAGGCCTCCTGCCTGGGATCCACCAAACTACTCCTGGTCGACAGGGAACTCGACGTCATAGTAGTCACCTCCGGGGTACTCCTGCTCCTGGGCTCCAACGTCGACTGCGGCGGCCGATCAGGCAAAACAAAAAGGGGGATATAAAGCAAGGGTGAGTATCTAGCATACCCACGAGTCTTACGTCCGCTACTAAGAAATTATGCATTTGTATCAAATGGAAAGGGGAGGCAATATATAGTGGACTGTAAGGTAGAAATCAGAATAAAGAAGAGAAACTAGGCCTATTGAAGACTAGCATCTTCCGACGAGTCTGGCAGCATGAGGAGCGAATAGCCAACAGTTTATATAAAGCATAAAGTAACAATGCAGCAGAAGTTGATGTAGCATTGTACAATAGTAAATTGTAATAATTAACAATGCCTCTGAGATCACCTCCTCGACTTCCCAGCGAGGAAGAAAACCCGGAATCATACAATTTAGTAATAGTAGTTTGTAGTAGTAGGATCTGGCTTCATCATAAAGCGTCGTGTTACCGTGGACACGACTATGCGAATAGATTAATCTTCCCTGCAGGGGTGCATTTCTGTTACACTACAACGCCCGGATCTCCAAGGTGGCGTACACCTTGTTAGGGAAGGCCCCACCGAGGCTATCTGACACTCCACAGCCCATCTTTCAAACTCAACAGAGAGGTCATCCGCCGGTCTAAATCCTAAGTACACAGGGTGTAACAGCCCAGTTTTCACAAAAATTAAAAAAATTGTTTTCGGTGTGAATTGTTTGATTGTCTGATTTGTTTGCGATGTTTGCATCCCCGATTTATCGATCGGCGATTATTTTTACCCCTCTTATCTCGTATCGGACGGAGACCGACCCTTGCCACCCTGACACTCGACCTTTGCGACACCGGGTTTCACCCGATCACCGTCGCGAAAACCGCACGAGACCAACCGCATCCAACGGAACGAAAAACCCCGTTTAATAATTAAACGGGGTTTTTCCTTTATAGCGCACCGGAAAGTGTTCTCGGAACGGTTCCAACGCGAGGTGAACGCCGCCGGCTGGACGCGTTGATCACGCAGTTCAAAGTTTCACCCGAATGGGAGGTCCTGCGGACCACCGGCGGTCAGAAACGTGAGCACTGCGCGCGCGAGAGAGAAACCGGGGATTTTTTTGCAAACTTCCCGCCACCTGGGCTATATAAAGACCACCACACTCCCACCCCTTTTCTAGGGTTTCCCTAGCCACAAAATTGCAGCCACACCCCCAGTTTTGCCCCAATTTTCGCAGACCTAGTCCCAGATCTGGAAATTTGCCCCCAGGCGCTCTGGACCGTCAGATTTTGCGATCCGACGGCCCAGATCGTGCCACGTCGCCACCCAGCCTCCACCCACCTCTCTCTCTCCTCCAAGCCGCCTTCGCAGCTGCCTCCCGTGGAGGACGCCACGTCCGCGCCGCCCTCGCTCCGCCGAGCAGGCCGGCGAGCAGCCGCGCGCCCCAGCGAGTCCTGCCCCTCCTCCTTCTCCCTCTCCATTCCTCTTCCTCTCCCTCTTCTCACATCTCTCTCTCTTCTCCCGCAGGAGCTCCTAGCGCCGCCGCCATGGGAGCACCTCAGCCGAGCCGATGCTCGAGCTTGCCGCCGCCTTGCTCCACGCCGGCACCGTCCTAAACGACCGGATCCGCCGCCCCACCTCCTTCCGCGACCACCCAGGACTCCGCGCTGCCTGCCGCCGGCCAGCAATCCTGCCGTCGTGCCGCCTGGCTCGCTCGGGACGACGAGCGTGGCTGCTCGCTCCCGTGGTCGCCTGGGTGGGCTGGCCCACCTCGCCAGGCCGCGCGGCCCAGCAGCCAGCCAGGCCTCCAGCCCAGTCCGCCTCCAGGCCGCCAGTGGGCCTCGGCCCAATGAGGTCTTTTATGTTTTTGCTGCTGATGTCTGTTTGCAACGTAATTTCCCGTTGATCCGTAGCTCCGATGAACGTGCACCCAAAACAAATTTTTCTCAGAATTGTTTGCACTCCAATCCATATTTTGTGAGCATTTGCATCTGAGATCATCTTGTTTGGGTAATTTCTGGTCAAACAGGGCCACTGGTCGTTAATTGCAACTGCTGCTGTTAAACTGTCTGAAAACTGTTGCTTGATTGAAACTTCGGGCGACGGTTGCTTCACAACCGTATGTCGGAATTTAGTGATTCCCTTTGCGTTGTGTTAAGCATTGTTTCTACTTCAGTTTCATGCATTCACATGCCATAATTGCTTGCTGCATCATGATTTTATCTTGATCCAAATTAGCTACCCTGCTGTTAGAGTGTTGTTGTTTATATTTTGTTGCAACTTCAGTCGACGATTTTGTCGCGACCGTTTATCAGAATTGAGTAATTCCAATTGCATATTGTTAAGCATCATGTCTACTTCCATTATATGTATTACATTGTCATGATATACTTGCTGTTCATCTAGTTATTGAGCTCCAAAGTCTGTAACGTTCCGATGCCATGTTGTTTGCTTAATATCTTTTGATCTATGATGCCTATTTGCATGATTCTTTTTGCCATGCCTTCCCTGTCATGTCTACGTTAGTTCCATATCATTTGTGAGCATGTTTGCATTGATTATCCTTCTTATGCATTTCTCTAAAGTGTGCTTCGTGATGTTGGCAGATTGTGCCCGTAACTTGTTTTGCTTATATCTTTTTAACCGTAACTCCGTTTCGGGTGTTCTTTATATGTAACTTGATTAGTTTTTCGTGTACTTTGTGTTTATGTTAGTTTTTTCTGGTGTTAACCAACCTAAAATATGGTTTAGGGCAGATCATTACAAAATCCTTTAATTGCTGTGGGGCAAGTAGTGCTATGCATGTTTAGGTTGTGCCTCACTTAAATTGACTAGCATAGATAGTTTTCTTTATGCTTCACCTCTTGTAATGTTTGTGTGCCATGCCATGCTTGAGTGAGATGCCATGTTCACAACTTTGTTGATCACGTGTAGCTAAGCAACTTGAACCACCGTAAAAGTGTGGTATTCGTCGTGTGTGACCGATACCCCACTTAAACTGTTAGTAACCGTTCTCGATGATAGATCCGTATCGCGTTGCCGTGTCGTGTGATGCTTCGTAGTAATAGATGCTTTCTCGTTGATTTCTTTCAAGTGTTTACCGTCTTGTGTTGTTAGAACCCTCTGTTAGGTATGTGCTAGGGTTAGCTAGTGCCTTTGCATCATGTCAAATTTTCAAAGGAAATATTCAAAATCCAAATGGGAGAAGGAACACCCCCCAGATGAATTATTTCAAAAAGGCCAGATAAAAATCTTCTCCAAAAATTCATGTTA
The DNA here is from genome assembly GCA_950022295.1 of Bromus sterilis. Taxonomy (NCBI): domain Eukaryota; kingdom Viridiplantae; phylum Streptophyta; class Magnoliopsida; order Poales; family Poaceae; genus Bromus; species Bromus sterilis. Next base: position 177,629,642 of record OX465599.1, on the reverse strand, counting down.
GATTTTTGAAAAGTCTTATAAATGAGTGTGATCACATATCAAGTGATGTGGGACCCACCCCATGCTCATAGATTTTTCAAATATTCAAACAGTACCTTGGAATTAATGAAATACCCCTATTTGATTTAAAATTCAAATCATTTGAATTTTAAAAATGTTGAAAGCTTATGAGTGGCTAGTCTATATTATTATGAGGCCATGTAAAAGTTTTCAGCATTTAATAAAATGATTTGGTATTTTTACCAAAGTCAAAACAAATATACAGAAAAACAGAAAGGAAAGATTAAACAGAAAAAGGAAAAGGACTTACCTCTCGCCAGGGGCAAGGCCCACCTCTCCCGCCGGCCCAGCCCGCGAAGCCCCTTGTCTTCTTCCACCCCGCGCTGCTAAGCAGCTCGGTGGCGCGGCGCCGACGCCGTGGACGCCACGGCGACGTCTTCAAGCTTCCAGGCCTCCCCAGGCGTCCTTATCACACCAGGAGACGCCCCGCGTCTCACTTTCCCTTTCCTCGCCCTCTGGTTCTTCTCCCCGCGAAGAAATCGCTCCGCTGAAGAAACCCTAGCCCGGCGCGGCAGTGCACCGACGTGGCGACTGAGCTCCTCCAGCCTTGCCGCCGTGTCTAGTCGCTCCAGCACCGTCGACTCCGTCGTTCCCCCAAGTCAATCGAAGCTCAACGCCAACGCAGACGACGTGAGCTTCAACATCTTCGTCGCCGGAGCCGCCGTGAACTTCTTTCAATTCCGGCCAACCCCGAGCTCCTCCGACTTCGCCACCGCTTCAGTTGGATTCACGGTGAGCTCCCAGTTCGCTAGAACTACTCCGTGGTCTCCCTCTCGCTCTCTGTCGTCGTTCGCCATGAACACCGAAGTGCAGCGCCGCCGTGCTCGTCGTCGGCGAGCAACCGTTAAGCCATCGACCCCGCTACCTTGTCCTTTGCATTCCCCGTGCTCCGTTGCTTCGAACGCACCCAACCACGCGCCATTTGGAGCTCTGTATCGAGTTCGGCCTCTAGCCAGTAGCACCGCCGCCGCCAAAGCTCGACGCCGGCATGCCTACAGGGCCTCCCCACCTCCCCTTTCGGTCTCAATCGACGCGCGACACCGAGAGCTTCGTCTCAGTGGTCGAAGCGCGCGATTTAGACCACGGGAGCGCTCTCCCCGTGCAGCGCCGCCGCACTGGTGGCCACCGGAGGCTAGCCGCCGGCAAGCCTGACATGGCCGGGGTGATTAGCCACTAAACCAAGCCCTCTGGGTCACTTACAGGTGGGCCCAGCCCCCTCTAATCCTCTCTGTTAGATTAATCTAACAGGGAAATTAGATGAGAGGCTGACAGCCCTGGCCCACTGGTCAGTTTGACCGGGGTCAAAACCCCCCTTACGTCATGCTGATGCAGTGCTGGCGCAATAAAAGCTTTTCTAATTAAAAAGAATTCCAGAAATTCCAGAAAATACCCCAAACTTTGGAAATTCATAGAAAATTCATATTAACTCCAAATTGGACAAATAATATATGAAAAATGATCAGGAGAAAATTATCTTTCCAAATATGCAACTTTCAACTCTGTTTGAGTTGAATTTAAAATGTGATCAGTAACATTTGCTATTTGATTTAAATGGAATTAAATCAAATTCAAATCAAATATTTTTGCAACTTGAACCATGGAAAAATGCTACATTTTAATCATATGCTTGAGCATTGCATTCATATTGATTGCTACTTCGTGCTTTTTTTGTCGAGTAGAGGTGGAACCGGAGCAAAAGGTCACCCCCTACGTTGAAGACCCCGAACCCGACTTATCAACAGGCAAGGACTATGCATTACTTATGATCCCTTCTATTTCAACCAGCGGTTTGCATGCTAGTCTAGGTTAAGTTCGATGTTTGATCCTACCACATGTTTACAGCCTCTTTCAAACTGATACAGCCATGTCCCTTCCCAGCAAACCTTGTACTCCTATGTTACTATTTCTCATTGCTCAGCCCCTGCTTAGTATGCATGCTTAGGATGCTACGATGTTACCCTTTTGCTCCTTGGTTTGGGCTATCACATTATTATATTGTTGTTGATGATATGATTATTATAATGTTGACTATATTCGACGAAGGATGGAAGGTCTAGGCTATCCCGCCCCGACGCTTTGTTCCATTCGAGTCACCTAGGATCCGAGTTCCGGGTATTGGTTTTAAGACTGAGGGTGCCTAACCACGCGTGGGATTTTATGTGGTCCCCTTTTCTTACCTACCTAGCTTCAAACATTTATAGTGGTGGCCAAAGCTTATTTACCATTTGAAACCGTGTGGGTGCTGGTCAGCTGCCAGTAGTTTTTAAACCAACCCGGACCAGTGAGTAGTTCCCTTGCTGGCCCATTATGACCGGCTGAGGGTCCGGTTTCCCATGTGTGATTAACCGGCAATCCAAACCTGGAGTCATACGGTAGAGACCAGATCGAGAGCGCGGCCGGCTCCTGAGCTGGATGTCGACTCACCGGGGGCTACCCGGATTTGTTCGTTGTTAGATAGAGGGACCTGTCATTTCGGATCTACTTGAACTAAATCATAAAATGGTTGCCTGTGATGGGTAGCAACTGAGAGAGATGGGCGAGCATGCGATGCCTCGTAATGGGCAGTTGGTACACCCCTGCTAGGTTAAATCTTTTCGAGAAGCCGTGTCCACGGTTATGGACGACTTGAGACCTACTCCTTGTTCATAGACAACAACAACTGAGATAATCTTAATATAACTTGATCAACGTGTGTGTGCCTTGACTGCTTCTTCTTCGTCTGGATGCGAAGAGGAGGACAAGGATAGGATAGGTGTTATGTTTGCGTAAGTAGTTGATAGCAGACTTGTTGGAGGCGATTCCTCATCGAATTCTAGGCTTCTTATCTTACTCTCTAGATCGTTAGCCACTTCATAAATGCTAGTGCGGCAGCAACCTCACCACTTACCCCTTCCTTACCGTAAACTACTAGTTGTCCTAGAATGACGAGTGATGAAGTCCTTGTTGGGTCAGATGACCACTACAGTTGGATGCTGAGTACTTCTGTACTCATGATACTACCCCCAAACTCTTTTCAGGGTTCTTGATCGAAAACGGGTATGGTGATCGATGTTTCACGTGGAGACTCGACGACGACTAGTTAGGCGGATCCCGGCGGGGGGCCCGGACCCGTGTGGTTATGAGGATCGATGTTTTTATCTTTGCCAGTAGGCATTTGATTGTAGTATGTACTCAGACATGAATCTTCCGCTGTTGTATTCTATTTGAGGCAGTTGTATGCCGATTGTATGAGATGTTTTATCTTTGTATCTGTAATGTTGTGATATCATGTTGGAAATCCAGGGCTTATGACTTCGTCATATGTCGCGGTGGGACCGATATGTGCTTCGTCCACGGATCTGGATGGAAACATCTAGAACTGGAACAGTACCGCATATCGGGCCTTACAACTTGGTATCAGAGCCTTACCGACCCTAGGATCCCTTCTCTGGCCGAAGTCGAGTCTAGATAAAAACGATTTTGTAGTTACTAAGTTAGTTATCGGAGAGTAGGAATCTTTTTACTCCTTACCCTTTCTCTGGTCATGACAAGTGTCGTAAGTGTTTTACTCTCGACTTATCCCCCTTCAGACTTTAGGATCTCGAGTGTGTGGAGTTTCGGAACCGTTACAATGCCTTGCTTGCAGCGTATTGTCTCGATTACGATTTCAGGTTTGGGAATTCCTGTAGTATCTTTAGCTTCTCCAATTTTGGATATCAATTGGGTCGTCCTTTGCCCTCCCTCCTTTTGCCCGGTGTTTTCACAATTTGCGTCGAAAAGCACTATCCCTTTGACAAGGTTTGGCTGTTGTTCTTCCTCTTGACATTGACGGTTTCGTTTTTCCGACGATGTCGTCTCTCTGCGGAAAATTTATCTCGACCGAAGTTCGACATCGACATGGAGCAGAGTCCCTTGTTGGTTGTGTTGAAGGTTGTCGACTCACTTCTTTCCCCCTTCTCCTCTCCCCCGGATCGTCCTGGATCTCGGGACGAGATCCCTTGGTGGTGGTGTTGTATTGTAACAGCCCAGTTTTCACAAAAATTAAAAAAATTGTTTTCGGTGTGAATTATTTGATTGTCTAATTTTTTTGCGGTGTTTGCATCACCGATTTATCAATTGGAGATTATTTTTCCTTCTATTATCTCGTATCGGACGGAGACCGACCCTTGCCACCCTGACACTCGACCTTTGCAACACCGGGTTTCACCCGATCACCGTCGCAAAAACCGCACGAGACCAGTCGCAGCCAACGGAACGAAAAACCCCGTTTAATAATTAAACGGGTTATAATTTATAGCGCACCGGAAAGTGTTCTAGGAACGGTTCTAGCGCGAGGTGAACGCCGCCGGCTCGACGCGTTGATCGCGCAGTTCGAAGTTTTACCCGAGCCGGAGGTCCTGCGGACCACCGGCGGTCAGAAACGTGAGCACCCCGCGCGTGAGAGAGAAACCGGCGATGTTTTTGCAAACAGCCAGCCACCTGGGCTATATAAAGAGCACCACACTCCCAGTTTTGCCCCAATTTTCGCCACAAAATTGCAGCCACACCACCAGTTTTGCCCCAATTTTTGCAGCCCTAGTCCCAGATCTGCAAATTTCCCCCCCAGGCGCTCTGGACCGTCAGATCTGGCGATCCGACGGCCTAGATCGTTCCACGTGGCCACCCAGCCTCAACCCACCTCTCTCTCTCTCTCCTCCAAGCCGCCTTCGAAGCCGCCTCCCGTGGAGGACGACACGGCCGCGCTGCCCGCGCTCCGGCGAGCAGGCCGGCGGGCAGCCGCGCGCCCCGGCGAGTCCCTCCCCTCCTCCTTCTCCCTCTCCCTTCCTCTTCCTCTCCCTCTTCTCACATCTCTCTCTCTCTTCTCCCGCAGGAGCTCCTAGCACCGCCGCCATGGGAGCACCTCAGCCGAGCCGAGGCTCGAGCTCGCCGCCGCCTTGCTCCACGCCTGCGCCGCCCTAACCGACCGGATCCGTCGCCCCGCCTCCTTCCGCGACCACCCAGGCCTCCGCGCCGCCTGCCGCCGGCCAGCACGCCTGCCGTCGCGCCGCCTGGCTCGCTCGAGACGACGAGCGTGGCCGCTCGCTCCCGTGGTCGCCTGGGTGGGCCGGCCCACCTCAACAGGCCACGCGGCCTAGCAGCCAGCCAGGCCTCCAGCCTAGTCCGCCTCCAGGCCGCAAGTGGGCCTTGGCCCAATGAGGTCCTTTTTTTCTCTAGGTACCTCGAGATTTCTGCTAAGTCTTTTATGTTTTTGCTGCTGATGTCTGTTTGCAACGTAATTTCCCGTTGATCCGTAGCTCCGATGAACGTTCCCTCAAAACGAATTTTGCTCAAAATTGTGCGTACTCCAATCCATATTTTGTGAGCATTTGCATCTGAGGTCATCTTTTTTGGGTAATTTCTGGTCAAACAGGGCCACTGGTTGTTAATTACAACTGCTGCTGTTAAACTGTCTGAAAACTGTTGCTTGATTGAAACTTTGGGCGGCGGTTGCTTCCCAAGCGTACGTCGGAATAGAGTGATTCCTTTTGCATTGCGTTAAGTATTGCATCTACTTCAGTTTCATGCGTTCACATGCCATAATTTCTTGCTGCATCATGATTGTATCTTGCTCCAAAGTAGCTACCCTGCTGTTAGAGTGCTGCTGTTTATATTTTTTTGCAACTTCGGTCGACGAGTGTGTCGCGACGGTTTATTGGAATTGAGTGATTCCAATCGCATATTGTTAAGCATCATGTCTACTTCCATTATATGTATTGCATTGTCATGATATGCTTGCTGGTCATCTAGTTATTGAGCTCCAAAGGTGCTAGCCCGCTGTTTTTGACAGCCACCTCTGTTTTTCTCTAAGTCTGTAGCGTTCCGATGCCATGTTGTTTGCTTAATATCTTTTGATCTATGATGCCTATTTGCATGATTCTTTTTGCCATGCCTTCCTTGTCAAGTCTACTTTAGTTCCATATCATTTGTGAGCATGTTTGCATTGATTATCCTGTTTATGCATTTCTCTAAAGTGTGCTTCGTGATATTGGCAGATTGTGCCCGTAACTTGTTTTGCTTATATCTTTTTAACCGTAACTCCGTTTGGGGTGTTCTTTATATGTAACTTGATTAGTTTTTCATGTACTTTGTGTTTATTTTATTGTTTGCTATTGTTAACCAACCTAAAATATGGTTTAGGGAAGATCAGTACCAAATCCTTTAATTGTTGTGGGGCAAGTAGTGCAATGCATGTTTAGGTTATGCCTCACTTAAATTGAGGCCTTACAACTTGGTATCAGAGCCTTACCGACCCTAGGATCCCTTCTCTGGCCGAAGTCGAGTCTAGAGAAAAACTATTTTGTAGTTACTAAGTTAGTTATCAGAGAGTAGGAATCTTTTTACTCCTTACCCTTGCTCCGGTCAGGACAAGTGTGATAAGTGTTTTACTCTCGACTAATCCCCCTTCAGTCTTTAGGATCTCGAGTGTGTGGAGTTTTGGAACCGTTACAATGCCTTGCTTGCAGCGTATTGTCTCGATTATGATCTCAGGTTTGGGAATTCCTGTAGTATCTTTAGCGTCTCCGATTTCGGATATCATCTGGGTCGTCCTTTGCCCTCCCTCCTTTTTCCCGGTGTTTTCACGACTTGCGTCGAAAAGCACTATCCCTTTGACCAGGTTTGGCTGTCGTTCTTCCTCTTGACATTGACGGTTTCGTTTTTCCGACGATGTCGTCTCTCTGCGGAAAATTTATCTCGACCGAAGTTCGACATCGACATGGAGCAGAGTCCCTTGTTGGTGGTGTTGAAGGTTGTCGACTCACTTCTTTCCCCCTTCCCCTCTCCCCCGGATCGTCCTGGATCTCGGGACGAGATCCCTTGGTGGTGGTGTTGTATTGTAACAACCCAGTTTTCACAAAAATTAAAAAAATTGTTTTCGGTGTGAATTATTTGATTGTCTAATTTTTTTGCGGTGTTTGCATCACCGATTTATCAATTGGAGATTATTTTTCCTTATATTATCCCGTATCGGACGGAGACCGACCCTTGCCACCCTGACACTCGACCTTTGCGACACCGGGTTTCACCCGATCACCGTCGCAAAAACCGCACGAGACCAGCCGCAGCCAACGGAACGAAAAACCCCGTTTAATAATTAAACGGGTTATAATTTATAGCGCACCGGAAAGTGTTCTAGGAACGGTTCTAGAGCGAGGTGAACGCCGCCGGCTCGACGCGTTGATCGCGCAGTTCGAAGTTTTACCCGAACCGGAGGTCCTGCGGACCACCGGCGGTAAAAAACGTGAGCACCCCGCGCGCGACAGAGAAACCGGCGATGTTTTTGCAAACAGCCAGCCACCTAGGCTATATAAAGAATAACACACTCCCAGTTTTGCCCCAATTTTCGCCACACAATTGCAGCCACACCACCAGTTTTGCCCCAATTTTCGCAGCCCTAGTCCCAGATCTGCAAATTTCCCCCCCAGGCGCTCTGGACCGTCAGATCTGGCGATCCGACGGCCTAGATCGTGCCACGTGGCCACCCAGCCTCAACCCACCTCTCTCTCTCTCTCCTCCAAGCCGCCTTCGAAGCCGCCTCCCGTGGAGGACGACACGGCCGCGCCGCCCGCGCTCCGGCGAGTAGGCCGGCGGGCAGCCGCGCGCCCCGGCGAGTCCCGCCCCTCCTCCTTCTCCCTCTCCCTTCCTCTTCCTCTGCCTCTTCTCACATCTCTCTCTCTCTTCTCCCGCAGGAGCTCCTAGCACCGCCGCCATGGGAGCACCTCAGCCGAGCCGAGTCTCGAGCTCGCCGCCGCCTTGCTCCACGCCTGCGCCGCCCTACCCGACCGGATCTGTCGCCCCGCCTCCTTCCGCGACCACCCAGGCCTCCGCGCCGCCTGCCGCCAACCAGCAAGCCTGCCGTCGCGCCGCCTGGCTCGCTCGGGACGACGAGCGTGGCCGCTCGCTCCCGTGGTCGCCTGGGTGGGTCGGCTCACCTCAACAGGCCACGCGGCCCAGCAGCCAGCCAGGCCTCCAGCCTAGTCCGCCTCCAGGCCGCAAGTGGGCCTTGGCCCAATGAGGTCCTTTTTTTCTCTAGGTACCTCGAGATTTCTGCTAAGTCTTTTATGTTTTTTCTACTGATGTCTTTTTGCAACGTAATTTCCCGTTGATCCGTAGCTCCGATGAACGTTCACTCAAAACGAATTTTGCTTAGAATTGTGCGTACTCGAATCCATATTTTGTGAGCATTTTCATCTGAGGTCATCTTGTTTGGGTAATTTCTGGTCAAACAGGGCCACTGGTCGTTAATTACAACTGCTGCTGTTAAACTGTCCGAAAACTGTTGCTTGATTGAAACTTTGGGCGGCGGTTGCTTCCCAAGCGTACGTCGGAATAGAGTGATTCCTTTTGCGTTGCGTTAAGTATTGCATCTACTTCAGTTTCATGCGTTCACATGCCATAATTTCTTGCTGCATCATGATTGTATCTTGCTCCAAAGTAGCTACCCTGCTGTTAGAGTGCTGCTGTTTATATTTTTTTGCAACTTCGGTCGACGAGTGTGTCGCGACGGTTTATCGGAATTGAGTGATTCCAATTGCATATTGTTAAGCATCATGTCTACTTCCATTATATGTATTGCATTGTCATGATATGCTTGCTGCTCATCTAGTTATTGAGCTCCAAAGGTGCTAGCCCACTGTTTTTGACAGCCACCTCTGTTTTTTTCTAAGTCTGTAGCGTTCCGATGCCATGTTGTTTTCTTAATATCTTTTGATCTATGATGCCTATTTGCATGATTCTTTTCGCCATGCCTTCCCTGTCAAGTCTACTTTAGTTCCATATCATTTGTGAGAATTTTTGCATTGATTATCCTGTTTATGCATTTCTCTAAAGTGTGCTTCGTGATGTTGGCAGATTGTGCCCGTAACTTGTTTTGCTTATATCTTTTTAACCGTAACTCCGTTTGGGGTGTTCTTTATATGTAACTTGATTAGTTTTTCGTGTACTTTGTGTTTATGTTATTGTTTTCTGTTGTTAACCAACCTAAAATATGGTTGAGGGAAGATCAGTACCAAATCCTTTAATTGTTGTGGGGCAAGTAGTGCAATGCATGTTTAGGTTGTGCCTCATTTAAATTGACTAGCATAGATAGTTTTCTTTATGCTTCACCTCTTGTAATGTTTGTGTGCCATTCCATGCTTGAGTGAGATGCCATGTTAACAACTTTGTTGATCACCTGTAGCTAAGCAACCTGAACGACCGTAAAAGTGTGGTATTCGTCGTGTGTGACCGATACCCCACTTAAACTGTTAGTAACCGTTCTCGACGATAGATCCGTATCGCGTTGCCGTGTCGTGTGATGCTTCGTAGTCATAGATGCTTTCTCGTTTATTGCTTTCCAGTGTTTACCGTCTTGTGTGCTTCCGCGGGTACCCCTCGAAGATGTTGCGAGCATTCGATCGACTACACCTTCGGAACCCGACTTATCAACAGGCAAGGACTATGCATTACTTATGATCCCTTCTATTTCAACCAGCGGTTTGCATGCTAGTCTAGGTTAAGTTCGATGTTTGATCCTACCACATGTTTACAGCCTCTTTCAAACCGATACAGCCATGTCCCTTCCCAGCAAACCTTGTACTACTATTTTACTATTGCTCGTTGCTCAGCCCCTGCTTATTATGCATGCATAGGATGCTATGATGTTACCCTGTTACTCCTTGGTTTGGCCTATCACATTATTATTTTGTTGTTGATGATATGATTATTATAATTTTGACTATATTCGACGAAAGATGGAAGGTCTAGGCTATCCCGCCCCGACGCTTTGTTCCAATCGAGTCACCTAGGATCCGAGTTCCGGGTATTGGTTTTAAGACTGAGCGTGCCTAACCGCGTGTGGGATTTTATGGGGTCCCCTTTTCTCACCTACCTAGCTTCAAACATTTCTAGTGGTGGCCCAAGGTGATTTACCATTTGAAACTGTGTGTGTGCTGGTCAGCTGCCAGTAGTTTTTAAACCAACCCGGACCAGTGACTACATAGTTCCCTTGCTGGCCCATTATGACCGGCTGAGGACCCGGTTTCCCATGTGTGATTAACCGGCAATCCAAACCTAGAGTCATGCGGTAGAGACCAGATCGAGAGCGCGCCCGGCTCCTGAGCTGGATGTCGACTCACCGGGGGCCACCCGGATTTGTTCATTGTTAGATAGAGGGACCTGTCGTTTTGGATCTCTTGAAACTAAATCATAAAATGGTTGCCTTTGATGGGTAGTAACTGATAGAGATGGGCGAGCATGTGACGCCTCGAAGTGGGCAGTTGGTACACCCCTGCTGGGTTAAATCTTTTCGAGAAGCCGTGTCCACGGTTATGGACGACTTGAGACCTACTCCTTGTTCATAGACAACAAAACCTGAGATAATATTAATATAACTTGATCAACATCTGTGTGCCTTGACTTCCTCTTCTTCGTCGGGATGCGAAGAGGAGGATAAGGATAGGATAGGTGTTATGTTTGCATAAGTAGCTGATAGCAGACTTGTTGGAGGCGATTCCTCATCGAATGCTTGGCTTCTTATCTTACTCTCTAGATTGTTAGCCACTTCATAAATGCTAGTGCGGAAGCAACCTCACCACTTACCCCTTCCTTACCGTAAACTACTAGTTGTCCTAGAATGACGAGTGATGAAGTCCTTGTTGGGTCAGATGACCACTACAATTGGATGTTGAGTACCTCTGTACTCATGATACTACCCCCAAACTCTTTTCAGGTTCTTGATCGACAACATGTATGGTGATCGACGTTTCACGTGGAGACTCAACGACGACTAGTTAGGCGGATCCCGGCGGAGGTCTTGGACCCGTGTGGTTATCGGGATCGATGTTTTTATCTTTGCCAGTAGGCATTTGATTGTAGTTTGTACTCAGACATGTATATTCCGCTGTTGTGTTGTATTTGAGGCAGTTGTATGCCGATTGTATGAGATGTTGTATCTTTGTATCTGTAGTGTTGTGATATCATGTTGGAAATGCAGGGCATATGACTTCGTCATATGTCACGGTGGGACCGATATGTGCTTCGTCCCCGGATCTAGATGGAAACATCTAGATCTGGAACAGTACCGCATATCGGGCCTTACAACTTAGTATCAGAGCCTTACCGACCCTAGGATCCCTTCTCTGGCCGAAGTCGAGTCTAGATAAAAACTATTTTGTAGTTACTAAGTTAGTTACCGGAGAGTAGGAATCTTTTTACTCCTTACCATTGCTCTGGTCAGGACAAGTGTCTTGAGTGTTTTACTCTCGACTTATCCCCCTTCAAACTTTAGGATCTCGAGTGTGTGGAGTTTTCGAACCGTTACAATGCCTTGCTTACAGCGTATTGTCTCGATTCCGATCTCAGGTTTGGGAATTCCTGTAGTATCTTTAGCTTCTCCGATTTCGGATATCATCTGGGTCGTCCTTTCCCCTCCCTCCTTTTGCTCGGTGTTTTCACGAATTCCGTCGAAAAGCACTATCCCTTTGCCAAGTTTGGCTGTCGTTCTTCCTCTTGACACTGACGGTTTCGTTTTTCCGAGGATGTTGTCTCTCTGCGGATAATTTATCTCGACCGAAGTTCGACATCGACATGGAGCAGAGTCCCTTGTTGGTGGTGTTGAAGATTGTCGACTCACTTCTTTCCACCTTCCCCTCTCCCCCGGATCGTCCTGGATCTCGGGACGAGATCCCTTGTTGGTGGTGTTGTATTGTAACAGCCCAGTTTTCACAAAAATTAAAAAAATTGTTTTTGGTGTGAATTGTTTGATTGTCTGATTTGTTTGCGGTGTTTGCATCCCCGATTTATCGATCGGCGATTATTTTCCCCCTCTTATCCCGTATCGGACGGAGACCGACCCTTGCCACCCTTACACTCGACCTTTGCGACACAGGGTTTCACCCGATCACCGTCGCGAAAATCGCACGAGTCCAGCCGCAGCCAACGGAAAGAAAAACCCCGTTTAATAATTAAACGGGTTATATTTTATAGCGCACCGGAAAGTGTTCTCGGAACGGTTCCGGCGCGAGGTGAACGCCGCCGGCTCGACGCGTTGAACGCGCAGTTCAAAGTTTTATCCAAATCAGAGGTCCTGCGGACCCCCGTCGGTCAGAAACGTGAGCACCGCGCGCACGAGAGAGAAACCGGGAATGTTTTTGCAAACTGCCAGCCACCTGGGCTATATAAAGACCACCATATTCCCACCCCTTTTCTAGGGTTTCCCTAGCCACAAAAATGCAGCCACACCCCCAGCTTTGCCCCAATTTTCGCAGCCCGAGTCCCAGATCTGGAAATTTTCCACCCAGGCGCTCTGGACCGTCAGATCTGGCAATCCGACGGCCTAGATCGTGCCACGTCGCCACCCAGCCTCCACCCACCTCTCTTTCTCTCTCCTCCAAGCCGCCTTCACAGCCGCCTCCCATGGAGGACGCCACGGCCGCGCCGCCCGCGCTCCGGCGAGCAGGCCAGCGAGCAGCCGCGCGCCCCGGCGAGTTACACCCCTCCTCCTTCTCCCTCTCCCTTCCTCTTCCTCTCCCTCTTATCACATCTCTCTCTCTTCTCTGCAGGAGCTCCTAGCGCCGCCGCCGTGGGAGCACCTCAGCCGAGCCGTGGCTCGAGCTCGCCGCTGCCTTGCTCCACGTCGGCGCCGCCCTAACCGACCGGATCCGTCGCCCCGCCTCCTTCCGCGACCACCCAGGCCTCCGCGCCGCCTATCTCGATCGGGACGACGAGCGTGGCCTCTCCCTCCTGTGGTCTCCTGGGTGGGTCGGCCCAGCAGCCAGCCAGGCCTCCAGCCCAGTCCGCCTCTAGGCCGCCAGTGGGCCTCGGCCCAATGAGGTCCTTCTTTTTCTCTAGGTACCTCGAAATTTCTGCTAAGTCTTTTATGTTTTTGCTGCTGATATCTGTTTGCAACGTAATTTCCCGTTGATCCGTAGCTCCGATGAACGTGCCCCCAAAATGAATTTTTCTCTGAATTGTGAGTACTCCAATCAATATTTTGTGAGCATTTGTATCTGAGGTCATCTTGTTTGGGTAATTGCTGGTCAAACAGGGCCACTGGTCATTAATTGCAACTGCTGCTGTTAAACTGTCTGAAAACTGTTGCTTGATTGAAACTTCGGGCGACGGTTGCTTCGCAACCGTACGTCGGAATTGAGTGATTCCTTTTGCGTTGCGTTAAGCATTGTTTCTAATTCAGTTTCATGCATTCACATGCCATAATTGATTGCTGCATCATGATTGTATCTTGCTCCAAAGTAGCTACCATGCTGTTAGCGTGTTGTTGTTTATATTTTGTTGCAACTTCGGTCGACGAGTGTGTCGCGATCGTTTATCGGAATTGAGTGATTCCAATTGAATATTGTTAAGCATCATGTCTACTTCCATTATATGTATTGAATTGTCATGATATGCTTGCTGGTCATTTAGTTATTGGTCTCCAAAGGTGCTATCCCGCTGTTTTTAACAGCCACCTTGTTTTTCTCTAAGTCTGTAACGTTCCGATGCCATGTTGTTTGCTTAATATCTTTTGATCTATGATGCTTATTTCCATGATTCTTTTCTCTATGCCTTCCCTGTCATGTCTACTTTAGTTCCATATAATTTTTGAGCATATTTGCACTGATTATCCTGTTTATGCATTGCTCTAAAGTGTGCTTCGTGATGTTGGCAGATTGTGCCCGTAACTTGTTTTGCTTATATCTTTTTAACCGTAACTCCGTTTGGGATGTTCTTTATATGTAACGTGATTAGTTTTTCGGGTACTTTGTGTTTATTTTATTGTTTTCTGTTGTTAAACAACCTAAAATATTGTTTAGGGCAGATCAGTACCAAATCCTTTAATTGTTGTGGGGCAAGTAGTGCTATGCATGTTTAGGTTGTGCCTCACTTAAATTGACTAGCATAGATAGTTTTCTTGATGCTTCACCTCATGTAATGTTTGTGTGCCATGCCATGCTTGAGTGAGCTGCCATGTTAACAACTGTGTTGATCACCTGTAGCTAAGCAACTTGAACCACCGTAAAAGTGCGGTATTCGTCGTGTGTGACCAATACCCCACTTAAACTGTTAGTAACCGTACTCGACGATAGATCTGTACCGCTTTGCCGTGGCGTGTGATGCTTCGTAGTAATAGATTCTTGCTTGTTGATTGCTTTCCAGTGTTTACCGTCTTGTGTGCTTCCACGGGTACCTGTCGGAGACGTTGCGAGCGTGCGATCGACTACACCTTCGGAACCCGACTTATCAACAGGCAAGGACTATGCATTACTTATGATCCTTTCTATTTCAACCAGCGGTTTGCATGCTAGTCTAGGTTAAGTTCGATGTTTGATCCTACCACATGTTTACAGCCTCTTTCAAACCGATACAGCCATGTCCCTTCCCACTAATCCTTGTACTGCTATGTTACTATTGCTTGTTGCTCAGCCCCTGCTTAGTATGCATGCTTAGGATGCTACGATGTTACCCTGTTACTCCTTGGTTTGGGCTATGACATTATTATATTTTTGTTGATGATATGATTATAATAATGTTGACTATATTCGACGACGCTTTGTTCCATTCGAGTCACCTAGGATCCGAGTTCCGGGTATTGGTTTTAAGACTGAGCGTGCCTAACCGCGTGTGGGATTTTATGGGGTACCCTTTTCTTACCTACCTAGCTTCAAACATTTCTAGTGGTGGCCCAAGCTGATTTACCATTTGAAACCGTGTGTGTGCTGGTCATCTGCCAGTACTTTTTAAACCAACCCGGACCAGTGAGGACATAGTTCCCTTGCTGGCCCATTATGACCGGCTGAGGACCCGGTTTCCCATGTGTGATTAACCGGTAATCCAAACCTGGAGTCATACGGTAGAGACCAGATCGAGAGCGCGGCCGGCTCCTGAGCTGGATGTCGACTCACCGGGGTCCACCCGGATTTGTTCGTTGTTAGATAGAGGGACCTGTCGTTTCGGATCTCTTGGAACTAAATCATAAAATTGTTGCCTATGATGGGTACCAACTGAGAGAGATGGGCGAGCATGCGACGCCTCGTAATGGGCAGTTGGTCTACCCCTGCTTGGTTAAATCTTTTCGAGAAGTCGTGTCCACGGTTATGGACGACTTGAGACCTACTCCTTGTACATAGACAATAACAACAACTGAGATAATTTAATATAACTTTATCAACGTGTGTGTGCCTTGTCTGCTTCTTCTTCGTCGGGATGCGAAGAGGAGGACAAGGATAGGATAGGTGTTATGTTTGTGTAAGTAGCTGATAGCAGACTTGTTGGAGGCGATTCCTCATCGAATGCTTGGCTTCTTATCTTACTCTCTAGATCGTTAGCCACTTCATAAATGCTAGTGCGCAAGCAACCTCACCACTTACCCCTTCCTTACTATAAACTACTAGTTGTCCTACAATGACGAGTGATGAAGTCCTTGTTGGGTCAGATGACCACTACAGTTGGATGCTGAGTACCTCTGTACTCATGATACCACCCCCAAACTCTTTTCAGGGTTCTTGATCGACAAAAGGTATGGTGATCGATGTTTCACGTGGAGACTGGACGACGACTAGTTAGGCGGATCCCGGCGGAGGTCCTGGACCCGTGTGGTTATGGGGATCGATGTTTTTATCTTTGCTAGTAGGCATTTGATTGTAGTCTGTACTCAGACATGTATCTTCCGCTGTTGTATTGTATTTGAGGCAGTTGTATGCCGATTGTATGACATGTTGTTACTTTGTGTCTGTAATGTTGTGATATCATATTGGAAATCCGGGGCATATGACTTCATCATATGTCGCGGTGGGACTGATATGTGCTTCGTCCCCGGATCTGGATGGAAACATCTAGATCTGGAACAGTACCGCATATCGGGCCTTACACGGGGCCTTGGACCCCAACCCCGATGTACTCCTGCACGGTGCGTGGCTGGCCGGTGAAGCAAAATCAAAGAAAATACAAATCACACTGCCACAGCAAATAAGAAAGCACCACTTCCCGGCGCAGGCCGCGGTACTGCTGACGTCTGAAGATTCCTTGGACGAGACTATGAAGAATAGGAGCCCATAACTCATTATCCCACGTGTAGGCAACGCGTACAAGCCAAAAGGCTACTCAAGTCATCCGTCGAACCCTTAGTCATTTTATTATCTCGCGAACAACCATTGTCGTTGCCCGACTAATTAACACAACGGACGACAAACAGCAGCCAGGACCACCAGTACATCGGTGCCCGCTCTGTCGTCCCGTCAAAGTGTGTGGTTACCAACAAGGTGAACTGTCTCCTTACCTTGTCTCGCGTGTTCTCCTGGAGGAGCTCGACTTTTGTAGTTTGGTAACTCTCGCGGCCAACGATCAGGGGCCAAGCACACCGGTACACTAGTCGTACCCTCCCTGTCGTCCCATCGCAATACCACTCGCGGGAACTGTTGGGTCGCTCGAATTATTACCTTTAAGGACAACCGTTGCTGAGGTACCTAGAGCGGCCATACCGAGTCAGCAACAAGTGGAGTACAAGGATTACTCCTTGATAGCTCACACTTGATGATGGCTCGGCAAAGCCGAGCTAGGGGGGCCTTAGGCTGTGTCTGCATTGTACCGTACCTGTGCAGTTGTAATAAGTTGTATCCGTGTCACTCCCCTGAGTGATCACGGCCCGCTATCTAATTCTAGCTAACAATGCGCAGGGCTCACTGCTGAATATAATATATATCTATATAGGCAGCACAGGATAAAGGAAGGTACATCAAGGGAGACAATGACGAGCTATGCAATAGAACCGGATTCTAACATAGCAGCAGCACCAATGTCTAGTGCAAGAAAAGTACGGAAAGGTAGGAGATATCTGGGGAAGAGAATGGCTCTTCTTGCCTGGAAGCTCGGCAGTAAAGGCAGGGTCGTCGACGTAGTAGTCCTATCCAACAGCGGTGTAGTCGACAGCAGCGGGGTTTACCGGAGAATAAAGGGGGCGGGGAGAAACAGTGAATAAAAAGCAAGCATATAAAAACAGATGCATGAAAAGACAGATGCAATGCTAACGGTGTTCTAACGCAGTGCAATGCACGTTGCTAGGAGCGGGAATTCATCCGAGGATGAAATTCCGGCTCCGGGTGATTATCGATAGTCGGCCTAGAGGGGGGAATGTTGATGTTCTTTGTTCTAGAGGGGGTTGGTTGGCGTATGGATAGCGTACTCTTGTTCGTTATATTTTTCTGATCAACTTTCATGTATAAAGTTTTTAAATCAGAATTATGGTTTAAAAGATATTTAAATTCAAAGTTTAAATAATTTTAATTCAATTCTTGAATTTCTTTTATTTATTAAATAAGCATTATCCATAGAGGGGTTTACCAGGTCTAACTTGACAGAGGGGACCCACCTATTAGCCTCACATTACATAAAACATTTTTTATTAATTTAAATGGCAGTAGGGGCCACATGTCATCGGCACATCTAATAATTCATTTCATTTTTATTATTCTAACAGGGGGGGCACCAGTCATTGACACATGTGTAGTTAGCAGTTTAATTATATGCTTAATGGCCAGGGCCCACAAGTCAGCCCCTGAAGGGGTATTTTCTCATATTTCAATTTAATAGAGGGGTTAACTCAAACTGGATTTAGTGGCTAACTAATCTTGGCCGGGGGCCCACATGACAGTGGGGCACACCCCTCTGGTTAAACCAGCGGTGCCCGCCGGCGACGAACAGCGGCCTGGCCGGCGACCATGCGTACGCTAGGGTGGATCAAATCGCGTGAAATTTGTTGCCAAGTGACCTGCGAGACAAACCGCATCCACAGGTTCCATCGGCGTGTGCTGGGATGGCCCAAAGCGACGGCTGGATCATGGCCGAGGTGGACATGGCGGTGTAGTGTACGGAGGCGAGCGCGGAGAGTATGGGAAGCTGCGTGAGCTCACCGTGAGGCACAAGGAGGCCGGCGAGGGTTTAGTAGCGCAGCAGTCTGGCCGAATTTCTCCTGCAACTCCGGCGATGGCGCGGAAAGGGAACGACTCGATGTTCCCGGTGCAGTCCTCCCCGCGTTCGATTCGCTGCTCCGGGCTACGAGGACGTCGTCGGTATAGCTACTGGACATGATGGTCTGGCGGGAGAGCCTCAGTGGTCGCGCGAGCTCAAGCCCGTGGCCATGGCTGCGCCGGCGAGAGTGGGGAAGAAGATGGCGAGATGTGTGTGGGCAAAAATGGAGAGGGGGCGCGATCCACATATTGCGGGAGGCTTAGCTTTATCGCCCCACGACGTCGACGAGGCAGGGGGCAGGTGAGGAGGGGGCCAACACGTCGGCGGCCAGCGCGCGACATTGCGCCAGTGCTTGCGCGAGGAAGAAGAGGAGAGGAGGTGGGCGTCGCCCAGGGCGAGTGATAGGTTTTTCTGTTTTCTTTTATACCTTTTATGTATTTATTTTATTGCTTCCACAATTTCATAAATGGTGTTAGGTGTTTGTAAATTAGGGTTACACGCCATACAATGATATAAAAAGTTTGGTGGAAATATAAATTCCTTTGCTAATTCTTTTAATTAAGAAATACTCAAAGTAGGGTTTTTAAGCTACTGTTGGGATTGTTTGGATTAATTCATGGCTCAAAAAAATACTCAAGTTGGTCCAACATGGTTCTATTGATTTTTGGCATTTTACAAAATTGGTTTCATAATTTTTAGCCATGGTTTAATTTTCCACAATGTTTTTATTATCATTTAAAAAGGTTTAGGGTTTGGGTTTGATTCCAAGTGATCAAGGCACATGGGGCCTTGGGTTTTGCTCACCAAACATCATGGATTTGAATATGATTAGAACAAAGTTTCATTAAGGACAAGGAACAACAGTGATGATCCACAGTGACAGTGATTACTGTTACAGATACTGAGGGTGTTACATATGTGGAGGAGTTTAACAAGCTTCCTGATATGTCTCAAACGTATCTACTTTTCCAAACACTTTTGCCATTGTTTTTACCTCATTCTTGCATGATTTGGATGAAACTAACCCGGACTAACGATGTTTTCAGCAGAGCTGTCTGTATGGTTTTATTGTCTGCAGGAAAATGGATTTTTAGGTGTCTCAGAAAATTCCAGGAAAAATCATAGAAAATCCACGCACCCGAAGGACCATTGTGCCAGAAGTGGGGCCAGAGGGCAACCAGGGGGCTCCAGGATCCCAGCTGGCACAGCCCCACCCTTGGCCGCGCCAGGAGGCCGCTTGGGAGGGTCCTCCCCCCTCTGGTACCCTACTTCGACTCCTATTTATTCCCGTGGCAAGAAAACCCCAGAATAGAAGTTTTTTTCCCAATTCTCGCCGAGGATCTGCCGCCACCCTCTGTTCTTCTCCGGGAGGGCTAATCTGGAGGCTGTTTTGGCCTGCAGTGAGGGGAGATCATCGCCATCGTCATCATCATCACCACTCCATCCTCCCTCCATGACTTCTCCTTTCATGTGTGAGTAATTCCCTGCTGTAGGCAAATGGGATGGTAGGGATTGGATGAGCTAGATCATGTAATAGTTTATCAGATTGTTGGGGGCATGTTGGCTATCATCTAGATTGGTGTTTATCATCTTTGCTTCAACTGGATGCTCTTAATGCTTGTCACTTTGGGCCCGAGTGCCATGTTTTCAGATATGAACCCTATGTGTTTGCATGAATATGTTTGTGTTCTTGATCCTATCTACAAGTTGTATGCTCCTATTATAGTCCGGAACCGGTGATCCCAAAGGTGACAGCTTGGGACACCAAAGGGGATGGACTATAATTTGAGGATTCCGTGTATCCATTGATTGTTAATGCTTTGTTCCGGTGCTTTTTGACAGGAGCACCTTAATCTCCATAAGTTCCTTTCGGCCCTGTTTATAGCGGGATGGTAGGACAAAAGATGTTGTGCAAGTTCTTATTGTAAGCACGTACAACTACCTGTGGGGTACATGCCTAATGTTCTATATTTGCCTAGATGATCATTGCTTTCCTATGTGCCTTGCCCCAAGTTAAATACATGATGTATCTTATCCATGCAGCACCCAACCATCCATCTCCCTACCCTACAGTGCTTTTAATTTTGCTGGTTACTAGTTGTTTGCTTTTGCTGTTTTACTGTCGCTGTTTCACCACCACTATTTCCATTGCTATCATCACTTCCATATCACAATTACTATTAATATCTTGTTGCAAGTAAGTGTATCTCAGGTGCGGTGGAATTGACAACTCCATTGTCAAAGCTTGTGGGTATTCTTTGGCTCCCCTTGAGTCGAATCTATAAATTGGGTTATTCTTACCCGTGAAGACTATCTCGATCCCCTGCAGTTGTGGGTTATCAAGGTTGTTTTCTGGCGCCGTTGCCGGGAGCATAGCTTTATTCACAAGTGTACTTGAAGTATTTACCTGCTGCAATTTATCCGTTATGGGTAAGAAAGAAGACCCCAAGGTCCCGATCTTACCATCCCGTACAAGAAAAGGTACTGTTCTGAACACTAGTGCTACACCTGATTCACCTTCAGTTATGAGTAAGTTTGCTTCACCTCCACCACACGATGCTTCTACTGAATCCGTTACTATGTCCAATACTTTTGATGATGCTTCTACTACTCTTGATGATATTGGTTCGCTTGGTTACACTCTTGAGAAATAGATCGCTGCTGTAAAAAAATCTGGAATTGAAATTCCTGTTACTCGCTACCCTATTGGTGGAACTTACGATTATCCTGATTTGAGTAAACTCAAGGAGAGTCTCCTTGAGGATGATTATATTATAATTGATGATGATTTATGCAGGGAGCTAACATAGTTTGTCGACTCTGACCCTGGTGCTATTAAGAAGCTTCTCGAAAAACACTCCCTAAAGAACAAGACCGTTCCTGATCCTGAATTTTCTACATCTCCTATATGCATCAATGATCTTGATTATAATTTATCTGTTGATCTTTAACTTATATCTATGGTTGAAACTGACCCCTTTTATGGCAGAAAAAATGATGATTCTATTGCACACCTGACCAAACTCACAGAGTTGGGTGGCCTGTTTACTACGGATGAAAAGATACGAAACTTTTATGTTACTAAACTTCTGCCTTTCTCTTTGAAGGAAGGTGCTAAAGCATGGTATGACGCACTACCATGTGGTTCCATTAAGAGTCCTCAAGACTTAGCTCACTGTTTTGTTGATAAGTACTTTCCTGCTCATATGCAACATGCTGATTTACAATGAATTTATAACTTGAAACAGTTGTAGGATGAGCACCTCCCTAAATCTTGGGGGAAGGTATTGCAGTCTGATCCAGGCTAGACCGAGACATGGAGTCCCTAAGAATTAATTAATTGACATATTCTAGCTGGTCTAACTGATGAATCCAGATCCTATTTGGACAGTTGTGTTGGTTGTGTTTTCAGGAAAAGAACACCAGACGATGTAGAAGAATTAATGGGCAAGATTTCCAAGAACCACGAAGATTGGTCCGTCCCTGAACCACCTCCACCACCAAAAAAGAGGGGCATGCTCGTCCTAAGCCCCGAAGATATGCAAGAAGCAAAGAAGTCTATTAAAGAGAAGTGTATTAAAACTGAAGACGTGAAGAATCTAGCCCCTATGGAGAAGTTGTCTGAACCTACCACTCACCCTCCTATGGTATAGGTACACTCTCTTTTAGATTTCAATGCAAGTGACATCCCTCATGGTAAGCCTCCTGGTCAATGTTTAGATGATCTTGATAATTTTATTATGAAGAAAAGCCACTTTAATGAGAGGATACAAAGTCAGTTGCATGAATTCCTTTGCTATCAAAAGTTTGCTTGATGTTCTAGGTAGAACAGTTAATGATGCTAAATGTCTTGTGAAGCATTTTCATATGGTTCAAACTCAGCTTGAACAAATTTCTAATGTGCAAAAAGATTTTCTTGCTAAAAATGCCAAACAGGATATACAAGCCTTCGAGATTAAAACCCGAGGTGGAACTAGCACTCAAGATCCTCTCTATCCGGAGGGTCATCCGAAGAGAATCAAGCAAGATTCTCAAATACAGGAAGAAGAAATTGTTAGTTATCCTAAGAAGAAGAAACACAAAGAAGCTGACAATTCCAATGATCCAATTGCAAGTGAAGAGCTTGTTATTGATCCAAATAGTATATCTACCTCCGATGCTGAGACTGAAGACGGTGCTGAGCCTGAAAAGGATGGTGAAAAGAATGATCCACCCGAAGTTCGAGAAGAAGAAGCACCCGACAAACGCAAGAAATACACTAGAGAAGACTTCATCGCAAGAATACATGGGAAGTAAAGAGAACCATAGGTACAGAAACCCATTCCCTTTCCAGGTAAGTCTCTCAAAACTAAAGAAGAAGAGCATTACAATAAGTTTTGTGAGTGGATGAAACATCTTTTTGTTCAAATTCCTAAGAATGATGCTATTAAGTTACCTCCCTATTCGAGATATATGAAAGATATTGTTACTAATAAAAGAAAAGTTCCTAATGAAGCAATATATACTATGCTTGCTAACTAATCTTTTAGTGGCAAGATTCCTGAGAAGCTTGGCGATCTAGGTATACCCACCATTCCTTGCTCCATAAATAATAATTATGTCAAAACTTCTTTATGTGATCTTGGAGTAGGAGTGAGTGTTGTGCCTTTCTCTCTTTACAAGAGGCTTTGTTTAGAGAAACTAATCCCTACAGATATCTCTCTTCAGATGTCTGACAAGTCAACAGCCGTTCCCATTGGTATTTGTGAGGATGTTCCCGTTGAAGTTGCTAATTGTTTGATCCTTACTGCTTTTGTTGTGCTCGACATGCCCGAGGAAGGGAGCATGTCTATTATTCTTGGTAGACCTTTTCTTAACACCGTAGGTGCTAATATTTATTGCAATAAAGGCAAGGTTACTTTTAATGTGAATGATAAAGAACACACGGTGTATTTTCCGAAGAAGATGGACAAAAGGCATGGCTTCAACTCTATAGAGAATATCGAGACCATGAAGATTGGTGATTGGGATTGTCCTCTACATGTGCACCACAAGTACAAAACCATTAAGGTGGTGAAAATATCCATTAAAGTGAAGGTACCATGAATGCTTCATAGTAATGAAACTTTTTGCTCTATGTATTGCTAGTTTAGTAGTAGGACTTCATCAACCTTGCTATTAAATGAGTTTTATATAAGTAAAAAGTAAAGGTTGTTATGTTTGCACTTCTTTTAGCTTTATCTTTCTTGCTGGTCCAAAGTTTTATAATTTTGAAGCTTCAAGCAGCTAACCACTATTTCAAGTTTTCAGAAAGTTTTGCAGCTTATTGAACCCCGAATTTTTTTAATAGTGAAGTTGTCAGAAAAATTCCAGAAAAATAAAAATAAAAATTTCCATGCCGGGAGTGACCTAGAGGCACCTGGGGCTGACCAGGGGGGGCCACCAATGGCCCAGGCGGCCAGCTGGCGCGGCCTTCCCCCTGACCGCGCCCACAAGCCCCATCTCCAGGTAAGTCTTCTTCCTCTCTCTCTCCAACAACACGAGTTCTGCACTTGTTCTTGCGTTCTTGTTATTCTTGGAAGCGATTTTCGATCTCTCTCTACAACCCATCATTCGAGCTGAGATTTTGAGCAAATACTCCCTGGTATGTGACTCCTCCACCCCTCCAATTAGATATTTGATTGGTGGCTTCATTAGTGAGTATTTAGTAGCTCTTGGTGCTATTCATATGAGCTTGCAAGCATGTGTAGAAATTTATTTTCCAAGATTTGATGCAAGTTTATGACTTAGGGAAGTGAGTAGAGTAGTTTGCCCCAACTCATTTCTCTCAAATCCTTGTTTTTGTGAATTGTCAAAAATTTCAGAAATGAGTTTCTTTGGAAAAGCAAAAGAATGTCTTGGGAAGAAGAAGCCCGAGAACACTGATAGAGTAACTAGAGATGCAGCTTCATCCTCAGCTACTAGGGTGAGCTACAATGAAGATGTTGTGCCCCTGGAGTTGCTAGAAGATACAAGTCCAGCACGGGCAATGATGTTTCCGTGCAACGATTTTCTTGAAGCGGCAGGTATTAAGGAGGAGTTTTATAACCTTTGTGCTAATGCAAGTTTGACACGGCTTGCAACATGCCTTGTTACTCAATACCATAAACTCACCTCCTGTTTTATTAACAGTTTTGGATATAACCATGATGTTGGTCTTATTGAGTTTAAAATTTACAATGATCCTTTGACCATGTCTTTGGAAAGATTTTGTGAAATAATAGGTGTGCCGAACGTTGGACGAACGACAAAGATGAACACTCAGCCCACTGAACTGAGAACGCTCTTCAACTCTCTTTGCAGTCAGGATACAAGGGATATCCGACGCTCAAAAATTTCCAGCATCCTGTTTCCCCAGCTGAGGTATTTTGCATATTATATTGCTGGAGGGGGTATTAGCTCGTGACGACACGAGCAACATTTCTGCGCCAGATATTGCTATCCTGGCAAATGCCCTCTCGAGGGAAACTACGTATAATGTGGGTTCCTTGATTGCTCCTCGACTTTCCCTTAATGGCAACAAGGGAGATCTCTTTGGTGGCGTTTATGCCACACTTATTCTTGAGTATCTTGAGCGCACCCCACATCCTGATGATGAGGATTTTCCTTTTATAAGCTTTGACCTTGCTGCTATGAAGAGGCATGAGTTTTCTACCAGGACTTCCGAGTTTGGTAACAAGGGAGATCTCTTTGGTGGCGTTTATGCCACACTTATTCTTGAGTCTCTTGAGCGCACCCCACATCCTGATGATGAGCCTTTTCCTTCTATAAGCTTTGACCTTGCAGCTATGAAGAGGCATGAGTTTGTTACCAGGACTTCTGAGATTGGTAACCTTATTTATATTCTAAGGTTTGGAATAATCGATATTAGGGAGATCCGTCTACCTGCTCCTTTTTGGTTTGATTCTACTCGCAGGAACGGATGGTCCTTCAACGTCATCCATTTCGATGAGTTCATGGCCCAGCAGCAGTTCCATAACCCCATGGAGGGGGTTGTGCATGATGAGGAGGAGGAGCCCGTTACCCAGTGGGGTGAAGGGTCTTCTTCTGCTTGGAGCGTGGAGCCTTCTTCGTGGGAGGATCCCAGGACTTCGGTCTATGCACCTGAAGCCCCGTACGACCCACGGACACACCAGTACTACCCTGAAGCTAGACGCTCTTGGGGACCACAGTAGCAGATATGACCTTAGGCCAAAAGCCTAAGCTTGGGGGAGCACGTGACCTTCTCCTTTTTCCATTGTATTATCCGTTTTATGATTGTTCGTTTTGATCTTTTCGAATTTTTTACCTGATCTTCTTTGATTCTTTCTTTGCAAAAACAACAAAAATATTTTCTCTTTCTTTTTCTTTCGTTTAATCTTTGAAAAATCCAAAAATATTTCTTTTATCTCTTTAGTTTTCTTTATTGTAGAGTTCAGCTCGAGTCCGTGATGGCATTTGCACTTGATTACATTTTTCGTACGTTCAATCGTGCAAGTGACAAGGCAGTGATGACGAAGGTCGACGAAAGGGATGCAACAAGGAAAACCAGTATGAACTCTTTTTGTTTCTACTTTTGTACATATTCTTGTACTTATGATTTAGAGACCAGCTTGTAGTGACATAGTTCTATGTTTACAATTCTTTCCCAGTGGTTCATACTTTCTTTGTGGCTAATCCCAAATAGCT
This sequence comes from Bromus sterilis, assembly GCA_950022295.1. Classification (NCBI taxonomy): domain Eukaryota; kingdom Viridiplantae; phylum Streptophyta; class Magnoliopsida; order Poales; family Poaceae; genus Bromus; species Bromus sterilis. The sequence continues at coordinate 177,603,938 of OX465599.1, read as the reverse complement.
AGGGTACATAATGTTTTGTTGAAATGATTTACATGCATTGCATTGTTCATGGTTTGGCATACTGAAGTGGTATTTCCCTTTGGAGAATTCTTGGATTCACTTGGCACATGCTTACACATGTTTATGACTGAATAGTCTACTATGCCTTGATGATCTTTGAATTTCAGAATAGTTATATCACTCTCATTCCTAATTCAATATTTCTTTGTCGCTCTGCATGATTATGACTGTTATTGCTCTCTAGTTGGTCGCTTCCCAGTCTTTTGCTAGCCTTCGCTCGCACTAAGCGGAATTCTGCTTGTGCATCCAAAATCCTTGAAACCAGTTATTCCATATGAGTCCACCATACCTTCCTATGTGGTATTTACCGGCCATCCTAACAAAGACTTTCTTGTACTATCTCGAAATTATTCAAAAACACTCATGTATTGTGCCTCTGCTTTAGCTCATGAGGAAGTAGTAGGTAATTCATGACCTTCTTATGTTAAGACATGTTTTATCCCGGGATTGCATGTCTAATCTGCAAACCCCTAATACGAGCAGGGACTGGCATGAGTGCACCTAGGTCACAAAAGATAATCACAACCAACAAACCCTCCTTCACGCTTTGTTTATGAGAAATCAGAAAACTTTGGTATTGATAAACAAAGGAGATTAAGGGGATGTGATCGTCCCCATCTTGGGAGTCGTTCCTCGAAACATGTCTAGCATAAGAGGTGATTGGGTTGTCTACTAGCATTCGTTGACGAATCATGCACCTCCCAAAAACTTTTTATCTCTGTTTTCAAAACCAAGAGCTCTGGTACATGTTTAGTCTTTGCTTCCAGCCACGGGTTTTCAACCTTGCCATCAAAATCCCCTGTTCGAGAGTCTCCACCTTCTTTCTTCAAAGCACCAACTATGAGAGCATAATTTTCATTCTGAGTGTAATGTGCATTGTACCAAAGTACTACATTGTCTTCTGCATGATTGTGGTATTATTTATTCTGAAGTTTTTAATTCTAGTCTCCTTTAAAATTCCGGAGGAGTTTCTGCATTTATGTTTTGCTTCACTCATGGAGGCTAGCGAGATAGCACTCTAATATGTTCAAGCTTTGTGCATTGTAATCTTGTCTTGATTTTCAGTAGCAAATTATTTTCCTTTAGTTGTTTGTGATTGTTCACACGAAAGAAGGATTGCTTCGTGCATTTTCCTTATAGCATTGTTTCAATACCTTCTACACTCTTTTCATAGTATATGCTTATATACATCTAATGAACCAAAAGAGTTTGTCAAAGTTTTCTTTTTCACGTTCAGTTCCTTGAACTGAATTGCTTGAGGACAAGAAATATGCTAATCTTGGGGGAGTTGATACGTCTCAAACGTATCTACTTTTCCAAACACTTTTGTTATTGTTTTTCCCTAATTCTTGCATGATTTGGATGAAACTAACCCGGACTAACGATGTTTTCAGCAGAGCTGCCTGTATGGTTTTATTGTGTGCAGGAAAATGGAATTTTAGGAGTCTCAGAAAATTCCAGGAAAATGGATTTTTAGGAGTCTCAGAAAATTCCAGGAAAAATCACAAAAAATCCACGCACCAGAAGGACCATTGTGCCAGAAGTGGGGCCAGAGGGCAGCCAGGGGGGCCCCAGGCGCCCTGCTGGCGCGGCCTCACCCCTGGCTGCGCCAGGAGGCCACCTGGGAGGGTCCTCCCCCCTCTGGTGCCCTACTTCGACTCCTATTTATTCCCGTGGCGAGAAAACCCCAAAACAGAAGTCGTTTTCCCAATTCTCGTCGCGGAGCCGCCGCCACCCTCTGTTCTTCTCCGGGAGGGCTAATCTTGAGGCTGTTTTGGCCTCCGGTGAAGGGAGATCATCGCCATCGTCATCATCATCACCACTCCATCCTCCCTCCATGACTTCTCCTTTCATGTGTGAGTAATTCCCTGCAGTAGGCAACGGGGATGGTATGGATTGGATGAGCTAGATCATGTAATAGTTTATCATATTGTTGGGGGTATGTTGCCTATCATCTAGATTGGTGTATATCATCTTTGCTTCAACTTGATGCTCTTAATGCTTGTCACTTTGGGCCCGAGTGCCATGTTTTCATATCTGAAACCTACGTGTTTGCATGAATATATTTGTGTTCTTGATCCTATCTAGAAGTTGTATGCACCTATTATATTCCGAAACCGGTGATCCCAAAGGTGATAGCTTGGGACACCAAAGGGGATGGACTATAATTTGAGGATTCCATGTATCCATTGATTGTTAATGCTTTGTTCCGGTGCTCGTTGACAGGAGCACCTTAATCTCTATAATTTCCTTTTGGCCCCGTTCGTAGCGGGATGGCAGGACAAAAGATGTGGTGCAAGTTCTTATTGCAAGCACGTACAACTACCTGTGGGGTACATGCCTAATATTTGATATTTTCCAAGATGATCATTGCTTTCCTGTGTGCCTTTCCCCATGTTAAATACATGATGTATCTTATCCATGCAGCACCCAACCATCCATCTCCCTAGCCTACAGTGTTTTTAATTCTGCTGGTTACTAGTTGTTTGCTATTGCTGTTTTACTGTCGCTGTTTCACCACCACTATTTCCGTTTCTATCATCACTTCAATATCGCAGTTACTATTAATATCTTGTTGCAAGTAAGTGTATCTCAGGTGCGGTGTAATTGACAACTCCATTGTCAAAGCTTGTGGGTATTCTTTGGATCCCCTTGAGTCGAATCTATAAATTGGGTTATTCTTACCCGCGAAGACTATCTCGATCCCCTGCAGTTGTGGGTTATCACTTGCACACTATGCTCCGAATGATGTCAATACTGATGCAACCACGCAGGAGAAGTTCTTGGAGGGTCTCAATGATCAGTTGGGTGTTCATTTGAATGTGGCTACCTTCAACAATTGTCAGGGGCTCATTGATAAAGCTATTGTGCTGGAGGGAAAGCATCAGGCTATGGAGTACTGCAAGAGGAAGTACAATAACAACAAAAATAAGTACAACTCAGGGCCACAGCAGAAGCAGCGTACTTCCTTTAATGGGAATGGAGGACATACTAATGGGAATAATCATCACGGTGGTAATGGCCACAATTATCATGGACAGAATGTGATGAGGACATCCCTACTACCAACACATCTCCGGTTCATCATGAAGAACAAGTTGATTCAACAAATAAGAAGGATGATGAAATCAGAATGGGACCTATTGCAAGAGCTCATGCAAAGTTGATAGAACAATAGGTGAACTCGCTTTTAATAGATTTTGATATGTCATGTAATGAGAACTTTATACTGTCTAAATCTTTGTATGTTTGCATAATCAGGTATCATGACAAAGATGAGGATCCAGAAGGAGGAGAAGATGAAAGAAGCTCCAATTTTCAGACGTCCGACCCATTTCGGACGTTCGACATCGGAGGCCAGAACCTACGAAGCTTCGATGACGCCAAGTTACAGAACGGTTGCTATTTTCGACAGACTTCCGACAAGATTCGGACGTCCGACATTACGGAAGTCCGAAAGATGACGAACGTCCGACATGAAAACCTTCGAGGCGATCCCCGAGTACAGAACCGATGTCAAAACAGTCGGAAGTCCGACACGTTTCGGACGTTCGACACATCGGATGTCCGAACTGCCTGTGCGCATATCTGAAGGGCTGCGGCCTTCTATCCGATTTTGACACCCCTTAGAATATAAATACCGGACCCCCTGCGAGTTTTAGGGTTAGACCACGTTTAGATAAACCCTAGTTGTTGAGAATAGCTACAAGCATTCATCTTGAATCATATACTTCAATTCGCATCGATCTGAAGTGCTTCTACTGCAAGTTTTGTGTGATATGTTGTTCCACTTGGAATTAGTTGATTGCAAATTACCGTCTCGTGGTCGATGGCTACGGTGCGCAAGTGTGTGAAGTGGTTAATATCCAAAGGGTAGAGAGCTGTCACATTGGCAACAGGGATCTAGCGAGGAGAGTTCATCGGCTACATACAAGTTATCTGATATCGCCCTCATATTCACCATACACTTACTGAGAAGATCGGCCTCCCCATATCATCTTGGTATCAGATTTATAGTGTTTCCTTGGTAAGCATCCACCAAATCCATCCTTTAGATTGATTTTGTTTTTTTCCTTTCCAGAAAATCCATACAAAAATATTAGGGTTTCTAGTTTTGCCATAACTTAGATTGCATTCCAGTCATTGTTTCAGTTTGTTGTTTTGTTGTGTTCTTCACCGAAAATTTCTCCCCGGTGCGACATATTGTGCCCTAAAGAGAAAAGTTACTATAGAAAAATCAAAATTACTATAGCAGTACTGTAGCAATTTCGACAAGTGTGGAAAAGAGTCAGAAAAATACAAAAAAGGAGAGAAAAGAGCAAAGATTAAAAAAAACTAGACGGAAGAGTGATACAAAAGAGTTATCAAAGAGTGCAAAGAGATACACAAGTGCTAGAAAGGACATATCATAGTGGTGATCTTTTGGGAGGCATGTCTTCTTTAGTCTCCACCGTGTGAGTTTTTACTTGGGTTTGTATCACACGATCAGCACTAGGACTTGACTTCAGTGTAGTTAGGGTATCATACATATAGCTCCACCACATATATCCTGCTTTGTCGTGTGTTCACTCTTTTACTCGGGTATTCACTTCATCACATCTGTGCACTAGTCCTCCATCCGAACGGGTACGCATTACTATTCACTTTGGAACGGTAAGATTCACCTTTTCTTGTCAGTTTTGAGTGAGTTGTGAGTGTCCACCAAAGAGATTTTGATTTAGTGCACTAACCTACTAATCATGTCTCAAAGTGGTTTTCATGTGATGGAGAAACAGGATAAGGATACTCCTGTTACTTGGAATGCGTATGATGGTCTCCGCGATCATTTGACCAACAAGATTGATACATCCATAGAACCTCTTGTTACTTATCTTCAAGAGGCTAATATGAAGTGGGTTGGCACTCAAGCTTCCGTCACTACTTTGCAAACGCAAGTGAATGGACTTCAAACGCAAGTCAATGGACTTCAAACAAGATTCCAGCAATTGATAACGGTGATCAATGCTATGCGGGTTCCTGTCGCACCACGTCAACTTGAAGGCAATGAAGATGATGGTAGTGTCGAGGACGACAATGAAGTTTTGAGGGGCGCTAATGGTCGTGGCCGTGGTGTTCCCAGACACAATCGCCAACCTGTCCTTGGTCTTTGTGCATGACATATACCACTGCAGGAAGATGATGGTTTGGGCAAGGCCAAATTTTTGATTCCCAAATTTGAAGGCTCCATGAATGTGAAAAAATCTCACTTGGGAGCTCAAGATTGAGAAATTATGGCATTTTCATGACTATACTGACGATAGGAAGATCAAGCTTGCTTCCTCAGAATTTGATGGCTATGCTTTGCGATGGTGGGATGGAGTCATGACTGACATACAAGAGGCCAATGAGATGCCTATTTGTACATGGCGTGATACGAGCGCAACCATGCGGGCTCATTTGATTCCGACAAATTATTTACGGACAGTCTTTGATAAATTGGAACAATTGAAGCAACGCACAATATCCGTTGATGCATATTATATGGAGATGGACATGGATTAAAATTTCAGATCAAGGGTATTGTTCGGCATCATCAATACACTAATATGAATGAGCTATTACATCATGCCAGAGAATCGGAGTCACAGCTTGCAGAAGAGGCCCAGCTAAAATCAAGATATTCATCCTCTATCAGGTTTTCTTCTAGGACGCCTTCTACCACGCCTATGGAGGGCAATGGTGCTAACAACCGTACTTCTTCTTCATACTCAAAACCAGCTTCCAATGCTTCTATGGTGAAGAAGCCAGCTGCTCCTGCCACTACTTCAGGCTCCAATATGTCTACATCACGTACTCGAGAGATAACTTGTTATGCTTGCGGTAATCTGGGTCACTTCAAGAGAGATTTCCCGAACCGAAAGGTCATGCTCATTAATGATGACACCGGTGAGTATGAAACCGGTGATGATGAAGACCCGTCCGGATTCGATGACGAGGGATACAACAGTGAAGAAGGCATGGATGATTTTCTATCGGCTTCTCCCACTATTGTTGTGTCACAGCGTGCTCTCACTGTGCAGCCACAAAGTGAATCTCAGTGCTGCAATTTGTTGCAAACAAAAGCATTAGTTGGACCCAACAAAGCTTGCAAAGTGATCATTGATGGAGGTAGTTGCCGCAACCTCGCAAGAAAGGAGTTATGTGCCAATCTATATCTGAAATATTTACCACACCCAAATCCATATTATGTCCAATGGTTGAGTGACAGTGGTGAGATGAAAGTGAATCATATGGTGAGCATGAATTTTGAGATAGGCCCCTACCAGGATTCCATTGACTTTGATGTGGTGCCTATGACAGTTTGCCATCTCAAATTGGGTCGGCCATGGTTATATGATCGCCATGTGCAACACAATGGCCGAGCCAATACATATCATTTGGAGTTCAAGGGCAAGAAAGTTAATCTCCATCCTATGTCCCCACATCAAATAGTGAATGATTCTTGTCAGAAAGTAGAGGTGAATTTAGGACCTACACGAGAGAACAATGTAATAGCTGTGAGTGATAATATAACGGAAAGTGCGAGAGAGACTAGTTTGCTTACATTAGCCACCAAAGAAGACATGAGAGAATTTAGTGAGGATCCTACAGCCATGTTACTTGTGCTTACGTACAAAGGCGAGGTTTTGCTTTCTAATGATAATCATCCTCTTTCTCCTAGGGTGTCTACTATTTTGCAGGACTATAATGATGTGTTCCCGGCGGAGGTTCCAGCGGGATTACCACTCTTGCGTGGTATTGAGCACCAAATTGATCTTATTCCGGGTGCTACTCTCCCCAACCGGTCACCATACAGGACCAATCCCCAAGAGACGAAGGAAATTCAACAACAACTACAAGCACTTCTGGACAAAGGGTATATTCATGTAAGTCTTAGCCTTGTGTTGTTCCTCTTATTTTGGTTCCTAAGAAAGATGGTACATGGCGTATGTGAGTAGATTGTAGAGCTATAAATAATATCACTATTCGATATCGCCATCCTATTCCACGTTTAGAGGATATGCTTGATGAATAGAGTGATGCTGCTATTTTCTCTAAAATTTATTTACGTAGTGGATACCATCAAATTAGGATGAAAGAAGGGGATGAATGGAAAACTTCTTTCAAAACTAAGTTTGGTTTATATGAGTGGTTAGTTATGCCTTTTGGTCTTACTAATGCTCCTAGTACTTTCGTGAGATTAATGAACCTTGTTTTGAGAGAGTTTATTGGATGTTTTGTGGTTGTGTATTTTGATGATATACTTATTTACAGCCGCAATGAATTTGAACATGCTGATCATATTAGACAATTTTTGCAAGTGTTGTGTCATGCTAAATTATATGCTAATCTTGAGAAGGCACATTTGAAGAAGATAAGGTCATATTTCTGGGATATGTTGTATCTAAGAATGGGGTAGAAGTAGATTCTTCTAAAATTGAAGCAATTCAAAATTGGCCTACTCCCATGAATGTTAGTTAAGTACGAAGTTTTCACGGCCTAGCTGGTTTTTATAGACGTTTTGTGAAAGACTTTAGTACTATTGTTGCACCGTTGAATGAATTGACTAACAAAGGTGTACCTTTTGTTTGGGGCGTTTCCCAAGACCTTGCATTTGATGAGTTGAAACGTCTGCTTACTTCTGCACCATTACTTGCATTGCCGGATTTTACTAAGCAATTTGAAGTTGAATGTGATGCTAGTGGTATAGGCATTGGTGGTGTATTGATGCAAGAAGGTAGACCTATTGCTTATTTCAGTGAGACACTTTCTGGTGCTAGATTGAATTATCCTGTTTATGACTAAGAATTGTATGCACTCGTTATAGTTCTTGAAGTTTGGCAACATTACTTGTGGACAAAAGAATTTATCATACATTCTGATCATGAAGCTTTGAAATGTCTGAAAGCTCAATCTAACTTGCATAAGCGTCTTGCAAAGTGGGTTGAATTTATTGAGTCTTTTCCCTACATCATTAAACATAAGAAAGGGAAATATAATGTTGTTGTTGATGCTCTATCTAGGAAGAATATGTTATTGACACATCTTGATGTTAAGATTCCTGGTTTCGAGAGTTTGTGTGATTTATATGCAACTGATCATGATTTTGCTGAACCATATCGTTTTTGTTTGGTTCGAAATGCATGGGACAAGTTCCACATCCATGAGAGATTTTTATTTCGAGCTAACAAACTTTGTGTTCCAGAATCGTCTGTGCGTTTGCTATTGTTGCAGGAATCACATGCAGGAGGATTGATGGGTCATTTCGGGCGTGAGAAGACACTACTCATGCTTGCTGATAATTTTTATTGGCCCAGGATGAGGCGTGATGTGGACAGGTTTGTTCGGCACTGCATTGTATGCAACACATCCAAGTCCAAGTTGAAGCCTCACGGTTTGTATACTCCACTATCGGCTCCTACCACACCTTGGGAGATATTAGTACGGATTTTGTGTTAGGATTGCCACACACTAAACATGGTCATGATAGTATATTTGTGGTAGTGGATAGATTTTCTAAGATGGCACATTTTCTTGCATGCCATAAGAGAGACGATGCGGCACATGTTGCTAACCTGTTTTTCAGGGAGATTGTACGCCTTCATGGAGTGCCCAAGACAATTGTTTCTGACAGGGATGTGAAGTTTGTGAGCTACTTCTGGAAGACACTTTGGGGAAAGTGGGGGACAAAGTTGATGTTCAGCCCTACATGTCATGGAGTGCCCAAGACAATTGTTTCTGACAGGGATGTGAAGTTTGTGAGCTACTTCTGGAAGACACTTTGGGGAAAGTTGGGGACAAAGTTGATGTTCAGCCCTACATGTCATCCCCAAACTGATGGTCAAACGGAGGTGGTGAACAGAACATTATCACAATTGCTGGTAGCTATGATAAAGAAGAATCTGCGCGAATGGGAGTAGTGTTTGCCACATTTGGAGTTTGCTTATAATAGGGCAGTACACACTACTACCTAGCTTTGTACTTTTGAGGTGGTGTACAGTTTTAAGCCTATTACGCTGCTTGATTTGTTGCCTCTTCCATTGCAGGAACGAGTTAATATGGAGGCATCCAAAAGAGCAGATTATGTGAAGAAGATTCATGAGAAGACATGAGAGGATATTGAGAAGCAAGGCAAGAGCGTTGCTGCTGCAAGGAACTAGTCACAGAAGCACGTCTTATTTCAGCCTAGAGATATGGTTTGGGTGCATTTGCGCAAGGATAGATTTCCAGGGTTGCTGGATTCCAAGTTGAAGCCGCGTGGTTACTGAGTTTGTGGCGCTAGCAATAGTTTCAACGTTGAGGATTTATCACCATACATGGGAGATGAACTTGGAGCGTCGAGGTCGACGACTTTTGAAGCGGGGGGGGGGGGGGAGATGATGAGGACATCCCTACTACCAACACATCTCCGGTTCTATTAGTATGTTTGCATAATCAGGTATCATTATGAAGATGAGGATCCAGAAGGAGGAGATGATGAAAGAAGCTCCAACTTTTAGATGTCCGACCCATTTTGGACGTCTGACATCGGAGGCCAGAACCTACGAAGCTTCGATTACACCAAGTTACAGAAGGGTTGCTATTTTCGAGGACTTCGGACAAGATTCAGACATTCGACACGACGGAAGTCCGAAATCTGACGGACGTCCGACATGAAGACCTTTGAGGCGATCCCTGAGTATAGAACCGATCTAAAAACAGCCGGAAGTCCGACACGTTTCGGACGTCCGACACATCGGACGTCCGAAACCCATAGGACGTCCGAACTGCCTGCGCGTAGACCTGAAGGGTTGCGTCCTTGTATCCGAGTTTGACACCCCTTAGCTTATAAATACTGGAACCCCTACGAGTTTTAGGGTTATACCACGTTTAGATAAACCCTCATTCTTGAGAATAGCTACAAGCATTCATCTTGAATCATATACTTCAATTTGTATCGATCTGAAGTGTTGCTACTGCAAGTTTTGTGTGATCTGTTGTTACACTGGGAATTAGTATATTGAAAATTAGCGTCTCGTGGTCGACGGCTATGTTGCGCAAGTGTGTGAAGTTGTGAATATCCAAAGGGTCGAGAGTTCTCGCAGTGACAACAGGGATCTAGCGTGGAGAGTTCATCAGCTACATACAAGTTATCTCATATCTCCCTCATATTCACCGTACGCTTACTGAGAAGATCGGGCCACCCCATATCAGAATGGACACAACCATAATGGCCACAATCATCACAATGGTCACAAGAATGGAAATCGCAATGAAAAAGGAAATGGCAATGGAGGAAATAACAGTCAGAACCGCCAGACTGCGCGTGGGCCAAGAGACTTAAGTCAGGTTTAGTGTTAAAAGTGCAAGAATATGGGGCATTACGCAATAGATTGCCCGGAGAATAATATTACTAGAGTCTTCAAGCCCAACCCCTTCAACAAGGGACATGTGAACCATGTGAACGTGGAGGAGGTCTATGATGATCCTGATGTAGTGATTGGTAAGTTCCTTATCAATTCAGTACCCACACTTGTTCTTTTTTATTCTGGTGCATCGCATTCATTCATATCAAGGGTATTTGTGGATAAGCTAGAGTTACCTACCGTATTTTTTATGTCATCTATCCTTATAAGTTCTCCGGGAGCGCAGATGTCAGCTAGTTTGGGATGCTATCAGATAAGCTTAGCCATAGGGAAGCATGATTTTCCCATAGATTTTATTATATTGAAGTCACAAGGTTTGCATGTTATCTTGGGCATGGATTGGCTAGCCAAGTACCAAGGTGTTATTTATTGTGCCAGTCGATCCATCACTCTCCGTACACTGACTGAGAAGAAGATCATATATGTGTCCAAGTATAAGCATCAACATGCTCAGGTGAATTCTCTTAATGGGGTTAGCCTGGATGATGTGCGTGTTGTGAGGGATTATTCGGACGTGTTTCCAGAAGAGTTGCCAGGTATGCCACTGGATAGGGAGATTGAGTTCCTTATTGATTTAATACCAGGCACTGGGCCTATTGCTAAGAGGTCGTATAGGATGCCCGTTAATGAACTTGCAGAGTTGAAGGAGCAGATTAGTGAATTGCAGGCAAATGGATTTATTCGCCCAAGCTCGTCACCTTGGGGAGCTCCAGTATTGTTTGTTGAGAAGAAAGATGGAACCTTGAGGATGTGTGTTGATTACCGTTCTCTGAATGATGTTACTATCAAGAATAATTATCCTCTACCTGTGATTAATGATCTATTTGACAAGTTGGAGGGATCTTGTGTGTTCTATAAGATTTATCTTCGTTGTGGCTATCATTAATTGAAGATTCGGGAGAAGGATATTCCGAAGGCTGCTTTTACTACAAGGTATGGATTGTATTAGTATAACGTTATGTCATTAGTATTGACTAATGCTCCTGCATACTTCATGAATATGATGAATAAGGTGTTTATGGAGTTCTTGGATAAATTCGTTGTGGTGTTCATTGATGGTATATTGGTGTATTCCAAGAATGAGCAAGAGCACGAAGCACATTTGCATTTGGTAATGGAAAAGCTCAAGGAGCACAAATTGTATGCCAAGTTCAGCAAGTGTGAGTTTTGGTTGAAGGAGGTAGGATTTCTTTGGGCATGTTGTGTTAGGAGATGGAGTAGCTGTGGACCCATCCAAGGTTTCAATAGTTACAGAATGGTAGACACCCAAGAAAGTTGGAGACATTCGCAGTATCTTGGGGCTTGGAGGCTATTATAGGAAGTTCATTGTGAATTTCTCCAGGATTGCAAATCCAATGACTGAGCTGTTAAAGAAAGACAATAAGTTTGATTGGAGCGATGAATGTGAAACCAGCTTTCAGGAGTTGAAGAAACGGTTAGTAACTACACCAGTTTAATATTTACCTGATATACATAAAGATTTCAAAGTATATTGTGATGCATCTCATCGAGGACTTGGTTGTGTTTTGATGCAAGGAGGTAAAGTTGTTGCATATGCTTCACGTCAGCTTAAGAACCATGAGCAGAACTATGCTACACATGATTTGGAATTAGCCGCAGTTGTTCATGCATTGAAAACGCGGAGGCAATATCTTGTTGGTAATCGTTGTGATATATTTACTGATCATAAGAGGAGCCTACTACGACGTCGAGTTCCCGTTCAACAGTAGTAGTTCGGTGGATCCCAGGCAGGAGGCCTCGCCTTTCGATCTGTATCTCTGATGTTATTTGTGCTAGCCTTCTTAAGGCAGAACTTGACTAACTATGTTCGTATTCAGATATTATGTTTGTATGACTTATGTATTCGGGTCCGTGCGACCACCTTATTTGTAACATATTGGTTTACCCTTTTGTGTTTAGTGTTGTGCTGTGATATTCTCACCGTGGCACCTTGATCTCGATCATGTATCCTGCGTGTATGATTACTGTACATGATCGTAAATCGAGGGTGTCACAAGTTGGTATCAGAGCCGACTGCCTATAGGAAGCCACCCCTTGGTCGAAGTTGAGTCTAGACATTGAAAAAAGTATTTTGCTAACTTAATATTTGGCTTACGGACCCACATAGATATCACCCCGTCCTGATATCTATGGTATTAGGATCCTTCTCTCCGTACCTATATTCTGGGACTCCGCTCTCTTATCCTTGCTGGTAAGTTTGACAACTTTGACATTAGGATCACATTCTTTTGATTCCACCCGGCGTTCTGGTGCTTACCCCTTGATTTAGTCGTGTCGCGGGAGTTCTGACCCAGGTCCCAGACCGCGCGATCTCCTTTCTCATTCGGGGCAGGTCGCGCATTCTCTGGCACAAACTACTGTGGCCAACAATTTTCTTGCAGCGTGATTGACATATCGGAAGCTATGTCGCGTCGTGTATTCCTTACAGCGGTCTGAGTGCCGCCTACTGAGTCCTTTTCCTTAATTTTTACGACGTTACGCTGTCCGATTTTGACGGACTATGTGCAAAGATTTGTATGTCTTTATGAGTACTATTGTGTATCTACTTCACTTCTTGTTCATTGCTCATACTACATCATGTATGACTTCTTATCCTTACAAATGCTTTGTCTGAAATAACCCCTGCTGTTTAGGCAGGATGGCTGATGATCCCCCACATCCACCTTATATGGCCGCAATACTGTCGCAGTTTGATCTGAACCGTCAGTTTATGGCCGGAGTAATGGCCCATCTTTCAACTCAGAATTCCCCAATAACACTGCAAGAGATTGTGCGCCTCAGTCCGTCCACCTTCCGCAGCTCCGCAAATCCTAAGGATGCCGATGATTGGCTCCGTGATATTGCAATTCAGATGGAGTCAGCTGTTGTTGCCCCTGCCAGTTACCTCACCTTTGCGACGTATCATCTAAGGGGGCCAGCTGCTCAGTGGTGGGAAAGCCACCGGCTTGCGGTGCCAGATGGAACTGTAACCAGTTGGCAAGAATTCCAGTAAGCCTTTCGTGCATGGCACCTTCCTCAAGGTCTGATGGACCAGAAGAAGGAAGATTTACGCCAACTCCGTCAGGGCCAGACAACTGTTGATGAATATCATAGGAAATTCCTTGAGTTGTCCCGCTATGCTGAGAAAGACGTCGCCACCAACGCTCGCAAAGAGGAGAAATTCCGAGAAGGACTGCATCCTGAAATAGAACTCGCACTTGTCCTTCATGATTGTGCGGACTTTGAGACCCTTGTCAGCAAGGATTTCAAAGTCGAAACTTCTCTGACTAAGCACCATGAGTCGCTTAAGCGTGCTCGAGATGCTGGCCCATCTTCGGGTCGGCCTGTTCAGAAACTTCGAGTCTGGCTCCCGCACAATGTTTTTCACCGGCTTGCACCAACGCCAAGGCCATTTTATGCTGCACCTCGTCTTCCTCCACCACCGAGACAGCCAACGATTCCGACTGGACAGTCCAATATTATGGCTCCTCCCCATTATGATGGCTTATGCCGCCAGTGTGGACAGCCAGGTCCGTGCACCATGTCCATCTGTTGACCGTTAGAGGAACTGTCGAAACCGTCGTACCAGAAAAGGTAATACCAAGCCGCCTCTTGTTGAATGTGCTACGCCAATCATGTTGATGTTGAGAAGGCTAGGATGGATCCGACTATCGTGATGGGAACCCTCCTTGTTAATTCAGTACCAGCTTCTGTTCTGTTTGATTCAGGAGCCTCACATTCCTTCATATCTGATGCGTTTGCCCATAAGCAAGACTTGTCGTTCGAAAACCTGTACCCTCCACTGGTGGTTTATTCTCCAGGTTCCAGTTGGGATACCTCGATGATAGCCCACAACAATCATATTGAAATTGGAGGATTGGTGTTTTCCGCTTCACTCATGGCCCTCAAGGTTTCTACCATTGACGTTACACTTGGTATGGACTGGTTGAAAGCGCATGATGCTCACATCCGCTTTGGTACCAAAACAGTTCAGCTAAATCACCCTTCTAGCAAGATAATTCTGTACTCGGCCCGAACAGTTCAACATGCCGAAAGCCAGATATATGCTCTGAACGCACTGAATGCCTCACCTCTTGAAGGGATCGAGAATGTTCCAGTCGTTCGCGATTTTCTCGACGTCTTCCCAGAAGAACTGTCGGGAATACCCCCGATCAGAGATGTCCAATTCGTCATCGACTTGACGCCCGACACCGTCCCTATTGCTAAGCGCCCTTATAAGATTCCTCCTCACCACCTCATTGAACTGAGGAAGGAGATCGACATGGAACTCCACAAAGGCTTCATCCGTCCAAGTTCCACTGCTTGGGGAGCACCTTCGCTCTTTGTCAAGAAGAGCGATGGAACGAACCGTTTGGTTCAAGATTACCGACCTATCAACCAGGAAACTATACAGAACAAGTATCCGCTTTCTCGGATCAACGATCTATATGATCAACTTGATGGATCTACGGTGTTCTCGAAACTCGACTTGAGATTGGGTTACCATCAGATCCGGGTCCGTGAAGAGGACATTCCGAAGACCGCTTTCATTACTCGCTATGGTTCATACGAGTACACTGCATGTCTTTCGGCCTGACCAATGCCCCGACCACCTTCTCTCGATTGATGAACTATATATTCATGGAATAACTGGATAAGTTCGTCGTGGTTTATCTGGATGATATCTTGGTATACTCCAAGAATGAAGAGGAACATGCTGAACACCTTCGTCTTATACTGGAAAAGATTCGGAAACACAAACTCTATGCTAAGTATTCTAAGTGTGAATTCTGGCTTCCCGAAGTAACTTACCTTGGTCATGTGATTTCCAAGGATGCGTTGCCGTCAACACAGAACGTATTCAGGCTATTCTTGACTGGACTCCTCCCAGGACTTTCAAGCAAGTCAGAAGTTTCCTCGGCCTCTCTAGCTATTGTCGCCGTTTCGTCGAGAACTTCTCCAAGATTGCCAAGCGTCTGACTAATATGCTTCACAAAGGCGTTAAGTTTGAGTGGATAGACAAATGCCAGGAAAGTTTTCAAGCTCTCAAGGACAAGCTTACTTCTCCCCCAGTGCTTTCTCCCCCTGATACTCAGAAGGACTTCGTGATATACTGCGACGCGTCTCGTCAAGGATTAGGCTATGTACTAATCCAAGAGCGCAAAGTGATTGCTTATGGCTCTCGTCAGTTGCGTTCTCACGAAGATAAGTACCCAACGCATGATCTCGAATTGGCAGCAGTAATTTATGAATTGAAGCTGTGGCGACATTACCTCGTCGGTAATCGTTGCGAGATCTACACCGACCACCAAAGCCTGAAGTACTTGTTTACTCAGCCAGACCTGAATCTCCGCCAACAAAGATGGCTCGAGACAATATCCGATTTCAACATGGATATTCATTATACCCCTGGCAAAGGTAATGTGATGGCTGATGCCCTGAGCCGCAAAGCCTATTGTAGTGAACTTGAGGTTCAAGTACAACAGCCACTTATGTATGAAGAGCTCCGCAAGCTGAACATCGAAATTGTTCCACAGGGATATGTGAACTCCCTGGTGGTCAAACCAGACCTCGACTCCCGCATCAAGACGGTACAACATTATGACTCCAACATTTGGAAGATTAAGCATCGTGTCGCCAGCGAAGAGCCCTCATTCTTCACTATTGACGCAAATGATGATAATGCGGTGTACTTCAAGGGTCGTTTAGTGGTTCCGGTAGCAAAGGACAACCTGAACTACGCCCCTGATGTCATGAAAGAAGCTCATGATACGCCCTTGTCGATCCACCCTGGTAGTACCAAGATGCACCAAGGCATTCGTCAGCGGTACTGGTGGCCTAACATGAAACAAGACATTGCGCGCTATGTTGATGAGTGTGACGTTTGCCGTCGCGTCAAGGACGAACATCAAAGACCTGCCGGAACTCTGCAACCACTCTCTATTCCTAAATGGAAATGGGACAAGATCGAAATGGACTTTTTCACTGGATTTCCTCGATCACAGAAGGGTCATGATGCTATCTTTGTCATCATCGACCGATTCTCCAAGGTTGCCAACTTTCTGCCAGTCAGGAGACTATCTCTGCTAGTCAGTTAGCGGACTTGTATGTTTCCAGAATTGTGTCCCTCCAAGGTATTCCGTTGGAGATCAGTTCAGACCGTGGCAGCATTTTCACCTCAAGATTTTGGGATAGTTTCCAAGAATCTATGGGCACTCACCTAAACTTCAGCACCGCTTATCACCCCCAGTCACAAGGACAAGTCGAACGATTCAATCAAGTTCTTGAAGACATGCTTCGAGCTTGTGTCATCTCATTCAGTAAGAAATTGGAGGAATCCCGTCCATTTGCTGAATTCTCGTACAAAAATAGCTATCAAGCTAGTCTGAAGATGGCACCCTTTGAAGTTCTGTATGGACCTAAGTGTCGAACCCCTCTGAATTGGTCAGAAACTGGGGAACGAACTCTCATTGGTCCGGACATTATCCTTCATGCCGAAGATCAGGTTCGTGTTATTCGTGAACATTTGAAGGCTGCTCAGTCCCGCCAGAAAAGCAACTATGACCGCAAGCACAAGGAAATGGTCTATCAACCCAGTGAACAAGCTTACCTTCGTGTCACTCCCATGAGAGGCACTCATCGATTCGGGATAAAAGCAAAGTTATCTCCTCGCTACATTGGCCCGTTTCGTATCCACTCTAGAAGTGGACCGGTGGCTTATCGGTTGGAATTGCTGTCAAACCGCTCTCAAGTCCACGATGTCTTTCACGTGTCGCAACTCCGTCGCTACTTCAAGGATCCTATCCGAGCAGTGGATCATGAAAAGTTGGAATTTCAACAGGACATGTCTTATCGAGAACATCCGAGCCGCATTCTTGACCAGTCTGAACGTCGGATCCGCAACAAGGTAATCAAGTTCCTCAAAGTTCAGTGGTCGAACCATTCTAAAGAGGAGGCCAATTGGGAACGCGAAGATCACCTTCGTGAAAAATAGCCCGATCTTTTCCCCTCTACCGCTTAAATTCTCGGGAAGAGAATTCTTGTAGTGGGGGAGATTTGTAACACCCTCGGTGTCTGTAACAGTAATCCTTTTGCTAATGAAAAACTATTTTTCCTGGTATTGCCTTGAACATCTTTGCATCTAAACAAATTCAAATTGCCTTTGGTTGATATTAAAAACAAAGTGGCAAATAAAACTTTGTCCAAACAAATTGTGAAACCAATTTTGTTAAATGCCTAAAAATCAGTGGTCCATGTTAAACCAACATTGGAAATTTCTTGCAATATTTAAATATTGCAAACAATTCAAACCAGTGCTAAAACAAGCCCTTTAACTAGTTGCATATTCAAAACAAATATGAAATGATTTTATAAAAGCTCCAAAATTTTTGTAGAAGTAGTCCAAAATATAACAATAATATTGGAGCAGGTTACAAGTTTTACAAAAATGTTAAATCAACGAAAACAAATAAATATACAAAAAAAAAGAATAAAAAACACAAATGCAAAAGAAAATAAAAAAGAGGCTAAACTATGCTTGGGGCGAAGCCCACAAAGCCAGCCCCCTCCCCTCCTCACGGTGGCCCAGCCCACCTGACCCGCCCTGGCCATCATCTCCTTCCCCGTACACACAGGCACCGTGGCGGCCATCCCGCCGTGCCACGGCACGCCTCACCGCCGTGGCGGCCATTGGACGGCCGGCGACGAGCATAAGGGCAACCCACTGCCCTGGAAACCCTAGGCCGCCCTCTTCCTGTCCCCTCCCTCTCCCTCGCGCTCTGCATCCTCCCCGCACGGGAGCCGTCGCGGCTGCTGTCGCCGCGTCGCCACCGTGGCCGTGGCCAACGGCGTAGGCGTGCATCTCTGGTGTGTCTTGGAGGTTCGGAGCGCTCTTCTTCATCACCTGGACCACGCAATCGAGTCCAAACGATCCGAAGCCAGCGCCATCTCCGACGTTTTCATCCAGCGCAGTGGGGATTCCGGCAAGCTATTCATCGCCGGTGGAGCTCCTCCGCCCTCCCAACCTCGCCACCGGCTTCCCCTCTATGAGAAGCCTCAGTTACCCCTGTTTTCCGAGAGAATCCCGCCGCCATAGCCCCCTTTTATCGTCGCGTCAAGGCCACCAGACTCCATGGATGCGGAGCTCAAGCTCCCCGGCGTGCACGCACTGCTGGTGTGATGTGTGTGCGCCCCGCACGCCTCTGCACGTGCCCTCGCCGCGCTAGCCACCACCTGATGCGCCCCCTTTTCCCCCGTCCTTTCCGCACCGCAGCGGTCCAGCGTGCTCACGACCATGGTCGGGCCGTGTCGTGCGCCACCTGCGGGCTATTCTGCTGCTGGTCGCGCCTAGCACCTCGGTGGAGCCGCCGACCAGCCTGCTGTCGGCCGCCCCCATCTCCGCCGGCAATGGCCGCCGTGGATTTTGGCCCTGGCCACCATATTCCCGTGGGCACGGTTGTGCCAGCCGGGGCTAACTTCCCTGGTTGTTGACAGAGGCCATGACAGGTGCCCCCCCCTCTTTCAATTAGCCTCTAATGAAATTTATTTAAGAAAAGAAAACTCCCTGTTAGTAGTATATGGTGTATGACATGTGGGCCCAGACTCCAAATAATCTGTTAGATTAATTAAACTGGTTAGTTAAAACCTATGCCTATGACACATGGGCCCCACTTTGTATTAGTTTAATTAAATTGTAATTTATAAAATGAGTCAATGACATATGGGCCCACTTGCCTTTTAAATTAAATTAAATGGTTTATTACTACTACTGTGTATGAAATAAGGGTCCCATAGTTAATTGTTTAATTATAATGATTTATAAAAATGCTCTATCAATGATAAGTGGGCCCATGTACTAAATTTAAAAAATAAATTGATTTGTATCAACCTGTGTATAACATGTGGGACGCACTGGTCAGTAGGCTTCACATGTCAGTTGACTAGTCAACTAGCACTTCTGGATAATGTTGCTATTTCATTAATAAAGGAATCCAAAAAATGATTTAAAATTGATAAACTTTGAAAATCAATATCTTTTAATTCGTAAGTCAGATTCAAAAACTTTATACATGAAAATTGATCAAAAAATATAACGATCAAGAATACTCTACACGTAGGTCCACCACCCCCCTCTAGCATACCGCACGCAAGACATTCCCCCTCCGGTTGCAATATCCGGTAATTGCCCGGAGCCGGTAAAATTGCCGATTAAATTCCTGTTTCGTCTGCAACGTGTAGCACCGCGTTAGTTCACCTCTAGCTTAACGTTTGCCATGTCTTGTATTTGTATTGCTATTATTGCCGTCTATTTATTGTTTCTTCCCCCCTCTCTTATAGGCTGGTAGTCTCGACGTCCGCTGCTGATGCCCTTGTGATCGACTACTTTGTCGACAACCGTACCTCTACCGTCTAGCTTACACGAAAGCAGATCCATTCTATTCCCTAGATATCGCCTTTCTTTCCGTACTTTTCTCGCACTAGGCATATGCTGATGCTCCTATGTTACAACTCTATTCAATTGCATAGCCTATCTTTGTCGCCCCTTGATGTACCTTCTTTTGTCCTATGCTGCCTTATAATTATATTATATTCAGTAGTAAACCCTGCACATTGTTAGCTAGGATTAGATAATGGCCGTGATCACTCCGGGGAGTGGACACAGATACAATTTATTATAACTATCTCAGGTATGGTACAATGCAGACACCGCCTACGGCCCCTACCTCGGCTTTGCCGAGCCACATCAAGTGTGAGCTAGCGAGGGGTAATCCTTGTACTCCACTCGTTGCTGACTCTATATAGCTGATATGTCCAAAACGTATCTATAATTTCTACTTGCTCCATGCCTCTTTTATGTGATATTTCTATGATAATGATGAACTTCCATACAATTTTGGTCATATTTGGACTAACCTATTAACTCAGTGCACCCCAGTGCCAGTTCCTTTTTTCTCCTGTTTTTCTATTTCAGGTTTCCCCCTTATTAAAAGTACCAGAAAAATTCTAGGAAAAATATAGGAAAAATCAGCTTACCGGAAGCTTCGCGAAGAGCCCGAGAGGGGCCAGAGGGGAGCCAGTGGGCCCCAGGCGGCCAGTGGGCGCAGCCCCACCCCTGGCTGCGCTAGGGGGCGCCTGGAGCCCCTGGCCCACCTCTGCCTGCCCCCTTTCGCCTATTTATTCCCCGTGACGAGAAACCCTCAGGGACGGAACCCTTTTTCGCGATCTCTCCTCTTTTCTTCCGCCTCCGCGCTTCCAAGATCGGGAGCACCAGAAGACCTCTTCCCGGCACCCTGCCGGAGGGAGGAATCACCGGGAGCTTCTCCACCACCATGGATGCTTCCCGGATAAACCGTAAGTAGTCCACCTTGGACCATGGGTCTATGATCAGTATCTATGTGATGTTCTCCTCCCCTCTTTTTTCTTCATGGATTTGACCTCGTGAGCTGCCCTACATGATCGAGGCACATATGTATCTTTCTGCTGTTGCTATGTTGAGTTTGTTGGGATCCGATGGATTATGAGATTATGTTCAGATTGTGATTGAGTTATATATTTGATTCTTCTCTTTTGTATCTATGTTCTTGACAAATTCTTGCATGTTCTCCGTTGCTGTTTATTTCTTTGGCCATGTAGTAGGTAGTGACTCCAAGAGGGAGCGTTATGCATGATTGTGGGTTCATGCCCCCTGATGACTAGCTTGAGTGACAGAAACATGAGTCTAGGGGATGTGTTGTTGCCACAAGGGGGAAAACAACGGTGCTTGTACTTGCGGGTGTAATGATTGTTTACTTTACGCAAAGTTCTTTAATGCAGTTGTCTGTTGCTTTCAGTTTACACTTTGGGAGGGATTCGCAACTTAATACCAGCGAGATGTTCTGGATAGATATCTCAAGGTGGATGATTAGTAGGTAGATACAGATGGATTTCGGTCTACTTGTCTTGGCGTACCTCCCATGCTTTTGAGCCTCTTCCTTTCTGCATAGCATAATTAGCATTGGTTTGCGTACATAATCTTGTCAATTTCCCAGCTGTAATTTGTGTACCTCGCATGGCTATTTTATATTCTTTTGGGAGAGACACATCACTAGTGAACATCATAGGACCCCGGTCCATATCTCTACTATTGTTTACACCTTCAATTTACTTTCAGTATTTACTTTTCCGCAGCTATCACTATCATTATTATCCCGTGCATTTTATCCTTTGTAAACAACAAGGCTGGAGGAATTGTCAACTCCTCTATTCTCGTTGGAAGCAAAGCTATCTGTTGTGTGTGCAGGTCCAGGTGAAGTTAGCAACCTAGGTTGTAAACGGCGCCATTGTTCACTTCACCACCTACTTGCATCAGTTGGAGTCCTCCTGGACGATACTCAACCTTAGCATCTTCTCTAAGGGAAATTTGCCGCTACGCTACATCTCACCTTCCACTTGGGGTAACCAACGAGGGACGAGAAGTTATCTCTTGTATCAATAGCCTCCCTAGGGTTCTGAACAACAGTTTTCCTTAAAGGTAAGTGTAGGGCGACACAACGGTGCCCGCGAGAGGTATTGCAATGGGACGACATAGAGCGTACGACCGACGTACTGGCGACCCTGGACTCTGATTGTTGTCCGCGAGAGTTACCAAACCACGAAATTCGAGCTCCTCCAGGAGCACACACGAGACAAGGTAAGGAGTCGGTTCACCCTGTTGGTAACCGCGGAGCTTTGACGGGACGACAGGGCAGGCACCGATGTACTAGTGGTCCTGGCTGTTGTTCGTTGTTCGTTGTGTTGTTAGTCAGACAACGATAACGTTTGTCTGCGAGATAATAATAAAATAAATAAACGGGTCAGGTGGATGACTTGAGAGACCCGTTGGTCTATACGCACTACCTTCACGTGGGGTTACGGTGTGGGCCCTCCGCGTTGTGGTCTCGTTCTAATGCTCTGAAAGACGTCCAGTTTCAGCATTGTGCTTGGATAGGATCGTGCTGCGGCACTGGATCCACTTGGCGCACAACGACCTGGATTGCGAGAGGTGAGGGCCCATGAAGCTCTTGCACTTAGGACTGTAGACCGGAGGGGACCTCTCTGATGGGCCGTAGGATGGGCCTCGGCGTGTCGGATTTCCTTGGTGGGGCATTCCCTAACAAGGTGTATGCCACCCTGGAGATCTGAGCTTGCAGGCTGAACAGTAGTGCACCCCTGCAGGGAGTTTGATCTATTCGAATAGCCGTGTCCACGGTAACAGGACGCTTTATGCTGAAGCCAGAGCCTACTACTACAAACTACTATCATTAAACTGTTGATTCCGGTTTCTTTTCCTTGCAGGGAGCCAAGGAACGCAACTCGGAGGTATTTATAATTATTAATTATTACAACTTACTATTATACAATGCTGCAGCAACTTCTGCTGCATTGTTTTTACATTCATGCTATTGAACTGTTGGCTGTTCTCTTATTGTGTTGCAAGACTCGTCGGAAGATGCTAGTCTTCGATAGGCATAGCTTCTCATTCTTATTGTAATTTCTACCTTGCAGTCCACTATATACAACCTCCGCTTCCCATTTGATGCAAATGCATAAATGCTTAGTTGCGGACGTAAGACTCACGGGTATGCTAGATACTCACCCTTGCTTTACTTATCCCCTTTTTTTTTTGCCTGATCGGCCACTGTAGTCGACGTTGGAGCCCAGGAGCAGGATGTTCCAGGAGGAGCCTACTACGACGTCGAGTTCCCGTTGAACAGTAGTAGTTCGGTGGATCCCAGGCAGGAGGCCTCGCCTTTTCGATTTGTATCTCTGATGTTATTTGTGCTAGCCTTCTGAAGGAAAAGCTTGACTATGTCTGTACTCAGATGTTATGTTTGTATGACTTATGTATTCGGGTCCGTGCGACCCCCTTTTTGGTCACATATTGGTTTATCCTTTTGTGTTTAGTGTTGTGCTGTGATATTCTCACCGTGGCACCTTGACGTCGATCATGTACCCTGCGTGTATGATTACTGTACATGATCGTAAATCGAGGGCGTCACATAAGTCATCGGGAGGATGGTGGGGGTACTCGGCACTGAGACTGTCTTCTCTTTCCCACGTGGCTTCTTTCTCGGAGTGGTGTGAACATTGCAGTTTCAGAAACTTAATCTTCTGACGATGAGTGACACGCTCTGCTGAATCAAGAATACGAACGGGGTATTCTCGATAGTAAAGGTCATCTTTGAGATCAAGTGTCTCATGGTCGACTTCACGGATGGGGTCCTTGAAGCAACGCCTGAGTTGTGACACGTGGAATACATCATGTACTCAGGAAAGGTGCGGGGGGTAGTTCAAGTTGGTAGGCAACTTCTCCATTTTTAGCAAGAATGCGGAAAGGTCCAATGTAATGTGGGGCCAATTTTCATTTGATACCAAAGCGTTGGCTTCCCTTCAGAGGAGTAACCCGAAGGTAAGATTTCTCATCCAGACTGTAGCTTTCTTTCCTATGATGACAATCATAGTAGCTTTTCTGACGAGACTGGGCTTCTTTCAATTGATCATGAACAATGCAAACTTGATCTTTTGCTTACTTGATCATATCCGGTCCAAAGAGTTGTCTTTCGCTGGTTTCTGACAAGTTAAGGGGTGTTCGACATCGTCGTCCATAGAGGAATTCAAAAGGAGCCATGTTCAGAATAGATTGGAAACTATTGTTATAAGAAAATTCGGCGAATGGAAGAGAATTCTCCCAATTCTTTCCGAAAGAGATAACACAAGCTCTGAGCATGTCTTCGAGAATTTTGTTAGCCCTTTCAACTTGACCGCTAGACTGAGGATGGAATGTTGTGCTAAAGGAGAGATGAGTTCCCATAGCATTCTGGAAGCTTTGCCAGAATCTAGAGGTGAAAAGGCTACCGCGATCAGAATTGATTTCCAAAGGAACACCATGAAGAGACACAATCCTAGAGACATACAAGTCCGCTAACTGGGTTGCAGGTATAGACTCGCGAACGGGAAGGAAGTGAGCAACTTTGGAAAGTCTATCAATGACAACGAAGATGGCATCATTTCCTTTATTGTTTTTTGGAAAGCCAGTTATGAAGTCCATACTGACTTTGTCTCATTTCCACTCGGGAATAGACAATGGTTGAAGAGTACCAGCAGGTCTTTGGTGTTCGGCCTTAATTCGACGACAAACATCACATTCGACAACATACCGAGCAATGTTTCTCTTCATCCTAGTCCAGCAAAATCTCCGGCATAGTTCTCGGTACATCTTTGTGCTACCGGGATGAATCAAGAGGGGAGTTTCATGGGCTTCTTTAAGGATGAGTTGCCTTAGATCCCTATTCTTAAGTACTACCAAATGATTTTCAAAGAATACCGTTCCTTTGCTATATGTGGAGAAACATTTAGCAACTCCTCTAGCAATGTTCTCCTTGATCCGGCGAACACCTCGTGCACGCCTTTGGGAAACTATGATTTGATCCTAAAGAGTTGGTTTCGCCACCAGGGTAAAAAGAAATCCATGAGGAACTATCTCAAGATTGAGATTTTGAAATTCCTCATGAAGAAGTGGTTGACACTGTTTTAACATGAGGTTGTTACAATACGACTTACGACTTAGTGCATCAGCCATGACATTGTCCTTGCCTGGGGTGTAAGATATTCCTACGCCGTAATATTTTATCAACTCTATCCCGCATCTTTGCCCGAGATTAAGATCTGGCTGGGTGAATATGTATTTGAAGCTTTGGTGATCATAATAGATCTAGAAATGGTTACCAAGGAGGTAATGTCGCCAAGTTTTTAAGGCATGAACTACGGAAACGAGTTCAAGATCATGGGTAGGGTAATTGTCTTCATGTTGACGCAATTGGCGTGAAACGTACGCTACCACATGTCGATCTTGCATAGGTATGCACCCTAACCCTTGTCGTGAAGCGTCACAATAGATCTCGAAATCGTTTTTGGTGTATGGAGGCGCAAGTATGGGGGAATAAGTCAATCTTCTCTTTAGCTCTCGAAAGATTTCCTCACACTTGGGGGGTCCATTCAAATTTCTTATCTTTCTTGAGGAGTTCAGTTAGAGGCTTTGGAGAAGTTCTCAACAAAGCGGCGGCAATAGCTTGCTAAGCCAAGAAAACACCTAACTTGCTTAACCGATTCTTATGGAGTCCAGTAAGGGACGGCTTGAACTCTCTCGGGATTCACAGTAACACCTTTTGTAGAAATCTCGTGGCCTAAGTAGGTCACTTCTGGTAGCCAAAATTCGCACTTAGAGAACTTTGCATAAAGGCGATGCTCTCGAAGTTTCATCAATACCAACCTAAGATGTTTTGTGTGCTCTTCTTTGTTCTTCAAGTAGATGAGAATGTCATCAAGATAAACTACAACAAATTTATCTAAGTACTCCATGAATATCAAATTCATCAAGCACGAGAAAGTGGCGGGGGCATTTGTTAAACCGAAGGACATGATGGTGAACTCGTAAAGACTATATCGAGTACTGAAAGCCGTCTTGGGAACGTCCTCATTTCGGATTTTCATTTGATGATAACCTAATCTCAAATCCATCTTGGAGAAGACAGAGGATCCAGCAAGTTGATCATAAAGATCATTGATCCTGTGAAGTGGGTACTTGTTCTTTATCATCTCCAGATTTAGCGGGCGATAATCTGCGCTCATCCTTTTTGTTCCATCTTTCTCCGTTACGAATAGAACGGGGCATCCCCATGGCAATGAGCTAGGGCGGATGAAGCCTTTTGCCAACAAGGCTTCAAGTTGGATTATAAGCTCAGCCAACTCATGTGGGGCCATTCTATATGGGCGTCTGGAAATTGGGGCGGTGCCTGGAATTATATCTGCAATGAATTCTACACATCTTTCGGGTGGCATTCCCGACAGCTCTTCAGGAAAGACATCCGGGAAATCACGAACCACTGGAATATCTTCAAAGTAGGGAAGGGGAAGCACATTGAAAGAATGCATCTGGGTTCTCGATCTTGGTGAGTTGTAATCAATTGTCTGGCCTGAAGGATGGGTAAGTTTAACTGAAATGGCTTTACAATCAAGGAAAACATTTTGCCTTGATAACCAATACATACTGTCAGGACCCGGGGTATGCGTATGTAATTTCTTATACAACTGAATCATATGAAGAGCCGAGAGTCGTACCCACTTGTCTAATTAGACAATTCCAAGCACAGAACACTCTCGAAAAGCTCGAACGTGAGGGGCATCCCATCCAGGACGGATGATCAACTGGAATGGTTCCTTATCATCCGCTCACAAGTCTAAATGATTATGGGTGGTGAAATCCCATACTCATAGACAAGTCGCCTCGACCATATTATCGATTGAATTATAACACTTACATAAACAGAATCTAGCCCGATCTCTTAGGCGGGGTCTCTGGCGGGCTCAATCATACAACAAAGTGTGCCACTTGACAGAGTGATGAGAAATCGCATCACGATGCCCCAAGCTGCGCCCATCTAAGGGAGACTTTGTGTATGAAATACCGCCAGAAAGATCGCAACCAAGATATCGAACCCCGCACTAAGACATGCACGTCATCAACATACACGCATCATACATGTCTAGTGTAAACAACAGGTAACACAACATGAACTCTACAAACTCATAATTTTATTGCATCTGCTAAACAGAGTAGATATAGTAGTGTGACAAGCAGAGATAACATGACTGTGACCCAACATTACATCAAACATCAATGGAAGCAAATGATGTCGTAGTAAAGACGATGTTAACAAATGGCTTAACAAGACTTTAAGAAAACACAACGACCCTCCAGAGGGACCAGGCTGTTGTATGGAACTACATGACTTCGTCGACGTCGAGCTTGAGGGGGAGGCCACCATCAGGGTCAGTGGTCTCGTCTCTAAAAAATAAATTAAGCAAACGTGAGTAAAAAGCCGTACTCAACAAGACTTACATCAGAACTATACTACTTATGCTCAGGTATCAAGGTAAAGGCAAGTGGGGTTGTAATGCAGAACACTTTGACTTGGCTATCCTGTACTACGACTACATAGATTTGAGATGAGAAGCGCACTCGAGTCCATCTAATCTTGATCAGCACATCAATACACCACCATGGATTCTTCCTTGACTTCCCACAAGGAAGCAACCCAAAGCACTCAAACTTATCTCTACAGTTTTAGAGTATCTGTTCAGGTTATCTAATAATCAAGTATAGGTCTCCAAGTAGTCCATAACCGCGGACACGGCTATTCGAATAGATCATGACCCTGCAGGGGTGTACGCTTCACACACATGTCATCACGTACTGCCTGTAACTCGTCATCCTTCAAGCGGATGTCAGACGAGGATAAACACCAAGGAACTTACCTCACGGCTCCAACTCTAGTCCAGGGGATCGCCTATTTGAGTATGTACCCCAATCAGAAATCTGGACGGGGTTTCCGTTCAGGTCTCAAACGATATATGGACGGTCCGACAAGCCCACCTCTACGGATGGTACTGCGCTTGTCTAATACATTGCTACAAAGTAACCGTGCGTCACCTCCCACTCCGGCACAAAATAAAATCAAAGAAGCAATAACCCATGCGAATCCTGGACCATAGTCGGGGTGAGTTAGTAGGCCAAACGAGGTCCATATCCCTGCATGTGGAAGTACTCTTGTCTTGGATCACAACACGAGAACTCGGGGCCTAAGCAGTGTAAATGAGACAACCCACCGTGTACTCCTACACAACCTCTAATTGTTCACCTTTGTTAGGGTGACTTGACCAACACATTACCATCATGTTGCATTGTTCACTACCATCCTGATACATCACCCAGATGGTTCATCTTCATTGCAATCACTCTAAGCTTAGCATAGCATAAAATGGATGAAGGGCCACATGATGAACACAAACAATCCTGGATCTCCTAGGTTGAGGTTTGATTAATACTGTGGCAGCAATGATAGGTCATGCAAAGGATGGGTTCTAGCGGTAGAACGATAACATGTGAATCACCTAATCATGCATAGAAGAGAACAAGAGGTAAATGGGTATATATATATATATATGATCAATGAGGTTTGCTTGCCTTGTTGATGAGCACGAGGTGCCACTCTTCAGAGCAGTCGGAAACTACATCCAGCGATGAATCTATCGAGAAGAAGCAGACACCGAGACAACAAAGTATAAACATCACATTTCAATGCTCAAACAAGATGCATAACATAGCATGGCATGGTACTGATGTGGGTTATGTTCATGTTTTAACATATTAATTGAAGTATATTTGGTAAAGAATTCCAAATTCAAACTCCAAATGATTATTCAAAATGCCCAAATCACATTTTCTACTGTTTG
The DNA here is from genome assembly GCA_950022295.1 of Bromus sterilis. NCBI lineage: Eukaryota > Viridiplantae > Streptophyta > Magnoliopsida > Poales > Poaceae > Bromus > Bromus sterilis. The sequence goes on along the minus strand of OX465599.1, from coordinate 177,575,145 downwards.
ATCACTGTAAACTATTTTGTCATGCTTGAAAGTTGCATATTTGGATTCCTTGCATTTTTCCGATAATTTTTTATTTATTATTTATTTAATTTTGAGTTGTGGTTTAAAAGTTATTGAATTTCAAGGAGTTAATCGTTTTCTAGATTTTCTTTTAAATAGAGAAATTGATTTATTGCTCAAGCATGACGCAAGGGTGTCGTCAGGGGGGCTGACATGTGGGGTCACTTTTTCAGTGGATCTGGGTTAACTCTCTGATTAAATTAAGTTAACAGGGGATTAGGGGGGTGCCAGGGCCCACCTGTCATTGACCTTGGGTCAACTGACCAGGGGGTTAGGGCCCTAATCACCCGACCGGCCGGCGTTTAGCCGCCGGTGGCCACGATCCGTGGCAGAGGCACGGGGAGTGGTGATTCCGGCCACGGGAGGCACGGGGAGGGCACCAAACAGGAGCCATCGATGCCGCGCTCCACACAGTGCATGCAAGGGTCAAAGGCGAGGCCGGAGAGCACGTCAGCGAGCAAGGGGCACGACAGCTGGGCTCGGGTCCGACGGGATCGACGAAAGGGAGCTTGAGGAAGAGCACGGAAGGGCGGGGAGGAAGGGGAAGCTCACCCTTAGCGTGACTAGGTGGTCGGGGAGGCCGGAGGGGCGACGGAGATTGAGCAATAGCTCGCCGGAGAGCAGTGGCCGTGGCGGAAGAAGATGATGCAGGCGTCGTCCTTGGAGCTCCTCGGCGGGAATTGAGCGGCCATTGTGACGAAGACGGCGATGGCGGATGTCCTGGACAACACGGCAGGGCAAGCGGTGGCCGGTGGGCGCGTAGAGGCACGACGACGGCGACGGAAGCTCTCCGTGGCGGTGAGAAAAACGACGAGGGAGGCGAGAGAGAGACATCGCGTGGGGGGATATGGGGAGGTCCTCTAGACGTTTCTAGATGCGAAGACGTGGCCCGGGGGGGGAGCAGGCAACTGGCTGGCATCCATGTCGTGCTCGCCGGAGACCTGGCTGGGTGGCATGTAAAAATTCCAAAGTAGTTTATATGGACTTAGGTGGCATATACCTAGTCACTCCTACTGTTTTCGAATTCTTGTAATTCAATACATTTGATTTTCAATTCAAATATGAATATGATTTAATTTCCAAGCTCTTGTTTGAATTTTTTAAAATTCCATGAGCATGAGTTTGGACCCACAACACATGAAATGTGATCATGCCCAATTATAGATATTTTCAAAAACTTCAGAAGATTTTTGGAAAAAACATTATTTCTCCTTTTATTTAAATTCTTATTGAGGCTTTTCCAAATCCCCAAGTATTAAAAAAAGAAAATTAAACATGATGCCTTAATACTTGCTAATACAAAGCACATACCAAACTAGGGTTGTGACACATACCAAGGATGACATCAATGTCTGATGACTTGAGGGCTATAAGTGAAGCAAGGAATACTAAACCCTCAATTGCAATTTTATTAGCATGGCTTACTCTATGAGTTTGCCATCTTGACCCTGGAGTTTGAATTATCATTGGGGTGGATAGTTCAACAAAGGATAAATCATGACGAAGTGCATAACTCTCTGATGAATGAACGAGATGCTCCTGGATCGAAAAGAACGGAAGTAGGAACATAATTGACTAGAAGCGTACCAAGAATGACGTCAGAAGTGTCGTCAATCTCTTCAGCTGAGATCTGGTTCACACGTCCAAGAGTTGAGGAAGAATATGTCTTGGTGGTGAATACCTTGGGGGTGGCTTGGCACGTCCATTGGGGTTTCCACCGGCATGGGGTGGAGCATTCTGATTATGGTTCTGGGGATACTCACGAGATTAGTGACCTGCCTGAGCACACTTGTAGCAGAGTCCAAAGATAGTGTGGGCAGATGGGTTGCCAGGTGGAGCGAGGTGGAATGGAGCTGGCGGGCGAGGCGCCACAAAGGATGGCCTCGGGGGGTTGTTCTGGCGGAACATGTTGTTGCGGATCCAGATCATGTGCTTCTGAGGGCCTGAACTGGATGAACCATCATCTCTTTGGTGCTTGCGGAAATCTCCGAGAGTTTTCATATTCTCTACCTTGATGTCCTTGTTGACAAGGACCTGGAATGTGGCGAAGTCATGAAGAATGAGCTCACGAAGAAGTCCAGAATTTAGTCCCTTGCGGAACCTCTCTTGCTTCTTAGAGTCAGTGGAGACCTCCTCGGGAGCATAGCGATCAAGACGGTTGAACTCCCGACTAAACACATCAACAAACCTTCTTCCTTAATTAAGGTTGCAGAACTCCTCTCTCTTGCGTCCATGAGTCCCTTATAAATGTGATGCTCGCGAAAAGCATCACAAAACTCATTCCAAGATGTCAACTGTCTAGCTGGACGCATGTTCAGGAAATTCTCCCACCAAGAGCTAGCTGCACCCTCAAGGTGGTAGGTGGCATAATTGACTCTGTCACCATCTGCAACATGTCCAGCATAAAGCTTGCGCTCAATGCTACGGAGCCATTCATCGGCATCAAGGGGCTCGGTGGAGTTGCTGAAGATCGGGGTATGAAGCCGGATGAAGTCATTTCGCGACACCAGCTCATTACGTTGTTGGGCGGTGTTCCGGGATATGGTTTCCAGCAACTGATGAGAGTCCCTTCTATTCCTTTTGACCTCCATAAAAACCTGAGCCATCGTGGGGGGCGGTGAAAGATTTCCTTCCTCCGGATCAGTCCCATGAGAATGGGCGCAACCAAGGTGGCCAAGGGTTCCTTGAGACATCCGGAAGGATAAGATCAAAGTCAAACAGAGTTGATTGGAAGAGTCTAAACAAGGTATTGAAGGTAGTAGAAGAATCACAGAGCATAGGAAGTAATCATCTTGACAACATGGTGATAAAAGAATACAAGCCATATATACACAAGCTGTCATACAAACCATACATCGTTTTAGTACAAGCTCCAAGCTAATACAAACGTGATGAAAATGATACATCCTTCAGAGGCACTCTGACTTCCTATACATTATTTATCTAAGCCTCTGGAACTTAGAACACCTTGCATACAACATACTAAAGATACTACTACATCCTCACTAGAGAAAGACCACAGGTGGTCTCACTCATCTCCATCTCCATCTCCATCTCCGTAGTAATCCTCATAGAAGTTACCCATGTAACCTGATAGCTGAAAGTGACCATCAGGAAACACGAAGGCCTGCGGACCCTGATATCCATTTTGGCAAGGATGGGGACTAGGTCCAGTGTAGGGTGGAAGCAGAGAACCACGGGGTGGAAAAATGCCTCCAATCTCGGGCCAAGCAACTCGAGAAGGCATCTGCGTCCTGACAGGATAGATCACATCATACTCCAAAGAACAAACACTCAAGAAGAGAGCCAGGAGTGTAAGTTCTCGCAGAAAACGGGCATGGTTGGTGTGAAGCTCAAAATGAAGGGCACGTGCATCACGATCCATATCACAAGTGTGTCGAGCAGTGATCTGGAGCAAAGGATCCTCCAAGGAGTGATCGGAGTACAACCCGGTGTAATATCCCTCTTCTCCTGGAAGTGCAGCAAGGATATAGCGGAATGGTGACCCACCAAGTAGTGCGTGCTACTCTCTCATCAGCAGTGTGATACATGAATATGCAGCATCCTACACACCCATGTTCTCTGTCATCCCAATGCCATGTCCAAAAAGGATAGGCTATGTAACTCCAACGTGGTGCGGATAGATCCTGACAATGTAGTGGAACTGAATCTGGTTGAAGTCAAGGAACTGCTCCTCAACTATGTACTCAGGATACCACCGATAGCCAATGAAGGACATCATCTCGATCAGCATGGCTGGATGCCCATGTACATCGAGGCACCTAGTCAAACGAACAATCTGCCAAGGGGGAAGACCTTCCATCTGAAACAGAGAGAAAGGTTTGCAAATGCATCAGATTATGAAGAAACCTGGAATGACTCGGACATCATAAGTAATGTAATTGTAAGAGACGTGAAAATTTTACAACATGACAATAAAACTTACATAGGAAGTTTCAAAATAAGAAGCAAAACAACTCTAGACAACCGAACACAACTTTCCTACGGCTACAAGGAAGCAATCACCTAGATGTTCTAGTAAGACATAGATGAGCCTAGTCCTATCTTCCCGTAGAAAATATGAGGGTGACTCAGAACTCATATCAATGAGGGTAAGGAGAAAAAGAAGTCTTACGTTGTTCCCTTATATACCCAGTGTAACTATATAACTATAGAAGGCTAGACTCGACTTCGACCAAGGCTGATAATCCTACAGGCAGTCCTTCTCTGATACCAAGTCTTGGAGCATCTTTTAAAGTGGCCATTTGAATTAATTCATCTGGGGGTATTTTTCTCCCATTTCAATTTATTTTTGAAATTTTTTACATGATGGAAAGTGACTTGCTATTCCTAACACATACCTAACAGAGGGTTGTGACATATTTATGGCGAGTCGAAAGCTCAAACACTATTTCCAGGAGCACCCCATAATTGTAGTCAGCTCAACACCATTGGCTGATGTCATCCAAAACCGGGAAGAATCGCAAAGTGAGCAATAGAGTTGGGGGCTTATCACATCAAGTATGATCCATGCACGACCATCAAGTACCAAGCACTGGTCGAATTCATAAATGATTCGATAGAAATCCAAGCACCTCCATAGAATCCGATTACCAAATACTGGACAATGCACTTTGATGGGAGTCGGCAGCTCCAAGGGTCAGGAGCCGGCGTGGTCCTTACCTCACCTAAAGGAGAGAAATTCTGCTATGTCTTGCAATTTCAGTTCACTTGCAACAACAACGCGGCAGAATATGAGGCCCTACTTCATGGGTTGTGGATGGATCATGAGATGAACGTAAGACGGATTCAAGGCTACGGAGACTCTGACCACGTTTATCAACAAGTGTCAGCAAAATGGAACTCCAAAGATGCCACCATGGAAGCTTATCGGCGGCAGGTGGAAACAGACGCCGCTTTCTCTGTTGGATACCAGGGGGATTATGTGGAGCGCAAGCAAAATGAAGCAGTAGATTCTTTGTCCCGGCTCGGCTCTCAGCGAAAGCTAGTTCCATCAAACGTGTTCCTGGACGTCTTGACAAAGCCGTCTGTGTAAACTCCAACATAGCAGGATATAGAAGAGTCGGATCCAGAACCGGCTCTAGTGGCCGCAATATATTCCACCCTCTCATGGTTTGTACCTTATTTGGATTACAAGACCCGGGGAACCCTACCCTCAGATGAGATACTGACTAGGAAAATTGTCAGGAGGAGCAAATCCTTTGTACTCATCAACGGTGAGTTACATCGGCGAAGCCCCGCGGATGCTTTTCAGAGATGTGTCTCACCAGAAGAAGGCAGAGAGATCATCAATGAAATACACTCTGAAGATTGCAGACATCACGCCGGTTCTCGTTTTCTGGTCGCTAAAGCTTATAGACACGGATTCTACTGGCTCACAGCACACGCGGATGCAGAGGATCTAGTCAAGAAGTGTGACGGATGTCAGCGTTATGCAAAGAAAGCTCACGTGCTGGCTCAAGAACTCAGGATGATCCCTATTACTTTGCCTTTTGCACTGTGGGGACTTGATATGGTGGGACCTTTCAAGAGGTCGGCCAACAAGAATACACATTTATTAGTGGCAATGGATAAATTCACCAAATGGGATGAGGTAGAACCGGTCAGTAAGTCTGACGCAGCAACATCACTAAAATTCTTGAAAAATATAATATACATATTCGGTTATCCCCACAGCATCATCGCTAATAATGGATCTAACCTATCAGAGGGGGTTATGCAGCGATTCTTCCAGAACGAGCACATCCGACTCAACCTTGCATTGGTAGCTCGCCCGCAGTCCAATGGACAAGCCGAGAGAGCCAACCAAGAGTTGCTTTGAGGCATCAAACCCCGACTTTATGTCCCCTTGGAAAGGACGCCAGGTTGCTGGGAGGAGGAATTACCCTCAGTAATATAGAGCATCAGGACGACTCCTAACAAGTCGACGGGCTACACACCCGTCTCCCAAGTGACATCCGTCACGACTCACCAAGGGTCACTGCATATGTGGAAGCCGACAATGATAAAGCGAGGAAGGACACCTTGGACGTTTTCGACGAAAAATGAGAACTGGTAGCAGCTCAGTCAGCTATCTACCAACAAGAGTTGCGACAATATCACAGCCGTCGCATCAGAAGTCGGACTTTCCAGGAAGGTGATTTAGTGCTCAGCCTAATACAGAAAAATGATGGAATGCACAAATTATACTCTCCATGGGAAGGACCGTTTGTGGTCAGCAAGAACATGTACAATGGATCCTACCACCTGGTTGATATACGCGAGAAGGCAAAATCACGCACATCTATGGAGGAGACTCCCAGACCGTGGAACATCGCACAACTCCGTCCATATTATACTTCAGTATAACAGGAACATTATTGTACATCTATATAAGTCGACTTTCGTCGCACTAGGCTCTCGCCATATAATATGTATATAAGTCGACTTTCGTCGCACTAGGCTCTCTCCATATAATATGTATATAAGTCAACTTTCGTCGCAATAGGCTCTCTCCATATAATATGTATATAAGTCGACTTTTGTCACACTAGGCTTTCGCCATGTCTAATATATAAGTCGACTTTCATCACACCGGCCTTCGCCACTTCTAAGTCGACTTTCGTCGCACCGTCTCTCGCCAATCTAGTTGTCATACTGACTTTTCATTACTATATTATGTTCATGTTTTCATCTTGCATCATACATTGCATATTTTTACATTTTATATCTCAGAGACCTGGGAGCTGGATCAACCCTCTATTGGCTCTGAGCATGTATATTTCTTATTCAGGGGAATCGGGGAGCTCAATGATATTCACTGACTCTTATCTGAGAACTCGGCACATATATATGTAAAACTTCACACATATATTGCTTAGTCAGGGGAATCGTGGAGCTCGATGATATTCATCGACTCTTATCTGAGAACCCGGCATATACGTGCATCACCAAACATGCCTTAAATCTTGGCATGTATAGCTCGGGCTCATACGACCAACGTGAACCCGACTTCGTCTAAACCTTGGGGGCTTCCAGCAATGCCTATCAAGTTTGGTTCTAGGCACTGGGAACGCTAGTCATATGTGCCGGCTTACAGAGAAGTTTGGACTCTCGAACCAATAATCTCTCTCAACGCGAGAAGATGAGGCATGAGTAGGCCTCTATATGAGCCTTCAAATTTTCTTTTTTGCATACAAACAGCATAGAATAACTCATCTTCAATCATGCATAACATTTTTTTCCTTTTCAGATAAAATTAGAGTTAGACCTATGTGACTCGGCATAGCACCAAGATGCATACACTGACTCATGGGGACTACACTTCAAAACTTCTTATCAAGATTCAACACGACACAATGATGTTCGTACCAACTATTTGGGAATATCACTTCAAAAAATTTATATGATATGGCTCAGCACACAAGGTGGCCACACCAAATCATGGGGGCTACAAGTCGATCTATCCTATGAGTCGACAAAGATACAAGTTCGTTTGAATCGTCTCAGGGGGTTATAGATATCATACATGAAAATATTTAATCATAAGGTCAGGCATAAAACCGACTTACAGATTTGATGGGAAATTAAAATTATCATTCATCAAAGGCTCAGTCTTACATCAAAAGGTAAACAAGAAAAAAGTTGAAAAATACTACTAGATAAAACTACAGCTTCAGTGGTCGTCCTCAGATTCGGCTTCATCAGATGAGACTCGTGCCTCCTCTGCATTGTTGTAGAATTCGTCATCACTGTTGCTGAACTCTCCTTACAACAGCCATCTCGATCGCCATCCGAGTCGAAAATCCTGACCCACTGGGCCTGATCGCCATCATAACTGAAGATGATAGTGTCCCCATTTTGAATATTCTTGGAGCGAAGAAAATTTTTCCAACCTTTCTCTAGAAACATGCGATCCTCACTAGAGAAACTAGTGGTCACCCAGATGGGTCCATGAGGGCATCCTTCAGAGGGGAGCCACAGTCCTGGAGGCTTGCAGGCCACCATGATATTGGCAAAAGATTCGGGAAGATTAAGCCAGCGACGGATTGTATGAACCTTCACCAGAAACTCGTTTCGTTCTGGAGAAGAAGGTAGTTTCAAGGTCTGGGGATTTTTGAGTAGTGCGTGCATCTATTCCTCTACCTCGTCTGCGGCCTCTCCCAGGCCTCTCCCACGGCCTCGACCACCGCGAGAACAAGCGCTGGAACCAGGGTCGCTTGCGGCCAAAGGAACACGGGTGCAGAGCTTGGGAGCCATGGAGAAAGTTGCAGAGGGAGGAGAGGAAGAAGAAGATCCGCGCACCCAGAAGATTGGATTACCAGATGGCTATTTATATAGCCACAAGGAGATGATTAATCAACACCATAAAGGCAGTGGTGGATTACCCATGGTAGGTGACATTTATGAAAGACTCTTAGAGTTTCACCACAACATAAATACCCTCAACAGTGGTGTTTCGGGCAGAGAAACCATAAGTGCAGTAACGGATCTTTGACTAAAAAGTCAAATGAAATTTTCAAAAAATGGAAACGAAAGCTAGAGAAAATTAGCTTCGACTCCTTATAAACATTGAAGCGTAAAGAGTCGGCTTGGACAATTGAAGAGTCGGCAACCACAATGGAATCAAGAATGATTACTGTGAACACTGAAGCATCACACCAATCTTGGGGGCTAATGTCGGGGGGATGGACCAAGCCCATAACCCGGCATTATATTTATGGGCCGACTCACTTAAGGAAGGCCCACAAGAAGAGACTCGGCCATAAGTCTGATGCACCAAGCATGAAGATCGAAGCAGTATAAGGAATTCTACTAACCTTGTATAGCACGTAACATCTTTTGTAAAGTAGAATAGGACTCCACTTCGTGTAGGAGTCGGACTCGCGGAACCCCGGGACCCGACGCCTTTATATGTCGAGGTCCACGGAATCTAGAGGAAGCTCAATCTCCATCCAATATAGGACTAGACACTTTCGGCATAACTTATATCTCCTCGAGATTAAGGTTGCGATCTGACTCTCTTGTAATCAATCCATTGACTCTTCTAATCGAGGAGTCGATACCCATAATAATAAGAATCAGGAGTAGGTCTTTACCTCGAGACAAAGAGGGGCCGAAACCTAGGTAAATCGCCGAGTATCTTGTCCATGTCGACTCTCTCCTCGTATCCACCTCACAACAAAGGTCCCATGTCAAGTTTGACTCTTCAAACATCTGCCGTGACTTTCCCATGACAAGACTTCTGAGGCAAGGCACCCAGTCTTCTTCAGTAAGGTATCGAAGAAGCTTCCTGCGTACGACACCCAGCCTTCCTTACTACGCGAACGAAGAAAGCTTCCAAGACACGGTACCCCAACCTTCCTCAGCACGCTACCCCAACCAGGCTTCGAGGATAAGCTATCCAGTCTTCTCCGATGTGCCATCGTGCCTGCAATAGTGTGATTAGAAACCCAACTCTTCAGAATCCATGGAGATTTTAGCATAGTCAGCACATACGGACCTGCACACTTTAGGGGCACACTTCCCAAGTTATGCGAGCTACTCCTGTATGGATACAACCACGCTCGTAATCAAGTGAGTTATACACATGGAAAGCAGTAAGAACCGCAACTCTTGCGAGACGAGCAATCAGAAGAATCAGATATACAACCTAGCTTGGTATGGAGACTGACAAGTCATGATGGAACACCCTAAAGAAGAGAAACAATGAAGCGTTTGGCCTTGACCACAGCCATGAGATTCAGCTTGTCACATCCGACAGGGCCCCGAAGGAGTATAACCTGGAGGCCCAATTTATTGCAACCAAGAGTAAGCATGGATAGCCAAGAGACAAATAACGAAGGCAGCCCAGCTAGTTTAGAGAAAGTATCCCGAGAAAGGGCAAGTCAGTATACGAGAAGGGTGATTGTCGCAGTAGCAAGGACCAGGGCAGACGGGCATAGCCTATGATGAACCTTTCTGCGATACGTGCGACAAGAATTAGTGCTATACCCATAAGTTGCCAAACGTATGCAACCCTTGCGAGTTCGACAAGTAAGGAAGAGGATTAATTGCCTGGGCCCCATGGTCAAATTCACCCCGATCAGTTGAAACCATGTTTCCATATGAGACACCATGGATGCCCAAACCCAAGAGACACTTGTTTGAAATTTTCCATAATTGCTGGGACACTCAAGTCTTCTTAGCTAAAGCTCCCCTACCCAGCTCGGAATTTTGACTACAAGGACTGTGTTGAAGCATAACACAGCCTATTGCCACACACGGATATGGCAGCATGTCATTCTCAGCATGAGTAAAAGTTCAGGGTTGTGACCCGCCCGTCAGAACTAATGCCCAAAATGTACGAGTCAAGGAAAATGATGCAACATCATGTACAGACAGTCAAATTTCCGCACAATGGGACATCATGATGATGAATATTCTGAGTTCAGCAATGGCTCATGGAAGGTAAGTATATTCTCGAAGAAGTTGATACAAAGGATTCAAGAATATGCTGCAAATAAGGCACGAGATACCCCGCGGATAGCACGGATATCGTCATCCTTCAACCTAGGGCAGGGTACATCGCTATCATACTAGTCAACCCACATGAGGATGGAAGTCAGCAGGAAAGGTTCTGATACATAAAGGAAAAATTTCCGTTGGAAATATGGATTGGGTGAAGTAAACCCCCTTAGCAAAAACTTCTTGGATTCTACCGAGGGAATACTAGGCAGTAAATAGGAAACCCAAGGAGCAGCATGGTTCCTGAGTACGGTATGTTTTCAATGGATCCCAGAGCAACCAAATCTTGAGGAGGAGATTATTCTAAGGGGGTAGGTTTGTGACACCCTGGATTTTAGAACTTTTTATTTTCAAAAAAATTTCTGATTTATTTCAAGATTTTCCATCTGATTTTATTTTGAGCAACTCTTTGGACTTGAAACTTCAGCATATTTTATTTCCTTGCTCAATTAGGCCATGATTACCTAAGACCTTTCCAAATGATCATCCCTTGATCCATCCCATCCAAGCCAGCATTTTTATTCATACCATATATTCCTTTTTGCCATTAGAAGGAATATTCTCTTTATTTGAGGATTGTGAAGCAGCCCCGATTTACATTGCTCCATAAATCCCCAAATAATTCCCACATGACCTTGACATCACGCCTTGCCAAATTCTCCAAGGACATTGCATGGCCCAAGCGGATTTTTCCTGAAGATAAATTCATTTGTCTATGGGGGCAAAATAGCACTTTGTGAAGGAGGTGTCATTTATCCTTATCCATAGCTGGTGAAACTTTTTGTGCAAGCTCTTGTGACCATATCATTAGCCTATGCAAAATTTAAGATCTAGGGGACTTGCCAAACTCCATCTCAAAATTCCCAAAGCATGGATGCAGCAAGGGGGCATTGTGAAGCAAGTGCATGATATGAGCATCCATTTTCTCTGAATATTTTTGCCATGATCCCACACCCGGATGACTCCACTAAGCCAAGTTTTAGAAAAATTCAACCACCCATGTCAGGGCATAATCAAGATCAAATTTCTAGCCAGTAGGGTACCTTGTGAAGCAAGTAGTAGCTAGGTACTTTCCCTAGCCATGAAACTTTGCACACTTGTGCACACCCCCAAATAACCCCTCTCCACCAAATTTGAGCCAAATCCATTGATGCTAGCAAGTAAGTGATGGCGCGAGAGTTGGCGGGTGTAGTTTTGTTTGCTTCCCCGGCAATGGCGCCAGAAATTACTCTTGATGGAACTAAAGTAGTGCTCCTCGTTGGCTACCCCAAGTGGTTCAGAGAGGTTCTCAACCTCTCCGTCCTTGACGTTTACAAAGGATCAAACGCAAGAGATAATGGTAGTGATAATGATAAATGCAAAGTAAACTAAAGGCAGCAAAATAAAGTGAGGGTGTAAACAGTGGTGGAAATATGGACCGGGGTCCCATGAAGTTCACTATTGATGTCTCTCTCCCAAAAGACGATAAACAAATATTGGAGGTGAACAATTTACACCTAGGCAATTGACAGGATTAAAAACGCACCGCAATGCTAACTATGCTACAAAAGAAAGGAAGAGGATGAAAAGCATGGGCAGTACGCCATGACAAGTAGACCGAAATACATCTGCATCTACTCACTAATCATCCACCTTGAGATATCTATACAGAACATCTCGATGGTATTAAGTTGCGAGCCCCACCCAAAGTGTAAACCCAAAGCAATAGACAACTGCATGAAAAGAACTTTGAATAAAGTAAACAATCCTTGCACCCGCAAGTAGAAGCACCGTTGTTTTCCCCCTGGTGGCAACAACACATCCCCTAGACTCATGTTTCTGTCACTCAAGCTAGTCATCGAGGGGCATGAACCCACAATCATGCACAACGCTCCCTCTTGGAGTTACGATCCATCACTTGGACAAAGTAATAAAAAGCAACGGAGAACATGCAAGAATTACTCAAGAACATAAATCTAAAAGGAGAAGAACCAAATATATTACTCATCACAATTTGAACATAATCTCATAATCCATCAGATCCGAGCAAATTCAACATAGCAACAAGAGGAAAATTACATATGTGCCTTGATCATGTAGGGCATCTCATAAGGTCTAAACATCGAAGAACAAAGATGGAGAGAAACATCACATAACTACTGATCATGGACCAATGGTCCAAGGTGGACAACTCACGGCTCATCCGGGAAGCGTCCATGGTGGTGGAGAAGCTCCCGGAGGTCAATCCTCCCTCCGGCAGGGTGCCGGGACACGGTCTCCTGGCATCCCCGATCATGGAAGCGCGGCGGGGGCGGAATAGAGGGGAGATCGTGAAAAAGGGTTCTGTCCTTGGGGGTTTCGTCCCGAGGGGTAAATATAGGAGAAGGGGCAGCCAGAGGTGGACCAGGGAGTCCAGGCGCCCCCCTGGCGCGGCCTAGGGTGGGGTTGCGCCACCAGAGCGCCTTGATGCCAGGTGGGCCCCCCCTGCCCCCCCCCCCCCTTCGGGCTTTCGTAAGCTTTCGTCTAGCTGATTTTTTTATATATTTTTTCCGAATTTTTGGGCACTTTAAATAATTGGAAAACCTGAAATACAAAACTAGCAGAAAAAAGAAACTGGCACTGTGGTGCACTGAATTAATAGGTTAGTCCAAATATGATCAAAAGTGTATGAAAGTGCATCAAAAGCATAGCAATTTCACCGAAAACATGCAAAATGATAACAAGCATAATTTATGTGGTGACATGCTACCAACCATATAAGAACTTTTAAGTAAGGAAAGCAAGGCATTTAATTCAATTCAAGTCATAACAAGAAAGAGTCTATATTAACATTGAAACAAGAAACATAAGAACATAAAGGTGCAAGAGCTCTCGCTGTCCGTAACTCGAATGTCTCCAAAAGGTGTTTGCGTGCAAGAAGTGGGAGATGGGTATAGAGAAAAAAAAATATTTATTTTGGTTGAGAACTCAATCTACTAAAGTTTCACACTTAGTCTTCTTTGGAATCTTATCTTGACTCGTCCCAGACCACTAGCCATGTACAAGTCAAACTGATCCACTCCCTTTCAACTTTATGAGCACTCATGCAATGGATGAGCGTAAGCAAGAAGGTTGACACTTAAATGGCGAAAGAGAAAAATGATGGAGAAGGAAAAAAGGTGTAAAAGGCTCACATCAATGAGGACAATCATAGGCGAGAGAAATCCAAATGATAGATATGATGTGAGGAGTAGGGATTGCCATGCAACGGATGCACATGTGAGCTATGGAAAGCTCTCCAATGGAACTAGTAGGGGTGCATCCAACTTGCTTGCTCAAGAAGACCTAGAGATCATTAGAGGAGGCTCATAATTGGAATATACAAGGCAAGTTCTATAGTGTAAGGGTCCCCACAGAGCTATATGCATGTATGATGATCTCTATGGAGTGCAAGGTATAGGAGGGAGTACGAGCGTGGATCTTTAAAAAGGAATAGTAGTGTGCCCATTCTCTCTGTTTATATTCTTTTTTCTCTTTTTATGGCCTCAAGGGCTCTTTCTATTTAACTCTCATTTGTCCTCTTTGGGATCTTTTAATTTGTCCTCTTTGGGATATTTTCCTCACTTTAGGGGCATCACTCTATATATTACAAGAAGTATAAAAGATCTTTCACACTTTACAAAAGTACTTAACATAAAAAGATGAAGCTATCATAATGTATGCAAATGTATGTCTCTGCTAGTGTAGCAGGATATGAAATGATACTAGCGCGTCATGTAGCAATAATTAGGGCAAGGCCCAACTAGCATGCGGCTCATCGATCAATAAAAAGCATGTATGACATGAAGATCAAGTCATGAGAAGGTGGATGTTGCATGGCAATGTATCTCGGAAAGGCTATGGAAATGCCTTGTAGGTAGGTATGGTGGATTTTTTGAGGAAAGATATAAGGAGGTTTATGATGACAGAGCGTATCATGCCAAGGGTTTGTATGCACCGGCGAAGTATGCACCAACTCTCGAGGTGAGAAAGGGCAATGCACGGTATTGAAGAGGCTAGCTAAATATGTGTGGTGGAAGTGTCAACAATCGAATACTTACATTAATCCGAAGAACTCATGCACTTATTATCGGTAACTCTCAATGTAATCAAGAGGTTCACAAAGAGACAAGTACCCCGAGGAGGAGTGTAGGGGGGTTTGGTTATCCATGCGCATCCTTGACTCATGGTACGTGAGTGTACTCTAATATTCGATCCCTCCAAAGATTAGTGATCCATCTAGTAGATAGAGTTCTCAACTAGTTTTTTCTAGTTTTTCGAAAATAAACTCGGATTGCCCAAAATACGACATCTATCACTAATAGGCTAAAGCTCGTGACAGCAAAAGTTCAAACATTACTCAAGACGATACCTCAAAACTATTGCAAGTTACTACTACAATTGAATAGCAACCTCAATTACCTACTTTAAGTCAAGACACACAACTCAGTGCAACAGGCCAACTCTCTAAACAAGGTAAACAAGAAGACTCAAGAGAGTTCCAGAAATAACCTAAACAAAACCTCTTAAAAAGAAATAAACATGAAAGCACAAGAGCGAAACATGAAAGCAGCTACAAAAATATAAAGAACACACATAGCAAAGATAAGCATGAAAATCTTATGATGTGTTCTAGATTAAAGTGGAGTGTGTTTCTCTCCCACACAAAGAAAGTTGGGTTCTAACTTGTTATGAACAGCAATCAAAGCTAAAGAAAACTAAAAATTAAAGAGTAAGACGCTCCAAGCATAGCACATAACGCATGAAGTGATAAAAATATAGTGTAACAAAGGACGAACTGGTAATTGTTGATGGAGAAGGAGATGCACGGGGGGCATCCCCAAGCTTAGATGCTTGAGTCTCCTTGGATATTTCTTGGTGGTGCATGGGGGCATACCCAAGCTTGAGCGTTTGACACTCCCGAATCTTCTTTCATCATCTTCCTTCGCACACTTGAAAACTCCCTTCACACATAACTCATCATAAGATGATTAGAGTGGTTAGTACCCATAATAAAATATAACTTTCTCTACTTGAAATAAATATATTCTCGAAGATCTACTGTCTCTCAATATTTCCAAAGAGTTTTTGTAAAGAAAATGCAATCTTAAGGTTTGCAAAACAAAGAAAAGGCAAAACATGGCAGAATCTGTGAAAAACAGACCAGCGGGTAGTAAATAAATTTTTTGGGTACTTCTGCAACTCAAATAAAAACAACTCAGAACAGAAGCACGAAATAAAATTGTATAGAGCACACTGTCAAAAAAATATCAGATAAAAAAGACGAACTAGAGATTTATAGCCAATATTTTCGTCAAGGGGACAGAATCTGTTTTCTGGACAACACGTCACAACTTTACACTTTCTTGCAATCGGAGGCTAAAACTTGGCACAAAGCTTTAAAATAAAGATACGATTATGTTGCTATAGTAGTAAAAATCATGAAGACCACTAAAACTGAAAGTAAAAAACATCTTGGTTTGCCTCCCAACAAGCGCTTTCTTTTATGCCTTTTAGCTAGGCATGATGACTTTAATAGATGCTCTCATAAGAATAAGAATTTGAAGCAAAAGATAGAATCAAGAAGCAAATATGAAACACATTTAAGCCTAACCCACTTCCTATGCCTCGGAACCTTGTAAAAAAATAAATCATGAAAGCACAAAGTAACAAGAATAGGAAGGCAAAAGAAGAACAACTTGAAAACTATCAACATGAAGAGAGGTGTTTTTGTAACATGGAAGTTTCTACAACCAAAATATCCTCTCTCAAAGTAATTTTCAGTAGCATCATGAACAAACTCAATAGTATAACTATCAAATAAAGCATGTTTTTCATGACCTAAAAGTACACGTGTATAGTTTTCAACACAGTTTTTAGGAACACAAGATAAATGCAACCCATCACTTTGAACCTCAATAATAGCACAGTTCTTCGGCATATGAGTTGGATATTTCTAAAGGATAATGGGACAATTAAGTGGGTGCAATAGCAACAATTTCATGCTTAACATAAGGAACTATAGCAAGTTCATCTTTGCAAGCATCATCCATAGTGGCATCATGGCCAAAAACACAGCAAGTATCAGAAAGGGATGTATCAAGTGAGTCCTTGGAATCATGGGATTCCTCATCATAGCAATCGTTGGCCTCTTCTTGGGCAGCAAACATTTTGTTTTTAAAATCCTCAGTACAATCATTGGAAATATAATTCTCAAAGCAATAAGCAAGAAATGCAAGGTTTTCAGACTTGTGAATAGTATCTTAATACTTTTCAATCAAAGAAGCAATCTCATAAGCACCCTTAAAAGCAACAAACTCTTCAATATTTTCAACATCAAAGTAATCATAAACACCTTTAGCATAAGAATATAGGATATCATTTTCTAAGCTCACATTGGAAAGTAAGGTGTTTAAGATCTATATTAGAACATCAAGTAAAATCATAAATGTGGCAGAAAGATTCAGGATAGCAATAGGAAACTTGTAGTTGATCCCATAAATGTTTTCCTTTCTGAGATAGCCAGTGTCGCGTATAATGAGCATGCTCATCCAATGATTTTCCCTCAAATTAGTAGGTTAAGTTTTTAGCGCGAGCAAAAATTGATCGTGGACGATCCAAGTAAAACATGTCCATCCTACCATATTTGGGTGGTTCCACACCCATGGTAAAGATAACATCAGTAGGTAGACAAAGAAAAGGACAAAAGGTAACAACTATTTTCCTCGTTTTTCATAAAAGACTCTAAAGAAAAAACTAGAAAGTAAACTAACAAGACTAAAAAGAAAAGATAAAATATAGTGTGCAACTCCCTGATCTTGAAGAGTGGAGTCCCCGGCTGTAACACACTCACTGTCAGTGAACAGTAATCATGGTTACTGTTCATCTCTACTGTTCAAAACTTTTGTCTGATCAACTGGTTCAGTTCAAATTCAAATTCTCCTGTAATATTGCTGCAAGAAAAGTTGAACCATGGACCTTGATCATCATTTGCCAACTAAAGTCCAAGCCATTTGAAATAAAATTCAAACAAACCCTGAAATGCCTTTTGATGAATACTAAAAATATGGTGACAATAAAATCTTTTCCAAAAATATTGGAACCACTTTTATAAAATCCCAAATAATCATTGGACCATGCCCATGTAATCATTGGTATTTATTGGGCTACTGAAAATTGTAAACAATTAATAACAGTAGAAATTCCAGGCCAATTACCCATTTTATAATAAAATAAAATACCCAAAGAGTTTAGAAAAACCCTAAACTTTTTGTGGTACTCTAGGTATATGCTCTACTAATTATGGAACCAAAATGGCATTATATAAAAATGCCTAAGCCATTTAAATAAATGATAACATAATTTTACAGAAAAAGAAAAGAACATAAAGGGCCTCTGACTATTTGTCGCACGGGGCAAAGCGCACTGAACTGGCCCACCCGGGCCCCTTTTTCCTTTTTTTCATCTCCCTCCTCTGTCCTGTTCGGCCGACCTGGCCATGGCGCCGGCTGGTGTCAACAGACCAGCTCGACGCCGACGCCGCGGTCGCTACAGGAGCCACCGAGGGGATAAGGCCCCGGCGCCCCTAACCCTAGATCGAGCAGGCGCCATTCCCTCCCCCCACCTCCCTCGCGCCATTGCTCCCCTCCCCTGCCCTTGTTCTTCCTCCCCGGGCCGAAACCGCCATGGTCGCGCTGCCGTAGTCGACGCGGCCACTACGCCCCCCATCCGCCGCTGTCGTGTCCTCCAGGCTCCTCTACCTCGTCTTCGTCGCCCTGGAAAGGAAGGAGCCCCGGGAGCCACTACAACCGCGGATCGAGCTCGTCTTCAAGCTCCAGCCGCCGGGTTACTTCGACGCCCAGGCCACTCCGAGCCCTCCCCGAGCACCCCCGACCCCCCCATCGCGCTCCTGGGTGAGCTCCAACCCCATTCCCCCTCTTTACCAGCCGAAATACTCCGCTGTGGTGTCCGTTCCCCGCCGGACCGCCATTAACAGGGGGCTCGAGCTTCGTGCTCGCCCCGCCGCTGCTTGGCCTGGCCGCGCCCAGATGCGCGCGCCTCGCCGCGGTGGCGGCGCCATACCCGCACGCCCGTGGCCCGCCTCCAGCCATCGCCGCCGTGCTGGGCATTTCCGGCCATGGCCGCCGGCAGCCTCAACCGTGGTGGCCTGCCGATGGGGATGGCTGAGCCCACTGCCTAGTGGGGCCGGCCAATTTTGGTTAGGGATAACCCCCTTATTAGCCACTAATCGAATGATTAATTTAAACATGTACCTATGACACCTGGTCCCTCTGGTCATTTAGTTAAATCAAATGGTTTAATTAGCCTAGTGTGTATGACAAGTGGGCCCGACCCGTGATTTAATTAATGGATTTAAATTGTAATAACTTTGTGTATATGACATGTGGGTCACCCCCTGTTTTTATTAATAACAATGTTTTATTAGATTTGGGTCACTGACATGTGGGACCCCCATGTAAGTTTGACCTGGTCAACCCCCTCTGTGGATAATGTTGGATTGAATATTAAAAGAAATTCAGAAATTCTTTTAAAAATGATTTAAACTTGGAAATTCAATATATTTTAAACCGTAACTCAGATTCAAAAACTTTATACACGAAAATTGATCAGAAAAATATAATGAATATGAATACGCTATCCGTATGTCTACCCCACCCCCTAACACACCGATCATCGACATTCCCCCCCTCCGGGCTGGCTGTCGATAATTCCCGGTGCCGGTAAAAACCTGTCGGATGAATTTATTCCGAACACGAAAGTTGTCCAGAATGGTTCCACTAACACGGATACACCCCCCTTATCTTTGTCGGATGACCACGACACCTCCGGCATGAACCCTTCCCCCTCCGGACACCCTGTCCGGTAATCACCCGGAGCCGGTATATCATCCCCGGATGAATTCCCGCTCCGAGCAACGTGCATTGCACTGCGTTAGAACACCGTTAACATTTCATACGCCATGCTATTTATCTGTTTGTTTATGCTTGCTTTGTATTTACTGTTTCTCCCCCCTTTATTCTCCGGTAGACCCCGCTGCTACCGCCGACTACACCGCTGCCTGGTACGACTACTTCGTCGACGACCCTGCCCCTACCGTCGAGCTTCCAGGCAATCAGAGCCATTCTCTTCCCCAGATATCTCCTGCCTTTTCGTACTTTCTTGCACTAGGCATTGTTACTGCTGCTGCTACGATTACAATCCTATTCAATTGCATAGCCTGATTTTGTCGCCCCTTGATGTACCTCCTTTATCCTATGCTGCCTATTATATTTATGCATTATTCAGCAGTGAACCCTGCGCATTGTTAGGTAGGACTAGATAGTGGGCCGTGATCACTCAGGGGAGTGAACACGGATACAATATATATACAACTGCACAGGTACGGTACAAAGCAGACACCGCCAAAGGGCCCTATCTGGGTTATGCCTAGTCACCTCAAGTGTGAGCTATCAAGGAGTAATCCTTGTACTCCACTCGAGGTTGACTTTGTCTTGCCGCCATAGGGTCCTGGACAGCGGTTGTCCTTAAAGGTAAGAAGTCGGGCGACCCAACGGTGCCCGCGAGAGGTATATTGTCGGGAACGACAGGGAGGGTACGACCGACGTTACTGGCATGCTTGGCCCCTGCTCGTATCTCGCGAGAGTTACCAAACCACGAAAGTCGAGCTCTACCAAGAGAAAACGCGAGACAAGGTAAGGAGACGGTTCACCTTGTTGGTAACCGCAGTGACTTGGTGGGACGACAGGGCAGGCACCGATGTACTGGTGGTCCTGACTGCTGTCGTTGACCGCGGGTCGGTTAAGTCGAGGCAACGATAACGGTTGTCACGCAGGTTAATTAAAATGCTAAATGGTTCGGCGGATGTCTTGAGTAGCCTTTTTGGCTTGTACGCACTACCTACACGTGGGACGAGGACTGTGGGCTCCCCTACATCATAGTCTCGTTCAAGGGTCTTCAGACGTCAGCAGTACCGCGGGCTGATTGCCGGGAAGTGGTGTTGTCTTCTCTTGCTCGAGCGGTGTATTTGTATTTGCTTTGATTTTGATTCACTGGCCAGTCACGCACCGTGCAGGAGTACGTTCGGGTTAGGGTCCAAAGCCCGGCGTACATAGGATATAGTCCGGCGGATGACCTCTCTGTTGACTGCCGAAGGATGGGCTTCTTTGTGTCGGATAGCTTTGGTGGAGCGTTCCCTAACAAGGTTCCCGCCACCCTGGAGATCCGAGCGTCGTAGAGTCACGCCAGTGCACCCCTGCAGGGAAGATTAATCTATTCGAATAGCCGTGTCCACGGTAACAGGACGCTTTATGCTGAAGCTGGATCTTACCACTAGAAACTACTACTATTAAACTGTATGGTTCCGGTTCTTCTTCCTCGCAGGGAGTCGAGGAAGGGAACTCGGAGGCATTATTATTATTAATCATTACAACTTACTATTATACAATGTTGCAGCAACTTCTGCTTCATTGTTACTTTATTGTTTTATATAAACTGTTGGCTGATTCTTACCTCATGCTGCAAGACATCGTCGGAAGATGCTAGTCTTCGATAGGCCTAGCTTCTTATCCTTATTCTGATTTCTATCTTATAGTCCACTATATACAGCCTCTTCTTTCCGTTGATAAAATTCATAATGCTTAGTAGCGGACGTAAGACTCGCGGGTATGCTAGATACTCACCTTTGCTTTATTTCCCCCTTTATGTTTTGCCTGATCGGCCGCTGCAGTCGACGTTGGAGCCCAGGAGAAAGAGTACCCAGGAGGTGGATACTACTACATCAAGACCCCCACTGACCAGGACCAGGAGTAGTTTCGGAGGCTCCCAGGCAGGAGGCCTTGCCTTTTCGATCTGTATCTCTGATGTTATTTGTGCTAGCCTTCTTAAGGCAAAACATGACTAACTATGTCTGTACTCAGATATTATGGCTTGTATAACTTATGTATTCGGGTCCGTGTGACCCCCCTTTATTGTAATATATTTGTTTATCCTTTTGTGTTTAGTGTTGTGCTGTGATATTCTCACCGTCGCACCCTAATCTCAGTCGTGTACCCTGCGTGTATGATTACTGTACACGGATTAATTTTGGGGGCGTCACAAGTTGGTATCAGAGCTGACTGCCTCTAGGAAGCCACCCCACCACTACCTGGTCGAAGTTGAGTCTAGTCCTTGAAAAAATATTTTGCTAACTTAATGTTTGGCTTACGGGCCCACATCGATGTCACTACGTGTGATATCTATGGTATTAGATCCTTTTCTTCTTACCTATGCTCTGGGAATCTGCTCTCTGATCCTTGCTGGTAAGTTTTAAAAAGTCTGAAATTAGGATCACGTTCTCTTGATTCCATCCGGCGTTTTGTTGCTTCCCCATTGATTGAGTCGTGTTGCAAGAGTTCTACCCCAGGTCCCGGACCGCGGTTCCCATTCTCATTCTGGGCAAGCCGCGCGTCCTCTGGCATTAACTCCTGTGGCCAACAGTTTTCTTGCGGCGTGATTGACATAGTGGAATCTATGTCGCGTCGTGTAATCCTTACCGCGGTCTGCGCGCCGCCTAGTGTGTCCTTTTTCCTTAATTTCTACGACGTTACGCTGCCCGATTTTCGATTGATTCTATGTGTGGATGTGTATGTCTTATATGACTACTCCTATATATCCGCGCCTCCTCTTTGTTGTCGCTTTACCTATTACTCGTTTCCGGTATCTCGGTAAATGTTCATCGCTGAAATACCCCTGTTAAATTCTAGCAGGATGGCTGGTCGTGGTGGTCGTGGTCGTGGTCGTGGTGCCAACTATCCACCTCCGCCGCCGGACTACATGGCCGCGATGATGCAGCAGTTTCAGATGAACCAAGTGTTTATGCAAGGAGTCATAGATCAGCTCCAGCACCAGAATCAGAACCAGAACCAGCATCAGAACCAACCGCCTGTGGTTACTCTGCGGGGCTTCATGCGTCTCAACCCCCTCTCTTCCACCAGCCTGAACAGCCGCTAGATGCTGATGATTGGCTTCGTGACATCACTCGACAACTGGAGTTCGCTAATGTGAGCGCTGCTGATTACGTCAACTTTGCGTCCTATTTCCTGCGTGGCCCCGCTGCTCAGTGGTGGGACACTTACAAGGGCTCGCTAGTTGAAGGGACTGTCGTCACCTGGAATGACTTCAAGGCTACCTTCCGTGCTCGTTATGTCCCCCAGGCGATTATGAACCGTATGAAGGCCGAGTTCCGCAACCTCGTTCAGGGCAACAAAACTGTCAAGGCATATCAGAGGGAATTCCGTCGCCTCTCCCTCTATGCTGCAAGTGACCTCCCCAATGATGCAAGTAGGCAAGAGAAGTTCTGTGATGGACTCAACGCAGATCTCCAGCTTGCACTGGCTTTGCACGTCTTCCCCGACTTCGCCAGCATTGTGAACCAGAATATCACTCTCGATACCGCTCAGCTTAAGTTCGGTGGTTCGCCGAAGCGCCCCCGTGATGCTGGCTCATCTTCGGGCACATCAATGAAGCAACGCGTTTGGCTTCCACACAGTGTGTATCGTCCACCTGCCCCTGCACCAAGGTCGTCATATGTTGCACCTCGTCTGCCTCCGCCCCCGCCGAGACAGCCGAAGACTGAGACTGCACCCCTCCGTCCTCAGGATGGCCTGTGCTTCAAGTGCCATCAGCCAGGTCACTTTTCCAGAGACTGCCCCCAGCGACAGAATCAACTGGTAGTTCACCCTGCTGGTCGTGGAAATGGACGTGGGAACAACAGGACCCCCAACTATAATACTGGGTCTTCTTCTCACACTCGCGGACATGCTTACAACATTAATGTCGAAGAAGCTCAGGAGCAACCGGCTACCGTGATGGGTACCCTTCTTGTTAATTCAGTACCTGCTACTGTTTTATTTGATTCATGAGCATCGCATTCATTCATGTCGGAAGCATTTGCATTGTCACATAACTTCATGGTAGAAAAGATGGATCCACCGATGGTTGTCCGCACTCCGATAGGCCATTGCCACACCTCCAAGATAGTGCCCAAAACCATCATCGAAATTGAAGGAATTGAGTTCCTTGCTTCTCCCATCCTCCTGAAGTCTTCCACCATAGACCTCATTCTAGGCATGGATTGGTTGAAAGTCCACGACGCCGCACTGTATTGTGGCACCAGTTCTGTCCATCTTTTTCACCCCTCTGGCGAGATTGTTAACCACACCACCCGGATTACCCGTGATGCTGAAACACATATCTATATGATGAATGCTCTGAATGTCTCACCTCTTGACGGGATTGAGAACGTTCCAATCGTTCATGATTTTCCCGACGTCTTCCCAGAAGAACTCCCGGGAATACCCCCGATCCGAGAGGTGGAATTTGTCATCGACCTGAAACCCGGCACCGTTCCTATTGCCAAGCGTCCCTATAAGATGCCACCTCACCACCTCCTTGAAAAGGAAGAAGGAGATCGACGAAGCACTTCACAAAGGATTCATTCGCCCAAGTTCCTCTTCTTGGGGAGCACCTTCGCTCTTTGTCAAGAAGAGCGATGGAAGAAATCGTTTGGTCCAAGATTACCGACCCATCAACCAAGCCACCATCTAGAACAAATATCCGCTTCCCCGGATCAACGATCTGTATGATCAACTTGTTGGATCCACGGTGTTTTTGAAACTCGACTTGAGCTTGGGTTACCATCAGATCCGAGTGCGTGAAGAGGACATTCCGAAGACCGCTATCATTACTCGCTATGGTTCATACGAGTACACTGTCATGTCCTTTGGCTTGACGAATGCTCCAGCCACTTTCTTCCGATTGATGAACTATATATTCATGGAATACCTCGACAAGTTTGTCGTGGTTTATCTGGACGATATCTTAATATACTCCAAGAATAAAGGGGAGCATGCTGAACATCTTCGTCTTATACTGGAGAAGCTTCGAGAACACAAA
This sequence comes from Bromus sterilis, assembly GCA_950022295.1. Taxonomy (NCBI): domain Eukaryota; kingdom Viridiplantae; phylum Streptophyta; class Magnoliopsida; order Poales; family Poaceae; genus Bromus; species Bromus sterilis. The sequence goes on along the minus strand of OX465599.1, from coordinate 177,550,629 downwards.
CTCTACGCTAAGTATTCTAAGTGTGAGTTCTGGCTTCCTGAAGTGACCTACCTTGGTCACGTGATTTCCAAGGATGGTATTGCCGTCAACCCAGAACGTATCCAGGCTATTCTTGACTGGACTCCTCCCAAGACTGTCAAGCAAGTCTGAAGTTTCCTCGGCCTTGCCAGCTATTGCCGCCGTTTCGTCGAGAACTTCTCCAAGATTGCCAGGCCTTTGACTGACCTGCTTCACAAAGGCGTCAAGTTTGAGTGGACAAATAAATGTCAGGAAAGTTTCCAAGCCCTGAAGGACAAGCTCACTTCTCCCCCAGTGCTAGCTCCGCCTGATACTCAGAAGGACTTCGTGATATATTGCGACGCATCTCGTCAAGGATTAGGCTGTGTCCTAATGCAAGAGCGCAAACTGATTGCTTATGGCTCTCGTCAATTGCGTGCTCACGAAGATAAGTATCCAACACATGATCTTGAATTGGCAGCGGTAATTTATGCATTGAAGCTGTGGCGACATTACCTCGTCGGTAATCGTTGCGAGATCTACACCGACCACCAAAGCCTGAAGTACCTGTTTACTCAACCAGACCTGAATCTCCGCCAACAGAGATGGCTCGAGACAATAGCCGACTACAACATGGGAATTTCTTACACCCCTGGCAAAGCTAATGTGGTGGCCGATGCCTTAAGCCGCAAAGCCTATTGTAGTGAACTTGAAGTTCAAGTGCAACAACCACGTCTGTATGCAGAACTCCGCAAGCTGAACATCGAAATTGTTCCGCAGGGATATGTGAACTCCCTGGTGGTCAAACCAGACCTCGACACCCGCATCAAGACGGTACAACATTATGACTCTGACATTTGGAAGATTAAGCGGCGTGTCGCCAGCGGAGAGCTCTCATTCTTCACTATTGATGCAAATGATGATAATGCGGTGTACTTCAAGGGTCGTTTAGTGGTTCCGGTAGAGAAGGCAAACCTGAATTACGCCCCTGATGTCATGAAAGAAGCTCATGATACACCTTTGTCGATCCACCCTGGTAGTACCAAGATGTACCAAGACATTCGTCAGCGGTACTGGTGGTCCAACATGAAACAGGACATTGCTTGTTATGTTGATGAGCGTGACATTTGCCGTCGCGTGAAAGCCGAACATCAAAGACCTGCTGGAACTCTGCAACCACTCTCTATTCCTGAATGGAAATGGGACAAGATTGAAATGGACTTCGTCACCGGTTTTCCGCGATCACAGAAGGGTCATGATGCGATCTTTGTCGTCATCGACCGATTCTCCAAGGTTGCCCACTTTCTGCCAGTCAAGGACACGATCTCTGCTAGTCAGTTGGCATACTTGTATGTTTCCAGAATCGTGTCGCTCCACGGTATTCCGTTGGAGATTAGTTCCGACCGAGGCAGTATTTTCACCTCAAGATTTTGGGATAGTTTCCAAGAAGCTATGGGCACTCACCTGAATTTCAGCACCGCTTATCACCCCCAGTCGCAAGGACAAGTCGAACGAGTCAACCAAGTGCTTGAAGATATGCTTCGAGCTTGTGTCATCTCATTCGGTAAGAAATGGGAGGAATCTCTTCCATTTGCTGAATTCTCGTACAACAATAGCTATCAAGCTAGTCTGAAGATGGCACCCTTTGAAGTTCTCTATAGGCGTAAGTGTCGAACCCCTCTGAATTGGTCATAAACTGGAGAACGAACTCTCATTGGTCCAGACATCGTACAGCATGCTGAAGATCAGGTTCGCGTTATTCGTGAACACTTGAAAGCTGCTCAGTCCCGCCAGAAAAGCAACTATGATCGCAAGCACAAGGAAATGGTCTATCAACCTGGCGAATATGCTTACCTCCGTGTCACCCCGATGCGAGGCACCCATCGTTTCGGAATCAAAGGCAAGTTAGCTCCTCGCTACATTGGCCCGTTCCGTATTCTTTCTCGGAGTGGACCAGTGGCATACCGATTGGAATTGCCGCCGAATCTCTCTCAAGTCCACGATGTATTCCACGTGTCGCAACTCCGACGCTGCTTCAAGGACCCTATTCGAGAAGTGGAACATGATATGATTGAGCTTCAGCAGGATTTGACTTATCAAGAACATCCGAGCCGTATTCTTGATCAGTCTGAACGCAAAACCGCAACAAGACAACCAAGTTCCTCAAAGTTCAGTGGTCGAATCATTCTGAAGATGAAGCCACTTGGGAACGCGAAGATCGTCTTCGTGAAGAATACCCCTATCTTTTCACCTCTACCACTTAAATTCTCTAGACGAGAATTCTTGTAGTGGGGGAGATTTGTAACACCCTCACTGTCAGTGAACAGTAATCATGGTTATTGTTCATCACTACTGTTCAAAACTTTTTTCTGATCAACTGGTTCAGTTCAAATTCAAATTCTCCTTTAATATTGCTGCAAGCAAATATGAACCATGGACCTTGATCATCATTGGCCAACTAAAGTCCAAGCCATTTGAAATAAAATTCAAACAAACCCTGAAATGCCTTTTGATGAATATTAAAAATATGGTGACAATAAAATCTTTTCCAAAAATCTTGGAACCACTTTTATAAAATCCCAAATAATCATGGGACCATGCCCATGTAATCATTGGTATTTATTGGGCTAATGAAAATTGTACACAATTAATAACAGTAGCAATTCCAGGCCAATTACCCATTATATAATAAAATAAAATACCCAAAGAGTTTAGAAAAACCCTAAACTTTTTGTGGTACTGTAGGTATATGGTCTACTAATTATGGAACCAAAATGGCATTATATAAAAATGCCTAAGCCATTTAAATAAATGCTAACATAATTTTACAGAAAAAGAAAAGAACATAAAGGGCCTCTGACTATTTGTCTCACGGGGCAAAGCCCACTGAACTGGCCCACCCGGGCCCCTTTTTCCTTTTTTCATCTCCCTCCTGTGTCCTGTTCGGCCGACCTGGCCATGGCGCCGGCTGGTGTCGACGGACCAGCTCGACGCCGACGCCGCGGTCGCTACAGGAGTCGGCGAGGGGATAAGGCCCCGGTGCCCCTAACCCTAGATCGAGCAGGCGCCATTCCCTCCCCCCCCACCTCCGTCGCGCCATTGCTCCCCTCCCCTGCCCTTGTTCTTCCTCCCCGGGCCGAAACCGCCATGGATGCGCTGCCGTAGTCGACGCGGCCACTACGCCCCCCATCCACCGCTGTCGTGTCCTCCAGCCTCCTCTACCTCGTCTTCGTCGCCCGGGAAAGGAAGGCACCCCGGGAGCCACCACAGCCGCGGATTGAGCTTGTCTTCAAGCTCCAGCCGCCGGGTTACTTCGACACCCAGGCCACTCCTAGCCCTCCCCGAGCACCCCCGACCCCCCATCGCGCTCCTGGGTGAGCTCCAACCCCATTCCCCCTCTTTACCAGCCGAAATACTCCGCTGTGGTGTCCGTTCCCCGCCGGGCCGCCATTAACAGGGGGCTCGAGCTTCGTGCTCGCCCCGCCGCTGCTTGGCCTGGCCGCGCCCAGATGCGCGCGCCTCGCTGCGGTGGCGGCGCCCTACCCGCACGCCCGTGGCCCACCTCCAGCCGTCGCCGCCGCGCTGGGCGTTGCCGGCCATGGCCGCCGGCAGCCTCAACCGTGGTGGCCTGCCGATGGGCACGACTGAGCCCACTGCCCAGTGGGGCCGGCCAATTTTGGTTAGGGATAACCCCCTTATTAGCCACTAATCACATGATTAATTAAAACATGTACCTATGACACCTGGGCCCTCTGGTCATTTAGTTAAATCAAATGGTTTAATTAGCCTAGTGTGTATGACAAGTGGGCCCGACCCATGATTTAATTTATTGATTTAAATTGTAATAACTTTGTGTATATGACATGTGGGTCACCCCCTATTTTTATTAATAACAATTTTTTATTTGATTTGGATCACTGACATGTGGGACCCCCATGTCAGTTTGACCTGGTCAACCCCCTCTGTGGATAAAGTTGGATTTAATATTAAAAGAAATTCAAAAATTCTTTTAAAAATGATTTAAACTTGGAAATTCAATATCTTTTAAACCGTAACTCAGATTCAAAAACTGTCAGAACCCTTTTTTAGGTAATGTGCTAGGGTTAGCAAGTCTTTCGCATCATGTTAAAAAATTCAAAAGAAATCTTTGAAATCAAAATCAAAAGAAAAATGGGAGAAGGAACCCCCCAGATGAATTAATTCAAAAGGCCAGATAAAAATCTTCTCCAAAAATTCATGTTAGATTTTTGAAAAGTCTTATAAATGAGTGTGATCACATATCAAGTGATGTGGGACCCACGCCATGCTCATGGATTTTTCAAATATTCAAACAGTGCCTTGGAATTAATTAAAAACCCCTATTTGAGTTAAGATTCAAATTATTTGAATTTTAAAAATGTTGAAACTTTGCACGTGTCTAGCCTAGTATATTGTGATGCCACATAAAAAGTTTCAGCATTTAATAAAATGCCTAGTTATTTATTTGCTAAGCAAAACAAATTTACAGAAAAGAAAAAGAAAGCAGAAAAGGGAAAAAGGACTTACCTGGAAGCAGCCCAGCTAGCTCCCCGCAGCCCACCTGGCCGGCCCAGCCCAGCCTCCCCGCTTGGCGTCTTCCTCCCCACGCCCCGAAGCTGCTCGGTGGAATGCATGCAGCACTCCACCGACGCCACCGACGAGCCCGGCCACGTAGCTGCTTCCCCCTCGTCCCTATCGCGTTCTGTGGACGTCTGGAAGACTCCATGACCCACTCTCCCCTTCCCCAGCTCACCCCGTGCTCTTCCTCTACGAAACCCGACGTGGCTCCGAGCCCACGCGGCCAGTGAGCTCCTCAGTGCAAGACTAGGTGCCCGACGTGCTCCCCGACGACGACTACCTCCTCTGGCAGAAGAAATCGAGCCCCAGAGCTCTGTAGCCGACGTCCCCTTCTTCGTCTTCGCCTCCGGCCACCGCTCGCCATCGACGAATTCGTCACCGTCAAGGCAACCCCGACCTCGCCGTCGCGTTCTTTTCAACCGTGGTGAGTAGGCGCTTCGATCCCCTCTGTTTCCCCCTTCCAATCAGTCCTCTACCACGAGCTGCAATGAGAGCCGAGCAAGGTGGCCGCCAAGGTTGAACGTACGGTCGCTCCCGTGCTCCCAAGTCCTGCCCAGCACGCAATTTGCCCCCTGACGTCACCCTTGCGCAAGCCTGATGCAGTAATTGTTTTTCCAGATTAAAAAGAATTAAAGAAATTCTAGAAAATCCAGAAAATAGCCCAAAATTTGGAAATTCATAGAAAATTCATATTAACTCCAAATTGGACAAATAAAATATGAAAAATGATCAGGAGAAAATAAGCTATCCAAATATCCAACTTTAAACTTTGTTTGACTTGATTTTAAAATGGGACCAGTAGCATATGTCATTTGATTTATTTGGAATTTATTCAAATTCAATTCAAATGATTTTGCAACTTGGACCATGGAAACTTGCTACTTTTCAACCACACTTCAGAGGCATATCATACACAATTCAAAATGTTTCAAATTGATCAAACAATGTCACATGTAACTTGGCTAAGTTTGAATTCAAATTGGAGTTTGAATTTGCAATTCAATTTGCAATATACTCCATTTAAATGGAATTGCCTCACACATCAAAGCATATACATCAAGATTCAACCTTCCATCATGTGATTGTGAATTGTATTTACTTTGCTACCTTGTTTGTTGTTTGTCGAGTAGAGGTGGAACCGGAACAGGAGGCTACCCCCTTCGTTGAAGACCTTGAACCCGAACCTCGTCAGCAAGGCAAGCAAACCCCCATTGATCATGTCGATAAAATCCCAATTCCCTCTCATGTCTCGCTTATGCATTGTTTAGGATGATTACCATGATGCGTTTCTACCTCATAGATGAACCCATTCCTTTGCATAACCTATCATTTTGTCACAGTAGTAAGCAAACCACAATCCTAGCAAATGTAGGAGTTGATTGATATCATGTGGCCCCTGCAATTGTTACTGCTTATTGCATGCTTAGAGTGACACCATGATGATACTGTTATGCGAGTCGGGATGGTAGTGATCATGTGGATGATGGTAGAAAAGTGTTGGTGAATTTACCCTAATACAAGGTGTACGATGAGAGGTTGTGTAGGAGTACACGGTGGGTTGTCTCGTTGAACACCGCCCTAAGTCCGAGTTCTTGTGTGGTGATCCAAGATGAAGAGTACAACCACACATTGGGCTCACTGACCCCTCTCAGCTTACTAACTCATCCCTTTCGATGTCCAGATGTCACAATAGTTCGGAGTTCTGGTAGTTCTATGGCCTGGATGCTAAGTGAGAGAACGGCTCATCCGAGACCGGCTTATGCACCATGCACACATCACTTGGGTCCACTTCGGTAAACCGGCCGGGTTCACGATAGTGGTAGCCAACCCAAGTAGGCGGCTTTCTCGGACTAGATCGGCTATGAGGTAACATTTGTGGTGAGCATCCTCGCTAGCACCCCTTGAATGGAGTCGAGATCAAAGGCGGTAAATGATGATCATGTGTGTGTAGCGGTACACCCCTGCAGGGTTAACAAAACTATTCGAATAGCCGCGTCCGCGGTTATGGATTTCTTGGAAAGCTTAGCTTGATTATTAGACAACTTGAACTGGATACTTCTAAAACACACCGAGATAAGTGTGAGTGCTATGGCGTGCTTTCTCGTGGGGAAGTCGAGGAAGGCACCATAGTGGTGTAATTGGTTGGAGAAAGTAGTGGACTCGTGTACGCTTCTTACCTCAAAGTCTGGTACTCGTAGTTCAGGATTAGCTAAGTCAAAGCTGGCACTTCTGCAAGTGAAACCCCACCTCCCTTTACCTTGATACATATGCATGAGTAGTATAGCTCCTATGTAATTCTTGCTGAGTACGACTTTGTACTCACGTTTGCTTAATCTATGTTTTAGATGAAACCACTGACCCCGAAGGTGGCTCCTTCATCGAGCTGGAGGACTGAAGATCAAGCTAGTCTAGTCCCAGTCAGACGACTGGTTCCCTCGTGGAGGGCTTGTGTTTAAATAAGGCTTCTTAAGCCATTTGTTAAACTTGTATGTACTCAGACATAATTTGCTTCCGCTTGTGTTGTAATGTTGGATCACATGTTTGTGATCTCTGTGTGCACTCTATAAGAATTATCAATAAAAATGTATACTTTGTAGAGAATTGCAATGATACCTACTGTTCATACAAGGCATGTGTGTTGCGTGTATGTTTATAACATGCATGTCTTTGTATGGGTTTTCGAGACCTTAGTTGTGATCTGGCTGGCGGTCTTTCATACACCAAGTGGCCCTTAGATGTGCGCAGCTTGGGCATCGCGATGCGATTGTTCGAGACTCCGTCTCGTGCACACTTTGTGGTATGATCGAGCCCGCCCTAGACACCGACTAAGTGATCGGGCTGGAGTAAGTCTATGTAAGAGTTATGAGATAGTCGATAGTATGGTTGAGGCGACTTGTCTTTGAATATGGGAGTTCACCACCCATATCATTAGACTTGTGTGCGGACGATGAGGACCCATCTCAATTGATCATCCGGCCTGGATGGGATAACCCTCACGTACAATGCTTTCCGAGAACGTTCTTTGCTTGGCCTTGTCTGCTTAGACAAGTGGGTACGGTTCTCGGCTCTCCATATGACTATGTCTTAACTGGACTTCCATACGCTAACCCCGGGTCCCGACAGACTTGGTATCAGAGCAGGACTGACTGTAGTACTAGTAGCCTTGACCGAAGTCGAGTCTAGCCTTCTATAGTTATATAGTTACTCTGGGTATATAAGGGAACAACGTAAGGCTTCTTTTTTCTCCTTACCCCCTTCGTTCTGAGTTCTGAGTCACCCTCATCTTATTCTACGGGAAGATACGACTAGGCCCTCCTCTATCTGATTAGAACATCTCATTGTTTGCTTCCTTGTAGCCGTAGGAAAGTTGTGATCAGTTTGTTAGAGTGATTATGCATCCTGATTTATTACATCATATGTAAGTGCTGTTTCCATGTTGTAAGAAATTGTCTTTTTCTTGCAATTACAGCCGTTATGCTGTCCGAGTCATTCCAGGTTTATCTCATAATCTGATGCATTTGCAAACTCCTTCTTTCTATTTCAGATGGCAGATCTTCCCCCTCGGCAGATTGTTCGTTTGACCAGGTGCCTCGGTGTGCGTGGCCATCCTGCCACGTTGATCGAGATGATGTCCTATGTGGGATATCGATGGTATCCTGAGTACACCGTTGAGGAGCAGTTCCTTGACTTCAACCAGACCCAGTTCCACTAAATTGTCAGAATCTACCCGCACCACGTTGGAGTCACTCAGCCTATCCACTTTGGACATGGCATTGGCATGACCGAGAACATGGCTGTCCAGGATGCTGCATACTCATGTCTTACCCTGCTGAGAGAGGAGCACACTATGCTGAGAGAGACGTCATTCCGCTATATCCCTGCTGCACTTCTAGGAGAAGAGGGATATTACACCAGACTCTACTCAGATCACTCTGCAGAAGATCCAGCACTTCAGATGACTGCTAGGTTTGCTAGTGATCGAGATCGTGATGCATGCGCTCTCCGTTTTGAGCTTCACGCCACTCGTGTCCGTGTGTATCGAGCAGTGACCCTTTTGGCACCCTTCGTGAGCGTTGGATCAGTTGAGTATGATGCTATCTACCCTGTGAGGACTCAGATGCCTTCTCGAGTTGCTTGGCCCGAGATTGGAGGCATTTTTCCACCCCGTGGTCCTTTGCTTCCACCCTACGCTGGACCTAGGCCCCATCCTTGCCCAAATGGATATCAGGGTCCACAGGCCTCCGTGTTTTCCGATGGTCACCTTCAGCTACCGGGATATGCGGGTAACTTTTACGAGGACTACTATGGAGATGGAGATGAGTGAGACCGCCTGTGGTCTTACTTAGTGAGGATGTAGTAGTATCTTATTATATTGTACCCAAGGTGTCTAAGTTCCAGAGGCTTAGATAAATAATGTATAGGAAGTCAGAGTGCCTCTGAAGGATGTATCATCTTCATCATGTTTGTATTATCTTGGTGGTTGTACTGAAACGATGTATGGTTTGTATGACAGCTTGTGAATATATGGCTTGTATGCTTTTATCACCATGTTGTCAAGATGATTACTTCCTTTGCTCTGTAATCCTTCCAGTACTTCAATACCTTGTTTAGACTCTCCCAATCAACTCTGTTTGACTTTGGTTTTCAACCTTCAGGATGTCTCAAGGAACCCGTGGCCAGCTTGGTCATAACCAGGGTCGTGGGAATGACCAGGAGGACGGCAACCTTCTACCCCCACCCACGATGGCTCAGGTTCTGATGGAGGTTGAGAGGAACCGCTGAGACTCTCACCATCTACTGGAAGTCATTGCTCACAACACCACTCAGCAGCGCAACGAGTTGGTGTCCCTGAACGACTTCATCCACTTCATCCCCCGGTTTTCAGTTACTCCACCGAGCCCCTTGACGGCGATGACTGGCTTCGCAGCATCGAGAGGAAGCTCCAAGCAGGCCATGTTGGAAATGGCGACAAGGTCAGCTATGCCACCTATCACCTTGAAGGTGCAGCTAGCTCTTGGTGGGAGAACTTCCTGAATATGTATTCCTTGCTTCACTCATAGCCCTCAAGTCTTCAGATATTGATGTCATCCTTGGCATGGATTGGCTATCAAGACAGAATGCCTACCCGGATTGCAAAGGCAAATCCGTGAAACTCACCCACCCTTCAGGAAAAACCGTCAACTATACCTCACCCAGAACAAGGACCCAAGTGCATTCTTTGAATGTACTTCCCCTTCCCGAACTTGAAGATATTTCGGTGGTTCGTGACTTCCCGGATGTCTTTCCTGAAGAGCTGCCGGGAATGCCACCTGACAGATGTGTAGAGTTTATAGTGTATCTTGTCCCAGGAAGCGCACCAATTTCTAGACGCCCATACAAAATGGCCCCACGTGAGTTAGCTGAGCTTAAAACCCAACTGGAAGCTTTGTTGGAAAAAGGCTTCATCCGCCCTAGCTCATCGCCATGGGGTTGCCCTGTTCGGTTCGTAATGAAGAAAGATGGAACAGAAAGGATGTGCGTAGACTATCGCCCGCTAAATTTAGCGACGATAAAGAACAAGTACCCACTTCCCAGGATCAATGATCTTTATGATCAACTTGCAGGATCCTCTGTCTTCTCCAAGATGGATTTGAGATTAGGGTATCATCAAATCAAAATCCGAAACGAGGACATTCCCAAAACGGCTTTTACTACTCGTTATGGTATTTACGAGTACACCGTCATGTCCTTTGGTTTAACCAATGCCCCCGCCACTTTCTCACGCATGATGAATTCGATCTTCATGGAGTACTTAGATAAATTTGTTGTGGTTTATCTCGATGATATTCTCATCTACTCGAAGAACGAAGAAGAACATGCCGAACACCTAAGGCTGGTATTGATGAAACTTAGAGAGCATCGCCTGTATGCTAAATTCTCCAAGTGTGAATTTTGGCTACCAGAAGTGACCTACTTAGGCCACGTGATTTCTGCAAAAGGCATTGTTGTGAATCCCGAGAGAGTTCAGGCCGTCCTTGACTGGACTCCACCTGAATCGGTTAAGCAAGTTAGGAGTTTTCTTGGCCTAGCCAGCTATTGCCGTCGCTTCGTCGAGAACTTTTCTAAAGATGCAAAGCCTCTAACTTAACTCCTCAAGAAAGATAAGAAATTCCTATGGACTCCCAAGTGCGAGGAAAGCTTTCAAGAGCTAAAAGGAAGGTTAACTTCTGCACCCGTACTTGCACCTCCAGACACTAAAAAGGATTTCGAGATCTATTGTGACGCATCACGGCAAGGGTTAGGATGCATACTTCTGCAAGATCGACATGTGGTAGCTTATGCTTCACGCCAGTTGCGGCCACATGAAGAGAACTATCCTACCCATGACCTTGAACTCGCTGCCGTAGTTCATGCCCTAACAACTTGGCGACATTACCTCCTTGGTAATCGTTGTGAAATCTATTCTGACCACCAAAGCCTCAAATACATTTGCACCCAGCCAGATCTTAATCTCAGGCAAAGACGCTGGATTGAGTTGATAAAAGATTACGACGTAGGAATTTCTTACACCCCAGGCAAAGCCAATGTCATGGCTGATGCACTAAGTCGTAAGTCGTATTGTAACAACCTCATGTTGCAACAGTATCAACCACTTCTTCATGAGGAATTTCGCAAGATTAACCTTGAGATTGTTCCTCATGGCTATCTTTCTACCTTGGTGGCGAAACCAACTCTTGAGGATCAAATCATAGTTGCCCAAAGGCGTGCACGAGGTGTTCGCCGGATCAAGGAGAACATTGCTAGCGGAGTTGCTAAATGTTTCTCCACAGATAGCAAGGGAACGATATTCTTTGGAAATCGTTTGGTAGTACTTAAGAATAAGGAACTAAGGCAACTCATCCTCAAAGAAGCCCATGACACACCCCTCTCAATTCATCCCGGTAGCACAAAAATGTACCGAGATCTACGCCAGAGATTTTGGTGGACTAGGATGAAGAGAGACATTGCTCAATTGGTTGCCGAATGTGATGTTTGTCGTCGCATTAAGGCAGAACATCAAAGACCTACTGGTACACTTCAACCTTTGTCTATTCCCGAGTGGAAATGGGACTAAGTCGGTATGGACTTCATCACCGGCTTTCCAAAAACCCAGAAAGGAAACAATGCCATCTTCATTGTCATAGATAGGCTTTCCAAAGTTGCTCACTTCCTTCCGGTTTGTGAGTCTATAACTGCTAGCCAGTTAGCGGACTTGTACGTCTCTAGAATTGTGTCCCTTCACGGTGTTCCTTTGGAAATCAATTCTGATCGTGGTAGCCTTTTCACCTCTAGATTTTGGGGAAGCTTTCAGAATGCTATGGGAACTCATCTCTCCTTTAGTACAGCTTTCCATCCTCAGTCTAGCGGTCAAGTCGAAAGGGTTAACCAAATTCTTGAAGACATGCTCAAAGCTTGTGTTATCTCATTCGGAAAGAATTGGGAGAAGTCTCTTCCATTCGCCGAATTTGCTTATAACAATAGTTTTCAATCTAGTCTGAACATGGCTCCTTTTGAACACCTATATGGACGACGATGTCGAACACCACTAAACTGGTCAGAAACTGGTGAAAGACAATTCTTTGGACCGGACATGATCAAGGAAGGAGAAGAGCAAGTTCGCATTGTTTGTGATCAATTCAAAGCAGCCCAGTCTCGTCAGAAAAGCTACTATGATCGTCATCATAGGCAAGAGAGCTACAATCTGGATGAGAAGGCTTACCTACGGGTTACTCCTCTGAAGGGAACCCAACGTTTCGGTATCAAAGGCAAGTTAGCCCCACGTTACATCGGGCCTTTCCGCATTCTTGCTAAACATGGAGAAGTTGCCTACCAACTTGAACTACCCCGGCACCTTTCCCGAGTACATGATGTATTCCATGTGTCCCAACTCAGGCGTTGCTTCAAGGATCCCATCCGCGAAGTCGACCATGAAACGCTTGATCTCCAAGATGACCTTTCTTATCGAGAATACCCCGTTCGTATTCTTGATTCCGCAGAGAGTGTCACTCGTCGTCGGAAGATTAGGTTTCTGAAAGTGCAATGGTCACACCACTCTGAGAGAGAAGCTACGTGGGAAAGAGAAGACCGCCTCAGTGCCGAGTATCCCTCCTTCCTCCCGCAGACTTCTGAATCTCGGGATGAGATTCTGTTGAGTGGGGGCGAGTTGTTAGAACCCTCTGTTAGGTAATGTGCTAGGGTTAGCAAGTCTTTTGCATCATGTTAAAAATTTCAAAAGAAATCTTTGAAATCAAAATCAAAAGAAAAATGGGAGAAGGAACCCCCCCCCTCAGATGAATTAATTCAAAAGGCCAGATAAATATCTTCTCCAAAAATTCATGTTAGATTTTTGAAAAGTCTTATAAATGAGTGTGATCACATATCAAGTGATGTGGGACCCACCCCATGCTCATGGATTTTTCAAATATTCAAACAGTGCCTTGGAATTAATTAAAAACCCCTATTTGAGTTAAGATTCAAATTATTTGAATTTTAAAAATGTTGAAACTTTACAAGTGTCTAGCCTAGTATATTGTGATGCCACATAAAAAGTTTCAGCATTTAATAAAATGCCTAGCTATTTATTTGCTAAGCAAAACAAATTTACAGAAAAGAAAAAGAAAGCAGAAAAGGGAAAAAGGACTTACCTGGAAGCAGCCCAGCTAGCTCCCCGCAGCCCACCTGGCCAGCCCAGCCCAGCCTCCCCGCTTGGCGTCTTCCTCCCCACGCCCCGAAGCTGCTCGGTGGAATGCATGCAGCACTCCACCGACGCCGCCGACGAGCCCGGCCACGCAGCTGCTTCCCCCTCGTCCCTATCGCGTTCCGTGGACGTCTGGAAGACTCCACGACCCACTCTCCCCTTCCCCAGCTCACCCCGTGCTCTTCCTCTGCGAAACCCGACGACCACCGAGCGCCGCCGTCGCCATGGCTCCGAGCCCACGCGGCCAGTGAGCTCCTCAGTGCAAGACTAGGTGCCCGACGTGCTCCCCGACGATGACTACCTCCTCTGGCAGAAGAAATCGAGCCCCGGAGCTCTATAGCCGATGTCCCCTTCTTCGTCTTCGCCTCCGGCCACCGCGCGCCATCGACGAATTCGTCACCGTCAAGGCAACCCCGACCTCGCCGTCGCGTTCTTTGCAACCGTGGTGAGCAGGCGCTTCGATCCCCTCTGTTTCCCCCTTCCAATCAGTTCTCTACCACGAGCTGCCATGATAGCCGAGCAAGGTGGCCGCCAAGGTTGAACTTACGGTCGCTCCCCTGCTCCCTAGTCCTGCCCAGCACGCGCGTTTGGCTCCTGGAGTTCGTAGCAATCGAACGCAACCCTCCCGGCTTCAAAACGTGCCCTCTAGCTCCACTTCCGACCTCGTCGTTGTTCTGCTTCCGCCGGAGTAGTCGCCGCCGTCCATCCCGACCTTCCCGTGACCCCCTGATGCTTCCTCTCGACGTGGGCGACGACGCTGCACCCGTTGGTGGTCTCCTCTTCCTCTCCCGTGGCCTCTAGCCGATTCCGGCGAGACGCCTCCGTCCCCGTGGTCGCCGCTGGTTAACCGCCGGTGGGTTATCCATTAATCACCCCCTAATGACCACCCACAGCCGATGACAGGTGGGGCCATGGACCCCTTTACCCCCTGTTAGTTTAAATCAAACGGGAATTAACCTAGACCCACTGACAACCCTGGCCCACCAGTCAGCCCCCCCTGACGTCACCCTTGCGCAACCCTGATGCAGTAATTGTTTTTCCAGATTAAAAAGAATTAAAGAAATTCCAGAAAATCTAGAAAATAGCCCAAACTTTGGAAATTCATAGAAAATTCATATTAACTCCAAATTGGAGAAATAAAATATGAAAAATGATCAGGAGCAAATAAGCTATCCAAATATCCAACTTTCAACTTTGTTTGAGTTGATTTTAAAATGGGACCAGTAGCATATGTCATTTGATTTATTTGGAATTTATTCAAATTCAATTCAAATGATTTTGCAACTTGGACCATGGAAACTTGATACTTTTCAACGACACTTCAGAGGCATATCATAGACAATTCAAAATGTTTCAATTTGATCAAACAATGTCACATGTAACTTGGCTAAGTTTGAATTCAAATTGGAGTTTGAATTTGCAATTCAATTTGCAATATACTCCATTTAAATGGAATTGCCTCACACATCAAAGCATATACATCAAGATTCAACCTTCCATCATGTGATTGTGCATTGTATTTACTTTGCTACCTTGTTTGTTGTTTGTCGAGTAGAGGTGGAACCGGAACAGGAGGCTGCCCCCTACGTTGAAGACCCAGAACCCGAACCTCGTCAGCAAGGCAAGCAAACCCCCATTGATCATGTCGATAAAATCCCAATTCCCTCTCATGTCTCTCTTTTTCATTGTTTAGAATGATTACCATGATGCGTTTCTACCGCATAGATGAACCCATTCCTTTGCATGACCTATCATTTTGTCACAGTAGTAAGCAAACCACAATCCTAGAAAATTTAGGAGTTGATTGATATCATGTGGCCCCTGCAATTGTTACTGCTTATTGCATGCTTAGAGTGACACCATGATGATACTGTTATGTGAGTCGGGATGGTAGTGATCATGTGGATGATGGTAGAAAAGTGTTGGTGAATCTACCCTAATACAAGGTGAACGATGAGAGGTTGTGTAGGAGTACACGGTGGGTTGTCTCGTTGAACACCGCCCTAAGTCCGAGTTCTTGGGTGGTGATCCAAGATGAAGAGTACAACCACACATTGGGCTCACTGACCCCTCTCAGCTTACTAACTCATCCCTTTCGATGTCCAGATGTCGCAATAGTTCGGAGTTCTGGTAGGTCTGTGGCATGGATGCTAAGTGAGAAAACGGCTCATCCGAGACCGGCTTATGCACCACGCACACATCACTTGGGTCCACTTCGGTAAACCGGCCGGGTTCACGATAGCGGTAGCCAACCCAAGTAGGCGGCTTTCTCGGACTAGATCGGCTATGAGGTAACAGTTGTGGTGAGCATCCTCGCTGGCACCCCTTGAATGGTGTCGAGATCAAAGGCGGTAAATGATGATCATGTGTGTGTAGCGGTACACCCCTGCAGGGTTAACAAAACTATTCTAATAGCCGCGTCCGCGGTTATGGACTGCTTGGAAAGCTTAGCTTGATTATTAGACAACTTGAACTGGATACTTCTAAAACACACCAAGATAAGTGTGAGTGCTATGGTGTGCTTTCTCGTGGGGAAGTCGAGGAAGGCACCATAGTGGTGTAATTGGTTGGAGAAAGTAGTGGACTCGTGTACGCTTCTTACCTCAAAGTCTGGTACTCGTAGTTCAGGATTAGCTAAGTCAAAGCTGGCACTTCTACAAGTGAAACCCCACCTCCCTTTACCTTGATACATATGCATGAGTAGTATAGCTCCTATGTAAGTCTTGCTGCGTACGACTTTGTACTCACGTTTGCTTAACCTATGTTTTAGATGAAACCACTGAACCCTAAGGTGGCTTCTTCATCGAATTGGACGACTGAAGATCAAGCTAGTCTAATCCCAGTCAGACGTCTAGTTCCCTCGTGGAGGGCTTGTGTTTAAATAAGGCTTCTTAAGCCATTTGTTAAACTTGTCTGTACTCAGACATAATTTGCTTCCGCTTGTGTTGTTATGTTGGATCACATGTTTGTGATCTCTGTGTGCACTCTATAAGAGTTATCAATAAAAATGTATACTTTGTAGAGAATTGCAATGATACCTACTGTTCATACAAGGCATGTGTGTTGCGTGCATGTTTATAACATCCATGTCTTTGTATGGGTTTTCGAGACCTTAGTTGTGATCTGGCTGGCGGTCTTTCATACACCAAGTGGCCCTTAGATGTGCGCAGCTTAGGGCATCGCGATGCGATTGTTTCAGACTCCGTCTCGTGCACACTTTGTGGTATGATCGAGCCCGCCCTAGACCCCGACTAAGTGATCGGGCTGGAGTAAGTCTATGTAAGAGTTATGAGATAGTCGATAGTATGGTTGAGGCGACTTGTCTTTGAATATGGGAGTTCACCACCCACACATAAAAGTTTTCAGCATTTAATAAAATGGTTTGGTATTTTTATCAGAGCCAAAACAAATTACAGAAAAAGAAAGGAAAGATTAAACAGAAAATAAAAGGAACAGCTTACCTGTCGCCCAGGGGCGAGGACCACCTCTCCAGCCGGCCCAGCCCACCTGGACCCTCCCCTGTCGTCTTCCTCCCCGCGCCCCCAAGGTGCTCGGTGGAAAGCCACCGACGCCACCGACGCCACCGCGACGCCCCGCAGCCCTCCACCTGCCTCCCCGGCCGCCTTCTAGCGACGTGGAGAACCCTCCGAGCTCATCCTCTCCATTTCCCCCCTGGAAACCTCCTCCCCCTCTCCTCTTCGCGAGTTCATCGACGTCCGAGAGCTCACCGGAGCGCACCGCCGTGGAAACCCGTGGCCACCTTCCTCCTAAGCCGCTGCCACCTTGTCCAGGACGCGCGCGGTCGTCGTCTTCATCGCCGTGTGCAAGCAATCGAAGCCAGGAGCCCCGAGCACGTCGTCCTCTTCACCGAGCCGCCGCTGAACCCGCAAGAGCTCGTCGTCGATTCCGCCGCAGCCACAGCTCCTCCGGCTTCCTCGAGTCCGTCTCTGCAACCAGGGTGAGTAGACGCGCTTTTTCCCTCATCTTGCCGCTTGAATCCGTGCCCGAATCGTGATTCCGACGAGGTCCGAGACCAAGCGCCGCCGCTCGTCGTCGAGGTCATGCACCAGAGCCCCCGTTTGACCCCTGGATGGCTCCACTAGCTCCGCACACACCCCAGCTTCGTTTCCATGCTCTCGGTTTCCAAATCCGTGCACAATTTGAAGAACCCGACGAGTCCAGTGCACGACTTCCGCCGCCGCTCGTCGCCGATGACGCTCCGGTGATCCCCGTGGCTCCCTGATGACTCCACCCGATGCGGACGACCTCAAGGAGCAAGATGCCGTCCTCCCCGTGCTCTCCCGTGGCCGTTTGGTCACTCCGGCGACCACGCCGCCGTGTCCAGTGCCGCCGGCGACTAGCCGCCGGTAGGCTAGGTTAATTAGGGGGGCTAACCCCTGTTTAATTAGGCCATTGGGCCACTGACAGGTGGGGCCAGCCACTAATTAACACTTCGGGTTAATTTTAATCAGGGGATTAACCCCCACTGTGGATGACAGGTGGGACGCCTTTGTCAGTTTGACTGGTCAAACTCCCCTGCTGACGCAATAAATCAAAATTGTTTAAAAAGAATTCCAGAAAATCCAGAAAATACCCCAAACTTTGGAAATTCATAGAAAATTCATATTAACTCCAAATTGGACAAATAATATATGAAAAATGATCAGGAGAAAATTATCTTTCCAAATATGAAACTTTCAACTCTGTTTGAGTTGAATTTAAAATGGGACCAGTAGCATATATCATTTGCTTTATTTGAATTTATTTCAAATTCAAACCAAATGATTTTGCCACTTGGACCATGGATTTATGTTACAAATCAACCACACTTCAGAGGCATATCATACACATTTGAATTTAATTCAAATTGATCAAGCTATATCATATATAACTTGGTTAAGGTTGAATTCAAATGTGGAATTTGAATTTGCATTTAAAAATGCAATATATTCCACTTAAATGGAATTGCCTCACACATCAAACTTGTACTTCAAGCTTAAACATTCCATCATGTGCTTGAGCATTGCATTCATATTGATTGCTACTTCATGCTTTGTTTGTCGAGTAGAGGTGGAACCGGAGCAAGAGGTCACCCCCTTCGCTGAAGATCCATAACCCGAATCTCGTCAGCAAGGCAAGCAAACCCCCATTGATCATGTCGATAAAATCCCACTTCCCTCTCATGTCTCGCTTATGCATTGTTTAGGATGATCACCATGTTACGATTCTACCGCATAGATGAACCCATTCCTTTGCATGACCAATCTTTTGTCACAGTAGTAAGCAAACCACAATCCTAGCAACTGTAGGAGTTGAATGATATCATGTGGCCCCTGCAAATGTTATCGCTTATTGCATGCTTAGTATGATACCATGTTGTTACTGTGGTGTGAGTCGGGATGGGAATGATCATGTTGATGATGGTAGAAAAGTGTTGGTGAATCGACCCTAATACAAGGTGAACGATGAGAGGCTGTGTAGGAGTACACAGTGGGTTGTCTCGTTGAACACCGCCCTAAGTCCGAGTTCTTGTGTGGTGATCCAAGATGAAGAGTACAACCACACATTGGGCTCACTGACCCCTCTCAATTTATTAACTCATCCCTTTCGATGTCCAGATGTCGCAGTAGTTCGGAGTTCTGGTAGGCTTGTGGCCTGGATGCTAAGTGAGAGAACGGCTCACCCGAGACCGGCTTATGCACCACGCACACATCGCTTGGGTCCACTTCGGTAAACCGGCCGGGTTCACGATTGTGGTAGCCAACCCAAGTAGGCGGCTTTCTTGGACTAGATAGGCTATGAGGCAACAGTTGTGGTGAGCATCCTCGCTGGCACCCCTTGAATGGTGTCGAGATCAAAGGCGGTAAATGATGATCATGTGTGTGTAGCGGTACCCCCTTGCAAGGTTACCAAAACTATTCGAATAGCCGCGTCCGCGGTTATGGACTACTTGGAAAACTTAGCTTGATTATTAGATAAGTTGAACCGGATACTTCTAAAACACACCAAGATAAGTGTGAGTGCTATGGCGTGCTTCCTCGTGGGGAAGTCGAGGAAGGCACCATAGTGGTGTATTGGTTGGTGAAAGTAGTGCACTCATGTACGCTTCTTACCCCAAGTCTGGTACTCGTAGTTCAGGACTAGCCAAGTCAAAGCTGACACTTCTGCAAGTGAACCCCACCTCCCTTTACCTTGATACATGTGCATGAGTAGTATAGCTCCTATGTAAGTCTTGCTGAGTACGACTTTGTACTCACGTTTGCTTAATCTATGTTTTAGATGACGCCACTGACCCCGAAGGTGGCTTCTTCATCGAGCTGGACGACTGAAGTTAAGCTTGTCTAGTCCCAGTCAGCAGACTGGTTCCCTCGTGGAGGGCTTTGTGTTTGAATAAGGCTTCTTAAGCCATTTGTTAAACTTGTCTGTACTCAGACATAATTTGCTTCCGTTCTACGTTGTAATGTTGGATCACATGTATGTTATCTCTGTGTGTACTCTATAAGAGTTATAAATAAAATGTACACTTTGTAGAGAATTGCAATGGTACCTGCTGTTCATACAAGGCATGTGTGCTGCGTGTATGTTTATAACATGCATGTCTTTGTATGGGTTTTCGAGACCTTAGTTGTGTTCTGGCTGGCGGTCTTTCATACACCAAGTGGCCCTTAGATGTGCGCAGCTTGGGGCATCGCGATGCGATTGTTCGAGACTCGGTCTCGGGCACACTTTGTGGTATGATCGAGCCCGCCCTAGACCCCGACTAAGTGATCGGGCTGGAGTAAGTCTATGTAAGAGTCTAGAGATAGTCGATAGTATGGTTGAGGCGACTTGTCTTTGAATATGGGAGTTCACCACCCATATCAGTAGACTTGTGTGCGTACGATGAGGACCCATTACAGTTGATCATCCGGCCTGGATGGGATGCCCCTCACGTACGATGCTCTCCGAGAATGTTCAGTGCTTGGCCTTGTCTGCTTAGACAAGTGGGTGCGGTTCTCGGCTCTCCATATGACTATGTCTTAACTGTACTTGCATACGCTAACCCCGGGTCCCGACAATTAGACTTGTGTGCGGACGATGAGGACCCATCTCAGTTGATCATCCGGCCTGGATGGGATAACCCTCACGTACGATGCTTTCCGAGAACGTTCTGTGCTTGGCCTTGTCTGCTTAGACAAGTGGGTACGGTTCTCGGCTCTCCATATGACTATGTCTTAACTGGACTTGCATACGCTAACCCCGGGTCCCGACAAAAACTTTATACACGAAGATTGATCAGAAAAATATAATGAATACGAATACGCTATCCGTATGTCTACCCCACCCCCCTAACACACCGATCATCGACATTCCCCCCCTCCGGGCTGTCTGTCGATAATTCCCGGTGCCGGTAAAAACCTGCCGGATGAATTTATTCCGAACACGAAAGTTGTCCGGAATGGTTCCACTAACACGGATACAACCCCCTTATCTTTGTCGGATGACCATGACACCTCCGGCATGAACCCTTCCCCCTCCGGACACCCTGTCCGGTAATCACCCGGAGCCGGTATATCATCCCCGGATGAATTCCCACTCCGAGCAACGTGCATTGCACTGCGTTAGAACACCGTTAACATTTCATACGCCATGCTATTCATCTGTTTGTTTATTCTTGCTTTGTATTTACTGTTTCTCCCCCCCTTTATTCTCCGGTAGACCCCGCTGCTACCGCCGACTACACCGCTGCCGGGTACGACTACTTCGTCGACGACCCTTCTACTACCGTCGAGGTTCCAGGCAAGCAGAGCCATTCTCTTCCCCAGATATCGCCTACCTTTCCGTACTTTCTTGCACTAGGCATTGTTACTGCTGCTGCTACGATTACAATCCTATTCAATTGCATAGCCTGATTTTGTCGCCCCTTGATGTACCTCCTTTATCCTATGTTGCGTATTATATTTATGCATTATTCAGCAGTGAACCCTGCGCATTGCTAGCTAGGACTAGATAGCGGGCCGTGATTACTCCGGGGAGTGAACACGGATACAATATATATACAACTGCATAGGTACGGTACAAAGCAGACACCGCCAAAGGGCCCTATCTGGGTTATGCCTAGTCACCTCAAGTGTGAGCTATCAAGGAGTAATCCTTGTACTCCACTCGAGGCTGACTATGTCTTGCCGCCATAGGGTCCTGGACAGCGGTTGTCCTTAAAGGTAAGAAGTCGGGCGACCCAACGGTGCCCGCGAGAGGTATATTGTCGGGAACGACAGGGAGGGTACGACCGACGTTACAGGCGTGCTTGGCCCCTGCTCGTATCTCGCGAGAATTACCAAACCACGAAAGTCGAGCTCTACCAAGAGCAAACGCGAGACAAGGCAAGGAGACGGTTCACCTTGTTGGTAACCGCAGTGACTTGGTGGGACGACAGGGCAGGCACCGATGTACTGGTGGTCCTGACTGTTGTCGTTGACCGCGGGTCGGTTAAGTCGAGGCAACGATAACGGTTGTCACGCAGGTTAATTAAAATGCTAAATGGTTCGGCGGATGTCTTGAGTAGCCTTTTTGGCTTGTACGCACTACCTACACGTGGCACGAGGAGTGTGGGACCGCGGGCTGGTTGCCGGGAAGTGGTGTTGTCTTCTCTTGCTCGAGCGGTGTATTTTTATTTGCTTTGATTTTGCTTCACCGGCCAGTCACGCACCGTGCAGGAGTACGTTCGGGTTAGGGTCCAAAGCCTGGCGTACATAGGATATAGTCCGGCAGATGACCTCTCTGTTGATTGCCAAAGGATGGGCTTCTTTGTGTCGTATAGCTTTGGTGGAGCGTTCCCTAAAAAGGTTCCCGCCACCCTGGAGATCCGAGCGTCGTAGAGTCACGCCAGTGCACCCCTGCAGGGAAGATTAATCTATTCGAATAGACGTGTCCACGGTAACAGGACGCTTTATGCTGAAGCTGGATCTTACCACTAGAAACTACTACTTTTAAAATGTATGGTTCCGGGTCTTCTTCCTCGCAGGGAGTCGAGGAAGGGAACTCGGAGGCATTATTATTATTAATCATTACAACTTACTATTATACAATGTTGCAGCAACTTCTGCTTCATTGTTACTTTATTCTTTTATATAAACTGTTGGCTGATTCTTACCTCATGCTGCAAGACATCGTCGGAAGATGCTAGTCTTCGATAGGCCTAGCTTCTTATCCTTATTCTGATTTCTATCTTGCAGTCCACTATATACAGCCTCTTCTTTCCGTTGATAAAATGCATAATGCTTCGTAGCAGATGTAAGACTCGCGGGTATGCTAGATACTCACCTTTGCTTTATTTCCCCCTTTATGTTTTGCCTGATCGGCCGCTGCAGTCGACGTCGGAGCCCAGGAGCAGGAGTACCCCGGAGGCGGATACTACTACGTCGAGACCCCCACTGACTAGGACCAGGAGTAGTTTCGGAGGCTCCCAGGCAGGAGGCCTTGCCTTTTCGATCTGTATCTCTGATGTTATTTGTGCTAGCCTTCTTAAGGAAAAACTTGACTAACTATGTCTGTACTCAGATATTATGGCTTGTATAACTTATGTATTCGGGTCCGCGTGACCCCCCTTTATTGTAACATATTGGTTTATCCTTTTGTGTTTAGTGTTGTGCTGTGATATTCTCACCGTGGCACCCTAATATCAGCCGTGTACCCTGCGTGTATGATTACTGTACACGGATTTATTTTGGGGGCGTCACACCGGCAACGGCGCCAGAAATTACTTGATGCTAGGAAGGAAGTGATGGCACGAGAATTGTGGGTACCCTGGACTATATGTCCGAAGCGGCCAGCTGTGCATACCATCATGCTCCCAACTCGACAATGGATATCACATTCACAAGTTCATACAGTGCCGAATACAAAGTCATACAACAACATAGTCTTACACGGCCTCATCGGGCTCAAATGGCAGCGGAACAAGCAAAAGAAAGATAGATAGCAGCAGACAATCCACATGTAAAGCTCAGAGTGTAGCACATCCTAGTACTCGTCAGACGTGTCATCGTCAAATACCTTATCCTCCAAGCCTAGTCGATTGAATAACTAGGGACAAAGCCGTGAGTACATACAAAGTCTCGCAAACCACCTAAAGAAATGAACATGATTTTTGTATACGAAAATAATGGGATGGCTATATGGTGGGGTATATTAAGGGGAAACCTAACTACTCAATATTAGTTAATTGGCAACATTTTATCCTTGGAAATTTTTAATCCCACAAATTATATTTTATTTAATCATGTCCAACCCTTTTCATAGTATCAACAACATCATCGTGAACCATAATCTTAGTACTAGAATTTCTCATATATTGCCCACAAAGTGTGGCCTCACTAGCTGTCTATGACCGTGGAATCCGGCTAATCGAATAGTTTTCACTCTGCAGAGTTTTTTTCACTTTAGCCACAACATTCGATACATCCGCCGTGACTCCCCACGGTTCGTCATACCTCAGTATGCGGTTTTCGGATAATCGACCGTAGTTTTCCACTTGCCTACCCTAGTACATGTGATCTACCCGATGCCCACAACCTGAACTGTCCACGTGCAAGGTCATGCTCCTCTTGGACACATGCCTTCACCGTAGTAGAGGTGCGACAAAGTTCCGTACCGACACTTATATAATCCAGCTTATTACACCCCCGACGCATCGGCAGGATTCTGGCTTCTGGGTACCGTCGTGTACCTCACTCATATAGTTATAAGATCCCCGTACTAAGATAAGCAAGCTTCCATCTAGACATGTCCCATACCAGCGTATTGTGGTTGGACCGTAAGGCTAGGTTTTGGCGGCACTTATAGAGAGTCCCTCTAGACTTTGAATATGTTCAACGATATTTCCAACAACCACAATCTTGTCCATCACATCTTCTGAGATGTATGACATCACTTTAGGGTGGAGCAAGATTAACCAAATTATTATGTTGTCCTTAGTTATTTATCAAGGCTAGGGATATTACGTCAAGATCATTGTTTTCTAATTCATTTATCCCAAATAGTTACGGTATAAGGTATGCGGTGGTTCACAATAAAACTAATACAATCCCAAACCAAAATGGTATAATAGTGGCATGATAATAAAATGGTACAAAGAAAGTAAAAAATGTAGGACAAGGGTTAAGTTTTTGAAGATGGCTTGCCTTCCTCGACGGTGTCTCCTGGTATGGCTTCTTCAGCTTGGAAGGAGTCTTCACCTGCAACGTCAAGCGTCTCGTCTACACGTTGCGGAAAATACCACACAATTACCATCACATCATCCAAAGAAAACATTCAACCAACATAATAATCACTTAGCACTCAATCTAAACAAGTCATGAGTCATACCAACAAGTATAATCAGCTTAACACATGTGGGCAGAAGTTTTAATGGTAGTTTAACAAGTTCATAGGGATAGGCAAAGATTAATCAACAGACTACATAAGATTTTACACAAGTCATTTCATTTTTTTAGTGTCTTAGGTCCGGTTTTTATTTAATAAATTTAATTCAATGACCAAACTAAAATTAGCTACTGACCAGAGACATGCATAAAAATATTTAAACATATTTAATTTGTTAGCAGAAATTAAACTAAAATTACCCTAAGCATGAAATACTAGCAATAATAACAATGTGACCCTGAGATTTATTTCTACAAACAACATTTCCACTTATACAGAAAAATAAAGCACAAACATAGGATCACAACAAAATTTATTTCACATTTTTCTGATGTGTGGTTATTTTTCTAATATTAATTTAGTTCTGCCCAAAAATAAATAAATAAATAAAACAGACAGTCTTAAAAGCCCTGCGAAATATCTTGGTCAGGGTGAAGTTTTTCCTGGGTGTTGGGCCTTTGTAATGGATCTGTCTACGCAAATTTTTTTATAGAACTAGCTATTTATTGCATGACATAATAATTAGCTACTGACTAAATATTATTACTGAAATTTAAATCTAACTTATTTCCATATTAACGATTTAACAGAATAAATAATAAACAGAAATATTAACCACTATTAAAAGTATTCTAATTTTTTTATGTAACTTAATTGTATTATTAAACTATATCATATTTAGATATGAATCCGAGATAATATTAATTATTATTTTCTTCCGAAGTAAAACATTAACAGAAAGTTTAAAAACCTTATATAAACAACACATATTATCTGAAGCACAATACAGAAGAATAACACATATTATCTGAAGCATAATAAAAAATCAAATTTTTATGAGGTGTCATTATTTTAATATAAATATTATAGTTTTTGCGGTTTAATAAAACAAAGAAAAATAAAACGGGAGCCGACCTATATCAAAGTCTCGCCTAGGGGCGCCATTTCTCTCTGGGTCGGGCCTGTATAACGAGCGTTGTTCTTTTTTTTAAACGAAGGGGTACGTGAGGCTCAGGGCCGTTGGATCTCATGCAGATCCGACGGCTCCTGGCCGTCTTCTTCCTAGAGGACATGCAGAGAACGGGCTCGGCCCTAATGGCGGCCAGGGGGCAGGGGGGAGCTTACTGGAGGGCTTCCCGAATGCGATGGTCAACGTGGAGGGGCGGCGGAGCTTCGAGGCGGCTGCACCATTCCGTTTTTGGCGTCGGGAAGGCGAACAGTGGCTCGTGGCAGTGCGGGTCTCGGGGTAGCGTCGGCTTGGGGCGGTGGCGTTGATACGTCTCAAATGTATCAATAATTTCTTCTTGCTCCATGCATGTTTTGCGTGATTTCTCTATGATCTAGATACACTTTCATACACTTTTGATCATATTTGGACTAACCTATTAACTTAGTGCACCCTAGTGCCAGTTTCGGTTTCTGCTGTTTTTCTAGTTTTCCCCCATATTAAAAGTGCTCCAAAAATTCGGGAAAAATCAGATAAAAAATCAGCGTGAAGGAACCTTCCGGAGTCCCTAAGGGGGACTAGGTGGGACCCACCAGGCCCCCAAGCGGCCACCTAGCGCGACATATGGCTTTTTCAAGTGACGTGAAACTTCCGAAGACAGAACCCTTTTTCGCGATCTCGCCTCTGTTTCGCCGCCGCCGCGCTTCCAAGATAGGGAGCGCCAGCAGACCTCTTCCCGGCACCCTGCCGGAGGGAGGATCGACCTCCGGGAGCTTCCCCTCTGATTTCTACGCACGCTTCTAATCTTGTAGACTATTTTGGGCCTCCAAGCGCAGAGGTTTGTAGGAAAGCAGCAATTTCCCTCAAGTGGATGACCTAAGGTTTATAAGACTCAGGGAAGTAGAGGTTGAAGATGGTCTCTCTCAAGCAACCCTGCAATAAAGATGCAAGAAGTCTCTTGTGTCCCCAACACACCTAATACAACTAGGAGTTGTATAGGTGCACTAGTTCGGCGAAGCGATGGTAAAATATGGGTGATAGGTCTGGCAAAACAAAGTAATATAAATCTATAATAAAAAGTGCAGCAAGCAAACATGTGACAAAAGTGAGCACAAACGGTCTAACAATGGTGGAAACAGGGCCTAGGCTTCGTACTTTCACTAGTGGAAACTCCCAAAAACATTAACATAGTCTAATCACATGATATTTCCCATAAAACATGCAATGGAGACATACTCAGAGGTCATTCCTTTGTGGTCATGAGAGGACGAGAATTATGTAGGGCTACGAAAGCACACCTCAGAGTTCGTAGGTCTCAATCTATGAATTTCCCAATGTCACCGCAGCCATCCAAAGAGAGTAACACAATCACCACAACATATCTCAAGGATAGTCAAAGACAAGCACCAAGAAACTCTCAATCTTCAATCAACACACAAAAGAAGAAATCACTCATGAAAATATTCTTCTAATCCATGTCCAATACACCGTTGTCACCTTGGTCTCGTGGATTATACTAGATAAAGACAAGTGAGTACATCAATCCAATACATAGAGGAAGGGGAAATATCATGGGATCACCCTAGATTAACATAGCCTATGATCACAACGAAGATCACGTCATGGGTGAGAGAATTGACCACATAGCTACTGGTAGAAACGACATCCCCGAGGAGGGACTACTCCTGCATCATGGGGGGAGGAAGCAACGTCGATGGAGATGAATCCAGGGGATATTCCCCGTCCTGGAAGGGTGCCGGCACAAGAATTCTGGTCCCCCTAATCTTGTCGGCGATGGCGGCGGAGATCAGAATTTCTTCTGGAGAAAAGGGGTCTGGAATCAGGGTTTTCGCGACGGGATAATAAATAGTGGCCAAAGGGGGGCATCGGGGGGGGGGCACCAGGAGTTCACGCGCCCCCCCGGCACGGCCAAGCACTAGGCCGCGCGGGGGTGGCCTCCTGGGCACCAGGTGGGGCCCCTCTGGCCCTTTCTTCGGTGAATCCGGAAGCTTCCGGAACGCTGATTTTTTATCTGATTTTTTCCCGAATTTTTGGAGCAATTTTTATATGGGGGAAAAGTAAAATAGAAAAATAGCAGAAAACAGGAACTGACACTAGGGTGCACTGAGTTAATAAGTTAGTCCAAATATGATCATAAGTGTATGAAAGTGCATCTAGATAAAACCAATATCACACAAAACATGCATGGAGCAAGCAGAAATTATCGATACGTTTGGGACGTATCACCCTCCACCATGGACGCTTCCTGGATGTGCCGTGAGTAGTTTCCTTTGGACCATGGGTCTGTGATCAGTAGCTATGTTATTTTCTCCTCCCCTATTTGTTCTTCATGGTTTAGACCTCGTGAGCTTCCCTACATGATCGAGGCACATATGTAATCTTTCTGCTGTTGCTATGCTGAGTTTGATGGGATCTGATGGATTATCGGATTATGTTCGGATTGTGATAGAGTAATATATTTGGTTCTTATCTTTTATATTTTCGTTCCCAAGCAATTCTTGCATATTCTCCGTTGATGTAATCTTTCTCCTCTCGATTGTGGGTTCATGCCCCCCAGATGACACGCTTGAGTCATAGAAACATGAGTCTAGGGGATGTGCTATTGCCACAAAGGGGAAAACAATGGTGCTTGTAACTGCGGTTGTAAGGATTGTTTACTTTACGCAAAGTTCTTTTTAATGCAGTTGTCTGTTGCTTTGGTTTTACACTTTGGGTGGGGCTCGCAACTTAATACCAGCGAGATATTCTGGATAGATATCTCAAGGTGGATGATTAGTAGTAGATGAAGTTGGATTTCGGTCTACTTATTTTGGCGTACTACCCATGCGTTTGAGCCTCTTCCTTTCTTTGTAGCATAGTTAGCATTGTGGTGCGTTTATAATCCTGTGAATTGCCAATCTGTAATTTGTTTACGTCGCATAGCAGTTTTATCGTCTTTTGGGAGAGAGACATCACTAGTGAACATCACGGGACCTTGGTCCATATTCTCATCATTGTTTACATGCTCATTTACTTTTCTTCTTTTACTTTCAGTTGTTATTATTATCATTAGCCCTTGTGTTTTGATCCTTTGTAAACAACAAGACCGGAGATATTGAAAACCTCTTTGAACTTCGTTGGGAGCAAAGTTATTTGTGTTGTGTGCAGGTCCAGGTCAAGCAAATAAATTTTGTCTTATTCGGTGCCATTGTTTCCTTGCCACCTACTTATCATCTCCGGAGTCCTACTAGAGACAACACCTACATAGGGGAAATTTTCTGCATCCTACATCTCACCTTCCACTTGGGGTAACCAACAATGGGAAAGAAACCATTATCATCATCTCGCACATCAGGGGTCGGCGTCGGCTCCTCCTGGTTGCGTCCTTGTCGGGCGGCGCGAGAGGCAGAGGGGCGACTCTCCGGGCTCCGCTCCTCCTCCTCCTCCGACTTCCCTTCTTCTCCTTCTTCTCCTCCTTCTCCTCTCGGTCCTCCTCCTCTTCTGCTCGGACTAGGAGATTGGCGTGGTGGTGGTGTGGTGTGGGTGGTGGAGTGGGGTGAGTGGCGAGGGGCTGCGAGGGGTGGTGGTTTTTATAGGCGAGGAGAGGGGCGATCTGCAACGGGCAGGAGAGAGAGAGGCTAGCACGGTGCAAGAGGCGGGAACGCCACGGGGGCGATCCGCGGCCTCGCCTCTGGCTGGGCGAGATGGGCGGCGGGCAAGCGTGTGAGAGGGATCTGACGGGTAGGTTTGGGGCGCGACTATCTCCGGCCACGTCGCGGCCATGGGTTGGGGGTGCCCGTGTGGGTAGGCCATGCAAGCGATCCTCGGGTTTGTCTTCGGTTGGGTATGCGAGGGTAGCGAGGCTGGCAGGGGGGAGATGGGTTGCGAGAGAGAGAGAGAGAGGGGTGGTTGTCCACGGGAGAGAGAGAAACGAGAGAGAGAGAGAGAGAGAGAGAACGTGAGAGAGAGAGGTCTCTCAACGTTTTCATATATATTTTATTATTAAATTTCTTAATAAATATTCTCAAGTTATTACAGAAATTGCACCATAGGTGTTTGTTGAAATGCTTACAAGAATTTTTTATTCGAAATTTTAATATTTGCGTTTGTGAGATGAATTTGGGTGTTGATGAAATCATTTCATTATGATTTTTTGTATTTAAATAATTTTAATTGACCATGGTTTTAATTATTTGTGTCGAGCACAATGTTAGTGCCTTAGGGTTCTGGGATAATTAAAATTATTATTATTATAATTATAACACATAAAATATATAAGGCTTGATCATGTTTGTTTTTCTGTGATCATCTTAAGATGATTTAGTTATGTGGGGAAGAAATGTTCTTGCGCAACTATTGTCTTTCCTAAGCACATGCAACAACTTTCATGATCACTACTACAAGAAAAACTCACACACTTTCAAGCGTTGAATCAAACAACATAACATTTCATGCAAGTTTTTGTTGGCTCAAATTTTTGGTTATCTAAATTAATAGGAGAGTAAAAGTTGGGATGTGACAAGAATTGACGGGTCTAGTTTTGTTTGCTTCCCCTGCAACGGCGCCAGAAATTACTCTTGACGACACTGAAGTAGTGCTCCTCGTTGGGTACCCCAAGTAGAAGCTTGAGATGTAGTGTAGCGATAATTTCCCTTGGCAAAGATAATAAGGTTTAGACCAAGCTAGTAGGACTCCGATGACGACAAGTATGTTGTAAAGTGAACAACGGCGCCGTTCACAGCTCAAGGTTGCTTACTTTACCAGGACCTGCACACACAACAAATAACTTTGCTCCCAACAAGTACAGAGAGATTGTCAATCTCTCCGGCATTGCTGTTTACAGAGGATAAAACGCAAGAGATAATGGTAGTGATAATGATAAATGCAAAGTAAAGTAAAGGCAGTAAAATAAAGTGAGGGTGTAAACAGTGGTGGAAATATGGACCGGGGTCCCATGAAGTTCACTAGTGATGCCTCTCCCCCAAAATACGATAAACAACTATGCGAGGTGAATAAATTATAGCTGGGCAATTGACAGGATTAAAAACGCACCGCAGTGCTAACTATGCTACAAAAGAAAGGAAGAGTCTCAAAAGCATGGGCATTACACCAAGACAAGTAGACGTAAATCCATCTGCATCTACTCACTAATCGTCCACCTTGAGATATCTATCCAGAACATCTCGCTGGTATTAAGTTGCGATCCCCACCCAAAGTGTAAACTCAAAGCAACAGACAACTGCATTAAAAGAAATTTGCATACAGTAAACAGTCCTTGCACCCGCAAGTACAAGCATCGTTGCTTTCCCCCTAGTGGAAACATCACATCCCATAGACTCATGTTTTGTCACTCAGGCTAGTCATCGGGGGGCATGAACCCACAATCATGCATAACGCTCCCTCTTGGAGTTACGATCCATCACTTCGCCAAAGTAATAAAAAGAAAAGGAGAACATGCAAGAATTACTCAAGAACATAAATATAAAAGGAGAAGAACCAAATATATTACTTGTCACAATCTGAACATAATCTCATAATCCATCAGATCCCAGCAAACTCAACATAGCAACAACAACAGGAAAATTACATATGTGCCTTGATCATGTAGGGCAGCTCACAAGGTATAATCATTGAAGAACAAATATGGAGAGAAGACGTCACATAGCTACTGATCAAGGACCCATGGTCCAAGGTGTACTACTCACGGCTCATGAGGGAAGCGTCCATGGTGGTGGAGAAGCTCCCGGAGGTCAATCCTCCCTCTGGCAGGGTGCCGGGACAGGGTCTCCTGGCAGCCCTGATCTTGGAAGCGTGGCAGTGGAGGAACAGAGGGGAGATCGCGAAAAAGGGTTCTGTCCTCGAGAGTTTCTTCCTAAGGGGTAAATATAGGCAAAGGGGGGGCAACCAGAGGTGGACCAGGGAGTCCAGGTGGCCCCCTAGCGCGGCCTAGGGTGGGGTCGTGCCACCAGGGCACGTGGACGCCTGGTGGGGCCCCCTAGCCCCCCTTCGGGCATCCGGAAGCTTCCATCTCGCAGATTTTTTTTATTTTTCCCGGAATTTTTAGGGACATTAAGTAATGGAAAACCTGAAATACAAAAACACCAGAAAACAAACTGGCACTGTGGTGTACTGAATTAATAGGTTAGTCCAAATATGATCAAAACTGTATGAAAGTGCATCAAAAGCATAGCAATGTCACCCAAAACATGCATGGAGCAAGCAGAAATTGTAGATACGTTTGGGACGTATCATCCATCAAGCCCAATTGATGCTAGCTTTACCAACTCGTTTTTGGACCATTTGGGAAGTTGCAAAGGAAGTGCATTATTTCCTTGGCAAAATGATCTCAAACTTTCCAGAAGTGATGCCTTTCCAACCCTATTCACATGTGACAACCTCTCCCCCTCCTAGTTTTCACCAGTTGACCTATGCTTATTCCCCAAGATTGCTGCATCAATATTTGCAGAGAAGATAAGATCACCATGTTGCTCCCCTAGACCATTCAATGCCACCCTTGTGATCAGCAGTGAAAGGAGAACATTCTAGACACCCTTCGCCACGTGAAACCTCATCCAGAGCACCAGTGCACTTGGTGAGCACGCATATGGCATGCACTCGGCGTGCTCTGCGTGTGCCCAAGGCCACCAGAAGTGACGCCCTCGCCGTGCAGTGTTCCCGCGTCGGATAGCCGTTGTCCATCCGCGCCGCACGCCTTTGCCAGGCCATGCGTACCCCTTTCCCCTCCTTATCCTCGCCAGAATTCCACTGGAAGCTCGTCGCCATCGGGGTCCCGACGGGCATAGTGCCGCCGAGCCGTTGATACGCGGGAGATGATAATTTCTTCTAGCCCTTCGTTGGTTACCCCAAGTGGAAGGTGAGATGCAGCGTAGCGGCAAGTTTCCCTTGGTGAAGATACCAAGATTGAGATCGACCAGTAGGAATCCGGAGATGACAAGTAGGTGTCAGCGGCACAACTAACGTGGACCTACACACAGACACAAATAACTTTGCTCCCAAAGAAGTTCAGAGAGGTTGTCAATCTCTCCGGTGCTGTTGTTTAGAAAGGATCAAAACACAATAGATAATGGTAATGATATAAACTGAAAGTAAAAGCGGAAAAGTAAATAAGCGTGTAAACAATGATGAGAACATGGACCGGGGTCCCGTGATGTTCACTAGTGATGTCTCTCTCCCAAAATACGATAAAACTGTTATGCGAGGTGAACAAATTACAGATGGGCAATTTACAGGATTATAAACGCAACTCCATGCTAACTATGCTACAAAGAAAGGAAGAGGCTCAAAAGCATGGGCAGTACGCCAAAATAAGTAGACTGAAATCCAACTGCATCTACTACTAATCATCCACCTTGAGATATCTATCCAGGACATCTCGCTGGTATTAAGTTGCGAGCCCCATCGAAAGTGTAAACCCAAAGCAACACACAACTGCATTAAAAATAACATTGCGTAAAGTAAACAAACCTTGCAACCGCGGTTACAAGCACCGTTGTTTTCCCCCTTGTGGCAACAACACATCCCCTAGACTCATGTTTCTGGCACTCAAGCATGTCATCAGGGGCCATGAACCCACAATCGAGCATAATGTTCCCTCTTGGAGTTACTACCTACTACTTGGCCAAAGCAATAAACAACAACGGAGAACATGCAACAATTACTTAGGAACAAAAATATAAAAGATAAGAACCAAATATATTACTCTATCACAATCTAAACATACTCTCATAATCCATCTGATCCCATCAAACTCAACATAGCAACAACAGAAATATTACATATGTGCCTTGATCATTAAGGGAAGCTCACGAGGTCTAAACCATGAAGAACAAAGAGGGGAGGAGAACATCACATATCTACTGATCACGGACCCATGGTCCAAAGGAAACTAATCACGGCACATCCGGGAAGCGTCCATGGTGGAGGCGAAGCTCCCGGAGGTCGATCCTCCCTCCGGCAGGGTGCCGGGAAGAGGTCTGCTGGCGCTCCCGATCTTGGAAACGCGGAGGCGGCGGAACAAAGGCGAGATCGCGGAAAAGGGTTCTCTCTCCGGAAGTTTCACGTCACGGGAAATAAATAGGCGAAGGGGGGCAGCCAGGGAGGCCACCAGAGGTTTAGGCGCCCCCCTTGCGCTGCCAAGCCCTAGTCCGCGCTAGGTGGCCGCCTGGGGCCCTAGTGGGTCCCACCTGGTCCCCATTCGGGACTCCGGAAGGTTCCTTCACACTGATTTTTATCTGATTTTCCCGAATTTTTGGAGCAATTTTAATATGGGGGAAAACTGAATAGAAAAAAGCAGAAAACAGAAACTGGCACTAGGGTGCACTGAGATAGTAGGTTATTCCAAATATGATCAAAAGTGTATGAAAGTGTATATAGATCATAGCAATATCACACAAAACATGCATGGAGCAAGTAGAAATTATAGATATGTTTGGGACGTATCAACATCCCCAAGTTTAATTCCTGCTCGTCCTCGAGTAGGTAAATGATAACAAGCATAATTTATGTGGTGACAATGTAGCAGCCGTATAAGAACTTTGAAAAGTAAAGCAATCAAGGTATGTGATTCAATTCAAGTCATAACATGCAAGAGTATATATTAGCATTGAAACAAGTAACAAAAGAACATTAGGTGCAAGAGCTCTCGCTGTCCGTGACTCGAATGTCTCCAAATGGTTTTTGCGTGCAAGAAGAGGGATAGGGAATACAAGAAAAAAGTATTTTCGTTGATAAATCAATCTACTAAAGTTTCACACGTGGTCTTCTTTGTAATCTTATCTTGACTCGTCCACAAACCACTAGCCAGGTACAAGTATATTTGATCCACTCCTTTTCGATATTTTGAGCACTCATGGAATGGAAGACCGTAAGAACGAGAGTTGACACTTAGGATGGCAAAGAGATAAATATGATGGAGGAGGAAGACAAAAAGGGTGAGAAAGGCTCACATCAATGAGGACAATCATAGGAGAGAAGGCCAAATGATAGATATCATGTGAGGAGTAGGGATTTCCATGCACCGGATGCACATATGAGCTAAGAAAATATCTCCAAAGGAATTAGTGGGGGTGCATCCAACTTGCTCGCTCTTGAAGACCTAGCGCTCTTTTGAGGAGGCTCATCCTTGGAATATGCAAGCCAAGTTCTACAGTGTGAAGGTCCCCACATATCTATATGCATGAACGATCATCTCTATGGAGTACAAGGATAAGAGGGAGTACTAGTGTGGATCTTTCAAAATGATAGTAGTGTTCCCCTTTCTCTCTATTTATTTTGTTCTTCTCTTTTTTCTCCTTTTTTGTATTTTTTTGGTGGCCTCAATGGCTCTTTCTATTTAACTCTCATTTCTCCTCTTTGGGATCTTTTATTTTTTCCACTTTTGGATCTTTTCCTCATTAAAGGGCAACACTCTAATTTACAAGAGGGTATAGAAGATCTTTCATACTTTACAAGGTACTCAAAACATAAAGAAGATGTAGCTATCATGATGGTATGCAATGTATGCATCTGCTAGTGTAGCAGGAACATGTATGACATGAAGAGCAAGTCATGAATAGGTGGAAGTTGCATGGCAATATATCTCGGAAAGGCTATGGAAATGCCTTGATAGGTAGGTATGGTGTCTGTTTTGAGGAAGGATATAAGGAGGTTTATGATGACAGAGCGTATCATGCCAAGGGTTTGGATGTACCGGCGAAGGTGGACGCCAACTCTCGGAGTGAGAAGAAGGAAATGCACGATACGGGAGAGGCTAGCAAATATGAGGACGTGGAAGTGTCAACTTTAAATACTTACATTAGTCTGAAGAACTCATGCACTTATTATCAGTAACTCTCAATCTAATAAGGACGTTCACAAAGAGACAAGTACCCTGAGGAGGAGTGTATGGCGGTTTGGTTATCCTTGCGCATCCTCGACTCATGGTACGTGAGTGTAATGTAATATCCGACCCCTCCAAAGATTAGCAATACATCTAGTAGCTAGAGTTCTCAACTAGTTTTGTAGGTTTTGAAAATAAACACGGATTTCCCAAAATACGACACCTATCACTAATAGGCTAGAGCTCTTGACACCAAAAGTTCAAACATTACACACAACAATACCTCAAAACTATTGCAAGTTACTAAAAAAATTAAATAGAAACCTCAATTACCTACTTTCAAGACAAGACAACTCAGTGCAACATCAAACTCTCTTAACAAGATAAACATGAAAAATAAAGAGAGTTCCAGCAAAAAACTAAACAAAATCCAAGGCTCTTGCTAAAGACAAACTAAGACTAAGACTAAACATGGTAGTAGCTACAAAAAGATAAAGAACACACAACAACAAAAAGATAAGCATGTAAAATCCTAAGATGTGTTCTAGATTGGAGTGGAGCGTGTTTCTCTCCCACACAAAGTAAGCTGGGGTATAACTTGTTATGAACAGCAAGCAAAGCTAAATAAAACTAAAAATTAAAACCTAAGAGCGAGACGCTCCGAGCATAGCACATAACGCATGAAGTGATAAAAATATAGTGAGACGAAGGACGAACTATTGATTGTTGATGGAGAAGGGGATGCACGGGGGCATCCCCAAGCTTAGACGCTTGAGTCTCCTTGAATTTATTTGGGATGCATGGGGGCATCCCCAAGCTTGAGCGCTTGACACTCCCGGATCTTCTTTCATCATCTTCCATCGCACACTTGAAAACTCCATTCATACATAACTCATCATAAGCTGATTAGAGAAGTTAGTGCCCTTAATAAAATAAATTTTCCCCACAGAATATAAAGATATTCTTGAATAGCTACTGTTTCTCAAGATTGTCAAAAGAAAATTGCAAAGAAAAAGCAATCTTATGGTTTGCAAAAGTAAGGAGAGGCAAAACGTGGAAGAATCTGTGAAAAACATAACAGCACGTAGTAAGCAATTGTTTTGGGGGCACTTATGCAACTCAAATCAAAAAACTCAGAACATACGAAAGTTTCACAATTGTATAGATCATGTTGTGTAAAACATTAAGCTCAAAAAGATGAACTGGTTATTTGTTCCGATTTTTTCCGTCAAGAAGACATAATCTGTTTTCTGGACAACATGTCACAACTTTTGCCTCCCTTATCATAAGAGGCTATAACTTGGAACAAAGCTTGAAAATAAAGATACAATGATGTTTATGCAGTAGTAACAATCATCAAGACCTCTAAGAACAGAAGTAAAAACATCTTGGGTTGCCTCCTAACAAGCGCTTTCTTTTACGCCTTTAAACTAGGCATAAAGCAAAAGAAGAATCAAGTTTTATCAAGAGAAAGAGAACAACTAGCCCGTGTATCGGACTCAAAAGGTAACTTGATTTTCTTTCTGGGGAAGTGTTCCATCCCCTTTTTGAGAGGGAATTGAAATTTTATATTCCCCTCTTTCATGTCAATAACGGCACCAACGGTGCGAAGAAAAGGACGTCCCAAAATAATTGGACATAAAGGTTCACACTCTATATCCATAATAATAAAATCAACGGGGACCTAATTTTCATTGAAAATGATAAAAATATCTTCGATCTTCCCCAAAGGTTTCTTTAAGGAAGAATCAACGAGACAAACACCAAAAGAACAAGAATCAAAAGGTTTCAATTCAAACATGTCATACATTCTTTTGGGCGTGACGGAGGTACTAGCTCCAACGTCACATAAAGCATAGCAATAGAAGTTATTTAATTTAATTTTAATCATAGGGTCCCAACCATCATCTAGCTTCCTAGGGATGGATGCTTCTATTCTAAGCTTCTCCTCCCTAGATTTGATGAGAGCATTTGTGATATGCTCCGTGAATGCAAGATTGGGTGTCCTAGTGTGGGGGTCTCTAGACATTTTGTGTAGCAAGCTAATAACTTCTGAGAGGGTGCAACTATCAAAATCAATATCACTACTATCAAAGGTGGTAGTAGTGTCATCTAGGCTCACTTGTTTGAAACCCTCTATGTTCATAGGAGTTTTTTCTTCTACGGTTGAGGTATTAACATCACCATTAATAGGTCCAATGGGACTAGGAGTGCATTGGGTGCTAATAGTTTGAGTGTCCTCAACAATTTGGATAGTGGCAACTGTGTGGTGTGTAGGAAGGCTCTTAATTCTATCCTCTTCCATAGGGATAACTTCTGGTTTGGC
The DNA here is from genome assembly GCA_950022295.1 of Bromus sterilis. NCBI lineage: Eukaryota > Viridiplantae > Streptophyta > Magnoliopsida > Poales > Poaceae > Bromus > Bromus sterilis. The sequence goes on along the minus strand of OX465599.1, from coordinate 177,512,807 downwards.
TTTCATTTGATTTATCAGAGTAGATTGGGTGTGGGACATGTTCGACACATGGGTTTCCGTGGCGGTAAGTCTAGCCTAGAGATTAGAGGTCTCACTGTTCAGGCTCTCAAGTTGTTCACTAATATTTGCAGAATGGCAGTGTGCTCACCTATTTGCTTAGAGAAAGCTTTGTTTTGTTCAAACTGGGGGTGCATATAGTTCTTAGTACCCTTCTCTATTTCTACCAATTTCTCATAGCTAGGTAGGTCTCTTTCCTTGTAAGTAGGGTTGTAGGAGTTGTTGCCAGGATAGGTGTTGTTGTTCCCATAGTTGGATGGAAGCGGTCTAGGATTACTAGCAAAATTTCCCCTATAAGCATTATTGTTGAAGTTGATTCTAGCAATAAAGTTCACATCTACTTGTTCCGGAGCAACCAAAGAATTTAAAGGAACATCATGAGGATCAATAGAGGGTTGCTTAGTAAGTAGAGACATAATAAGGTCAACTTTTTCATTTAGGGAGGTAATCTCCTCGACAGAGTTTACCTTCCAACCTGTCGGAGCACACTCGGTGTGCCATTGGGAATAGTTGTTCATCACCTCATCGAGAAGTTTTGTGGCAGCACCAAGTGTAGTTGACATAAAGGTTCATCCCGCGGCCGAATCTAACAGGTTCCGCGAGGTAAAGTTCAAGCCGGCATAAAAAGTCTGGATAACCATCCAGGTAGTCAAACCATGTGTAGGGCATTTATTAACAAGAGATTTCATATGATCCGAACCTTGAGCAACGTTTTCATTATCCAATTGCTTAAAATTCATAATTTTACTTCTCAATTGGATAATTTTAGCAGGTGGGTAATACTTCCCAAAAAAAGCATCTTTGCACTTATCCCAAGAATATATGCTATTCCTAGGCAAAGATTGAACCCAGATTTTAGCTCCTTCCTTCAAAGAGAAAGGAAAAAAGCTTGAGCTTAACAACATCACCTTCTACTTCTTTATACTTCTGCATATCACATAACTCAGAAAAAATATTTAAGTGTAAAGAAGCATCATCTCCAGTACCAGAGAATTGATCTCTCATAACAAGGTTTAGCAAAGCAGGTTTAATTTCATAAGAGGTAGCTGAAGTGGCAGGTGTGGCAATAGGAGTGTAGATAAATTCTTTGTTGTTGTGACTAGTGAAGTCACACAACTTGGTGTTTTCAGTGGAACCCACAGTAGCAGCAAGTGTGGCAGATTTTTCTGTAATTTTTGAAATAAGACACAAAGATAAAAACTGAAAGGTAAACTAACAAGACTAAAAAGTAAAGGTAAAAGGTAGTGGGAAACTCCCCTATCTTAGCACTTGGAGTCCCCGGCAACGGCGCCAGAAATGTGCTTCATGTGCAAGAGATGGTGATTGCTTCTCTCCCTTCGTTGGTTACCCCAAGTGGAAGGTGAGATGCAGCGTAGCGGAAATTTTCCATTGGTGAAGATACCAAGGTTGAGATCGACCAGTAGGACTCCGGAGATGGTAAGTAGGTGGTAGCGGCGCAACTGATGTGTACCTGCACACAGACACAAATAACTTTTCTCCTAACGAAGTTCAGAGAGGTTGTCAATCTCTCCGGTCTTGTTGTTTACAAAGGATCAAAACACAAGGGATAATGGTAATGATAGCAACTGAAAGTAAAAGCGGAAAAGTAAATAAGCGTGTAAACAATGATGAGAACATGGACCGGGGTCCCGTGATGTTCACTAGTGATGTCTGTCTCCCAAAAGACGATAAAACTGCTATGCGAGTTGAAAAAATTACAGATGGGAAATTGACAGGATTATAAACGCACCGCAAGGCTAACTATGCTACAAAGAAAGGAAGAGGCTCAAAAGCATGGGCAGTACGCCAAAATAAGTAGCCTGAAATCAAACTTCATCTACTACTAATCATCCACCTTGAGATATCTATCCAGAACATCTCGCTAGTATTAAGTTGCGAGCCCCACCCAAAGTGTAAACCCAAAGCAACAGACAACTTCATGAAAAAGAACTTTGAGTAAAGTAAACAATCCTTGCAACCGTAGTTACAAGGACCTTTTTCCCCCTTGTGGCAACAACACATCCCCTAGACTCATGTTTCTGTCACTCAAGCATGTCATCGGGGGGCGTGAACCCACAATCGAGCATAACGTTCCCTCTTGGAGGTACTACCTACTACTTGTCCAGAGAAATAAATAGCAACGGAGAACATGCAAGAATTGCTTAGGAACAAAAATATAAAAGATAAGAACCAAATATATTACTCTATCACAATCTGAACATAATCTCATAATCCATCAGATGCCATCAAACTCAGCATAGCAACAATTGAAAGATTACATATGTGCCTCGATCATGTAGGGCAGCTCACGAGGTCTAAACTATGAAGAACAAAGAGGGGAGGAGAACAACACATAGCTACTGATCACGGACCCATGGTCCAAGGAAAATACTCACGGCACATCCGGGAAGCGTCCATGGTGGAGTGGAAGCTCTCGGAGGTCGATCCTCCCTACGGCAGGGTGCCAGGAAGAGGTATGCTGGCAATTCCGATCTTGGAAGCGCGGCGGCGGAAGAACAGAGGCGAGATCGCGGAAAAGGGTTCTCTCTCCGGAAGTTTCACGTCACGGGAAATAAATAGGTGAAGGGTGGCAGCCAGGGGGGACACCAGGGGTCCAAGCGTCCCCTGGCGCTCCCAAGCCCTAGTCCGCGACAGGTGGTCGCTTGGGGCCCTGGTGGGTCTCACCTGGTCCCCCTTCGGGACTCTGGAATGTTCCTTCACGCTGATTTTTATCTGATTTTTCCCGAATTTTTGGAGAACTTTTAATATGGGGGAAAACTGAAATAGAAAAACAGCAGAAAACAAAAACTGGTACTGGGGTGCACTGAGTTAATAGGTTAGTCCAAATATGATAAAACATTTATGAAAGTGTATCTAGATCATAGCAACATCACACAAAACATGCATGGAGCAAGCAGAAATTATTGATACGTTTGGGACATAATAACATCCCCAAGCTTAATTCCTGCTTGTCCTCGAGTAGATAAATGATAACGACCATAAGTTCTATGGTGACATGCTAGCAACCGTATAAGAACTTTGAAAAGTAAAGGAATGAAGGTATGTGATTCTATTCAAATCATAGCATGCAAGAGTCTATATTAACATTGAAACAAGTAACAAAAGAACATTAGGTGCAAGAGCTCTTGTTGTCCGTGACTCGAATGTCTCCAAATGGTGTTTGCGTGCAAGAAGAGGGATAGGGAATACGAGAAAAAATGTATTTTTGGTTGTTGAGAACTCAATCTACTAAACTTTCACACTTGGTCTTCTTTGGAATCTTATCTTGACTCGTCCCTAGACCACTAGCCAGGTACAAGTCAATTTGATACACTCCTTTTCGATATTTTGAGTACACATGCAATGGATGAGCGTAAGAACGAGAGTTGACACTTAGGATGGCAAAGAGAGAAATATGGTGGAGGAGGAAGACAAAAAGGTGAGAAAGGCTCACATCAATGAGGACAATCATAGGAGAGAAGGCAAATGATTGATATGATGTGAGGAGTAGGGATTTCCATGCAACGGATGCACATATGAGTTAAAAAATCTCTCCAATGAGCCATTCAACATATTTCGAAGTCAACTTTGTAGGACTAGAAATGTGTGTGTGGAAAACCCTCAATGTAGCCATAGACATCTAAATCACAGCATTTTGTATTTTTGATGGGATAGATAGCCCCTAGCTCAACTTGATTTTCATGATATTTCCATCTTGACTGATGACTATTGTTCACCAAAAGATCGTTGGACATATCTTGATTCCATGAAGGAACATGCTTCATTCCGTCCTCTAATTCACCTTCATCAGCTTTAGAAATTTTGGAATCTAAATATTCAGCTAATCCATCTTCATCCTCCTCTCCCCATCATCCTTTGCATCTTCCCCACCTTGTTACTTTGATCTTTCATGATTTATTTCTTTACAAGGTTCCTAGGCATAGGAAGTGGGTTAGGCTTAAATGTGTTGCACAATTGCTTCTTGATGCTCTCTTTTGCTTCAAATTCTTATTCTTGTGAGAGCATCTTGTAAAATCTTCATGCCTAGCTAAAAGGCATAAAAGAAAGCGCTTATTGGAAGGCAACCCAAGATATCTTTACTTTCAGTTTTAGTGGTATTGATGCTTGTTACTACTGTAGCAACATCATTGCATCTTTATTTTCAAGATTTATGCCAAGTTTTAGCCTCCGATTGCAACAAAGTTCAAAAGTTGTGACATGTTGTCCAGAAACAGATTATGTCTGCTTGACGGAAAAATTCACGATAAATCACCAGATCACCTTTTTTATCTGAATTTTTTTAACAGTGTGCTCTATACAATTATCTTTTATGCGTAAGTTATGATTTTTTTATTTGAGTTGCAGAAGTACCCCAAAAGAATTATTTACAACATGTTGGTCTGTTTTTCATAGATTCTACCACATTTTGCGTTTTCATCGTTTTGCAAATCTTAAGCTTGCTTTTTCTTTGCAAAAATTTTTTGGCAATCATGAGAAACAGTAACTCTTCATGAAAATCTTTATTTCCAGTGGATAAAAATTATTTTATTATGGGTGCTAACCACTCTAATCAGCTTATGATGAGTTTCGTATGAAGGGAGTTTTCAAGTATGCGACGGAAGATTGTGAAAGAAGATTCGGGAGTGTCAAGTGCTCAAGCTTGGGGATGCCTCATGCACCCCCAAGAAATATACAAGGAGACTCAAATGTCTAATCTTGGGGATGCCCCCATGCAACCCCTTCTCCATCAACAATCATCAATTCGTCCTTCTCCATGCTATATTTTTATATCTTCATGCGTTATGTGCTAAACTTGGAGCGTCTCGCTCTTTACTTTTTAGTTTTTTTTACTTTTTCTAGCTTTCATTGTTTGGGAGAGAAACACGCTGCACTTCACCCTAGAACACAACATAGGCTTGCATGCTTATCTTTCTTTTTGTGTGTGTGTTCTTTATCTTTTCATAGTTGTTGTCATGCTTAGCTCTTAGTTTTCATGCTTATCTTTTTAAGAGCTGTTATTTAGATTGTTTTAGAAACTGTCTTGAGTTATCATGCTTAACTTTTTTAGAGAGTTGGCTTGTTGCACTAAGTCGTGTGTCTTGCATGAGTAGGTAATTGAGGTTGCTATTACAAGTGTAATAGTAACTTGCAATAGTTTTGAGGTATTGATTTTATGTAACGACCCGGTCCCAAACGGAACCAAGTCTAATGTGCTTCTGTGCTATCCCTGGATTAGTATGCTAGCACACATTGTACTCGATGAAATACCATGAATCACATGTCAAAAAGTAAAGTAAATACATGTTATTTATTACCTTATAGCCATTGGTCTAGAATACACCACGGAAACAAACAATACATAAGTGGAGTCTCATCAACACAAACATTAAAGTTGAGTGTAGACATCGTAACCCTACATCGCATCACTAACTCGTCGTATACAATCCTGCAAGGTTACAACCCAAAATGTGTCAGTACTTTGAATGTACGGCAAGTTACTCCCAAAAGAATATATAACAAACCTATCTTTTACATGCAATTTGGCTGGTGGAAAAGCTCTAAGTTTCAATTTGCATAAAGCTGATTTTTCCTTACTTAGAGTATCATATCAGTACTACAATGCTCATAATATTATTGAGTTGGTTTCTCCAAGTCAATCTATTCCCAAATTTGATTAAACCCAATCGATTAATTAAGGATGATGAGATCCGTCAACATTCCCACTTCTAGATGCTCAAAGTTGTCCGTAACCGTGGACATGGCTAATCATGATCAGTTTGTACACTCTGCAGAGATTTGTGCACTTTTCCCCACAAGACTCGACCACCTCCTTTTTAGTTCTTCACACTGCATTTTTTATGGGAACCGGAAGGTCGAGACATGGTCTTTTAGAAGAGTTTCCCTCACTCTAGTGGTGCCCATCCCACCTACTCATAACTACATTCATAGCACCACCTAGTAAGAGCCCATAATAGCTTGTGGCTGCACACGTAAGCTTCTAGTTATGAAAAATATGATTGATCCCTTTAAGCATGGGTGGCATTCCGTAGTGATTACTGGCCATCTCCAGGTCACTTAGGCAAATCCAATGGTTCCTCCAGGGTGCCCCAAACCATTCCACCCAAGTAGTTCATTAACTTTATCTTGGTCATGTTTACTACTTAGTCAATCATACTCATAATGGATCACTTCTCAATCCATGTCTACTTAGCAAAGCAGTATAATTCTACACAGTGGTGACAATGATATAAGGTTTGGACCTACCTCAATGAACTACTAGGTGTAATAGTATTATAATATACATAATCCTATCAATGCATAATATTTCAGTTGGACTACAATGAATAGGAAAAATATAGGTATAGTTTGAGTATGATCAAAAGAGTAACTTGCCTTGATCCTGAAGATGAAATATTCTACTCGTAGTCGTCTTTCCTTCTCGATACAAAATATCTAACGGTAAAAGAGAAATACTCCAACACAACACAAATCCAAATTGAAGATCCAAATAAAGATATAATTAACAACATAAATATTTAGTTGTTACAATCGCATGACTAGGTTGAGATAGGATCAAGTGGTCTTGGATGGAAATATGATGGAAGTCATATTCCAGGGATTTGGTCAAATGGATACAAGTTGGAATTAAGGGTACGTTGAAACTAGCTTGAGTATAAGTTCAAACGAATTGTGAGTATGTCAAACCCAGTTGGTTTGTCCATATGAATATTTGAATAGGAAAACCATTCTTGGTTTGGATTCAAAAAAATCTAATCGGAATTGTGATGATCTTGTTGAGAAGATTGAATTTAATTTATAACAAAAGGAAATATAACTAAAAATAACTAAAACTATGTCTTGAAGTCAAAGTAGGGTTTTAACAGATGGAAAGAATATGACAAGTGTCCAAACAGAAAGGTGTGATTCTAAGGATCAAATTTGATGAAGAAATATTTTGAAATAAACTAAAGAATAAGAGGAAAACTAAATATACTCAAATTTACATAATAAATTTGAGTTAAATTTAGAATTACCAAAAGTGAAATATTATTGGACTATATTAAACTACATGTTCCAAGGAATCAAGGGATATAAATTTGTCGAAATCTGATTTACGGGCTAGAAGATATGATTTTTGAAAGTTTGGGTATTTTTATGAAAATGAAATACGGGATTTAACACTGATCTGCCACATGGCGGGTTCTGATAGGTGCGTACCCATTTGATTTGTTTAACAGAAAAAACATGCAATGAACATATAGGAGAGAGAGTTCACCGGAGTTTGGGAAATAAGGTCCTCGGCATCAACGAGTAGCCAAACGGTGTAGTGAAAAGCTTGGTGAACTCGCGTGACAAAGTTAGAGCCTCGGTCTCACCCTTGTTTGTCCTAGAACCGTCGCCGGAGTGGAGTGCAGCAATGTTTCCTCCTTCCTCCTTCCTTAAATTGCCCCAATCACGCATGATTCCCTCTGCTCCAGATTTGAAGTTGTTGCATCAGACCTCTCCCCTTCATCACAATCCTTCGTAGATCACGATCCACGCACGAGCTCGCCCTCAACGCCTGTCCATCGCGCCTCCGTTCTGCCGTCCCATTTGTACATCACAATCCTCCTGACCAAGAAGCCGCGCGATCTCGCCCTCTTCGCTTTTCCACCGTGCCGCCGGTCCGTTCTGTCGTTCATACATCACGATCAACCTCAACCATGGAATCGCTTGATCTCAAGCTTAACGCCTGTCTACCGCATTGCCGTACATCCACCTCGACAACCAATCGTCTCCAGCATGAACTCTTCCCATTACGTCACCATACGATAACGTCAACTGACTGACCAGTGACACCCAGAACGCCGGGGCCAGCGTGCCCAGCAGCAAGAGGTAGGCCATGTGGTAGCAGCAAGAGGTAATTCCTACAATTTTCATATTGTACGTACTAATATGCACTAGAACAATATTGTATTAATATTTCTGAAGAATGACATTCCCAGCATACCTACAACGTGAGATATCTTTGTTTTTGATAGTTAAAAAATACTATATCTAATGATGTATTCGGTGCTAACCATAACCAGAGGTAAATAAAAGTTAGAGGTACAATACAACAAGAGGCAGAATCGCCCTCTGATGGGAGCAGCACTCTTAGCCACGCTTGCTATATATTTCACGGGCTTTATATATTACTTCAAGGTAGTCAACGTAAAGCTTTGGATGTCCTAGGAATCATGTCTTCAAGATTATCGATAGTCAAAAAAAATTGATGTCAGTGGTGGTAATCTTGAATAATAAAAAACAAAGATTGTATTTTTTATGCAAGACTTGCCCCAACTATTTTTCCTATGATAAATGCTAATTAAATATACTTGAATTTAATTCATGTTGACATATGGATTATCCCTAGACCAGTAATGTCTTTAACTTATGGATTATTTAATGAATCTAATGCGACCACTTTAATGTCTTTTACTTAAGATTTTTAATGAATCTAATGCAACTCTACCTTAGTAAACCTGATTTACTATTATATTTTTATTTTTCTATATCCCTTATAGTGTATACAAGTAAACAGAAAAGAATGAAATTATAAAATCTAGCGTTGTATTCTTATATTATGATGCAACATTAGATTGATATACACTAAAGGCATGGAAGGATTTTTTTTTTCCGTTGCAACGCACGGGCATTTGTGCTAGTCATGAAAACAATTATATAGACCAAATAATATATACAGAGACTAGGAAAATACATTTACCTCCCTGAATATTTTTTATAAATATATTTTTATCGACAAAAATAATCATTTAAGGCATTAATAAATTCCATAAATTAGTTTTAAGGTTTTATAAGTACCTAAAATGATTTACAAAAATAATCAAGTACTCAAATGAGCATTTTTAAATATTTCGAATACTATTTTCAAAGAAGTCATATTATCTCCTCTCATTTTATTAATTAAATTATTAGAAATATTTAAATATCTCTTAAATGTCAATTTCAAATAAACTCCAATTTAAAATAAGAATTCAAGAATGATTATGGGACCACAATAAATTAGAGAAAGTCATTTTATTCTCACTCTAAAATATTTAATTGTGGTTCCCACCAAATTTCAAAAACACAAGAGAAAGAAAATCATTATTTGAATTTTGAATAAACTTCAAAACCAAAATTTTCATTATTGGATAAATGATAATCCAAATTTTATTAATTGTTTTGATTATACAAAAACTCAAAAAAAGTTTTCATTTACCCTAAAATTCAAATAAGTCAATCAATATTATATTAGTTATTAACATTCCAAAATTTGGAAAATTTTGGGATTTTATAAACTACCACCCTTAACATAAATTCCATCCTCGATATTTGCAAAGGCTAGAAAGAAATGGGTTATGGTCGAGGTTTCTTGGGTTCCTTCCCCATGATCTTAGCATAACATCAAAAAGCTTGCGGTATATCCTTCACTTCTCATCTGAGACATGTATTCACCGGTACAATTCCATATGCTTTTGTTTCTTCCACATATACTAGGTTTGATGGTGATCATTGATACGCGAGAGAGGATAATTGCTTCTCGCCCTTCGTTGGTTACCCCAAGTGGAAGGTGAGATGCAGTGTAGCGGCAAGTTTCCCTCGGTGAAGATACCAAGGTTGAGTATCGACCAGTAGGACTCCGAAGATTATAAGTAGGTGGCAAGAAAACAATGGCACCGTTTACGACAAACATTGCTTCCTTAACCTGGACCTGCACACAACACAAATTACTTTTCTCCCAACAAAGTTCAGAGAGGTTGTTAATCTCTCCGGTCTTGTTGTTTACAAAGGATCAAACACAAGGGATAATGATAATGATAACAATTGAAAGTAAAAGAAGAAAAGTAAATGAGCATGTAAACAGTGATGAGAATATGGACCGGGGTCCCATGATGTTCACTAGTGAAGTCTCTCTCCCAAAAGACGATAAACCTGCTATGCGAGGTAAACAAATTACATATGGGGAATTGACAGGATTATAAACGCACCGCGATGCTAACTATGCTACACAGAAAGGAAGAGGATCAAAAGCAAGGATAGTACGCCAAAATAAGTAGACCGAAATCCAATTGCATCTACTACTAATCATCCACCTTGAGATATCTATCCAGAACATCTCGCTGGTATTAAGTTGCGAGTCTGTCAGGACCCGGAATATGCGTATGTAATTCCAGTCACAACTCAATCACATGGAGAGCCGAGAGCCGTACCCACTTGTCTAAGCAGACAAGGCCAAGAACAGAACACTCTCGGAAAGCATCGTACGTGAGGGGCATCCCATCCAGGCCGGATGATCAACTGAGATGAGTCCTCATCGCCCGCTCACAAGTCTAAATGATTATGGGTGGTGAAATCCCATACTCATAGACAAGTCGCCTCAACCATGTTATCGATTGAATCATAACCCTTACATAAACAAACTCCAGCTATATCACTTAGTCGGGGTCTAGGGCGGGCTCGATCATACAACAAAATGTGCACGTGACAGAGTCACGAGCAATCGCATCGCGATGCCCCAAGCTGCGCACATCTAAGGGCCACTTGGTGTATAAAAGACTGCCAGCCAGATCACAACTAAGGTCTCGAGAACCCATACTAAGACATGCATATTATAAACATACACGCAGCACACATGCCTAGTATGAACAGCAGGTATCATCACATAACTCTACAAAGTGTATCTTTATTGACTTACACATAGGGCATACAAAGATCACATGTCTGTGATCAACATTACATCATACAACGGAAGAAAATTAGGTCTGAGTACAGACAAGTTTAACAAATGGCTTAGAGAAGCCTTGTAAACATACATGCCCTTCCACGAGGGACCAGACTGCTGTGGAACTATACTACCAAGGTCAACGTCGAGCTTCAGGAAGGTGACTCCATCGGGGTCCGGGTTCTCATCTAAAACATAGAATAAGCAGACGTGAGTACAAAGTCGTACTCAGCAAGACTTACATCAGAACTACACTACTCATGCTCAAGTATCAAGGTAAAGGGAGGTGAGGTTCAACATGCAGAAATGCCATCTTTGACTTGGCTAGTCTTGTACTACGAGTACCAGACTTGAGGCAAGAAGCGTACATGAGTCCACTACCAAGTCTCCAACCAATACACCACTATGGTTACTTCCTCGACTTCCCCACGAGGAAGCACACCATAGCACTCACGCTTATCTTGTGAGTTTTAGAAGTATCCATTCAAGTTGTCTAATAATCAAGCACAGTTTTCCAAGTAGTCCATGACCGCGGACGCGGCTATTCGAATAGTTTTGTTAACCTTGCAAGGGTGTACCGCTACACACACATGACCATCGGTTACCGCCAAGTCCCGCCACCATTCAAGAGGTGACGGCGAGGATGTTCACCACAACACTTCGCCCCCAGCTCCGTTCTAGTCCAAGGAGTCAACTGTCTGAATTCCAAACCTAACTGGAGTTCCGGCCGAGCTTCCAGCCAGGACTCAAACCATGTAGGCACGACTGACAAGCCCACCTCGACGGATGGTTCTCCGCTTGACAATCCATGTTCCACAAGCCCTACCATGAATTCCACATTTCATTTCCTTTATCTTTCTATGCATATGCCGAATGGAAATCCCAAACTAGGTGTGACTCCTGGACTTGGATCGGGGTGAGTTACTAGGTCAAGAGGGGTCAGTGAGCCCAATGTGTGGTTGTACTCCTACACAGCCTCTCATCGTTCACCTTGTATTAGGGTGGATTCACCAACACAGTTTCACTTTCATCAACACCATGTTCACCATCATCCCGACTCACATCAAAAGCAACCTCATTGTACCACTAAGCATGCAATAAGCAGTAACAGTTGCAGGGGCCACATGATATCAATCAACTCCTATGTCAGCTAGGATTGTGGTTTGCTTACTACTGTGACAAGATGATAGGTCATGCATCGGATATGGGTTCAACTATGCGGTAGAATCGATACAAGGTGGTCTCCTAAACATGCATAAGCGAGACTAACAGGGAATTGGGATTTTATAGACATGATCAATGGGGTTTGCTTGCCTTGCTGACGTTACACGGGTCTTAACGGTGGTCTTCTTCTTCGGGGGTGATCACCGTCTCGGAACGTCTGTCATCGGAGGCAATCATCAACAAGGGGGGACAACTTCGGAAGTAAAAAATGCACATGCACATGATAAGTGGTTCCATGTTGTGAATGGTACTGGTTTGTTGACAATTCAATTTAATTGAAGTTTATTGCAACGGATTTTCAAATTCAAACTCCAAATTCAAATTCAAATTAAGTCATATGCATGTTTTCTACTGTTCACCCATTTTAAAATGGTCAAACATCAAAACAAATTGCATATTCTTAATCCTTGCATTTTATGATAATTTTTCATATATTATATGTCCAATTTGGAGTTAATATGAATTTTCTATGATTTATTGAAGTTTTGGCTATTTTCTGGATTTTTCTTATTTCTCTGGAATTAAATTTAATCTGGAAAACCTTTATTGCGTCATGCTTAGCTCACTGTGACGTCAGGGGGGGGGGGGACTGACTCGTGGGGTCGGCTGGTCAGTGTCAAAGGGGGTTAATCCCCTCTGTTTAAAAAATAAACATGGGTTATTAGGGGCAAGGCCCCACCTGTCAGTGACTCCCGTGGGGGTTAGTGGTTAAACTAACCACGCCACGTCATGGCCTGCCGGTGGCTCCAGTGCGCGGCGGCGCTACTCGGGAGGGCGATTCCATCAACGATTTGCTACGCCTAGACCACCTGGGGGTAGCCCATGCACGGGCACGCCTCCTCGTGCATGCTGGCGACCACGGGGAGGTCCACGGAGACGGCGGCGACCTCAACGGCGGCGACAAAGACACGGCGGCGACACGGGCATCGCCTCAGTGCGCTAGAGGACCCGAGGATAGGTGCGTTCGATGCCTGCTGGCGCGGTGGTTCTAAAGGATGTGGTCTGGGCCACGTCTGCGTTGCGGGTGCTCGCCGACGAGCACCGCGACGACGCTGTACTCCGGCGTCATGGCGAACGGCGACGGAGACGCTGCGGGTTTCGAGGGGGTTAGGGGTTGCGCCTAGAAGCTCACCAGGAGCACGTTGGAGAGGTCGGGAGAGGCGGAGGAGCGACGGAGGCGGCGAATCGACGACGACGAACTTGCAGCTCCGGCGGCGACTCGTTGATGCTGGCGTCGCTTGTGGTGCTTGCTCGGCTCGATTCGAAGAGGGCTTCGACGAAGACGACGCCGCTTCACGTGATGGACAAGGTGGCGAGGGCCGAGGAGCTCGTCGGCCACGGGATTTCCACGGTGGTGCTCCGGCGTGCGCTCGGGCCGCGCGGGATTCGCGAGAGGGAGAGGGGGAGAGGGAGCCTAAGGAGGGGGAAAGGTGTTGCGGAGCTTCGGTTGTCTCCGTGGCGCACTCAGGGGCACGGGAAGGCCCTAGGCGTGCCGCGGTGGCGTCGGCCGCGCTCTGCCCTCCAGCGAGCTGCTTGGCAGCGCGGGGAAGAAGACGACAAGGGGTGTCGTGGGCTGGGCCGGGGTAGGTTAGTTGGGCCTGTGGGGTTTTCTTTTCCCTTTTCTTCTGTTATTTCTTTTCTGTTTTCTTTTTTATTCTTTTGTTTTGCTCTGGTAAAAATACCAAAGCATTTTATAAAAATGCCCAACTAATTTTATAAATACTAGGTGACCAGTAGCTAGTCACTTTTAGGATTTGGGCATTTTTGAAATTCAATACATTTGAATTTCAAGTCAAATAGGGGTCAAATTTAATTTCCAAACCCTATTTGGAATATTTGGCAAATCTTGGTGCATGCAGTGGGACCCACTTCACTTTATATGTGATCATGCATATTTATAAGAATTTTCAAAAATACCAGAGGAAATTTTTGGAAGAAATTTTTTTCTGGCCATTTAATTAAATTCTTTAGGGCTTTTCTTTTCCCCAATTTTTGAATTTCTTTTGAAATTTTCATATGATGCAAAGGACTCAAGAAACTCTAGCACTTACCCTAGTTGGGGATCTGACAACTCACCCCCACTCCAAAGAATCTCGTCCCGACATTCAGAAGTCGTCGGGAGGAAGGTGGGGTACTCGGCACGGAGGCGGTCTTCTCTTTCCCATGTTGCTTCTTTCTCGGAGTGATGTGACCATTGCACTTTGAGAAACTTGATCTTCTGACGACGAGTGACACGCTCTGCTTAATCAAGAATACAAACGGGGTACTCTCGATAAGAAAGGTCATCTTGGAGATCAAGAGTTTCATGGTCAACTTCGCGGATGGGGTCCTTGAAGCAACGCTTGAGTTGTGACACATGGAATACATCATGTACTCGGGAAAGGTGCGGAAGTAGTTCAAGTTGGTAGGCAACTTCTCCACGTTTAGCGAGAATGCGGAAAGGTCCGATGTAACGTGGGGCCAACTTGCCTTTGATACCGAATCGTTGGGTTCCCTTCAGAGGAGTAACCCGGAGGTAAGCCTTCTCATCAAGATTGTAGCTCTCCTTTCTATGATGACGATCATAGTAGCTTTTATGACGAGACTGTGCGGCTTTCAATCGATCACGAACAATGCGAACTTGCTCTTCTGCTTCCTTGATCATATCCGGTCCAAAGAATTATCTTTCAACGGTTTCTGACCAGTTCAAGTGTGTTCGACGTCGTCGTCCATAGAGGAGTTCAAAAGGAGCCATGTTCAGACTAGATTCGAAACTGTTGTTATAAGCAAATTCGGAAAATGGAAGAGACTTCTCCCAATTCTTTCCGAATGAGATAACACAAGCTCTGAGCATGTCTTCCAGGATTTGATTAACCCTTTCAACTTTACCGCTAGACTGAGGATGGAAAGTTGTACTGAAGGATAGATGAGTTCCCATAGCATTCTGAAAGCTTCCCCAGAATCTAGAGGTGAAAAGGCCGCCTCGATCAGAATTGATTTCCAAAGGAACACCGTGAAGAGACACAATTCTAGAGACGTACA
Source organism: Bromus sterilis (assembly GCA_950022295.1). NCBI lineage: Eukaryota > Viridiplantae > Streptophyta > Magnoliopsida > Poales > Poaceae > Bromus > Bromus sterilis. The sequence continues at coordinate 177,497,758 of OX465599.1, read as the reverse complement.
AGTCTCCTAACTGGCTAGCAGTTATAGACACGCGAACGGGCAGGAAGTGAGCAACTTTGGAAGGCTATGAATGACCACGAAGATGGCATCATTTCCTTTCTGGGTTTTGTGACGCCCCCAAAATCAATCAGTGTACAGTAATCATACACGCAGGGTACACGGCTGAGATTAGGGTGCCACGGTGATAATATCACAGCACAACACTAAACACAAAAGGATAAACAATTATGTTACAATAGAGGGGGTCACGCCGACCCGAATACATAAGTCATACAAGCCATAATATCTGAGTACATACATAGTTAGTCAAGTTTTGCCTTAAGAAGGCGAGCACAAATCACATCAGAGATACAGATCGAAAAGGCGAGGCCTCCTGCCTGGGATCCACCGAACTACTCCTGGTCAACGGGGAACTCGACGTCGTAGTAGGCGCCTCCGGGGTACTCCTGCTCCTGGGCTCCAACGTCGGCTGCAGCGGCCGATCAGGCAAAGAGAAAAGGGGGAAATAAAGCAAAGGTGAGTATCTAGCATACCCACGAGTCTTACGTCCGCTACTAAGCATTATGCATTGTATCAACGGAAAGAAGAGGCTGTATATAGTGGACTGTAAGACAGAAATCCAGAGCAAGGCTAAGAAGCTAGGCCTAACGAAGACTAGCATCTTCCGACGATGTCTTGCAGCATGAGGTAAGAATCAGCCAACAATTTATGTAAAGCATAAAGTAACAATTCAGCAGAAGTTGCTGCAGCATTGTATAATAATAAGTTGTAATAATTAACAATGCCTCCGAGTTCACCTCCTCGACATCCCCGCGAGGAAGAAAACCCGGAACCATACAGTTTAATAATAATAGTTTCTTGTGGTAAGATCCAGCTTCAGCATAAAGCGTCCTGTTACCGTGGACACGGCTATCCGAATAGATTAATCTTCCCTACAGGGGTGCACTTGTGTTACGCTACACACACGGATCTCCAGGATGACGGGAACCTTGTTAGGGAACGCTCCACCGATGCTATCCGACACTTCATAGCCCATCTTTCAAACTCAACAGAGAGGCCATCCGCCGGTCTAAATCCTAAGTACGCCGGGCCTTGGACCCCAACCCGAACGTACTCCTACACGGTGCGTGGCTGGCCGGTGAAGTTGAAGCGAATCCAAATAAGACACCACCGCGCGAGGAATAAGACAACACCACTTCCCGGCGCAGGCCGCGGTACTGCTGACGTCTGAAGAGTCCTCGGACGACACTACGAAGCAGAGGAGCCCATAACTCGTAATTCCCACGGGTAGGTAGTGCGTACATGGCATATAGCCAACTCAAGACATTCACTGAACCATTTAGCATTTTAATTAACCTGCGTGACAACCGTTATCGTTGCCTCGACTTAACTGACCCGCGGACAATGACAGCAGCCAGGACCACCAGTACATCGGTGCCTGCCCCGTCGTCCCACCAAGTCACTGCGGTTACCAACAAGGTGAACCGTCTCCTTACCTTGTCTCGCGTGTGCTCCTAGAGGAGCTCGACTTTCGTGGTTTGGTAACTCTCGCGGCCAACGATCAGGGGCCAAGCACACCGGTACACTGGTCCTACCCTCCTTGTCGTCCCGTCGCAATACCTCTCGTGGGCACCGCTGGGTCGCCCGACTTCTTACCTGAAGGACAACCGTTTACAGGACCCTATGGCGGCAAGACAAAGTCAGCCTCGAGTGGAGTACAAGGATTACTCCTTGATAGCTCACACTTGAGGTGACTAGGCATAACCCAGATAGGGGCCTTAGACGGTGTCTGCATTGTACCGTTCCTGTGCAGTTATAATATTTGTATCCGCGTTCACTCCCCTGAGTGATCACTGCCCTCTATCTAATCCTAACTAACAATGCGCAGGGCTCACTGCTGAATAATCCATAATAATAATAACAGGCGACATAGGATAAAGGAAGGCACATCAAGGGGTGACAATGACAGGTTATGTAATTGAATACGTAAGCAACGTAGCCGCAGCAGTAACAATGCCTAGTGCAAGAAATGTACGGAAAGATAGGGGATATCTGGGGAAGAGAATGGCTCTGCTTGCCTGGAAGCTCGACGGTAGTAGTAGGGTCGTCGACGAAGTAGTCGTACTCAGCAGCGGCGTAGTCGACGGCAGCAGCGGGGTCTATCGGAGATTAAGGGGGGGAAGAAACAGTAAATACACAACAAGCATAAAAAAACAGATGCATGACAAGACGGATGAAATGTTAACGGTGTTCTAACGCAGTGCAATGCACATTGCTCGAAACGGAAATTCATCTGAGGATGAACTACCGGCTCCGGATGATTACCGGACAGGGTGTCCGAAGGGGGAAGGATCAAGCCGGAGGTGTCGTGGGTAACCGTGCTAGTTGATCTATTCCGAGAAACATTCGTGTTCGGAATAAATTCATCCGGGCACTCTAACAGTACCGGAAAATTTATCGGACAAACGGTCCGGAGGGGGATGTTCGATGTTCGGTATGTTAGAGGGGGGTGGTAGACATACGGATAGCGTATTCTTATTCGTTATATTTTTCTGATCAATTTTCATGTATAAAGTTTTTGAATCCGAGTTACGGTTTAAAGGATATTCAAATTCAAAGTTTAAATCATTTTAAATCAATTTCTAATTTATTTTTATTATTAAATAGAACATTATCCATAGAGAGGGTTGACCAGGTCAAACTGACAGAGGGGACCCACCTGTAAGGTTGACTGGTCAACTGACCAGAGGGTCCCACATGTCAGCCTCTAGTTATTTAATTAAATCTTTATTTTTATTCCAAAATCCTCTGGGTCCACATGTCATACACAGTACACTAATAAATCAATTAATTTATTTAATTAACCCAGGGGGGCCACTTTTCATACTCAGTGGGGGAGTTATCTCCTTCATTAGTGCTAATCACTCGGGCGGGTCCCACCAGTCAGTGAGCCAGCCCGGGCTGTGCTCGCCGGCGGCGGCACAGGACGGCGGCGAGGTCGGCCCTGCCGTCGACTGGGGCCACGGGAGGGGCTGGGGCTGGGCGCGTTCGACAGAGGGGAGAACAGCGCGTCGAATTGTGGCCGTAGCAGCGACCGGGGGTGGCCGGAGTGAAGCTCGCCGTCGACAATGGCGGAGGCAGCGCTCGGGTCAAATGGAAATCGGGGGTACGGGGCGAAATCGAGCGCGCAACTCATCTTAACCGAACCTATGCTCTACCAGGAACACAGTGGTGCAAGCGACGTGAGCTGCGGGGGACCCTAGTGGCGACGGCGACGATACACAACGGCGGCCGGAGCAGAGCAAAAGGGGGCGGCGTAGTACAGACCAATGGGCGACAACGTGGCATTGGCGGCGGCTTAGAAGCTCACCAGCGACGTGCAGACAGTGGCAGTGGGCTCGGGGACGGCTCGCAGTCGCCGGAATTGCTCGCCGATCCCGCCGGAGTTGAGGTTGAAGTCGGAGTCGATTCGCAGCGTACAGGGGCGCCCGGGCCGAATTCGCTGCAGTAGGTGATGTGGTCGACGAAGGCGAAGAAGCTGGACACGGCGAGGAGGCGGAAGGGGTTCACTGGCCGCGTGAACCCACGGACATGGGGACGGCGGAGGAACTCGGGTTTTACCCCGACGACTGTGAGAGGAGGAGGAACAGGAAAAGGAGGCAGGGGTGTCCAGAGGGAGGTTGGGGCTCGGCCTTATCCTCCCCGCGGCACAGTGGAGGTGGCGGCAGCCGGCAGGAACTACGACCACAGCGGTGGTTCCACGGCGACAGGGCAGTTGGGGATGTGAGGGGAGTAGGTAGGGGAAGGGGGTTTGGGCCGGGGTGGGCCGGAGGGGGTATTGCCCATGGGCGTAGGTTAGTTGGGTTGTTTTCTGTTTTTATTTTTCCTTTTTGTTTTCTATATTTTTTATTTGTTTTACTAACCTAGGCATTTTTGTAAAATATGTTAGGTGCCTCAAAATTGGAATAACAGTATATAGCAGTGCCACAAAAGTTTTTGCAGCAAAAGAAAAACATTAGATATTTATTTTAAATATTAAATGCCCAAAGTAAGGGTTTTAACCTACTGTTTGAATTGTTTGGAATTTTTTATAACTCAATAAATACCCAAAACCCATTTGGATTTGGTCCACTCAATATTTGTGATTTTATAAAAGTAGTTTCACAATTTTTGGAGAAAGTTTATTTGGACATGGTTTTATTATTTAATAATCCATCAAACGCATTTTGAACAAGATTGATTTGAATTCAATTCAAAGGGTATTTAATTTGATCTTGGAATTGTTTGGATTCAAGTTGACCAAGGTCCATGATCACATGACTTTCAACAATATCAAAAGAGAAGTTGAATTTGAACTGAACCAGGTTGATCAAACAAAAATTTTGAACAGTAATGATCAACAGTAATGGTGATTATTGTTCACTGACAGTGAGAGTGTTACAAATGTCCCCCACTACAAGAATTCTCGTCCCGAGAATTTAAGGGGTAGCGAGGAAAAGATCGGGGTATTCATCGCGAAGGCGATCTTCGCGTTCCCAAGTGGCTTCATCTTCAGAATGATTCGACCACTGAACCTTGAGGAACTTGACGGTCTTGTTGCGGGTTCGGCGTTCAGACTAATCGAGAATGCGGCTCGGATGTCCTCGATAAGTCAAGTCTTGTTTCAGCTCGATCATATCATGCTCCACTTCGCGGATAGGATCCTTGAAGCAGCGACGGAGTTGCGACACGTTGAAGACATCGTGGACTTGGGAGAGGTTCGGCGGCAATTCCAACCGGTATGCCACGGGTCCACTCCTGGAAAGGATACGGAACGGGCCAATGTAGCGAGGAGCCAACTTGCCCTTGATACCGAAGCGATGAGTGCCCCTCATGGGAGTGACACGGAGGTAAGCGTATTCACCAGGTTGATACTCCATTTCACGGTGTTTGCGGTCATAATTTCTCTTCTGCCGAGACTGTGCGGCCTTGAGATTTTCTTGCACAATGCGAACTTGTTCTTCAACTTCTTGGACAAGATCCGGTCCGAAGTAGGGTCGTTCCCCAGTTCCTGACCAATTCAGGGGGGTTCGACATTTACGTCCTTATAGAACTTCGAAGGGGGCCATCTTCAAGCTAGCTTGATAGCTATTGTTGTACGAGAATTCTGCGTACGGGAGGGCATTCTCCCATTTCATGCCGAAAGAAAGGACACAAGCGCGAAGCATGTCTTCCAGCACTTGATTGACTCGTTCAACTTGGCCTTGCGACTGGGGGTGATAAGCGGTGCTGAGATTCAGACGAGTCCCGAAAGCGTCCATGAAAATATTACAGTATCGTGAGGTGAAAATGCTGCCACGGTCTGAACTGATCTCCATCGGAATACCGTGGAGTGATACAATTCGGGAGATATACAAGTGTGCTAACTGACTAGCAGTGATCGTCTCCTTGACCGGCAGGAAGTGGGCAATCTTGGAGAATCGGTCGATGACGACAAAGATGGCATCGTTACCCTTCTGTGACTTAGGAAAACCGGTGACGAAGTCCATTTCAACTTTGTCCCACTTCCAATCAGGAGGAGGGAGTGGTCGCAACCAACCAGCAGGTTTTTGATGTCCGGCTTTGACGCGACTGCAAACGTCACATTGAGAAACATAGCGGGCGATGTCTTGCTTCATGTAAGGCCACCAGTACCGTTGACGAAGGTCTTTATACATCTTGGTACTGCCAGGGTGGATTGACAAGGGAGAATTATGGGCTTCTTCCATGATATCTGGACCACAGTTAATGAGGGTCGGGCTCACAGGAACTACTAAGCGGCCCTTGAAGTACACCGTATCACCATCATCAGCATCAATGGTAAAAGAGGAGGGTTTTCCTTCTGCGATGTCCTGCTTGATCTTCACAATGTCAGGGGCCAGAGATTGTCTACTCTTGATGAGGGCGTCGAGCTTTGACTCGAGAACCAGGTTATTGACGTAACCTTGAGGAACAATCTCGAGATTCAACTTGCGAAACTCTTCATACAGAAGTGGTTGCTGCACCTGAACCTCAAGTTCAGAACAGTAAGCTTTGCGGCTCAAGGCATCGGCCATCACATTAGCCTTGCCCGGGGTATACGAAATATCCATGTTGAAGTCGGCTATTGTCTCGAGCCATCGTTGTTGACGAAGATTCAGGTCTGGCTGAGTAAACAGGTACTTCAGACTTTGGTGATCGGTGTAGACCTCGCAACGATTACCGACGAGGTAATGTCGCCACAGATTCAATGCATAAATTACTGCTGCCAATTCGAGATCATGTGTTGGGTATTTGTCTTCGTGAGCACGCCACTGACGAGAGCCATAAGCAATCACCTTGCGCTCTTGCAATAGGACACAGCCTAATCCTTGACGAGACGCGTCGCAATATATCACGAAGTCCTTCTGAGTATCAGGCGGCGCGAGCACCGGGGGAGAAGTTAGCCTGTCCTTGAGTGCTTGGAAACTTTCTTGACATTTATCTGTCCACTCAAACTTGACGCCTTTGTGAAGCAGATTAGTCAGAGGCCTGGCAATCTTGGCGAAATTCTCGACGAAACGGCGGCAATAGCTAGCGAGCCCGAGGAAACTGCGGACTTGCTTGACGGTCTTGGGAGGAGTCCAGTCAAGAATAGCCTGGATACGTTCTGGGGTGACGGCAATGCCATCCTTGGAAATCACATGACCAAGGTAGGTTACTTCGGGAAGCCAGAACTCACACTTAGAATACTTGGCGTAGAGTTTGTGTTCTCGAAGCATCTCCAGTATAAGCCGAAGATGTTCAACATGTTCTTCTTCATTCCTGGAATATATCAATATATCATCCAGATAAACCACGACGAACTGGTCGAGGTACTCCATGAAAATATAATTCATCAATCTGGAGAAGGTGGCTGGAGCATTGGTTAAGCCAAAGGACATGACAATGTACTCGTATGAACCATAGCGTGTAATGAAGGCTGTCTTCGGAATGTCCTCATCACGGACTCGGATTTGGTGATAACCCAACCTCAAGTCGAGTTTAGAAAACACCTTGGATCCGGCAAGTTGATCATACAGATCGTTGATCCGAGGAAGTGGGTATTTGTTCTGGATGGTGGCTTGGTTGGCCGATAATCTTGGACCAATCGGTTTGTCCCATCGCTCTTCTTGAAAAAAAGCGAAGGTGCTCCCCAAGCTGAGGAACTGGGGCGAATGAATCCCTTCTGAAGTGCCTTATCGATTTCCTCCTTAAGTTCAAGGAGTTCATGTGGCGGCATCTTGTAAGGGCGCTTGGCAATAGGAACAGTGCCTGGCTTCAAGTCGATGACGAATTCAACTTCTCTGATCGGGGGTATTCCCGGCAGTTCTTCGGGGAAGACGTCGGGAAAGTCGCGGACGACCGGAACGTTCTCAATTCCTTCGAGGGGGGCGGCATTCAAAGCATTCATCATAAATATCTGTTTTTCAGCATTACGGGTAACCCGGGTGGTGTGGTTAACAATCTCGCCAGAGGGGTGAAAAAGTTGGAAAGACTTGGTGCCACAATAGAGTGCAGCATCGTGAAATTTCAACCAATCCATTCCCAGAATGAGGTCTATTGTGGAAGACATCAGGATTATGGGGGAAGCATGGAATTCAATTCCTTCAATTTCAACGATGGTTTCGAGCACTACCTTGGTGGTTCGGCATTGGCCTATCGGGGTGCGACAATGCAAATGCTTCCGACATAAATGAATGCGATGCTCCTGTATCAAATAAAACAGTAGCAGGTACGGAATTAACGAGAAGGGTACCCATCACGGTAGCGGGTTGTTGTTGAGCTTCTTCAACATTGACGTGGTTAGCATGTCCACGAGCATAAGTGGCAGACCCAGTATTATAGTTGGGGGTCATGTCGTTGCCCCGACCATTTCCACGGCCAGCGGGGTGAACTACCAGTTGCTTCTATTTCTGGGGGCACTCTCTGAAAAAATGCCCCGGTTGGCGGCACGTGAAGCATAATCCATCTTGAGGACGAAGGGGTGTAGAATTGGGTGGTGCAGGCAGAGCTCTTGGCATCTGCGGTGGCGGAGGCAGACGGGGTGCAGCATAAGAAGGGCTTGGAGCAGGGACAGCTGAATGGGTCACACTGGTAGGGAGCCAGATACGACACTTCTGCGTTGCGCCCAAAGATGAGCCAACCTCACGATAACGCTTCAGAGAGTTCTTGTGCTCCATCTGGGCAGTCTCGACGGTGATAGCCTTGTTCACCATGGTGGAGAAGTTGGCGAAATCATGAACGGCAAGAGCGAGCCTGAGGTCTGGGTTGAGGCAACGACGGAACTTCTGCTGCCTGCGAGCATCAGTGCTGATCTCTCCTTCCGCATAGCGAGAGAGGTTGAGCAACTCGCGCTGATAGGCTTCAACAGTCATGTCGCACTGAGTGAGGTTACGAAATTCTTCCGCCTTACGATCCATGATCCCCTGAGGAATGTAGCGGGCGCGGAAGGCAGACTGAAATTCATCCCAAGTGATGACTTCTTCAACTGGCAGGGAACGCTTGTGGGTGCTCCACCACTGAGCAGCGGCGCCTTTCAGATGATAAGACGCAAAGTTCACATAGTCGGCTGGATCGACATTAGCGGACTCCAGCTCATGAGTGATGTCGCGAAGCCAGTCATCAGCATCCAACGGCTGAACAGTGTTCCGGAACATAGTGGGGTTGAGGCGGGTGAAGTCGTGCAGAGTCAAGGTGGCATGCTGATGGTGGTGCCCATTCTAATTCGGCTGGGGGAATTGAGCCATGACATTCTGCATGAACTGACGGTTCATCTCGAACTGCTGCATCATCGCGGCCATGTAATCCGGCGGCAGAGGTGGGTTGTTGGCACCACGACCACGACCACGACCACCACGACCAGCCATCCTGCTAGAATTTAACAGGGGTATTTCAGTGATGAAAATTTAACGAGATACCAGAATCAAGCCTGAAGTAAAACGACAACGAAAAGGAGGCACATATATATATAGGAGTAGTCATATAAGACATACACATTCGCACATAGAGTCAATAGAAAATCGGGCAGCGTAACGTCGTAGAAATTAAGGAAAAAGGACTCACTAGGCGGCGCGCAGGCCGCGGTAAGGATTACACGACGCGACATAGATTCCACTATGTCAATCAAGCCGCAAGAAAATTGTTGGCCACAGGAGTTAATGCCAGAGAACGCGCGGCCTGCCCAGAATGAGAATGGGATCCGCGGTCCGGGACCTGGGGTATGACTCCTGCGACACGACTTAATCAATGGGGGGAAGCACCAAAAACGCCAGGTGGAATCAAGAGAACGTGATCCTAATGTCAGATTTTGTAAAACTTACCAGCAAGGATAAGAGAGCAGATTCCCAGAGCATAGGTAAGGAGAAAAGGATCCTAATACCATAGATATCACACGTAGTGACATCGATGTGGGCCCGTAAGCCAAATATTAAGTTAGCAAAATAGTTTTTCAAAGTCTAGACTCAACTTCGACCAGGTAGTGGTGGGGTGGCTTCCTACAGGCAGTCGGCTCTGATACTAACTTGTGACGCCCCCAAAATCAATCCGTGTACAGTAATCATACATGCAAGGTACACGACTGAGATTAGGGTGCCACGGTGATAATATCACAGCACAACACTTAACACAAAAGGATAAACAATTATGTTACAATAGAGGGGGTCACGCGGACCCGAATACATAAGTCATACAAGCCATAATATCTGAGTATAGACATAGTTAGTCAAGTTTTGCCTTAAGAAGGCTAGCACAAATCACATCAGAGATACAGATCGAAAAGGCGAGGCCTCCTGCCTGGGATCCACCGAACTACTCCTGGTCAACGGGGAACTCGACGTCGTAGTAGGCGCCTCCGGGGTACTCCTGCTCCTGGGCTCCAACGTCGGCTGCAGCGGCCGATCAGGAAAAGCGAAAAGGGGGAAATAAAGCAAAGGTGAGTATCTAGCATACCCGCGAGTCTTACGTCCGCTACTAAGCATTATGCATTGTATCAACGGAAAGAAGGGGTTGTATATAGTGGACTGTAAGACAGAAATCCAGAGCAAGGGTAAGAAGCTTGGCCTAACGAAGACTAGCATCTTTCGACGATGTCTTGCAGCATGAGGTAAGAATCAGCCAACAGTTTATGTAAAGCATAAAGTAACAATGCACCAGAAGTTGCTGCAACATTGTATAATAATAAGTTGTAATAATTAACAATGCCTCCGAGTTCACCTCCTCGACATCCCCGCGAGGAAGAAAACCCGGAACCATACAGTTTAATAATAATAGTTTCTTGTGGTAAGATCCAGCTTCAGCATAAAGCTTCCTGTTACCGTGGACACGGCTATCCGAATAGACTAATCTTCCCTGCAGGGGTGCACTTGTGTTACGCTACACACACGGATCTCCAGGGTGGCGGGAACCTTGTTAGGGAACGCTCCACCGAGGCTATCCGACACTTCATAGCCCATCTTTCAAACTCAACAGAGAGGCCATCCGCCGGTCTAAATTCTAAGTACGTCGGGCCTTGGACCCCAACCCGAACGTACTCCTGCACGGTGCGTGGCTGGCCGGTGAAGTTGAAGCAAATCCAAATAAGACACCACCGCGCGAGCAATAAGACAACACCACTTCCCGGCGCAGGCCGCGGTACTGCTGACGTCTGAAGAGTCCTCGGACGACACTACGAAGCAGAGGAGCCCATAACTCGTAATTCCCAGGGGTAGGTAGCGCGTACATGGCATATAGCCAACTCAAGACATTCACTGAACCATTTAGCATTTTAATTAACCTGCGTGACAACCGTTATCGTTGCCTCGACTTAACTGACCCGCGGACAACGACAGCAGCCAGGACCACTAGTACATCGGTGCCTGCCCCGTCGTCCCACCAAGTCACTGCGGTTACCAACAAGGTGAACCGTCTCCTTACCTTGTCTCGCGTGTGCTCCTGGAGGAGCTCGACTTTCGTGGTTTGGTAACTCTCGCGGCCAATGATCAGGGGCCAAGCACACCGGTACACTGGACGTACCCTCCCTGTCGTCCCGTCGCAATACCTCTCGCGGGCACCGCTGGGTCGCCCGACTTCTTACCTAAAGGACAACCGTTTACAGGACCCTATGGCGGCAAGACAAAGTCAGCCTCGAGTGGAGTACAAGGATTACTCCTTGATAGCTCACACTTGAGGTGACTAGGCATAACCCAGATAGGGGCCTTAGACGGTGTCTGCATTGTACCGTACCTGTGCAGTTATAATATTTGTATCCGCGTTCACTCCCCTAAGTGATCACGGCCCTTTATCTAATCCTAACTAACAATGCGCAGGGCTCACTGCTGAATAATGCATAATAATAATAACAGGCGGCATAGGATAAAGGAAGGCACATCAAGGGGTGACAATGACAGGTTATGCAATTGAATAGGTAAGAAACGTAGCCGCAGCAGTAACAATGCCTAGTGCAAGAAATGTACGGAAAGATAGGGGATATCTGGGGAAGAGAATGGCTCTGCTTGCCTGGAAGCTCGACGGTAGTAGTAGGGTCGTCGAAGAAGTAGTCGTACTCAGCAGCGGCGTAGTCGACGGCAGCAGCGGGGTCTATCGGAGATTAAGGGGGGGAAGAAACTGTAAATACACAGCAAGCATAAACAAACAGATGCATGACAAGACGGATGAAATGTTAACGGTGTTCTAACGCAGTGCAATGCACATTGCTCGGAACGAAAATTCATCTGAGGATGAACTACCGGCTCCGGATGATTACCGGACAGGGTGTCGTGGGTACCGGACAAACATAAGGGGGGTGTATCCGTGCTAGTTGATCTATTCTGAGAAACATTCGTGTTCGGAATAAATTCATCCGGGCACTCTAACAGTACCGGACAATTTATCGGACAGACGGTCCGGAGGGGGATGTTCGATGTTCGGTATGTTAGAGGGGGGTGGTTGACATACGGATAGCGTATTCTTATTCGTTATATTTTTTTGATCAATTTTCATGTATAAATTTTTTGAATCCGAGTTACGGTTTAAAGGATATTCAAATTCAAAGTTTAAATCATTTTAAATCAATTTCTAATTTATTTTTATTATTAAAACAAAACATTATCCACAGAGAGGGTTGACCAGGTCAAACTGACAGAGGGGACCCACCTTTAAGGTTGACTGGTCAACTGACCAGAGGGTCCCACATGTCAGCCTTTAGTTATTTAATTAAATCTTTATTTTTATTCCAAAATCCTCTGGGTCCACATGTCATACAAAGTACACTAATAAATCAATTAATTTATTTAATTAACCCAGGGGGGCCACTTGTCATACTCAGTGGGGGTTTTATCTCCTCCATTAGTGCTAATCACTCGGGTGGGTCCCACCAGTTAGTGAACCAGCCCGAGCTGTGCTCGCCGGCGGCGGCACAAGACGGCGGCGAGGTTGGCCCTGCCGTCGACTGGGGCCACGAGAGGGGCTGGGGCTGGGCGCGTTCGACAGAGGGGAGAACAGTGCGTCTAATGGTGGCCGTAGCAGCGACCGGGGGTGGCCGGAGTGAAGCTCGCCGTCGACAATGGCGGAGGCAGCGCTCGGGTCAAATGGAAATCGGGGTACGGGGCGAAATCGAGCGCGCAACTCATCTTAACCGAACCTATGCTCTACCAGGAACACAGTGGTGCAAGCGGCGTGAGCTGCGGGGGTCCCTAGTGCCAACGGCGACGATACACAGCGGCGGCCGGAGCAGAGCAAAAGGGGGCGGCGTAGTACAGACCAATGGGCAACAACGTGGCATTGGCGGCGGCTTAGAAGCTCACCAGCGACGTGCAGACGGTGGCAGTGGCATCAGGGATGGCTCGCAGTCGCCGGAATTGCTCGCCGATCCCGCTGGAGTTGAGGTTGAATTCGGAGTCGATTCGCAGCGTACAGGGGCGCCCGGGCCGAATTCGCTTCGGTAGGTGATGTGGTCGACGAAGGCGAAGAAGCTGGACACGGCGAGGAGGCAGAAGGGGTTCACTGGCCGCGTGAACCCACGGACATGGCGACGGCGACGGAACTCGGGTTTTACCCCGACGACTGTGAGAGGAGGAGGAACGGGAAAAGGAGGCAGGGGTGTCCAGGGGGAGGCTGGGGCTTGGCCTTATCCTCCCCGCGGCACAGTGGAGGTGGGGGCAGCCGGCAGGAACTCCGACCACGGCGGTGGCGCCACGGCGACGGGGCAGGTGGGGATGTGAGGGGAGCAGGTAGGGGAAGGGGGTTTGGGCCGGGGTGGGACGGAGGGGGTATTGCGCATGGGCGTAGGTTAGTTGGGTTGTTTTCTGTTTTTATTTTTCCTTTTTGTTTTCTGTATTTTGTATTTGTTTTACTAACCTAGGCATTTTTGTAAAATATGTTAGGTGCCTCAAAATTGGAATAACAGTATATAGCAGTGCCACAAAAGTTTTTGCAGCAAAAGAAAAACATTAGATATTTATTTTAAATATTAAATGCCCAAAGTAAGGGTTTTAACCTACTGTTTGAATTGTTTGGAATTTTTTGTAACTCAATAAATACCCAAAACCCATTTGGATTTGGTCCACTGAATATTTGTGATTTTATAAAAGTAGTTTCACAATTTTTGGAGAAAGTTTATTTGCACATGGTTTTATTATTTAATAATCCATCAAAGGCATTTTGAACAAGATTGATTTGAATTCAATTCAAAGGGTATTTAATTTGAGCTTGGAATTGTTTGGATTCAAGTTGACCAAGGTCCATGATCACATGACTTTCAACAATATCGAAAGAGAAGTTGAATTTGAACTGAACCAGGTTGATCAAACAAAAGTTTTGAACAGTAATGATCAACAGTAATGGTGATTACTGTTCACTGACAGTGAGAGTGTTACAAATCTCCCCCACTACAAGAATTCTCGTCCCGAGAATTTAAGGGGTAGCGAGGAAAAGATCGGGGTATTCATCGCGAAGGCGATCTTCGCGTTCCCAAGTGGCTTCATCTTCAGAATGATTCGACCACTGAACCTTGAGGAACTTGACGGTCTTGTTGCGGGTCCGGCGTTCAAACTAATCGAGAATGCGGCTCGGATGTTCTCGATAAGTCAAGTCTTGTTTCAGCTCGATCATATCATGCTCCACTTCGCGGATAGGATCCTTGAAGCAGCGACGGAGTTGCGACACGTGGAAGACATCGTGGACTTGGAAGAGATTCAGCGGCAATTCCAACCGGTATGCCATGGGTCCACTCCTGGAAAGGATACGGAATGGGCCAATGTAGCGAGGAGCCAACTTGCCCTTGATATCGAAGCGATGAGTGCCCCTCATGGGAGTAACTCGGAGGTAAGCGTATTCACCAGGTTGATACTCCATTTCACGGTGTTTGCGGTCATAATTGCTCTTCTGACGAGACTGTGCGGCCTTGAGATTTTCTTGCACAATGCGAACTTGTTCTTCAGCATCTTGGACAAGATCCGGTCCGAAGTAGGGTCGTTCCCCAGTTCCTGACCAATTGAGGGGGGTTCGACATTTACGTCCGTATTGAACTTCGAAGGGGGCCATCTTCAAGCTAGCTTGATAGCTATTGTTGTACGAGAATTCCGCATACGGGAGGGCATCCTCCCATTTCATGCCGAAAGAAAGGATACAAGCGCGAAGCATGTCTTCCAGCACTTGATTGACTCGTTCAACTTGGCCTTGCGACTGGGAGTGATAAGCGGTGCTGAGATTCAGACGAGTCCCGAAAGCGTCCATGAAACTATTCCAGTATCGTGAGGTGAAAATGCTGCCACGGTCTGAACTGATCTCCATCGGAATACCGTGGAGTGATACAATTCGGGAGATATACAAGTGTGCTAACTGACTAGCAGTGATCGTCTCCTTGACCGGAAGGAAGTGGGAAATTTTGGAGAATCGGTCGATGACGACAAAGATGGCATCATTACCCTTCTGTGACTTAGGAAAACCGGTGACGAAGTCAATTTGGACTTTGTCCCACTTCCAATCAGGAGGAGGGAGTGGGCGCAACCAACCAGCAGGTTTTTGATGTCCGACTTTGACGCGACTGCAAACGTCACATTGAGAAACATAGCGGGCGATGTCTTGCTTCATGTAAGGCCACCAGTACCGTTGACGAAGGTCTTTATACATCTTGGTGCTGCCAGGGTGGATTGACAAGGGAGAATTATGGGCTTCTTCCATGATATCCGGACCACAGTTGATGAGGGTCGGGCTCACAGGAACTACTAAGCGGCCCTTGAAGTACACCGTATCACCATAATTAGCATCAATGGTAAAAGAGGAGGGCTTTCCTTCTGCGATGTCCTGCTTGATCTTCACAATTTCAGGGGCCAGAGATTTTCTACTCTTGATGAGGGCGTCGATCTTTGACTCGAGAACCAGGTTATTGACGTAACCTTGAGGAACAATCTCGAGACTCACCTTGCGAAACTCTTCATACAGAAGTGGTTGCTGCACCTGAACCTCAAGTTCAGAACAGTAAGCTTTGTGGCTCAAGGCATCGGCCATCACATTAGCCTTGCCCGGGGTATATGAAATATCCATGTTGAAGTCGGCTATTGTCTCGAGCCATCGTTGTTGACGAAGATTCAGGTCTGGCTGAGTAAACAGGTACTTCAGACTTTGGTGATCGGTGTAGACCTCGCAACGATTACCGACGAGGTAATGTCGCCACAGCTTCAATGCATAAATTACTGCTGCCAATTCGAGATCATGTGTTGGGTATTTGTCTTCGTGAGCACGCCACTGACGAGAGCCATAAGCAATCACCTTGCGCTCTTGCAATAGGACACAGCGTAATCCTTGACGAGACGCATCGCAATATATCACGAAGTCCTTCTGAGTATCAGGGGGCGCGAGCACCGGGGGAGAAGTTAGCTTGTCCTTGAGTTCTTGGAAACTTTCTTGACATTTATCTGTCCACTCAAACTTGACCCCTTTGTGAAGCAGATTAGTCAGAGGCCTGGCAATCTTGGAGAAATTGTCGACAAAACGGCGGTAATAGCTAGCGAGCCCGAGGAAACTGCGGACTTGCTTGACGGTCTTGGGAGGAGTCCCGTCAAGAATAGCCTGGATACATTCTGGGGTGACGGCAATGCCATCCTTGGAAATCATATGCCCAAGGTAGGTTACTTCGGGAAGACAGAACTCACACTTAGAATACTTGGCGTAGAGTTTGTGTTCTCGAAGCTTCTCCAGTATAAGCCAAAGATGTTCAGCATGTTCTTCTTCATTCGTGGAATATATCAATATATCATCCAGATAAACCACGACGAACTGGTCGAGGTACTCCATGAAAATATAATTCATCAATCTGGAGAAGGTGGCTGGAGCATTGGTTAAGCCAAAGGACATGACTGTGTACTCGTATGAACCATAGCGAGTAATGAAGGCAGTCTTCGGAATGTCCTCATCACGGACTCGGATTTGTTGATAACCCAACCTCAAGTCGAGTTTAGAAAACACCTTGGATCCGGCAAGTTGATCATACAGATCGTTGATCCGAGGAAGTGGGTATTTGTTCTGGATGGTGGCTTGGTTAATGGGCCGATAATCTTGGACCAATCGGTTTGTCCCATCGCTCTTCTTGACAAAAAGCGAAGGTGCTCCCCAAGCTGAGGAACTGGGGCGAATGAATCCCTTCTGAAGTGCCTTGTCGATTTCCTCCTTAAGTTCAAGGAGTTCATGTGGCGGCATCTTGTAAGGGCGCTTGGCAATAGGAACAGTACCTGGCTTCAAGTCCATGACGAATTCAACTTCTCTGATCGGGGGTATTCCCGGCAGTTCTTCGGGGAAGACGTCGGGAAAGTCGCGGACGACCGGAACGTTCTCAATTCCTTCGAGGGGGGCGGCATTCAAAGCATTCATCATAAATATCTGTTTTCAGCATTACGGGTAACCCGGGTGGTGTGGTTAACAATCTCGCCAGAGGGGTGAAAAAGTTGGAAAGACTTGGTGCCACAATAGAGTGCGGCATCGTGAAATTTCAACCAATCCATTCCCAGAATGAGGTCTATGGTGGAAGACATCAGGATTATGGGGGAAGCATGGAATTCAATTCCTTCAATTTCAACGATGGTTTCGGGCACTACCTTGGTGGTCCGGCATTGGCCTATCGGGGTGCGAACAACCATCGGTGGGTTCATCTTTTCCAATGCGAAGTTATGCGACAATGCAAATGCTTCCGACATAAATGAATGCAATGGTCCTGTATCAAATAAAACAGTAGAAGGTACGGAATTAACGAGAAGGGTACCCATCACGGTAGCGGGTTGTAGCTGAGCTTCTTCAACATTGACGTGGTTAGCATGTCCACGAGCATAAGCGGCAGACCCAGTATTATAGTTGGGGGTCATGTTGTTGCCACGACCATTTCCACGGCCAGCGGGGTGAACTACCAGTTGCTTCTGTTTCTAGGGGCACTCTCTGGAAAAATGCCCCGGTTGGCGGCACGTGAAGCATAATCCATCGTGAGGACGAAGGGGTGTAGCATTGGGCGGTGCAGGCAGAGCTCTTCGCATCTGCGGTGGCGGAGGCAGAAGGGGTGCAACATAAGACCGCCTTGGAGCAGGGACAGCTGAATGGGTCACACTGGTAGGGAGCCAGATACGACGCTTCTGCGTTGCGCCCAAAGATGAGCCAACGTCAAGATAACGCTTCAGAGAGTTCTTGTGCTCCATCTGGGCAGTCTCGACGGTGATAGCCTTGTTCACCATGGTGGAGAAGTTGGCGAAATCATGAACGGCAAGAGCGAGCCTGAGGTCTGGGTTGAGGCCACGACGGAACTTCTGCTGCCTGCGAGCATCAGTGGTGATCTCTCCTTCCGCATAGCGAGAGAGGTTGAGGAACTCGCGCTGATAGGCTTCAACAGTCATGTCGCCCTGAGTGAGGTTACGAAATTCTTCTGCCTTACGATCCATGATCCCCTGAGGAATGTAGCGGGCGCGGAAGGCAGACTGAAATTCATCCCAAGTGATGACTTCTTCAACTGGCAGGGAACGCTTGTGGGTGCTCCACCACTGAGCAGCGGCGCCTTTCAGATGATAAGACGCAAAGTTCACATAGTCGGCTGGATCGACATGAGCGGACTCCAGCTCATGAGTGATGTCGCGAAGCCAGTCATCAGCATCCAACGGCTGAACAGTGTTGCGGAACATAGTGGGGTTGAGGCGGGTGAAGTCGTGCAGAGTCACAGTGGCATGCTGATGGTGGTGCCCATTCTGATTCGGCTGGGGGAACTGAGCCATGATATTCTGCATGAACTAATGGTTCATCTCGAACTGCTGCATCATTGCGGCCATGTAATCCGGCGGCGGAGGTGGGTCGTTGGCACCACGACCACGACCACGACCACCACGACCAGCCATCCTGCTAGAATTTAACAGGGGTATTTCAGCGATGAAAATTTAACGAGATACCGGAATCAAGCCTGAAGTAAAACGACAACGAAAAGGAGGCACAGTTATATATAGGAGTAGTCATATAAGACATACACATTCGCACACAGAGTCAATCGAAAATCGGGCAGCGTAACGTCGTAGAAATTAAGGAAAAATGACTCACTAGGCGGCGCGCAGACCGCGGTAAGGATTACACGACGCGACATAGATTCCACTATGTCAATCACGCCGCAAGAAAATTGTTGGCCACAGGAGTTAATGCCAGAGAACGCGCGGCCTGCCCAGAATGAGAATGGGATCCGCGGTCCGGGACCTGGGGTATGACTCCTGCGACACGACTCAATCAATGGGGGGAAGCACCAAAAACGCCGAGTGGAATCAAGAGAACGTGATCCTAATATCAGATTTTTTAAAACTTACCAGCAAGGATAAGAGAGCAGATTCCCAGAGCATAGGTAAGGAGAAAAGGATCCTAATACCATAGATATCACACGTAGTGACATCGATGTGGGCCCGTAAGCCAAATATTAAGTTAGCAAAATAGTTTTTCAAAGTCTAGACTCAACTTCGACTAGGTAGTGGTGGGGTGGCTTCCTACAGGCAGTCGTCTCTGATACTAACTTGTGACGCCCCCAAAATCAATCCGTGTACAGTAATCATACATGCAGGGTACATGACTGAGATTAGGGTGCCACGGTGATAATATCACAGCACAACACTAAACACAAAAGGATAAACAATTATGTTACAATAGAGGGGGTCACGCGGACCCGAATTCATAAGTCATACAAGCCATAATATCTGAGTACAGACATAGTTAGTCAAGTTTTGCCTTAAGAAGGCTAGCACAAATCACATCAGAGATACAGATCGAAAAGGCGAGGCCTCCTGCCTGGGATCCACCGAACTACTCCTGGTCAACGGGAAACTCGACGTCGTAGTAGGCGCCTCCGGGGAACTCCTGCTCCTGGGCTCCAACGTCAGCTGCAGCGGCCGATCAGGCAAAGCGAAAAGGGGGAAATAAAGCAAAGGTGAGTATCTAGCATACCTGCGAGTATTACGTCCGCTACAAGGCATTATGCATTGTATCAACGGAAAGAAGAGGCTGTATATAGTGGATTGTAAGACAGAAATCCAGAGCAAGGGTAAGAACCTAGGCCTAACGAAGACTAACATCTTCCGACGATGTCTTGCAGCATGAGGTAAGAATCAGCCAACAGTTTATGTAAAGCATAAAGTAACAATGCAGCAGAAGTTGCTGCAGCATTGTATAATAATAAGTTGTAATAATTAACAATGCCTCCGAGTTCACCTCCTCCACATCCCCGCGAGGAAGAAAACCCGGAACCATACAGTTTAATAATAATAGTTTCTTGTGGTAAGATCCAGCTTCAGCATAAAGCATCCTGTTACCGTGGACACGGCTATCCGAATAGCTTAATCTTCCCTACAGGGGTGCACTTGTGTTACGCTACACGCACGGATCTCCAGGGTGGCGGGAACCTTGTTAGGGAACGCTCCACCGAGGCTATCCGACACTTCATAGCCCATCTTTCAAACTCAACAGAGAGGCCATCCGCCGGTCTAAATCCTAAGTACGCCGAGCCTTGGACCCCAACCCGAACGTACTCCTGCACGGTGCGTGGCTGGCCGGTGAAGTTGAAGCAAATCGAAATAAGACACCACCGCGCGAGCAATAAGACAACACCACTTCCCGGCGCAGGCCGCGGTACTGCTGACGTCTGAAGAGTCCTCGGACGACACTACGAAGCAGAGGAGCCCATAACTCGTAATTCCCACGGGTAGGTAGTGCGTACATGGCATATAGCCAACTCAAGACATTCACTGAACCATTTAGAATTTTAATTAACCTGCGTGACAATCGTTATCGTTGCCTCGACTTAACTGACCCGCGGACAACGACAGCAGCCAGGACCACCAGTACATCGGTGCCTGCCCCGTCATCCCACCAAGTCACTGCGGTTACCAACAAGGTGAACCGTCTCCTTACCTTGTCTCGCGTGTGCTCCTGGAGGAGCTCGACTTTCGTGGTTTGGTAACTCTCGCGGCCAACGATCAGGGGCCAAGCACACCGGTACACTGGTTGTACCCTCCCTGTCGTCCCGTCGCAATACATCTCGCGGGCACCGCTGGGTCGCCCGACTTCTTACCTGAAGGACAACCGTTTACAGGACCCTATGGCGGCAAGACAAAGTCAGCCTCGAGTGGAGTACAAGGATTACTCCTTGATAGCTCACACTTGAGGTGACTAGGCATAACCCAGATAGGGGCCTTAGACGGTGTCTGCATTGTACCGTACCTGTGCAGTTATAATATTTGTATCCGCGTTCACTCGCCTGAGTGATCACGGCCCTCTATCTAATCCTAACTAACAATGCGCAGGGCTCACTACTGAATAATGCATAATAATAATAACAGGCGGCATAGGATAAAGGAAGGCACATCAAGGGGTGACAATGACAGGTTATGCAATTGAATAGGTAAGCAACGTAGCCGCAGCAGTAACAATGCCTAGTGCAAGAAATGTACGGAAAGATAGGGGATATCTGGGGAAGAGAATGGCTCTGCTTGCATGGAAACTCGACGGTACTAGTAGGGTCGTCGAAGAAGTAGTCGTACTCAGGAGCGGCGTAGTCGACGGCAGCAGCGGGGTCTATCGGAGATTAATGGGGGGGAGAAACAGTAAATACACAGCAAGCATAAACAGACAGATGCATGACAAGACGGATGAAATGTTAACGGTGTTCTAACGCAGTGCAATGCACATTGCTCGGAACGAAAATTCATCTGAGGATGAACTACCGGCTCCGGGTGATTACCAGACAGGGTGTCCGGAGGGGGAAGGATCAAGCCGGAGGTGTCGTGGGTACCGGACAAACATAAGGGGGGTGTATCCGTGCTAGTTGATCTATTCCGAGAAACATTCGTGTTCGGAATAAATTCATCCGGGCACTCTAAGTACCGGACAATTTATCGGACAGACGGTCCGGAGGGGGGATGTTCGATGTTCGGTATGTTAGAGGGGGGTGGTAGACATACGGATAGCGTATTCTTATTCGTTATATTTTTCTGATCAATTTTCATGTATAAAGTTTTTGAATCCGATTTACGGTTTAAAGGATATTCAAATTCAAAGTTTAAATCATTGTAAATCAATTTCTAATTTATTTTTATTATTAAAACATAACATTATCCACAGAGAGGGTTCACCAGGTCAAACTGACCGAGGGGACCCACCTGTAAGGTTGACTGGTCAACTGACCAGAGGGTCCCACATGTCAGCCTCTAGTTATTTAATTAAATCTTTATTTTTATTCCAAAATCTTCTAGGTCCACATGTCATACACAGTACACTAATAAATCAATTAATTTATTTAATTAACCCAGGGGGGCCACTTGTCATACTCAGTGGGGGTTTTATCTCCTCCATTAGTGCTAATCACTCGGGCGGGTCCCACCAGTCAGTGAGCCAGCCCGAGCTGTGCTCGCCGGCGGCGGCACAGGACGGCGGCGAGGTTGGCCCTGCCGTCGACTGGGCCACGGGAGGGGCTGGGGCTGGGCGCGTTCGATAGAGGGGAGAACAGCGCGTCGAATGGTGGCCGTAGCAGCGACCGGGGGTGGCCGGAGTGAAGCTCGCCGTCGACAATGGCGGAGGCAGCGCTCGTGTCAAATGGAAATCGGGGGTACGAGGCGAAATCGAGCGCGCAACTCATCTTAACCGAACCTATGCTCTACCAGGAACACAGTGGTGCAAGCGGCGTGAGCTGCGGGGGACCCTAGTGCCGACGGCGACGATACACAGTGGCGGCCGGAGCAGAGCAAAAGGGGGCGGCGTAGTACAGACCAATGGGCGACAACGTGGCATTGGAGGCGGCTTAGCAGCTCACCAGCGACGTGCAGACGGTGGCAGTGGGCTCGGGGACGGCTCGCAGTCGCCGAAATTGCTCGCTGATCCCGCTGGAGTTCAGGTTGAAGTCGGAGTCGATTCGCAGCGTACAGGGGCGCCCGGGCCGAATTCGCTGCGGTAGGTGATGTGGTCGACGAATGCGAAGAAGCTGGACACGGCGAGGAGGCGGAAGGGGTTCACTGGCCGCGTGAACCCACGGACATGGCGACGGCGGCGGAACTCGGGTTTTACCCCGACGACTATGAGAGGAGGAGGAACGGGAAAAGGAGGCAGGGGTGTCCAGGGGGAGGCTGGGGCTCGGCCTTATCCTCCCCGCGGCACAGTGGAGGTGGGGGCAGCCGACAGGAACTCCGACCACGGCGGTGGCGCCACGGCGACGGGGTAGGTAGGGATGTGAGGGGAGCAGGTAGGGGAAGGGGGTTTGGGCAGGGGTGGGCCGGAGGGGGTATTGCCCATGGGCGTAGGTTAGTTGGGTTGTTTTCTGTTTTTCTTTTTCCTTTTTGTTTTCTGTATTTTGTATTTGTTTTACTAACCTAGGCATTTTTGTAAAATATGTTAGGTGCCTCAAAATTGGAATAACAGTATATAGCAGTGCCACAAAAGTTTTTGCAGCAAAAGAAAAACATTAGATATTTATTTTAAATATTAAATGCCCAAAGTAAGGGTTTTAACCTACTGTTTGAATTGTTTGGAATTTTTTGTAACTCAATAAATACCCAAAACCCATTTCCACTTTGGAATAGGCAAAGGTTGGAGTGTGCCAGCAGGTATTTGGTGTTCTGCCTTAATGCGACGACAAACATCAAATTCGGCAACAAATCGAGCAATGTCTCTCTTCATCCTAGTCCACCAAAATCTCTGGCGTAGATCTCGGTACATTTTTGTGCTACCGGGATGAATCGAGAGGGGTGTATCATCGGCTTCTGTGAGGATGAGTTGCCTTAGATCTCTATTCTTAGGTACTACCAAACGATTTTCAAAGAATACCGTTCCTTTACTATTTGTGGAGAAAAATTTAGCAACTCCGCTAGCAATGTTCTCCTTGATCCCGCGAACACCTCGTGCACACCTTTGGGGAACTATGATGTGATCCTCAAGGGTTGGTTTCGCCACCAAGTTACAAAGAAATCCATGAGGAACTATCTCAAGATTGAGCTTGCGAAATTCCTCATGCAGAAATGGTTCATATTGCTGTAACATGAGGTTGTTACAATACGACTTACGACTTAGTGCATCAGCCATGACATTGGCTTTTCCTGGGGTGTAAGAAATTCCTATGTCATAATCTTTTATCAACTCTATCCAGCGTATTTGCCTGAGATTAAGATCTGGCTGGGTGAATATATATTTGAGGCTTTGGTGGTCGGAATAGATCTCACAACGATTACCAAGGAGGTAATGTCGCCAAGTCTTCAGGGAATGAACTACGGCAGCGAGTTCAAGATCATGGGTAGGATAGTTCTCTTCATGTGGATGCAACTGGCGTGAAGCATAAGCTACCACATGTCTATCTTGCATAAGTATGCATCCTAACCCTTGCCGTGAAGCATCACAAAAGATCTCGAAATCCCTTTTGGTGTCTGGAGGTGCAAGTACGGGTGCAGAAGTCAATCTTCTTTTTAGCTCTTGAAAGCTTTCCTCGCACTTGAGGGTCCATTGGAATTTCTTATCTTTATTGAGGAGTTCAGTTAGAGGCTTCGCAACTTTGGAGAAGTTCTCAACGAAGCGGCGGCAATAGCTTGCTAGGCCGAGAAAGCTCCTGACTTTCTTAACCGATTCAGGTGGAGGCCAGTCAAGGACGGCATGAACTCTCTCAGGATTGACTGCAACACCTTTCGCAGAAATCACGTGGCCTAAGTAGGTCACTTCTGGTAGCCAAAATTCACACTTGGAGAACTTGGCATAAAGGCGGTGCTCTCTAAGTTTCATCAATACCAACCTAAGGTGTTCTGCGTGCTCTTCTTCGTTCTTCGAGTAGATAAAGATGTCATCGAGGTAAACCACGACGAACTTGTCCAAATACTCCATGAAGATCGAGCTCATCATGCGTGAAAAAGTGGCGGGGGCATTGGTTAGACCGAAGGACATGACGGTGAACTCGTAAACACCATAACGAGTAGTGAAAGCCGTCTTGGGAATGTCCTCGTTTCGGATCTTGATTTGATGATAGCCTAATCTCAAATCCATCTTGGAGAATACAGAGCATCCAGCAAGTTGATCATAAAGATCATTGATCCTGGAAGTGGGTACTTGTTCTTTATCGTTGCTAGATTTAGCGGGCGATAGTCCACGCACATGCTTTCTGTTCCATCTTTCTTCGTTACAAACAGAACGGGGTAACCTCATGGCGATGAGCTAGGGAAGATGAAGCCTTTTGCCAACAAAGCTTCGAGTTGGATTTTCAGCTCAGCTAACTCACGTGGGGCCATTTTTTTATGGGCGTCTGGAAATTGGGGCGGTTCCTGGGGCAAGATCTACAATGAATTCTACACACCTGTCGGGTGGCTAGGCTTAAGGGGTTGGATATCTGGATAGCTTCCTAGAGGATGACCAAGGTTTACTAGGGGCTACAACAGATATGTCAGAGTAGCAAAGTACCCCAACACGATGGTCAGTGTGGTTCTTCTGGCTAGAAGTCATCTAAACTGGGAGGAAGAACTGCAAATGCATCAATATAGGTTTCTAGAAGAAAACCTACAACAAACTCTAGTGAACTTTCGGGCATGCCACCTAGAAGTTCTTCTAAAAGGACAACCGAAAAGGAGAGAAGTATTTTGCAAATGCATCAGATTATGAAGAAACCTGGAATGACTCGGACAGCATACCGGCTGTAATTGCAAGAGAAATGGAAATCTTCACAACATTTCAACAGCACTTACATAATAAGTCTCAAAATAGGAAGCACAACGACTCTAGACAACCGAACACAACTTTCCTACGGCTACAAGGAAGCAATCAGCGAGATGTTCTAGTAAGACTTAGATGAGCCTAGTCCTATCTTCCCGTAGAACTAGACGAGGGTGACTCAGAACTCAGAACGATGAGGGTAAGGAGAAAAAAGAAGCCTTACGTTGTTCCGTTATATACCCAGAGTAACTATATAACTATAGAGTGCTAGACTCGACTTCGACCAAGGGTTGAATAATCCTACAGACAGTCCTTCTCTGATTCCAAGTCTGTCTGGACCTGGAATATGCGTATGTAATTCCAGTCACAACTCAATCACATGGAGAGCCGAGAGTCGTACCCACTTGTCTAAGCAGACAAGGCCAAGCACAAAACACTCTCGGAAAGCATCGTACGTGAGGGGCATCCCATCCAGGCCGGATGATCAACTGAGATGGGTCCTCATCGCCCGCTCACAAGTCTAAATGATTATGGGTGGTGAAATCCCATACTCATAGACAAGTCGCCTAAACCATGTTATCGATTGAATCATGACCCTTACATAAACAAACTCCAGCCCGATCACTTAGTCGGGGTCTAGGGCAGGCTCGATCATACAACAAAGTGTGCACGTGACAGAGTCACGAGAAATCGCATCGTGATGCCCCAAGCTGCGCACATCTAGGGGCCACTTGGTGTATAAAAGACCGCCAGCCAGATCACAACTAAGGTCTCGAAAACCCATACTAAGACATGCATATTATAAACATACACGCAGCACACATGCCTAGTATGAACAACATGTATCATCACATAACTCTACAAAGGGTATCTTTATTGACTTACACATAGATCATACAAAGATCACATGTCTGTGATCAACATTACATGATATAACGGAATCAAATTAGGTCTGAGTACAGACAAGTTTAACCAATGGCTTAGAGAAGCCTTGTAAACATACATGCCCTTCCACAATGGATCAGACTGCTGTCTGGAACTATATTACCAAGGTCAATGTCGACCTTCAGGAAGGTGACTCCATCAGGGTCCGGGTTCTCATCTAAAACATAGAATAAGAAAACGTGAGTACAAAGTCGTACTCAGCAAGACCTACATCAGAACTACACTACTCATGCTCAAGTATCAAGGTAAAGGGAGGTGGGGTTCAACATGCAGAAATGCTAGCTTTGACTTGGCTGGTCCCGTACTACGAGTACCAGACTTGAGGTAAGAAGCGTACACGAGTCCACTACCAAGTCTCCAACCAATACACCTCTATGGTTACTTCCTCGACTTCCCCACGAGGAAGCATACCATAGCACTCACGCTTATCTTGCGAGTTTTAGAAGTATCCATTCAAGTTGTCTAATAATCAAGCACAGTTTTCCAAGTAGTCCATGACCGCGGACGCGGCTATTCGAATAGATTTGTTGACCTTGCAAGGGTGTACCGCTGCACACACTTGACCATCGGTTACCGCCAAGTCTCGCCACCGTTCAAGAGGTGACAGCAAGAATGTTCACCACAACACTTCGCCCACAGCTCCGTTCTAGTCCAAGGAATCAACTGTTTGAGTTCCAAACCTAACTGGAGTTCCGGCCGAGCTTCCAGCCAGGACTCAAACCATGTAGGAACGACTGACAAGCCCACCTCGACGGATGGTTCTCCGGTTGACAAGCCATGTTCCACAAGCCCTACCATGAATGCCACATTTCATTTCCTTTATCTTTCTATGCATATGCCGAATGGAAATCCCGAACTAGTTGTGACTCCTAGACTTGGATCGGGGTGAGTTACTAGGTCGAGAGGGGTCAGTGATCCCAATGTGTGGTTGTACTCTTTATCTCGGATTACCATACAAGAACTCGGGCTTCAGACGGTGTTCAACGAGACAAGCCACTGTGTACTCCTACACAGCCTCCCATCGTTCACCTTGTATTAGGGTGGATTCACCAACACAGTTTCACTTTCATCAACACCATGTTCACCATCATCCCGACTCACATCAAAAGCAACCTCATTGTACCACTAAGCATGCAATAAGCAGTAACGGTTGCAGGGGCCACATGATATCAATCAACTCCTATGTCAGCTAGGATTGTGGTTTGCTTACTACTGTGTCAAGATGATAGGTCATGCATCGGATATGGGTTCAACTATGTGGTAGAATCGATACAAGGTGGTCTCCTAAACATGCATAAGAGAGACTAACAGGGAATTGGGATTTTATAGACATGATCAATGGGGTTTGCTTGCCTTGCTGACGTTACACGGGTCTTAACGGTGGTCTTCTTCTTCGGGGGTGATCACCGTCTCGGAACGACTGTCATCGGAGGCAATCATCAACAAGGGGGGACAACTTCGGAAGTAAAAAATGCACATGCACATCATAAGTGGTTCCATGTTGTGAATGGTACTGGTTTGTTGACAATTCAATTTAATTGAAGTTTATTGCAACGGATTTTCAAATTCAAACTCCAAATTCAAATTCAAATTAAGTCATATGCATGTTTGCTACTGTTCACCCATTTTAAAATGGTCAAACATCAAAACAAATTGCATATTCTTAATCCTTGCATTTTCTGATAATTTTTCATATATTATATGTCCAATTTGGAGTTAATATGAATTTTCTATGATTTATTGCAGTTTTGGCTATTTTCTGGATTTTTCTTATTTCTCTGGGATTAAATTTAATCTGGAAAACCTTTATTGCGTCATGCTTAGCTCACTGTGACGTCAGGGGGGGGGGACTGACTGGTGGGGTCGGCTGGTTAGTCTCACAGGGGGTTAATCCCCTCTGTTTTAAAAATAAACAGAGGTTATTAGGGGCAGGGTCCCACCTGTCAATGACTCCCGTGGGGGTTAGTGGTTAAACTAACCATGCCACGTCATGGCCTGCCGGCGGCTAGCCGCCGGTGGCTCCAGTGCGCGGCGGCTCTACTTGGGAGGGCGATTCCATCGATGATTTGCTGCGCTGAGACCACCTAGGGGTAGCCCATGCACGCGCGCGCCTCCTCGTGCATGCTGGCGACCACGGGGAGGTCCACGGAGACGGCGGCGACCTCAACGGCGGCGACAAAGACATGGCAGCGACATGGGCATCGCCTCAGTGCGCTAGAGGACCCGAGGATAGGTGCGTTCGATGCCTGCGGGCACGGCGGTTATAAAGGACGTGGTCTGGGCCACGTCTGCGTTGCGGGTGCTCGCCGACGAGCACCGCGGCGAAGCTGTACTCCGGCGTCATGGCGAACGGCGACGGAGACGCTGCGGGTTTCGAGGGGGTTAGGGTTGTGGCCAGAAGCTCACCAGGAGCACGTTGGAGAGGTCGGGAGAGGCGGAGGAGCGACGGAGGTGGCGAATCGACGACGACGAACTTGCGGCTCCGGCGGCGACTCGTTGATGCTGGTGTCGCTTCTGGTGCTTTCTCGGCACAATTCGAAGAGGGCTTCGACGAACACGACGTCGTTTCACGTGATGGACAAGGTGGCGAGGGCTGAGGAGCTCATCGGCCACGGGATTTCCACGGTGGTGCTCCGGCGTGCGCTCGGGCCGCGCGGGATTCGCGAGAGGGAGAGGGGGAGAGAGAGCCTGAGGAGGGGGAAAGGTGTTGCGGAGCTTCGGTTGTCTCCATGGTGCACTCAGGGGCACGGGAAGGCCCTAGGCGTGCCGCGGTGGCGTCGGCCGTGCTCTTCCCTCCAGCGAGCTGCTTGGCAGCGCGGGGAAGAAGACGACAAGGGGTGTCGTGGGCTGGGCCGGGGTAGGTTAGTTGGGCCTGTGGCCTGTGGGGTGGCCTGGGGGTTTTCTTTTCCCTTTTCTTCTGTTATTTCTTTTCTCTTTTCTTTTTTCTTCTTTTGTTTTGCTCTGGTAAAAATACCAAAGCATTTTATAAAAATGCCCAACTAGTTTTATAAATACTAGGTGACCAGTAGCTAGTCACTTTTAGGATTTGGGCATTTTTGAAATTCAATACATTTGAATTTCAAGTCAAATAGGGGTCAAATTTAATTTCCAAACCCTATTTGGAATTTTTGGCAAATCTTGGTTCATGCAGTGGGACCCACTTCACTTTATATGTGATCATGCATATTTATAAGACTTTTCAAAAATACTAGAGGAAATTTTTGGATGGCCATTTAATTAAATTCTTTAGGGCTTTTCTTTTCCCCAATTTTTGAATTTATTTTGAAATTTTCATATGATGCAAAGGACTCAAGCAACTCTAGCACTTACCCTAGTTGGGGTTCTGACAGAGTCCCACCAAAAGTGTAAACCCAAAGCAACAAACAACTGCATTAAAAAGAAGTTTGCGTAAAGTAAACAATCTTTGCAACCGCGGTTACAAGCACCGTTGTTTTCCCCCTTGTGGAAACAGCACATCCCCTAGAATCATGTTTCCGTCACTCAAGCGTGTCATCAGGGGGCATGAACCCACAATCGAGTGGAACGTTCCCTCTTGGAGTTACTACCTACTACTTGGCCAAAGCAATAAACATCAACTAAAAAAATGCAAGAATTACTTAGGAACAAAAATATAAAAGATAAGAACCAAACATATTACTCTATCACAATCTGAACATTATCTCATAATCCATCAGATCCCATCAAACTCAGCATAGCAATAGCAGAAAGATTACATATGTGCCTCGATCATGTAGGGCCGCTCACGAGGTCTAAACCATCAAGAACAAAGAGGGGAGGAGAACATCACATAGCTACTGATCACGGACCCATGGTCCAAAGGAAACTACTCACGGCACATCCAGGAAGCGTCCATGATGGAGGGGAAGCTCCCAGAGGTCGATCCTCCCTTCGGCAGGGTGCCGGGAAGAGGTCTGCTGGCGCTCCTGATCTTGGAAGCGCGGCGGCAGCGGAACAGAGGCGAGATCGTGAAAAAGGGTTATGTCTTCGGAAGTTTCATGTCACGGGAGATATATAGGCGAAGGGGGGCAGCCCCCCCTAGCGCGGCCAAGCCCTAGGCTGTCAGGACCCGGGGTTAGCATACGCAAGTCCCGCTACGACATAGTCATATGGAGAGCCGAGAACCGTACCCACTTGTCTAAGCAGACAAGGCCAAGCACAGAACGTTCTCGGAAAGCATCGTACGTGAGGGGCATCCCATCCAGGCCGGATGACCAACTGAGATGGGTCCTCATCATCCGCACACAAGTATAATGATATGGGTGATGGACTCCCATATTAAAAGACAAGTCGCCTCAACGATACTCTAGCCCGATCGCTTAGTCGGGGTCTAGGGCGGGCCCGATCATACATCAAAGTGTGCACGAGACAGATTCTCGAACAATCGCATCGCGATGCCCCAAACTGCGCACATCTAAGGGCCACTTGGTGCATGAAAGACCGCCAGCCAGATCACAACTAAGGTATCGAAAACCCGTACAAAGACATGCATGTTATAGAATACGTGCAGCACACATGCCTTGTATGAACAGCAGGTATCATTGCAATTCTCTACAAAGTATACATTTTATTGATAACTCTCACAGAGTGCACACAGAGATCACAAGCATGTGATCCAACATTACAACAGACAAGCGGAAGCAAAGTAGGTCTGAGTACAGACAAGTTTAACAAATGGCTTAAGAAGCCTTATTTAAACACAAGCCCTCCACGAGGGAACCAGTCGTCTGACTGGGACTACACTAGCTTGGTCTTCAGTCGTCGAGCTCGATGAAGAATCCACCTTCGGGGTCAGTGGGTTCATCTAAAACATAGAATAAGCAAACGTGAGTACAAATTCGTACTCAGCAAGACTTACATAGGAGCTATACTACTTATGCACAAGTATCAAGGTAAAGGGAGGTCGGGGTCAATTGCAGAAGTGCCAGCTTTGACTTGGCTAGTCCTGAACTACGAGTACCAGACTTGAGTTAAGAAGCATACACGAGTCCACTACATCTCCAACCAATTACACCACTATGGTGCCTTCCTCGACTTCCCCACGAGAAAGCAGGCCATAGCACTCGCACTTATCTTGGCAAGTTTTAGAAGTATCCTGTTCAAGTTGTCTAATAATAAAGCTAAGCTTTCCAAGCAGTCCTTAACCGCGGACGCGGCTATTCGAATAGTTTTGTTAACCCTGAAGGGGTGTACCGCTACACACACATTATCATCAGTTACCGCCTTTGTACTCGACACCGTTCAAGAAGTGTCGGCGAGGATGCTCACCACAACTGTTACCTCATAGCCGATCTAGTCCAAGAAAGCCGCCTACCTGGGTTGGCTACCACTATCGTGAACCCGGCCGGTTTACCGAATTGGACCCAGATGATATGTGCGTGGTGCATAAGCCGGTCTTGGTTGAGCCGTTCTCTCAGTTAGCAGCCAGGCCGCAAACCTACCAGAACTCCGAACTATTGCGACATCTGGACATCGAAAGGGATGAGTTAATATGTTGAGAGGGGTCAGTGAGCCCAATGTGTGGTTGTACTCTTCATCTTGGATCACCACATAAGAACTCGGACTTAGGGCGGTGTTCAACGAGACAACCCAACGTGTACTCCTACACAGCCTCTCATCATTCACCTTGTATTAGGGTAGATTCACCAAAACATTTCCACCAACATCAACATGATCACTACCATCCCGACTCACATATCAATAACATCATTGTATCACTCTAAGAACGCAATAAGCAGTAACAATTGCAGGGGCCACATGATATCAACCAACTCCTACAGTTGCTAGGATTGTGATTTGCTTACTACTATGACAAATGATAGGTCATGCAAAGGAATGGGTTCATCTATGCGGTAGAAACCTAGCATGGTAATCATCCTATACAATGCATAAGAGAGACATGAGAGGGAAGTGGGATTTTATCGACATGATCAATGGGGGTTTGCTTGCCTTGTTGACGAGGTTCGGGTTCAGGATCTTCAACGAAGGGGACTGCCTCCTGTTCCGGTTCCACTTCTACTCGACAAACAACAAACAAGGAAGCAATATAAATACAATGCACAATCACATGGTTGAAGGTTGAAACTTGATGTATATGCTTCTGATGTGTGGGGAATTTCCATTTAAAAGGAGTGTACTGCAAATGAATTGCAAATTCAAACTCCATTTGATTTATTGATGAATTTCAAATGCATTTGAATGCATGAAAGTTCATTTGAATTGGTTGAGCATGAATTGATGTTATAAAGGTGAGGTAAAGCCTCTGATGTGTGGATGAAACTATTTAAAAGAAGTGTGTTGCAAAGTCATTTGCAAATTCACTCCAAATTTGAATTTCAAAAGGATCCATATGCACATATGCCACTGTTCACCCATTTTAAAATGGTCAAACATGAAAACAAAGTCCATATTCAGAATCCTTGAATTTTTCTGATAATTTTAGACATATTATTTGCTATATTTGGAGTTAGGATGAATTAATTATGAATTTCCAAAGTTTAAGCTATTTTTTGCCTTTTCTGGAAATCTTTTAAATCGAAGAACCTTTATTGCGTCACTGCTGCGTCATGCTGACGTGGGGGGGGTCTGACCAGTGGGGTTGGCCTGTCAGCCTCTGGGTTAATTAACCCGGCTGGCTTAATTTAACCAGTGGCTAATTAAGCCACTAGGGCCTAGTGTCAGTGGCTAAGAGAGCTGGTTAGTGGTTAATCTAACCATGGCCACGTCATGGGCTGCCGGCGTCACCAGACGTGGCGGAGCTCACGGGGAAGGAGTTCTCGCCCACCATTTGGTGCGCCACTTGCACCAAATTGAAGCCCGTGCAGTCGCACGACGCAGGGAAGGTCCAGGCGTGTAACATCCAAAAATTCTCAGAATTTTGGAATGTTAATAAAATTAAATAGATGATGATTGGTTGCTTGATGTGTTTGATTTTCTCTGGGAATTAAAACTTTTTGGAGTTTATTGAATATTAAAAAGGGAGGGAATAAAAGGACTTTCCCTAATATTCATAATTGGTGTTTTTGGAATTTATTATTTTAAAACAAAACCAACAAAACAAAATGAGAGAAGGTAATATGACTCCTTCAACATATTAAAAGTTTGGAAAAGGTTTTAAATCTTTATGGAATTCTTTTGATTATTCAAAACATTTTTCAACTCAAGGAAATTCATTTGAGAGGATATAAAAGGAATTATCCCCATTTTTAATGTGTTGAAAAATAGTTTAAAATGTTTTTGGGAGACTTTTTAATTTTACCATGGGGTTATAAATATTTTCTAAAAATATTTTTGGAATTTATTTATGCTCCGGAAAAGTTTTTAAATCAATTTTCGGAGTTTTCGGTATTTTTAAAATGCCAGAAAAGTATTTAAAAATAAGTTGCAAAGTTTTTATTTTATTTTAATATTTTGGTCAAGCCAAATATTCAATTTTATTATTTTAAAAATATTGGCGAAGATGGAATTTTAAAATAAATTTCCTTGATTTTTCTAATATTGTTTTGGGCCTAATGGGCCTGGTCTGTTTTTTTTCCGCAGACCGATTTTGTATTTATCTCAGATTAAAAAAAAGAGGATTAGGGGCTGGCTATAAATAGCCCCGATTAGGGCTAAATTATTTTCCCTTAGCGTTTTAGGTTAGATCTAATTTAATCCGCGGGACCCGCCGCCGCCGACGTCATCGCCGGAGTTTCGCCGGAGCAACGCCGGAGTTGCTTTTTCGCGTTATTTTTCGAGGTAACTTCACGAGCCCTAGCCGCCGCCCGCGCCACCCACCGCGCCGCCTGCCGCCGCCGGGCGCCGCTCGCCAGAGCAGCCGGCCGGCCGCCGCCGCCGCCGCGCCAAGGGCCGCTGCCCGCGCCCGCGCGCCCCTGGCCCCGTACGTCCCTGGCCGCCCGCCCCGCCGCCCCTGGCCGCGCCCGCCCCTGCCGCCGGCCGCTCCTGGGCCGACCGGAGCTAGCCGGAGCTCCAAGCCCGTAGCCATGGCTGGCCCTCTGCGTCCCGTGCCCGTGGAGGAAGAAGGCTACTAGAAAAAAAAAGGATAAGTCAAACGCGTTTCGAAAAAGAACAAAAATTCCAGATCTGGATCCAAACCGCCCGGGGACCCGATCGCTTTTTTCAGAAAATTTTTATTTACGTACGGGTCCTTTTTTACAGTTGAGCACCCCGGTACCCCCGGTGTCACCCTGATAACGTTTTTGCAACTACTTTTTAACCGTAACTCGGAATTGGGCGATTCCAGTTGCGTTGCGACTGTATAGAAATTTTCTAGCCAGTAGACCAAGTGTTACAGAAGTTTGAAGTATTTAAATTTGGATCCCAAGCTGATCCAAATTTGAACTTCCGGCAGCCGTAACATTTTGTCGGTGCGCCCGTTTGCGCCGTTTATTTTTGCGTTGGATCACTCGTTCCATGTATCTTCCGTTTATATCATGTGTACAGAAAAATTCACAAGTTTATTGATCTGTTTAAATTCAAATTCAAATCAATTTTTCACTCGCTATGACCTGTGCTATAGTATTCCGTTTCACGTGATTCTTTTTGCATATTGGATCATATGAGACGTCCTATCGGCAATATCCACACACCATTCATTATTGCTATGATCTATACCTTGATTTCTATCCGTTGACTCTCTCGAGGTCACTTCCACCGATCACCTTCGAGCACATCCACACCTTTGCACTTTAAGGTTTTTGTTTTGTTGCTAAAACCTTTGTGTTTGTGTTATTGATCTTTTGTTTGTCTCGTTGTGATGTGTTTGCTTATTTGAGTTCCTTCGTTGCGATAGATTGCTCGGAGTGTGACGAATAGAGTTGACTGGAACGTGAGAGCGAAGATCTTCATCGATTGTATAGAGAAAGTGATGCTTTGACCATACTCATACCTATATTTTCTATATGCATTATGTTAAGAAATATCATCTTATTGCATGATAGGGAGTTTATTATTCTGTTGCTGCAAAACCAGTTAGGATAGCCACATGGCTTGACTTGTCTACCGTAGATCAACCTAGCCGTGTTGTTGCTTTATTGCTATGCTTTGTAGACGTGGTTTGGGTTGTGCAAATTCATGGAGTGCATGCGAGCTATGTTAATAACCTGTGTAGCAACTTTATAAAATAGAAATCACTTCTGGACGGGCGGGTTGCATCCCGGTAGTTGTGCCTTGTCTAAGGACAGTGCCGGGGTTAAATGCACCCAATGGTTGTTTTAGTGGTGAACCGGGTGCGTCATGGCAAGTACGCTCTAACGCAGTGGGCGCCGTCCAGGCTCAAAAAGATCAGTCAGGCAATATTACTAGTAGCTTCCGTGTACAACCACTGGCTATATGGGCTCTGGCTTAGCACGAGTACGTTGTGGGGAACCTGGCCCTGGTAGCTAGCTGATGTAGATGTGTGGTTAGGTGTACCGGCTACCAAAGGGTGGAGGCAACCTCTTCAGAAAGTCTTTGTCTCAATCTTCGGGATGAGTCCAGTGGGGAACGTGTACAACCTCTGCAGAGTGTATAAACTGATCATGATTAGCCGTGTCCACGGTTATGGACGAACTTTGACCAACTAGTCAGTACTGTTGATGAATGATCTTGACAGATGAACACTTAATAATAATTTGGTTGGGACAAGAGTAGCATGGGTTGTTGTGTGTTACAGGTAGAATTCAACTTAAAATTTTGACTAGTTTAGTTCAGGAGAAAATTTGCTTTCTGCAAAACTAAACCATAAGCCTTTCCTTTTAACTTACCTTGCATGTAGTTGTAGGTCCTTTATATAAACTTTTCCGTGTCACTTGCCGTACAAATCAGATGTACTGACCCGTTGTCGGGCTGTAACCTTCGGTGTTGCAGGTATTTCAGACGATCAGTAAGGTGCGTTTAGGGGTTGCGAGTCTACACTCAGCATGTTCGCATGTGGCTGTTGATGGACTCCACGTTATGTGCTTTTGCTTCCGCTATATTTATATTGAATAAGCTAGCCTTGAGCTATGCAACTTGTTATTTATTTACTCTGGATCAGACGTTGTAATAATGATGCACTTGTACTTTGATATACATCTATAATACTGTGTGTGCCAGCGAGTTCGATCCAGGGACTGGCACTTGAGGACAGAGACTTTAATTCTGTGTGAATTGGGTCGTTACAGATGGTATCAGAGCAGTGTGTTGACTGTAGGTCGTGACCCTAGAAAATGGATAGAAAAATGCATAGGAACAAGAATATTTTATCACTCTTTGATTACTTACTCTCTCCACTAGTATTTCTCATCTATTATTCATCTTCTAAAACTTCTCATCTTGTTTTACTATAAATACCCCTCTGAGTTTCTTACCCCTGAAGACAAGACATTTTAGAAGAACATCATCAACCTCGGGGATCAATTGGAGTTATGATTACCAGAACTAGAAGGAATAACCCACGGTGATCAATAAGTTTGACACCGCGAGAGGAACCTTTAAGATCAGCTTAGCTGAGAAGGATGAATCTTAGAATCAGACCACCACCTTTTATGTGAAGTTAGATGAACGAATTTCGCGTAGCATGATGAGATCGTATGTCTTGCACATATGACCCTACTCTAGGTGTTGTTTGTGTGTCTTGACTTTTGTGACTGTATGGTTGTGGTTATGTGTTACTGTCGAACGTAGGTGTTTTTTCCGCTTTCTTGTTTGAGTGCTTATGCTTGATGTTATCTTTAGTAGTTGTCTTGTGGGTGTTATAGTTTTGCCCTAACCCTGGTCGTATGGGTTTAATAGATGGAGTATGAAGTAGGACTCGCCTTCTCTGGGGCGATGTCGAGACTGAAGGTGGTGCAATGGATTCGTAATATGGAGGAGCACATGGAGAATAACAAGGTTGGAAGTGAGGACATGGTTCCCTATGCTATTAAGTACTTGGTAGAAGAGGCTGCTACTTGGTGGAGAATGCACCAAGCAATTGACGAATCACAAAGGAAGATTACTTGGAAGGAGTTCACAAAGATTTTGTTGGGATCTCGCCTCATCACCCCGACGCCAAGGACGATAACCCGTAAGAGGCCCCGTGCCTGCAAAATTTGCGGAGAACCAGGGCACTCCTATGAAGGACACCAAGATGGATGTCCCTATTGTGAGGAAATTCACTCGGGTGAAGAATGCCCCACTGCACAAGTAACATGTTTTACGTGTGAAGGAACTGATCATTACCCCGCTCAGTGTCAACTTTTCATCGTGACACAACAAGTGGTTCAACATCAAAAGGAAGAAATGAAGAAAGCTATCCAAGAATTGAAGGAAGCACCCGTGAAGAAGAAAAAGAAGGACATTAGCCACATTCAGTGTTTCCGGTGCAGGAATATGGGACATTACGCCAACATGTGTCCGGAATTAAAGGAAGCACTCATGATGAAGTAGATAAAGGACCTTAGCCAAATTGAGTGCTATCGGTGCAGGAACATGGGACACTACAGCAATACGTGTCCAGAATTGAAGGGGAAGGAGAAGTTGTGAACGGGGAAGCAAGGATGCTGACTCGAAGAAGTTTATGTTTTTCAATTGGAGAATAGAATATTCGTGGTGTGCACTAGTGTATGGTGGTATCTTTTAAAGTTAGTTGGAGATGTGTATCGATGCATGTTTTGCTAGTGATTAACTAGATGTTTTATGTCATGATTGTTTTTTAAAGTTTTGCTTGTGGCCTTGACCCTGTTATGTCTTGTTTTGATTGATGTGTGTGTGGCCCTTTGTGTTTCTTCTATGCGAGTAGAATAAGTTTACGTTTCATTAGACCCTCATCTATTTAGTATGCTTCAAGACTAAATAAGACACAACAACAAGAAGAATAACTTGACGGATGACTCAACGATATGAAGATTGTTTCGACATTTAAAAACTGAAGCTACCGGCATTGAAGACTTGAAGACCTGGAAGATTAAAAGTTTCTATCGTTAGATCGATTATGTGGGCTGTCATTTCTTGTTTTACTGACAGCTACACATCAAAACTTATATTTTCCAAAACTAGTGTGATGTTTGTATGGGTATCCATATCTCTCTACTTTTTGTTCCCTCTCACCTCAAACCCTACACTAAAGAAGCTACTACAATGGCTGCTAATGTCAAGGCTGGAATAAAGATGGATGCAACCGATGATGAGTTCAAAGTTAACCTCATGTGCGAGGATCTTACAACAAGCAAGCACAATCTTGGTGAAGGAAGAACCCTCGAAGAAGTTGTAGTCCACCAGTACACGTTTATAGGAGTTTGCGAAAACCTGAGAGTTGTGAGGAAACGATAGATCTTTTGCTTGGCTTGCAGAACCATGGACTTATTTGAACCCAGTTCAAGATCAAGAGGACTTTCTGCAATGCTTGTGAGGATGACCGAGTGTTAGATTGTGAGATTCACTAAACCATATACAAGGTAATGATATGGGTGCGGAATCGATTGGCCCCCATGACGACTACTCTTATTATTCGCTCTTGCTATGCGGGTTAGTAAATCTTGATTGACATACCTATAGAAGAGAGACGACGATGTCAAAGCCTAAACCATAGAATGGTACGATGTGTGACCCCTGTAGGAGATTACCGTTTGTGTTATACAGTGAGTATGGACCAAGACCACTTGCGGCCGGTATCCCGTAGAAGTATTCGTGATGACCACCAAGAGAGAAATCGATAGTTGTTTAGTAGTGGCGTCTGACCTGTCAGCCATGAAGTCTCAGCACTTGGAAGACCACTCTCTTGCTAAGGATTCAAGACCTGGTAGGAGGAGGTGAATCTCTTTGAAGAAGGTCATCGATGGAGTGAAATTTTGAACACCACGTCGGACTCCTTTTAAGGGTGGTAGCACCCTAGCTCATTGGAGGATCGATGGACTGCTATGAAGACCCGAACCCTGACCTTTCTTTCTAGCCTTCTGGAATCTCGAGGACGAGATTCCTTTTAAGGGTGGTAGTGTGTAACGTCCCAAAATTCTCCGAATTTTGGAATGTTAATAAAATTAAATAGATGATGATTGGTTGCTTGATGTGTTTGATTTTCTCTGGGAATTAAAACTTTTTGGAGTTTATTGAATATTAAAAAGAGAGGGAATAAAAGGACTTTCCCTAATATTCATAATTGGAGTTTTTGGAATTTATTATTTTAAAACAAAACCAACAAAAAAAAATGAGAGAAGGTAATATGACTCCTTCAACATATTAAAAGTTTGGAAAAGGTATTAAATCTTTATTGGAATTCTTTTGATTATTCAAAACAATTTTGAACTCAAGGAAATTCATTTGAGAGGATATAAAAGGACTTATCCCCATTCTTAATGTGTTGAAAAATAGTTTAAAATGTTTTTGGGAGACTTTTTAATTTTACCATGGGGTTATAAATATTTTCTAAAAATATTTTTGGAATTTATTTATGCTCCGGAAAAGTTTTTAAATCAATTTTCGGAGTTTTCGGTATTTTTAAAATGCCAGAAATGTATTTAAAAATAAGTTGCAAAGTTTTTATTTTATTTTAATATTTTGGTCAAGCCAAAAATTCAATTTTATTATTTTTAAAATATTGGCGAAGACGGAATTTTAAAATAAATTTCCTTGATTTTTCTAATATTGTATTGGGCCTAATGGGCCTGGTCTGTTTTTTTTTTCCGCAGACCGATTTTGTATTTATCTCGGATTTTAAAAAAAGAGGATAAGGGGCTGGCTATAAATAGCCCCGATTAGGGCTAAATTATTTTCTCTTAGCGTTTTAGGGTTAGCTCTAATTTAATCCGCGGGACCCGCCGCCGATGACGTCATCGCCGGAGTTTCGCCGGAGCATCGCCGAAGTTGCTTTTTCGCATTTTTTTTCGAGGTAACTTCGCGAGCCGCCGCCGCCTGTGCCCTGGACGCCGCCCGCGCCACCCACCGCGCCACCTGCCGCCGCCGGGCGCCGGCCGCCGCCGCCGCGCCATGGGCCGCTGCCCGCGCCCGCGCGCCCCTGGCCCCGTGCGTCCCTGGCCGCCCGCCCCGCCACCCATGCCGCCGGCCGTCGGCCGCTCTTGGTCCGGCGGGAGCTAGCCGGAGCTCCAAGCCCGTAGCCATGGCTGGCCCTCTGCATCCCGTGCCCGTGGAGGAAGAAGGCTAGTAGGAAAAAAAAGGATAAGTCAAACGCGTTTCGAAATTTTTATTTTTTCCACACCTGGATCCAAACCGCCCGGGGACCCGATCGCGTTTTTCAGAAATTTATTATTTACTTACGGGTCCTTTTTTACAGTAGAGCACCCCGGTACCCCCGGTGTCACCCCGATACCGTTTTTGCAACTACTTTTTAACCGTAACTCGGAATTGGTCGATTCCAGTTGCGTTGCGACCGTGTAGAAATTTTCTAGCCAGTAGACCAAGTGTTACAGAAGTTTGAAGTTTTTAATTTGGATCCCAAGCTGATCCAAAATTGAACTTCCGACAGCCGTAACTTTTTACCGGTGCGCCCGTTTGTGCCGTTTCTTTTTGCGTTGGATCACTCGTTCCATGTATCTTCTATTTATATCATGTGTACATAAAAATTCACAAGTTTATTGATCTGTTTAAATTCAAATTCAAATCAATTTTGCACTCGCTATGACCTGTGTTGTAGTATTCCGTTTCACGTGATTCTTTTTGCATATTGGATCATATGAGACGTCATATCGGCAATATCCACACACCATTCATATTGCTATGATCTTTACCTTGATTTCATAATGCCTTGATCATACTCTTGTATCGACAACTTTTTATCCATTGACTCTCTCGAGGTCACTTCCACCGATCACCTTCGAGCACATCCACACCTTTGCACTTTAAGGTTGTTGTTTTGTTGCTAAAACCTTTGTGTTTGTGTTATTGATATTTTGTTTGTCTCGTTGTGATGTGTTCGCCTATTTGAGTTCCTTCGTTTAGATAGATTGCTCGGAGTGTGACGAATAGAGTTGACTGGAACGTGAGAGCGAAGATCTTCATCGATTGTATAAGGCAAGTGATGCTTTGACCATACTCATACCTATATTTTCTATATGCATTATGTTAAGAAATA
Source organism: Bromus sterilis (assembly GCA_950022295.1). NCBI lineage: Eukaryota > Viridiplantae > Streptophyta > Magnoliopsida > Poales > Poaceae > Bromus > Bromus sterilis. The sequence goes on along the minus strand of OX465599.1, from coordinate 177,456,603 downwards.
TCACCTTATTGCATGATAGGTAGTTTATTATTCTGTTGCTGCAAAACCTGTTAGGATAGCCACATGTCTTGACTTGTCTACCGTAGACCAACCTAGCCGTGTTGTTGCTTTATTGCTATGCTTTGTAGACGTGGTTTGGGTTGTGCAAATTCATGGAGTGCATGCGAGCTATGTTAATAACCTGTGTATTATATAAATAGAAATCATTTCTGGACGGGCGGGTTGCATCCCGGTAGTTGTGCCCCTATCTAAGGACAGTGCCGGGGTTAAATGCACCCAATGGTTGTTTTGGTGGTGAACCGGGTGCGTCATGGCGAGTACCCTCTGACGCAGTGGGCGCCGTCCAGGCTCAAAAAGATCAGACAGGCAATATTACTAGTAGCTTCTATGTACAGCCACTGGCTATATGGGCTCTGGCTTAGCACGAGTACGTTGTGGGGAACCTGGCCCTGGTAGCTAGCTGATGTAGATGTGTGGTTAGGTGTACCGGCTACCAAAGGGTGGAGGCAACCTCTTCAGAAAGTCTTTGTCTCAATCTTCGGGTTGAGTCCAGTGGGGAACGTGTACAACCTCTGCAGAGTGTATAAACTGATCATGATTAGCCGTGTCCACGGTTACGGACGAACTTTGAGCAACTAGTTAGTACTGTTGATGAATGATCTTGACAGATGAACACTTAATAATAATTTGGTTTGGACAAGAGTATCATGGTTTGTTGTGTGTTACAGGTAGAATTCAACTTAAAATTTTGACTAGTTTAGTTCAGGAGAAAATTGGCTTTCTGCAAAACTAAACCATAAGCCTTTCCTTTTGACTTACCTTGCATGTAGTTGTAGGTCCTTTATATAAAATTTTCCGTGTCACTTGTCGTACAAATCAGATGTACTGACCCGTTGTTGGGCTGTAACCTTCGGTGTTACAGGTATTTCAGACGATCAGTAAGGTGCGTTTAGGGGTTGCGAGTCTACATTCAACATGTTCGCATGTGGCTGTTGATGGACTCCACGTTATGTGCTTTTTCTTCCGCTATATTTATATTGAATAAGCTAGCCTTGGGCTATGCAACTTGTTATTTATTTACTCTGGATCATACGTTGTAATAATGAAGCACTTGTACATTGATATACATCTATAATACTGTGTGTGCCAGCGAGTTCGATCCAGGGACTGGCACTTGAGCACAGAGACTTCAATTCTGTGTGAATTGGGTTGTTACAAGGCGACCACGGGAGCCACCGGAGGGAATCCGGCGACGAGCGAAAGCGGCGGAAGATGCACGGCCGTGGTGCGGATCTTGTTGCGGTGCACCAAATGAGCCACGGGTGGGCGCGTTCGAAGAAGCCGATCAAGGCAGAGGTGATGCACATGGCCTCAAGCTCGAATGTGTCGCGGTTGCACGCCGATGACGACCGTTGCGGCGAGGTACTCCGGCTTCCATGGCAGAACACGAAGGAGACACGGATTGGGGGCTCAAGCAGAGGGGTTTTGATAGTGAGGTCACCAGAAACTCGACGGAGAAGGCGGTGAGGGCTGAGGTGGCTTGACGGCGACGTAATCGACGATGAGTTCTTGCGGGTCCGGCGGCGTCTCGGGGGCGTTCGAGCTCTTTATCTACTGCATGGCGACGGAGTCGAAGACGGAGAAACTTCTGGACAAGCTCTCAGGAGCTCTAGCTCGCCGTGGCCGCGTCTTCTATGGCGGGGTGCTCCGGTGAAGCTTCGGGCGGCGACGAAATCAAGCACGGGAGGAGGGGGAGGAAGCTAAGAAGGGGGGGAATGGAGCTGGGCGGCTGAGAGGCGTCTCCAGGCGGGATAACGATGCCTGGGAGGCCTCCAAGCAGGCTGGTGGCGTGGCGGCCGCGGCATGCTCGCCACCGAAGAGCTTGCCGCCGCGCTGGAAGACGACAAGCTGGGGAGCGGACCTGGGCTGCGGTGCGGTAAGTTGGGCCGAGGAGGCCTAGGTAAGTGCGCCACTTTCCCTTTTCCTTTTTCTTTCTGTTTTTCTTCTGACATTTGTTTTGGCTAGCTAAAATTAAATACCTAGCCATTTTCTAAAATTCTAGAACTTTTTATATGTCCTCATAATAAAATAGACTAGCCATTAATAAAGTTTGGCACTTTTTAAAATTCAAATGATTTGAATTTTAAGTCAAATAGGGGTATTTGATTAATTCCAAGGCACTGTTTGAATATTTTAAAAATCCATGAGCATGGGATGGGTCCCACATCACTTGATATGTGATCACACTCATTTATAAGACTTTTCAAAAATCAAACATGATTTTTTGGAGAAGATTTATTTCTGGCCATTTGAATTAATTCAACTGGGGGGTTCCTTCTCCCATTTGAGTTTGAATTTGACTTGAATTGATTTCTTTGAAATTTTTAACATGATGCAAGATTACTTTGATCCTAGCACATTACCTAACAGAGGGTTCTGACAAGTCGCCCCCACTCAAGAGAATCTCGTCCCGAGTTTCAGAAGTCTGCGGGAGGAAGGAGGGGTACTCGGCACTGAGACGGTCTTCTCTTTCCCACGTGGCTTCTCTCTCAGAGTGGTGTGACCATTGCACTTTCAGAAACTTCATCTTCTGACGACGAGTGACACGCTCTGTGGAATCAAGAATACGAACGGGGTATTCTCGATACGAAAGGTCATCTTGGAGATCAAGCGTTTCATGGTCGACTTCGCGGATGGGGTCCTTGAAGCAACGCCTGAGTTGTGACACATGGAATACATCATGTACTCGGGAAAGGTGCGGGGGTAGTTCAAGTTGGTAGGCAACTTCTCCACGTTTAGCAAGAATGCGGAAAGGTCCGATGTAACGTGGGGCCAACTTGCCTTTGATACCGAAACGTTGGGTTCCCTTCAGAGGAGTAACCAGAAGGTAAGCCTTCTCATCCAGATTGTAGCTCTCTCGCCTATGACGACGATCATAGTAGCTTTTCTGACGAGACTGGGCTTCTTTCAATTGATCACGAACAATGCGAACTTTCTCTTCTGCTTCCTTGATCATATCCAGTCCAAAGAATTGTCTTTCACCGGTTTCTGACTAGTTTAGGGGTGTTCGACATCGTCGTCCATATAGGAGTTCAAAAGGAGCCATGTTCAGACTATATTGGAAGCTATTGTTATAAGAAAATTCGGTGAATGGAAGAGACTTCTCCCAATTCTTTCCGAATGAGATAACACAAGCTTTGCGCATGTCTTCAAGAATTTGGTTAACCCTTTCGACTTGACCGCTAGACCGAGGATGGAAAGCTGTACTAAAGGAGAGATGAGTTCCCATAGCATTCTGAAAGCTTCCCCAGAATCTAGAGGTGAAAAGGCTACCACGATCAGAATTGATTTCCAAAGGAACACCGTGAAGGGATACAATTCTAGAGACGTACAAGTCCGCTAACTGGCTAGCAGTTATAGACTCGCGAACTGGAAGGAAGTGAGCAACTTTGGAAAGCCTATCTACCACAACGAAGATGACATCATTTCCTTTCTGGGTTTTTGGAAAGCCGGTGATGAAGTCCATACCGACTTTGTCCCATTTCCACTCTGGAATAGGCAAAGGTTGAAGTGTACCAGCAGGTCTTTGATGTTCTGCCTTAATGCGACGACAAACATCACATTCGGCAACAAATCGAGAAATTTCTCTCTTCATCCTAGTCCACCAAAATCTCTGGCGTAGATCTCGGTACATTTTTGTGCTACCGGGATGAATCGAGAGAGGTGTGTCATGGGCTTCCTTGAGGATGAGTTGCCTTAGTTCCCTTTTCTTAGGTACTACCAAACGATTTCCAAAGAATACCGTTCCTTTGCTATCTGTGGAGAAATATTTAGCAACTCCGCTAGCAATGTTCTCCTTGATCCGGCGAACACCTCGTGCATGCCTTTGGGAAACTACGATTTGATCCTCAAGAGTTGGTTTCGCCACCAAGGTAGAAAGATAGCCATGAAGAACAATCTCAAGATTGAGCTTGCGAAATTCCTCATGAAGAAGTGGTTGATACTGTTGTAACATGAGTTTGTTACAATACGACTTGCGACTTTGTGCATCAGCCATGACATTGGCTTTGCTTGGGGTGTAAGAAATTCCTACGTCGTAATCTTTTATCAACTCAATCCAACGTCTTTGCCTGAGATTATGATCTGGCTGGGTGAAAATCTATTTGAGGCTTTGGTGGTCGGAATAGATCTTACAACGATTACCAAGGAGGTAATGTCGCCAAGTTGTTAGGGCATGAACTACGGCAGCGAGTTCAAGGTCATGGGTAGGATAGTTCTCTTCATGTGGACGCAACTGGCGTGAAGCATAAGCTACCACATGTCTATCTTGTAGAAGTATGCATCCTAACCCTTGCCGTGATGCATCACAAAAGATCTCGAAATCCTTTTTGGTGTCTGGAGGTGCAAGTACGGGTGCAGAAGTCCATCTTATTTTTAGCTCTTGAAAGCTTACCTCGCACTTGGGAGTCCATAGGAATTTCTTATCTTTCTTGAGGATTTCAGTTAGAGGCTTTTCAACTTGACAAAAGTTCTCGACGAAGCGACGGCAATAGCTGGCTAGGCCAAGAAAACTCCTAACTTGCTTAAACGATTCAGGTGGAGTCCAGTCAAGGAAGGCCTGAACTCTCTCGGGATTCACAGCAATGCCTTTTGCAGAAATCACGTGGCCCAAGTAGGTCACTTCTGGTAGCCAAAATTCACACTTGGAGAATTTAGCATACAGGCGATGCTCTCTAAGTTTCATCAATACCAGCCTTAGGTGTTCGTCATGTTCTTCTTCGTTCTTCGAGTAGATGAGAATGTCATCGAGATAAACCACAACAAATTTATCTAGGTACTCCATGAAGATCGAATTCATCATGCGTGAGAAAGTGGCGGGGGCATTGGTTAAACCAAAGGACATGACGGTGTACTCGTAAAGACCATAACGAGTAGTAAAAGCCATTTTGGGAATGTCCTCGTTTCGGATTTTTATTTGATGATAACCTAATCTCAAATCCATCTTGGAGAAGACAGACGATCCAGCAAGTTGATCATAAAGATCATTGATCCTGGGCAATGGGTACTTGTTCTTTATCGTCGCTAAATTTAGCGGGCGATAGTCTACGCACATCCTTTCTGTTCCATCTTTCTTCGTTACGAACAGAACGGGGCAACCCCATGGCGATGAGCTAGGGAAGATGAAGCCTTTTTCCAACAAAGCTTCCAGTTGGGTTTTAAGCTCAGCTAACTCACGTGGGGCCATTTTGTATGGGCGTCTAGAAATTGGTGCGGTTCCTGGCATAAGATCCACTATGAACTCTACACATATGTCGGGTGGCATGCCCGGCAGCTCTTCAGGAAAGACATCCGGGAAGTCACGAACCACCGGAATATCTTCAAGGTCGGGAAGGGGAAGTACATTCAAAGAATGCACCTAGGTTCTTGTTCTGTGTGAGGTATAGTTGACTGTCTTGCCTGAAGGGTGGGTTAGTTTTACGGATTTGCCTTTGCAATCCAGGTAGGCATTCTGTCTTGATAGCCAATCCATGCCAAGGATGACATCAATGTATGAAGACTTGAGGGTTATGAGTGAAGCAAGGAATACTAAATCCTCAATTGCAATTTGATTACCATGGCTTACTCTATTAGTTTTCCATCTTGACCCTGGAGTTTGAATAATCATGGGGGTGGACAATTCAACAAAAGATAACTCATGACGAAGTGCATATCTTTCTGACATGAATGAATGACATGCTCCTGGGTCGAAAAGAACGGAAGTAGGAACATAATTGACTGGAAGGGTACCAAGAATGATGTCAGTAGTGTCGTCAGTCTCTTTGGCGGCAATCTGATTCACACGTCCACGAGTGGCGGGAGGAGCGGGTTTGGTGGTGTAGATCTTCTAGGGTGGCTTGCCACGACCATTGTTATTGCCTCCAGCACGGGGTGGAGCATTCTGATTCTGGAGCTGGTTCTGGGGACACTCGCGGGAGTAGTGTCCTGCCTGACCACACTTGTAACAAGCTCCAAAGACAGTGCGTGGAGCTGGGTGGAACGGAGCTGGTGGACGAGGCGCCACATAGGATGGCCTCGGTGGGTTGTTCTGGCGAAACATGCTGTTGGGGATCCAGATCTTGCGCTTCTGAGAGCCGGAACTGGATGAACCATCATCTCTAGGGTGTTTACGGAAGTCATTGGGGGTGTTCATGTCCTCCGCCTTGATGGCCTTGTTGACAAGGAACTGGAAGGTGGAAAAGTCATGTAGGTTGGGCTCACGACGGGGTCCATAATTTAGTCCACGGCGGAACCTCTCTTGCTTCTTGGAGTCGGTGGAGACCTCTTCAGTAGCATAACGAGCCAGTCGATTGAACTCACGACTAAACTCGTCAACAGTCCTTCTGCCTTGGGTGAGGTTGCAGAACTCCTCACGCTTGCGGTCCATAAGACCCTTTGGAACGTGGTGCTCGCGGAAGGAAGTGCAGAACTCATCCCAAGATGTGGGCGGTCCAACGGGACACATGTTCCGGAAATTCTCCCACCAAGAGCTAGCTGCACCCTCGAGGTGATAGGTGGCATAGCTCACCTTGTCTCCATCTGCAACATGGCCTGCTTGGAGCTTCCTCTCGATGCTGCGAAGCCAGTCATCGGCGTCAACGGGCTCGGTGGAGTAGCTGAAAACCTGGGGATGAAGCCGGATGAAGTCGTTCAAAGACACCAACTCGTTGGGCTGCTAAGTGGTGTTGCGGGAAATGACCTCCAGCAAATGGTGAGAGTCTCGGCGGTTCCTCTCAACCTCCATCAAAACCTGAGCCATCGTGGGTGGGGGTGGAAGGTTGCCTTCCTCCTGTTCATTCCCACGACCTGGGCACGACCAAGCCGGCCAGGGGTTCCTTGAGACATCCTGAAGGTGAAAACCAAAGTCAAACAGAGTTGATTGGAAGAGTCTAAACAAGGTATTGAAGGTACTGGAAGAATTACAGAGCAAAGGAAGTGATCATCTTGACAACATGGTGATAAAGGCATACAAGCCATATATTCACAAGCTGTCATACAAACCATACATCGTTTTAGTACAAGCTCCAAGCTAATACAAACGTGATGAAGATGATACATCCTTCAGAGGCACTCTGACTTCCTACACATTACTTATCTAAGCCTCTGTAACTTAGAACACCTTGCGTACAATATACTAAGATACTACTACATCCTCACTAAAGTAAGACCACAGGCGATCTCACTCATCTCCATCTCCATAGTAGTCCTCGTAAAAGTTACCCGCGTAACCCGGTAGCTGAAGGTTACCATCAGAAATCACGGAGGCCTGTAGACCCTGATATCCATTTAGGCAAGGATGGGGCCTAGGTCCAGCGTAGGGTGGAAGCAAAGGACCACGGGGTCGAAAAATGCCTCCAATCTCGGGCCAAGCAACTCGAGAAGGCATTTTTGCCCTGGATGGGTAGATAGCATCATACTCTACTGATCCAACACTCAAAAAAGGAGCAAGAAGTGTAAGTGCTCGATACAGACGGGCACGGGTGGCGTGAAGCTCAAAACGTAGGGCGCGTGCATCACGATCTCAATCACAAGCGTGCCGAGCAGTGATCTGAAGCAAAGTATCCTCCAATGAGTAATCTGTGTACAATCCGGTGTAATACCCCTCTTCTCCTGGAAGTGCATCAGGGATATAGCGGAAAGGTGATCCTACAAGCAGTGCATGCTCCTCTCTCAGCAGGGTAATACATGAGTATGCAGCATCCTGCACAGCCATGTTCTCGGTGACACCAATGCCATGTCCAAAAAGGATAGGCTGAGAGACTCCAATGTGGTGCGGGTAAATCCTGACAGTGCAGTGGAACTGAGTCTGGCTGAAGTCAAGGAACTGCTCCTCAACGGTGTACTCAGGATACCATCGATAGCCAATGAAGGACATCATCTCAGTGAGCATGGCAGGATGCCCACGCACATCGAGGCACCGGGTCAGACGAACAATCTGCCGAGGGGGAAGGTCCGCCATCTGAAACAGAAAGTAGGAGTTTGCAAATGCATCAGATTATGAAGAAACTTGGAATGACTCGGGCAGCATAACGGCTGTAATTGCAAGAAAAAGAAAATTTCTTACAACATGGAAACAACACTTACATACGATGTAATAAATCAGGAAGCACAACAACGCTAGTAAACCGAACACAACCTTCCTATGGCTACAAGGAAGCAAACAACGAGATGTTCTAATAAGAAAAAGGTGAGCCTAGTCCTATCTTCCCATAGAACCAGATGAGGGTGACTCAGAACTCAAAACGATGAGGGTAAGGAGAAAAAGAAGCCTAACATTGTTCCCTTATATACCCAGAGTAACTATATAACTACAATCAGTCCTGCTCTGATAATCCTACAGTCAGTCCTGCTCTGATACCAAGTCTGTCGGGACCCGGGGTTAGCGTATGCAAGTCCTGCTACGACATAGTCATATGGAGAGCCGAGAACCGTACCCACATGTCTAAGCAGACAAGGCCAAGCATAGAACGTTCTCGGAAAGCATCGTACGTGACGGGCATCCCATCCAGGCCGGATGATCAACTGAGATGGGTCCTCATCGTCCGCACACAAGTCTAATTATATGGGTGATGAACTCCTATATTCAAAGACAAGTCGCCTCAACCATACTATCGACTATCTCATAACTCTTACATAGACTTACTCCAGCCCGATCACTTAGTCGGGGTCTAGGGAGGGCTCGATCATACATCAAAGTGTGCACGAGATAGGGTCTCGAACAATCGCATCGCGATGCCCCAAGCTGCGCCAATCTACGGGCCACTTGGTGCATGAAAGACCGCCAGCCAGATCACAACTAAGGTCTCAAAAAGCCATACAAAGACATGCATGTTATAGCATACACGCAGCACACATGCCTTGTATGAACAACAGGTATCATTGCAATTCTCTACAAAGTATAAATTTTATTGATAACTCTCGCAGAGTGCACACAGAGATCACAAGCATGTGATCCAACATTACAACAGACAAGCGGAAGAAAAGTAGGTCTCAGTACAGACAAGTTTAACAAATGGCTTAAGAAGCCTTATTTAAACACAAGCCCTCCACGAGGGAACCAATCGCCTGACTGGGACTACACTAGCTTGGTCTTCAGTCATCGAGCTCGATGAAGAAGCCACCTTCGAGGTCAGTGGGTTCATCTAAAACATAGAATAAGCAAACATGAGTACAAAGTCGTACTCAGCAAGACTTACATAGGAGCTATACTACTCATGCACATGTATCAAGGTAAAGGGAGGTGGGGTTCAATTGCAGAAGTGCCAGCTTTGACTTGGCTAGTCCTGAACTACGAGTACCAGACTTGAGGTAAGAAGCGTACATGAGTCCACTACATCTCCAACCAATTACACCACTATGGTGCCTTCCTCGACTTCCCCACGAGAAATCACGCCATAGCACTCACAATTATCTTGGCAAGTTTTAGAAGTATCCTGTACAAGTTGTCTAATAATCAAGCTAAGCTTTCCAAGCAGTCCTTAACCGCGGGCGCGGCTATTCGAATAGTTTTGTTAACCCTACAGGGGTGTACCGCTACACACACATGATCATCAGTTACGGCCTTTGTACTCGACACCGTTCAAGAAGTGTCGGCGAGGATGCTCACCACAACTGTTACCTCATAGCAGATCTAGTCCAAGAAAGCCGCCTACTTGGGTTGGCTACCACTATCGGTTGAGCCGTTCTCTCACTTAGAAGCCAGGCCACAAACCTACGAGAACTCCAAACTATTGCGACATCTGGACATCGAAAGGGATGAGTTAATAGGTTGAGAGGGGTCAGTGAGCCCAATGTGTGGTTGTACTCTTCATCTTGGATCACCACACAAAAACTCGGACTTAGGGCGGTGTTCAACGAGACAACCCACATTTCCACGGCCTCTCATCGTTCACCTTGTATTAGGGTAGATTCACCAACACATTTCCACCAACATCAACATGATCACTACCATGCCGACTCACATAACAGTAACATCATTGTATCACTCTAAGCATGCAATAAGCAGTAACAATTGCAGGGGCCACATGATATCAACCAACTCCTATAGTGGTTAGGATTGTTGTTTGCTTACTACTGTGACAAATGATAGGTCGTGCAAAGGAATGGGTTCATCTATGCGGTAGAAACGTAGCATGGTAATCATCCTATGCAATGCATAAGCGAGACATGAGAGGGAAGTGGGATTTTATCGACATGATCAATGGGGGTTTGCTTGCCTTGCTGACGAGGTTCGGGTTCAAGGTCTTCAACAAAGGGGGCTGCCTCCTGTTCCGGTTCAACTTCTACTCGACAAAAAACAAACAAGGAAGAAATATAAATACAATGCACAATCACATGGTTGAAGGTTGAAACTTGATGTATATGCTTCTGATGTGTGGGGAATTTCCATTTAAAAGGAGTGTACTGCAAATGAATTGCAAATTCAACCTCCATTTGATTTATCGATGAATTTCAAATGCATTTGAATGCATGAAAGTTCATTTCAATTGGTTGAGCATGAAGTGATGTTGTAAAGGTGAGGTAAAGCCTCTGATGTGTGGATGAAACTATTTAAAAGAAGTGTGTTGCAAAGTCATTTGCAAATTCACTCCAAATTTGAATTTGAAAAGGATCCATATGCACATATGCCACTTTTCACCCATTTTAAAATGGTCAAACATGAAAACAAATTCCATATTCAGAATCCTTGAATTTTTCTGATAATTTTAGACATATTATTTGCTATATTTGGAGTTAGAATGAATTAATTATGAATTTCCAAAGTTTAAGCTATTTTCTGCCTTTTCTGGAAATCTTTTAAATCGAAAAACCTTTATTGCATCACTGCTGCGTCATGCTGACGTGGGGGTGGTCTGACCAGTGGGGTTCGCCTGTGAGCCTCTGGGTTAATTAACCCGACTGGTTTAATTTAACCAGTGGCTAATTAAGCCACTGCGGCCCAGTGTCAGTGGCTAAGAGGGTTGGTTAGTGGTTAATCTAACCATGGCCACGTCACGGGCTGCCGGCGGCTAAACGCCAGCGTCACCAGACGCGGCGGCGCTCACGGGGAAGGAGTTCCCGGCCACCATTTGGTGCGCCACTTGCACCAAATTTAAGCCCGTGCAGTCGCACGTCGCAGGGAAGGTCCAGGCGACCACGGGGGCCACCGGAGGGACGCCGACAACGAGCGAAGACGGCGGCAGCAGCACGGCCGTGGTGCGGATCTTGCTGCGGTGCACCAAATGAGCCACGGGTGGGCGCGTTCGAAGCAGCCGATCAAGGCTGAGGTGATGGACATGGCCTCAAGCTCGAATTTGTAGAAGTTGCTCGCCGATGACGACCGTGGCGGCGAGGTACTCCGGCTTCCATGGCAGAACACGAAAGAGACACGGATTGGGGGCTCAAGCAGAGGGGTTTTAATCGTGAGCTCACCAGAAACTCGACGGAGATCGCGGCGAGGGCTGAGGTGGCTCGACGGCGACGTAATCGACGATGAGTTCTTGCGTGTCCGGCGGCGTCTCGGTGAAGAATACGTCGGCTCGGGGGCGTTCGAGCTCTTGATCTACTGCATGGCGACGGAGTCGAAGACGGGGAAACTTCTGGACAACCTCTCAGGAGCTCTAGCTCGCCGTGGCCGCGTCTTCTACGGCGGGGTGCTCCGGTGAAGCTTCGGGCGGCAACGAAATCGAGCATGGGAGGAGGGGGAGGAAGCTAAGGAGGGGGGGAATGGAGCTGGGTGGCTGAGAGGCGTCTCCAAGCGGGATAACGATGCCTGGGAGGCCTCCAGGCAGGCTGGTGGTGTGGCGGCCGCGGCATGCTCGCCACCGAGGAGCTTGCCGCCGCGCTGGAAGACGACAAGCTGGGGAGCGGGCCTGGGCTACGGTGCGGTAAGTTGGGCCGACGAGGCCCAGGAAAGTGGGACACTTTCCCTTTTCCTTTTTCTTTCTGTTTTTCTTCTGACATTTGTTTTGGCTAGCTAAAATTAAATACCTAGCCATTTTCTAAAATGCTAGAACTTTTTATATGGCCTCATAATAAAATAGACTAGTCATTTATAAAGTTTGTCACTTTTTAAAATTCAAATGATTTGAATTTTAAATCAAATAGGGGTATTTGATAAATTCCAAGGCACTGTTTGAATATTTGAAAAATCCATGAGCATGGGGTGGGTCCCACATCACTTGATATGTGATCACACTCATTTATAAGACTTTTCAAAAATCAAACATGAATTTTTGGAGAAGATTTATTTCTGGCCATTTGAATTAATTCAACTGGGGGGGGCTTCCTTCACCCATTTGAGTTTGAATTTGACTTCAATTGATTTCTTTGAAATTTTTAACAAGATGCAAGATGACTTTGATCCTAGCACATTACCTAACAGAGGGTTCTGACATAGGCCGCCCCAGGTATGGCCTGGGGCCCTGGTGGGTCCCACCTGGTCCCCCTTCGGGACTCCGGAAGGTTCCTTCACGCTGATTTTTTATCCGATTTTTCCTGAATTTTTGGAGCACTTTTAATATGGGGGAAAACTGAAATAGAAAAACAGCAGAAATCAGAAACTGGCACTGGGGTGCACTGAGTTAATAGGTTGGTCCAAATATGATAAAAAATGTATGAAAGTGTATCTAGATAATAGCAATATCACACAAAACATGCATGAAGCAAGCAGAAATTATTGATACGTTTGGGACGTATCAACATCCCCAAGCTTAATTCCTGCTCGTCCTCGAGTAGGTAAATGATAACAAGCATAATTTATATGGTGACATGCTAGCAACCATATAAGAACTTTTAAAAGTAAAGCAATCAAGGAATGTGATTCAATTCAAGTCATAACATGCAAGAGACTATATTAACATTGAAACAACTAACAAAAGAACATTAGGTGCAAGAGCTCTCGCTGTCCGTGACTCGAATGACTCCAAATGGTGTTTGCGTGCAAGAAAAGGGATAGGGAGTACGAGAAAAAAACTAATTTTTGTTGTTGAGAACTCAATCTACTAAAGTTTCACACTTGGTCTTCTTTCCAATCTTATATTGATTCGTCCCTAGACCACTAGCCAAATACAAGTCAATTTGATCCACTCCTTTTTGATATTTTGAGCACTCATGCAATGGATGAGTGCAAGCATGAGAGTTGACACTTAGGATGGCAAAGAGAGAAATATGGTGGAGGAGGAAGACAAAAAGGTGAGAAAGGCTCACATCAATAAGGAGAATCATAGGCGAGAAGGCCAAATGATAGATATGATGTGTGGAGTAGGGATTGCCATGCAACGAATGCACATATGAGCTAAAAAGATCTCCAATAGAACTATTGGGGTGCATCAAACTTGCTCGCTCATGAAGACCTAGAGCTATTTTGAGGAGGCTCATCCTTGGAATATGCAAGCCAAGTTCAATAGTGTGAAGGTCCCCACATAGCTATATGCATGAATGATCATCTCTATGGAGTACAAGGATAAGAGGGAGTACTAGTGTGGATCTTTCAAAAGGATAGTAGTGTTTCCCCTTTCTCTCTTTTTATTTTCCTTTTTCTCTTTTTTCTATTTTTTGTATTTTTTGTATGTTTTGGTGGCCTCAATGACTCTTTCTATTTAGCTCTCATTTGTCCTCTTTGGGATCTTTTATTTTGTCCACTTTGGGATCTTTTCCTCACTTAAGGGAAACACTCTAATTTAAAAGAGGGTATAGAAGATCTTTCACACTTTACAAGGTACTCAAATCATAAATAAGATGTAGCTCCCATGATGTATGCAATGCATGCCGCTTCCAGTGTAGCAGGAACATGTATGACATGAAGATCATGTCATGAAGAGGTGGATGTTGCATGGCAATATATCTCGGAAATGCTATGGAAATGCCTTGATAGGTAGGTATGGTGGCTGTTTTGAGGAAGGATATAAGGAGTTTTATGATGATAGAGCGTATCATGCCAAGGGTTTGGATGTACCGGCGAAGGTGGATGCCAACTCTCGGAGGGAGAAGAAGACAATGCACGACACATGAGAGGCTAGCAAGTATGAGGAGGTGGAAGTGTCAACTTTCACTACTTACATCAGTCCGAAGAACTCATGCACTTATTATCGGTAACTCTCAATCTAATAAGGATGTTCACAAAGAGAAAAGTACCCCGAGGAGGAGTGTATGGGGGTTTGGTTATACTTGCGCATCCTCGACTCATGGTACGTGAGTGTACTCTAATATTCGATCCCTCCAAAGATTAGCGATCCATCTAGTAGCTAGAGTTCTCAACTAGTTTTGTAGGTTTTTTAAATTAAACACGGATCGCCTAAAATACGACACCTATCACTAATTGACTAGAGATCTTGACACCAAAAGTTCAAACATTACTCACATCAATGCCTCAAAAGTATTGCAAGTTACTACTAAAATTAAATAGCAACCTCAATTGCCTACTTTCAAGACAAGACACAACTCAGTGCAACAACCAACTTTCTTAACAAGATAAACATGAAAAATAAAGAGAATTCCAGCAACAAACTAAACAAAAGCCAAGGCTCTTGCTAAAGACAAACTAAAACTAAAAACTAAACATGGCAGTAGCTACGAAAAGATAAAGAACACACAACAGTAAAAAGATAGGCATGAAAAATCCTATGATGTGTTCTAGATTGGAGTGGAGTGTGTTTATCTCCCACAAAAATTAAGATGGGGTCTAAGTTGTTATGAACAGCAAGCAAAGCTAAATAAAACAAAAAATAAAAACTAAGAGCGAGACGCTCCAAGCATAGCACATAATGCATGAAGTGATAAAAATATAGTGAGACGAAGGACGAATTAATGCTTGTTGATGGAGAAGGGGATGCACTGGGGCATCCCCAAGCTTAGACGCTTGAGTCTCCTTCAATATTTATTGGTGATGCATGGGGGCATCCCCATGCTTGAGCGCTTGACACTGCCGGATCTTATTTCATCATCTTACATCGCACACTTGAAAACTCCCTTCATACATAACTCATCATAAGCTGATTAGAGAGGTTAGTACCCTTAATAAAATATATATTTTCCCACTGTATATAAAGATATTCTTGAAGAGCTACTATTTCTCAAGATTGCCAAAAGGTTTTTGCCAAGAAAAAGCAAGATTAAGGTTTGCAAAAGTAAGGAGAGATAAAACGTGGCAAAATTTGTGAAAAACAGAACAACAGGTAGTAGAGATTTTTTTTGGGGTACTTATGCAACTCAAATCAAAAAACTCAGAACATACGAAAGTTCCGAAATTGTATAGATCATGCTGTGTAAAAAATTCAGTCAAAAAGATTAACTGGTGATTTGATTCGATTTTTTCCGTCAAGAAGACATAATCTGTTTTCTGGACAGCATGTCACAACTTTTGCTTCCCATATCATAAGAGGCTATAACTTGGCACAAAACTTCAAAATAAAGATAAAATGATGTTGCTACAGTAGTAACAATCATCAAGACCAATAAAAACAGAAGTAAAAACATCTTGGTTTTCCTCCCAACAAGCGCTTTCTTTTACGCCTTTAAGCTAGGCATGGAGATTATAGAAGATGCTCTCACAAGAATAAGAATTTTGAAGCAAAAGAGAGCATCAAGAAGCAAATGTGAAACAAATTTAAGACTAACCCACTTCCTATGCATAGGCATCTTGTAAGAAAATAAATCAAAGCAGCACAAAGTGACATGCATAGGAAGGTGGAACAAGAACAACTTCAAAACTTTCAACATGAAGAGAGGATTTTTTGTAATATGGAAGTTTCTACAAAAAAACATACCTCTCTGAAAATAATTTTCAATAGTATCATGAACAACATCAAGAATATAACTATCACATAAATCATGTTGTTCATGACATACAAGCACACATGTATAGTTTTGAACATGGTCTATAGGATCATAAGATAAATGCAACCGATCACATTGAGCCTTGATAAGAGAAAAATTCTTCGTAATATGAGTTGGGAATTTCAAAAGGATAATAGGACAGTCAAGTGTGGGTGCAATAGCAACAATTTCATGCTTAACGTAAGGAACTATAGCAGGTCCATCTTCGTAAGCATAATCCATAGTGGCATCTTGGCCAAAAGTATAGAAGGCATCATCTTCATCAAAAAGAGATATTTCAAAATAATCCATAGGATCATAATATTCATATAAGGTAAGATTCAGAGAGTTACTCTCATTCGAAGGTAGACATGGATGCCTCCATTCTTCCTCCTTTTTTCGTCACTCTCCTCCTCTTTTTCATCCAAGGGGCTTTCAGGTTCAGCAATTTCTTCTTCCATAGATTCCTGCAAAACATTAGTCTCTTCCCTTGGGGGAGAGATTCTCTCAAGATGATCAGTAATATAATAATTTGTCTCGTAATTTTCCAAACAAAAATTAAGTATAGCAAGACTCTCAGATTTTTAAGGGGCATCATAAATATTTTTAAGAAGATAAGTAATTTCATAGGCACCCTTATAAGCAACTAATTCTTCTATTTTCTTTGTATCATAAAAATCATAGTTTCTCTTAGCGTAAGAAGCCAAGGTTTCATCATAATTGTACTCACATTGGAAAGCAAGGTGGTTATGCCTCATAAAGCAACAAGATTCATCCCTGCAGAAAGATATATTATATATTGAGCACAAGTTTCTAGCATACTCATACAACTGATGTATTTGTTTCCATAAGTGTATCCCCTTTTGGGACAAGTTGTGTTCCTTGTACCATTCTTGTTGATCCTTAGTGAATCCTCCATGTCAAAGAAGTTAGGCATTGGTGGCAAGCAAGTAACTAGACATACTATTTTTTTGGATTTTTGGTATAAGTCACAAAGGTAAAAACGATAAGGTAAACTAAAAAAGCAAAGGTAAAAGGTAGTGGGAAACTCCCCTATCTTAGCACTCGGAGTCCCCGGCAACGGCGCCAGAAATTTTCTTGATAAGCGAGAGAGGATAATTGCTTCTCGCCCTTAGTTGGTTACCCCAAGTGGAAGGTGAGATGCAGCTTAGCGGCAAGTTTCCCTCGGTGAAGATACCAAGGTTGAGTATCGACTAGTAGGACTCCGAAGATGATAAGTAGGTGGCAAGAAAACAATGGCACCGTTTATAACAAACTTTGCTTCCTTGACCTGGACCTGCACACAACACAAATAACTTTGCTCCCAACAAAGTTCAGAGAGGTTGTCAATCTCTCCGGCCTTGTTGTTTACAAAGGATCAAACACAAGGGATAATGATAATGATAGCAATTGAAAGTAAAAGCAGAAAAGTAAATGAGCGTGTAAACAGTGATGAGAATATGGACCGGGGTCATGTGATGTTCACTAGTGATGTCTCTGTCCCAAAAGATGATAAAACTGCTATGCGAGGTAAACAAATTACAGATGGGCAATTGACAGGAGTATAAACGCACCGCAATGCTAACTATGCTACAAAGAAAGGGAGGCTCAAAATCAAGGGCAGTACGCCAAAATAAGTAGACCAAAATCCAACTGCATCTACTACTAATTATCCACCTTGAGATATCTATCCAGAACATCTCGCTGGTATTAAGTTGCGAGCCCCACCCAAAGTGTAAACCCAAAGCAACAGAAAACTGCATTAAAAAGAACTTTGCGTAAAGTAAACAATCCTTGCAACCGCGGTTACAAGCACCGTTATTTTCCCCATTGTGGCAACAGCACATCCCCTAGACTCCTTTTTCTGTCACTCAAGCGTGTCATCAGGGGGCGTGAACCAACAATCGAGCATAATGTTCCCTCTTGGAGTTACTACCTACTACTTGGCCAAAGTAATAAACATCAACGGAAAACATAAAATAATTACTTAGGAACAAAAATATAAAAGAGAAGAACCAAATATATTACTCTATCACAATCTGAACATAATCTCATAATCCATCAGATCCCATCAAACTCATCATAGCAGCAGCAGAAAGATTACATATGTGCCTCGATCATGTAGGGCAGCTCACGAGGTCTAAACCATCAAGAACAAAGAGGGGAGGAGAACATCACATAGCTACTGATCACGGACCCATGGTCCAAAGTAAACTACTCACGTCACTTCCGAGAAGCGTCCATGGTGGAGGGGAAGCTCCCGGAGGTCAGTCCTCCCTCTGGAAGGGTGCCGGCAAGAGGTCTGCTGGCGCTCCCGATATTGGAAGTGCGGCGGCGGCGGAACAGAGATGAGATCGCGAAAAAGGGTTCAGTCTTCAGAAGTTTCACGTCACGGGAGATATATAGGCGAAGGGGGCAACCAGGGGGCCACCAGGGGTCCAGGCGCCCCCCTGGCATGGCCAAGCCCTAGGCCGCGCCAAGTAGGTGTAACCGCCCAGTTTTCACAAAAATTAAAAAAATTGTTTTCGGTGTGAATTGTTTGATTGTCTGATTTGTTTGCGGTGTTTGCATCCCCGATTTATTGATCGGCGATTATTTTTCCCCCTCTTATCTCGTACCAGACGGAGACCGACCCTTGCCACCCTGACACTCGACCCTTGCGACACCGGGTTTCACCCGATCACTGTCGCGAAAACCGCACGAGACCAGCTGAAGCCAACGGAATGAAAACCCCGTTTAATAATTAAACGGGATATTTTTATAGCGCGCCGGAAAGTGTTTTCGGAACGGTTCCAGTGCGAGGTGAACGCCTCCGGCTCGACGCGCTGATCGCGCAGTTCGAAGTTTTATCCAAATCGGAGCTACTGCGGATCCCTGGCGGTCAGAAACGTGAACACCGCGCGCGCGAGAGAAAAACTGGGGATGTTTTTGCAAACTGCCAGCCACCGGGGCTATATAAAGACCACCACACTCCCACCCATTTCTAGGGTTTCCCTAGCACAAAAATTGCAGCCACCCCCCTAACAATGCCCCCAATTTCGCAATTTTGCCAATTTTCCCCAAAAACCTAACTCCCTGCGATCTGGACCGTTGGATCGGCCGATCCAACGGCCCAGATCCACCCAGCCACCCAATCCATCTCTCTCCTCACCTCCACGTCCCGTGGGCAGCCGCCGCCGCCTCCACCGCGGACTCGCCGCGGGCAAGCTGGAGCGCCGCCGGCCTCCCTCTCCTTCCTCCTCTCCCCCTCTTCCTTCTTCTCCCTCCTCTCCTTCCCCTCACCCTCTCTCTTTCCTCTCTGTGTAGGAGGAGCAGCGCCATTTATGGGGCCGAGCCCGTGCTCGAGGCCGCCGCCTCCCTCCTCCGCCTAGGCGCCAGCCACCGGACCCACGCCGACCCCCTCCGCCGCCAGGGCCGCCGCGCCCCTCCTCTGGCCTCTCTGCCGGCCACCGGAGCTAGCCGGCCGAGGCCAGCCGCCGGCGCCGGCTGCTGCCCACGTCGGGGCCAGCCAGGGAACCGGCCTCCACGAACCGCACGCCCCTGCTGGGCCTCCTCGGCCAAGTGGGCCGCGCGCCCCCAAGGCCCAGCGCCAAGCCAGCCGCCAGGCCCCCTCCAGCAGCTAGTGGGCTTGGCCCATTTGGGTGAGCCCCTTTGTTTTTTTAGTATAACCCTGCTGAATTTTTGCTAAGTCCCAGAAAAACTGCTGCTGATTCGTTTTTGCACCGTTAATAGTGATCAAACCGTAGCTCCGATGAACGTGCCCCCAAAATGAAAGTGCTCAGTTTTGCGTGCTCTAGCATTCGTATGTAGAAAGTTTTTGCATTTGAGCTCATCTTGATTGTGTAATTGTGTGCTAAACAGGGGATCATGCCGTTAAACTGCTAATTTTCCTTTTTAGTGCTGCTGTTATTATTTATTGCAACTTCGGGTGACGATTGCTTCGCAACCGTTCATCGGAATTGATTGATTCCTTTTGAATCCTGTTAAGCATTGTTTATACTTAAGTTCCATGCATTCACATGCCATATTTTCTTGCTGCATGTTGATTATATCTTGCTCCAAAGTGGTGATCCTGATGTTAATGTGATGCTGTTGCTGAAACTGTTATTTTGTTGCAACTTCGGTCGACGAGTGCGTCGCGACCGTTTATCGGATTTGAGTGATTCCAATTGCATATTGTTAAGCATCATGTCTACTTTAATCCCTTATATTTCTATGACATGTTGCTGCACTTTTGCATATAGATTTACCCCTGTTTATACAGAATGTGTGCGTAACTTGTTTTGCTTATATCTTTTTAACCGTAACTCCGTTTGAAGTGTTCTTTATATGTAACTTGATTAGTTTTTCGTGTACTTTGTGTTTTTGATATTGTTTTCTGTTGTTAACCAACCTAAAATATGGTTTAGGATAGAACAGTACCAAATGTTTAAACATCGTGCGACACTTAGTGTTATGCCATGTTTAGGTTGTGCCTCACTTAAATTGTCCAGCATAGATAGTTTACTTTGTGCTTCACCTCTTGACCTGTTTGTGTGCTATGCCATGCTTGCTTGAGTTGCCATGTTAATAACCGTTGGTTGATCACCTGTAGCTAAGCAACTTGAACCATCGTAAACGTGCGGTATTCGTCGTGTGTGACCGATACCCCACTTAAACTGTTAGTAACCGTTCTCGACGATAGATCCGTATCGCGTTGCGGGCCTTGTGCTGTCTCTTTGATCTTGTATTGCTCCATAGTAATAGTGGTGCACCGTTGATTGCTTTCCAGTGTTTACTTCTTGTGTGCTCCCGCAGGTACCTCTCGGAGACGATGCGAGCTTGCGATCGACTACACCCTCGGAACCCGACTTATCAACAGGAAAGGACTATACATTACTTATGATCCATTCTATTTCAACCAGCGGTTTGCATGCTAGTCTAGGTTAGGTTCGATGTTTGATCCTACCACATGTTTACAGCCTTTTTCAAACCGATACAGCCATGTCCCCTCCCAGCAAACCTTGTACTGCTATGTTACTATTGCTCGTTGCACGGTCCCTGCTTAGTATGCATGCTTAGGATGCTACGATGTTACCCTGTTACTCCTGGGTTTGGGATATCACTTTATTATTATTGTTATGGATGATATGATTATATAAATGTTGACTATATTCGACGAAGGATGGAAGGTCTAGGCTATCCCGCTCCGACGCTTGGTTCCATTCGAGTCACCTAGGATCCGAGTTCCGGGTATTGGTTTTAAGACTGAGCGTGCCTAACCGCGTGTGGGATTTTATGGGGTCCCCTTTTCTTACCTATCTAGCTTCGAACATTTCTAGTGGTGGCCCAAGATGATTTACCATTTGAAAACGTGTGTGTGACTGGTGAGCTCCCAGCAGTTTTAAAACAACTTTGGCCAGCGGAGATGTCGTTTCTCTTGTTGGTCCATCCCAGGGAGCTAGGGGGTTGTCACATCTGTTTGGGAAACTAACCCGACCTCATCCAGACGGTAGAGGGCGATTCGAGAGCGCGGCCGGCTTTTGAGTTGGATGTCGACTCACCGGGGGCCACCCGGATTTGTGCGTTGTTAGTTAGAGGGACCTGTCGTTTCGGTTTCCTCTGATGGGTAGCAACTGAGAGAGATGGGCGTGTGTGCGGAGCCTTGTAATGGGCAGTTGGTACACCCCTGCAGGGTTAAATCTTTTCGAGAAGCCGTGTCCACGGTTATCGACGACTTGAGGCCTAATCCTTGTTCATAGACAACATCAACTGAGTTAATCTTATTATAACTTGATCAACGCGTGTGTGTTCCTTGACTGCTTCTTCTTCGTCGGGATGCGAAGAGGAGGACAAGGATAGGATAGGTGTCATGATTGCGTAAGTAGTTGATAGCAAGACTTGTTGGAGGCGATTCCTCATCGAATGCTTGGCTTCTTACCTTACTCTCTAGATCGTTCGCCACTTCATAAATGCTAGTGCGGAAGCAACCTCACCACTTACCCCTTACTTACCGTAAACTACTAGTTGTCCTAGAATGACGAGTGATGAAGTCCTTGCTGGGTCAGATGACCACTACAGTTGGATGCTGAGTACCTCTGTACTCATGATACTACCCCCAAACTCTTTTCAGGGTTCTGATCGACAACAGGTATGGTGATCGACGTTTCACGTGGAGACTCGACGACGACTAGTTAGGCGGATCCCGGCGGAGGGCCTGGACCCGTGTGGTTATGGGGATCGATGTTTCTCTCTTTTCCACTAGGCATTTGCTTGTAGTCTGCACCCAGACATGTACCTGCCGCTGTTGTATTGTATTTAAGGCAGTTGTATGCCGATTGTATGAGATATTGTATCCTGTATCTGTAATGTTGTGATATCATGTTGGAAATCCGGGGCATATGACTTCGTCATATGTCGCGGTGGGACCGATATGTGCTTTGTCCCCGGATCTGGATGGAAACATCTAGATCTGGAACAGTACCGCATATCGGGCCTTACAGTAGGCGCCTGGGGCCCTGGTGGGTCCCACCTGGTCCCCCTTCGGGACTCCGGAAGTTTTCTTCACGCTGATTTTTTATCCGATTTTTCCTAAATTTTGGAACACTTTTAATATGGGGGAAAACTGAAACAGAAAAATAGCAGAAAACAGAAACTGGCATTGGGGTGCACTTAGTTAATAGGTTAGTCCAAATATGATAAAAATGTATGAAAGTGTATCTAGATCATAGAAATATCACACAAAACATGCATGGAGCAATCAGAAATTATCGATACGTTTGGGACGTATCAATCATGTGTCTTAGCGAGGTTGTTTGGATCAATTATCCTCTCAGGGTGTTAGGGCACTACCACCATTAAGAAAAACTTGTGGGTATTCTAGAATTTCTTCATTCCAGGATGGTTCTTCATCAAGCCTCTACAGATAATAATCTACATCTCCCCAAGGAACAAGCCTTACTAAAAACACATAGTTTCCGAAACTACCTATCAGGACGCTCATGGTGGTCAAAATAACTTCCAAATGGAGCTTCTTGAAAATATTCTTGTTTCTTTCTCACCGTATGAAGTATGTTGGGCACGATGCCTTTCTACAAGGGTAATGCCTCTTACCATTCTATAGTTAGGCTTGTCGCGTCGACACTCTACTATGGGTTTTTGTTTGTCTCTCTGATTTACCAATCTAACATGCAATAGTATATAATAAGAGTCTTCGGTATGGGGGCCAATCCATCCCGTACTCGAATCATTACTTAATATGTAGATAGATGAATCTCGTATTCCAACACTCAGTCTTTCTCACTCCTCTTAAAGAGGTCTTCACCTGCAAAACTAATAAAACATTTTTGGGTGGCGATGATCCTACACTGTTTGTGCTAAAAACTTGCATCCGTAGAATAGGAGAACTTCCTTATGTAACAATTGTGTTCTCTCTATAAATGTGAGATCCTTGCCCCTTCTATATTCTGAATCCACACTTCCACTTTGAATGGGTCGCTGATCTCATCAAAATAATTATATCCATCTATGGGGTTTAGGGTTGGTCAGAGATGAGATAGATCTTTAGAGAGGAGGGGAGATAGATACCTACACAACAATCATCAAACAACAAACATTCATAATAGGCTCATTTACTACGTTTTCGTCAGAAAGTCTCCATTCACTTTGGTTCTTGAAAGTCTTCGATACAAGGAGTTTCATCCATGTGATGGTTCTCTGATACATCATCTGTTGCGTACACCTCTCAAGGTTGAATTAATAATTAAATCCAACGGAATATGTATCCTAAACACAAATTTAAATCTAACAATTCAAATGACACCAATGATTAAATCAATAGCGGAAACTCCGAGAAAACTCCAAATATCACTCATAAATTCAAACCAAACAATCCCTATGGTACCTTTATCCACATGAGCTCGCATGGTCGAGCACACTACTCACACTCTTTCGTGTATTTCACAACTATCTTGGTGGATTTGGATACTATTAGTATCGTGTTAGATATTCCTTAACTCCTTCACAAGCATCTTAGTCTTGGATGTATCAAGTTCTTCTATGGGTCACGGGCAATCTTGGGATCTTTGGAGTATTCAAATTATTTGAGTCTTCAATACTTTCATTCTTCTACTCCACGTTGAAAACATTTATATTCCGGAATGGTCTTGAGTTATCCAACATCTTGTCCTTCTTGAAGTGACACAACACAATCCTTCTGAGTGGTCAAAGTGGCATGGATATAGTCTAATTTGTTTGGGTTAAGAGGGAGTGTTTGATAAAACTCAAAAAATATGAGGAGTAATGGAAAAATAAATCTAAAATAATATTTTAGTACCTATGGCTTTCTAGTTCCTAGGGTCATGTTCTACAGTCAACATGTGCTCTGATACCATCTTGTAACGACCTGGTCCCAAAATGAACCAAGTCTACTGTGCTTTTGTGCTATCCCTGGATCAGTATGCTAGCACACACAATACTCGATGAAATACCATGAATCACATGTCAAAAAGTAACATAAATACATGGTATTCATTACCTTATAGCCTTTGGGATAAAATACACCGCGGAAACAAACAATACATAGTTGAGTGTATACATCGTAACCTACATCGCATCACTTACTCGTCGTATACAATCCTGCAACACCGAAGGTTACAACCCAAAATGGGTAAGTACTTTGAATATACGTCAAGTTAATCCCAAAATAATATATATCAAACCTATCTTTTACATACAATTTGGCTGGTGGCATAAAGCTGATTTTTCCTTACTTAAAGAGTATCATATCAGTACTACAAAGATTATAGTATGATTGAGTTCGTTTCTCCAAGTCAATGTATTTCCAAATTTTATTAACCCAATTGGTTAATTAATGATGATGAGATCTATCAACATGCCCACTTCTAGATGTTCAAAGTTGTCTGTAATCATGGACACGGCTAATCATGATCAGTTTGTACACTCTGCAGAGGTGTGTGCACTTTTCCCCACAAGACTCGTCCACCTCCTTTTTAGTTCATCACACTGCATTTTGTATGAGAACCGAAAGGAAGAGACATGGTATTTTAGAAGAGTTTCCCTTACTCTGGCGGTGCCCATCACACGTACTCATAACTATGTCCGTAGCACCACCTAGTAAGAGTCACTACAACTAATCAACCAAGTTAGAGCCCATAATAGTTATGAAAAATATGATTGATCCCTTTAAGCCTGGGTGACATTTCATAGTGATTACTGCCCATCTCCAGGTCACTCGGGAAAATACACTAGTTCCTCCAGGTTGCCCCTAACCATTCCACCCAGGTAGTTTATTAACTTTATCTTGGTCATGTTTACTACTTAGTCACTCATACCTCATAATGGATCACTTCCCAATCCACGTCTACTTAGCAAAGCAGTATAATTCTACATTGTGGCGACAATGATGTAAGGTTCATACCTACCTCAATGAACTACTGGGTGTAATAGTATAATAATATACATAATCCTATGAATGCATAATATTTAAGTTGGACTACAATGCATAGGAAAAATATAGGTATAGTTGGAGTGTTATCAAAAGAGTAACTTGCCTTGATCCTGAAGATGAAATATTCTACTCGTAGTCGTCTATCCTTCTCGTTACAAAATATCTAACGGTAAAAGAGAAATACTTCAACACACAACACAAATCCAAATTGAAGATCCAAATAAAGATACAATTAAAAATATAAATATTTAGTTGTTACTATGGCGTTACTAGGGTTGAGATAGGATCAAGCTGTCTTGGATGGAAATATGATGGAAGTCATATCCTAGAGATTTGTTCAAATGGATACAAGTTGGAATTAAGGGTACGTTCAAACTAGCTTGAGTATAAGTTCAAATGAATTGTGAGTATGTCGAAACCAGTTGGTTTGTCCATATGAATATTCGAATACGAAATCGTGATGATATTGTTGAGAAGATTGAATTTAATTTATAGAAAAAGGAAATATAACTAAAAAACAACTAAAACTATGTCTTCAAGTCAAAATAGGGTTTTAACAGATGGAAAGAATATGACCAAGTGTCCAAACAGAAAGGTGTGATTCTAAGGAATATTTTTGATGAAGAAATATTTTCAGTAAACTATATATTAGGAGGAAAACTAAATGTACTCAAATTCACATAATAAATTTGAGTTAAATTTAGAATTACCAAAAGTGAAATATTATTAGACCATATTAGAGTTCCAAGGAATTAGGGGATATAAAATTTGTCGAAATCCGATTTACGGGCTAAAAGATATGATTTTTCGAAGTTTGGGTATTTTTATGAAAATGAAATACGGGATTTAACACTGATATGCCACATGGCGGGTTCTGATAGGTGCGTATCCATTTGCTTTTTTAACAAAAAAAAACATGCACTGAACAGATGGGAGAGAGAGTTCACCGGAGTTTGGGAAATAAGGTCCCCGACATCAACAAGTAGCCAAACGGTGTAGCGAAAAGCTTGGTGAACTCGCGTGACAAAGTTAGAGAATCGGTCTCGCCCTTGTTTGGCCTAGAACCGTCGTCAGAGTGGAGAAGAATGCGTAGAGAGCACGGTGATGCGAACGGCGTGCTCCGACTGAGGAATCGGATCTGAATTCATGTCCAACAGAAGCGCAATCCCAAAATATGAACGTAGGAAGAGAATTAGAGTTAGGGTCACCTTGTACGCGTAGCGATCCCAAATTCATGTCCAACTTCGGGGAGCAATTGCTCTTAGCACTGTGTGATTTTGAGAGGGATTTCATAGGAGGTGAATGAGAACAGCGAGGTGTACCTCTGGTCCTTTTTGTAGATGTTAGGGAGGTCCGTAGGAGGAGATCGGGGGAGAGGTAGCAATTAATGGTTGTTTATGGCGTCGTGATTTACGGAAAATTAAGGAATTCATGCTCCTTATTGTTTTCCTGAATGGATTCTTCATGAACTTATCCACAATTTTCGTGTAGAATACGAAGTGAATCATACCAGGGATTAAATGAAAGGGTGGGAGGAAGAGGTTCACGCACCATGGCAATTTCGTTCTGTTAGTTCAGGTACAGGAATGAAACGAGGGAGGAAAAATATGATGGCTCGGGGTATGAACCTCATCGGAATATTTGGCCTAAGAAAAGAAAGAAAAAAAGGAGAGATAAAGAAAAAAAGAGAGAGATGGGGCTTGGCCTAATAGGTTTAAAGAATTCTATTTTTATTTTCTGGATTAATCACTCTCAAATAAATCATAAAAAAATTATATAGATCCAATAATATATACACAGACTAGGAAAATATATTTAACTCCCTGACTAATTTTTATAAATATATTTTTACCGACAAAAAAATCATTTAAGGCATTAATAAATTTCCTAAATTAGTTTTAGGATTTTAGAAATACCTAAAATGATTTACAAAAATAATCAAGTGTTCAAATGAGCATTTTTAAATATTTCTAATACTATTTTGAAAAAAGTTATATTATCTCCTCTCCTTTTATTAATTAAATTGTTGGAAATATTTAAATATCTCTTGAATGTCAATATCAAATAAGCTCCAATTTAAATTAAGAATTCAAGAATGATTATGGGACCACAATAAATTTGAGAAAGTCAATATCAATTTTATATTATTTATTAACATTGAAAAATTTGCAAATTTTTGGGATGTTACATTTGAGTAATGTTTGGAATTTTGGTGCCACGAGCTTGAGCTTATTATTGATAGATGCCGTATTTTGGTCAATCCCTGCTTATTTTCGACAACTACAAAAATTAGTTGAGAACTCTAGCTACTAGATGGATCACTAACCTCTAGAGCGGTTGGAATATATAGAGTACCCTCACGTACCATGGGTCGAGGATGCACAAGGATAACCAAACCCCCATACACTCCTCCTCGAGGTACATGTCTCTTTGTGAACCTCCTGATTAGATAGAAAGTTATCGATAATAAGTGCATGAGTTCTTCCAACTAATGCGAGTATTCGATTGTTGGTACTTCCACCTTCCATATTTTGCTAGCCTTTTCGGTACCGTGCATTGCCCTTTCTCATCTTGAGAGTTGGTGCAAACTTCACCGGTGCATCCAAACCCTTGGCATGATACGCTTTGTCATCATAAACCTCCTTTTGTCTTCTTCAAAAAAGCCACCATACCTACCTATCAAGGCATTTCCATATCCTTTCCGAGATACATTGCCATGCAACATCAACCATCTCATGACTTTATCTCCATGTCATGCATGCTTTTTCTTGATCGAGGAGTCGCATGCTAGTTGGGCCTTGCCCTTATATATGCTACATGACGCACTAGTATCATTGCATATCCTGCTACACTAGTAGAGGCATACATTTGCATATATCAGGATAGTTTTCATTTTTCTTTATGTTGAGTACTTTTGTCAAAGTGTGAAAATCTTCTTTATATTCTTGTAAAATATAGAGTGTTACCCTTAAGTGAGGAAAAGATCCCAAAGAGGACAAAATAAAAGATCCCAAAAAAGGAAAAATTAAATGACCCCAAAGAGGAAAAATGAGAGATAAATAGAAAGAGCCAATGAGGCCACAAAAATACAAAAACATACAAAAAAGAGAGATGGGGGCAGCCCTACTATTCCTTTTGAAAGATCCACACTCGTACTTCATGGTAATATTTGTACTCCATAGAGATTATCATTCATGCATAACTATTTGGGGATCCTTACATTATAGAACTTGGCTTGCATATTCCAAGGATGAGCTCCCTCAAAAGATCTCCAGGTCTTCATGAGCAAGCAAGTTGGTTGCACCCCCACTAGTTCCATTGGAGAGCTTACCTTAGCTCTATGTGCATCTGTTGCATGGCAATCCCTACTCCTAACATCATATCTATCATTTGGATTTTGCTCGCCTATGATTGTCCTCATTGATGTGAGCCTATCACACCTTTTTGTCTTCCTTCCCATGATTTTCTCTCTTTGCCATCCTAAGTGCCAACATATCTTGTCCGCGCTCATTCATTGCATGAGTGCTCAAAGTATAAAGGGAGAGGATCAGTTTGACTTGTACCTGACTAGTGGTCTGGGGACGAGTCAAAATAAGATTCCGAACGAGACCAAGTGTGAAGTTTTAGTAGATTGAGTTCTCAATTAAACTATATAGTATTTTTATGCTCTAAACCCATCTCCCACTTCTTGCACTCAAAAACCATTTGGAAACATTCGAGTCACGGATAGAGAGAGCTCTTGCACCTTTATGTTCATAGTTTGCTAGTTTCAATACTAGCTATAGACTGTTGCTTTTTATTGTCTTGACTTGAATTGCATATCTTACTTGCTTTACTTTGAAGTTCTTATATGTGTGTTAGCATGTCACCACATAAATTATTTGTGTTATCATTTACCTACTCGAGGACGAGCAGCAATTAAGCTTCGGGATGTTGATACGTCCCAAACGTATCTATAATTTCTTCTTGTTCCATGCTCTTTTAGGTGACATTGCTATGTGTTTTGCTACACTTTCATATCCTTTTACACATATTTGGACCAACCTACTAACTCAGTGCACCCAGTGCCAGTTCTGTCTGCTGATGTCTGTAAGTTGCAGGTTTTTACCCGTATTTACAGAGCTCCAAAAATTCCTAGAAAATGAGATAAAAACCAGCGTGACGGAAGCTTTCGGAAACACCATAGAAGGGCCAGAGGGGGGCACTCCCCTCCCAGGCGGCCAGGGGGCGCGACCCCACTCCTGGACGCTCCAGGAGGGCGCCTGGGAGGACGGTCCACCCTCTGGTGCCCCCCTTTGGCCTATATTACCTCCTTGCTCCGAAAACCCTCGGAGAGACCCCGTATCGTGATTTCCCCCTATGTTCCGCCGCCGCCGCGCTTCCAAGATAGGGAGCACCAGAAGACCTCTTCCCGGCACCCTGCCGGAGGGACGATTGACCTCCGCAAGCTTCTCCACCACCATGGACGCTTCCCGGATGTGCCGTGAGTACTCCCGCTTGGGCCATGGGTCCATGACCAGTAGCTATGTGATGTCTTGTCTCCAATCTTGTGCTTCAATTCTTAGCCCTTGTGAGATTCCCTACATGATCAAGGAATCTATCTCATTCTTTCTACTATTGCTATGCTGAGTTTGCTGGGATCCGATGGATTATAAGATTATGATCAGATTGTGATGAGTTATATATTTGGGTCTCCTTTTATATTTTGTTCTTGAGTAAATTCTTGCATTTTCTCCATTGATTTTTATTGCTTTGGACAAGTAGTATATAGTAACTCCAAGAGGGAGCATTATGCTTGATTGTGGGTTCATGCCCCAAGATGTCTAGCTTGAGTGACAGAAACATGAGACTAGGGGATGTGTTGTTGCCACCAGGGAGAAAACAATGGTGCTTGTAACCGCAGTTGCAAGGATTGATTACCTTACGCAAAGTTTGTTAATGCAGTTGTTTGTTGCTTTGGGTTTACAGTTTGAGTGGGGCTCACAACTTAATACCAGCAAGATGTTCTGGATAGATATCTCAAGGTGGATGATTAGTGAGTAGATGCAGTTGTATTTCGGTCTACTTGTCTTGGCGTACTGTCCATGCTTTTGAGCCTCTAACTTTTTTTGAAGCATAATTAGCATTGCGGTGCATTTATAATTTTTTCAATTGCCCAGCTGTAATTTGTTTACCCACCTTAGCTATTTTATCGTATTTTTGGAGAGAGACATCACTAGTGAACATCATGGGACCACGGTCCATATTTCCACCACTCTTTGCACCTCCGCTTTACTTTTTGTTGCAATCACCATTACTTTCCACCCTTGCATTTGATCCATTGGAAAAAACAAGACCGGAGAGATTGAAATACTCTCTATACTCGTTGGGAGCAAAGTTATTTGTTTCTTTTTGCAGGTCCACGTCTTCTATAAGAACCAGAGAAGCAACTTGTCGATCCATGGAGTCCTACTAGATACATAAACCTTGGTATCTTCACCGAGGGAAATTTTCCGCTATGCTACATCCAAACCTTCTACTTGGGGTAACCTATGAGGAGCGCTACTTCAGTGCCATCAACGTAGCACTCCCCAACAAACAGATCTACTCCGCGGAAGAAGATGCAGAAATACCTCAAAAAAAGATTGAACGTACGATCTCTCTATGGTTGATCCACCTACGGTGTGGCAGATCCGGCAGGGCTCCGCCGTCCAGAGCTCGGCGCCGCGGGATTAGAGAGGAGGGAGGAGGAGCCCTTCGGCGTAAGGTGATATTAGATCTACAAGAGAGGAGAGAGGGGCAGCCCAGGGCAAGACTATATTGACAAGTTCACATATTGGGGAGGTGCCCCTCCTCATATATTTATAGAGGGGAGGGATGGAGGCCACCTTGGATGAGGGTGCCACCCATAGGGTTTCCCTCCTTCTAGTGAAGGCCAAGGAAGGGGGAGGAAGCTTCCTTGTAGGGTGCCTCCCTCCTTGGGCCTCTTTGGTCCAAGTGCTCGCTCCCCACTTGGGCCTTCCAAGTGAGAGGGGGTCATTGATATTAAATATATTTGATGAATTCAAAAAAATTGGGAATTCACAATAAATAAATATTAAACATATTTAGACCATCCCGAAACTTTTCCGGCCCTCCGGTTTTACCCGGTTTTCTCAAAACTCTTCCTGGTACTTTATCGGTGCCCCAAAACGATTTCGGTTTTCCTCCGAAGGAAATTAACATGCACTTGGAAAACCTCCACATATCCCATTGCAGTTATATCATAGACATATAAACATTAATAATGAACCTGGAATTATAATAATACATTTTATTATTTCCTCTAGGGCATAATTCCAATAGTCTCCCACTTGCACTAGAGACAACAATCTAGTTGCATGGTTTGTTCAGACCAATATCACTTTGGTCTCCATGCTCCCTTGTGGTATAGACTTCATCACTGAGCTTAACGCTTTTAGGCTCGTCTCAATCCTACGTATCTTAATGTACCCCTTCATCCTTTATGAAGTATTTAAAGATAGGGCACTATCTCTCAACATGTTTGGACTACAGTGAGCTCTTAGCTTTCTCTGCTTTGATCATGACGCTCATATCAAAATATGGTTTGTATAGATCAAGCGTTTCGGAACTATGCCAATCACTATGATGGTGTTCCTGATCCAAATACCTGTAACAGCCCAGATTTTGCAAAAATTAAAAAAATTGTTTTCGGTGTGAATTGGTTGATTCTCTGATTTGTTTGCGGTGTTTGCATCCCCGATTTATCAATCAACGATTATTTTTCCCCCTCTTATCTCGTATCGGACGGAGACCGACCCTTGCCACCCTGACACTCGACCTTTGCGACACCGGGTTTCACCCGATCGCCGTCGCGAAAACCGCAAGAGACCAGCCGCAACCAACAGAATGAAAACCCCGTTTAATAGGTAAACAGGTTATTTTTATAGCGCGCCGGAAAGTGTTCTCTAAACGGTTCCACCGCTAGGTGAACGCCGCCGGCTCGACGCGCTGATCGCGCAGTTCGAAGTTTTACCCGAATCGGAGATCCTGCGGACCCCCGGCGGTCAGAAACGTAAACACCGCGCGCGCGAGAGAAAAAACGAAGATGTTTTTGAAAACTGCCAGCCACTTGTGCTATATAAATACCACCACACTCCCACCCCTTTCTAGGGTTTCCCTAGCCAAAATGTGCAGCCACCACCCTCACAAAACTCAATTCTGCCCAATTTGCCCCAAAATCCCGAAATCCTAACTCCCAGGCGATCTGGACCATCGGCTCGGCCGATCCAATGGCCCAGATGCACCCATCCTACCCACCAACCCGTGCTCCTCTCTCCTCCACCATAGCCGCCTCCAGCCCGTGGACGCCACCGCGCCGCTCGTCTCCGGCCGACGCGGGAAGCCGCCCCCGAGCCCCTCCTATCCTCTCTCTTACCTTCTCCCTCTCTTCCCCGTTCTGACCCCCCCTCTGTCCCGTGGAGCACAAGCAGCCGGCCGCCGTCTTGCCATGGACGGCCACGGCCGAGCTCGACCAGCCAAGTTGTGCTGCCACAGGACCTCGTCGCCGGCCTCCCCGCGACGGATCCGGCGAGGAGCCGCCCGGATCCGCGCCGCCTCGCCCACCTCCGCGCCATCCCCGACCGCTCCTCTCGCCGGCATTGACGGCGCCGCCGCCGCCTGCTGGCCACGTCGAGATGAGGGAGCCGGCCAGCCCAGCCACCAGCCGCCATGGCCCAGCTGCCAGGCCAGGGCCCAGCCGGCCTGCCCGCCAGCCACATCCGCCATGGGCCGAGCCCATTAGGGTGAAGCCCGCATGCTTTTTTTTCCCTGAGATCGTTATTTTTGCTAAGTCCTGGAAATATTGCTGCTGTTACGTTTTTGTGTTGTAATTTGCGATCAAACGGTAGCTCGTATGATGTTGCGCCCAAAAGACGAAGTGTTTAGTTTTGCGTGTAATTCAATCCATATTTTGTGAGCATTTGCATTTAGGTCATCTTGATTGTGTAATTTCTGTTCAAACAGGGCATCAGATCGTTAATTGCAACCGCTGCTATTAAACTTGCTGAAACTGTTAATTTGTTGAAACTTCGGGCGACGGTTGCTTCGCAACCGTGCGTCGGAATTGAGTGATTCCTTTTGCGTTGCGTTAAGCATTATTTCTACTTCAATTTCATGCATTCACATGCCATAATTGCTTGCTGCATCATGATTTTATCTTGCTCCAAAGTAGCTAACCTGCTGTTAGTGTGCTGTTGTTTATATTTTATTGAAACTTCGGTCGACGAGTGTGTCGCGACCGTTTATCGGAATTGAGTGATTCCAATTGCATATTGTTAAGCATCATGTCTAATTCCATTATATGTATTGCATCTTCATGTTAGCATTCCTGGTCATATAGATATTGAGCTCCAAAGTTGCTATGTTGCTGTTTTTGACAGCCACCTCTGTTTTTCTCTAAGTCTGTAACGTTCCGATGCCATGTTGCATGCTTCATATCTTTTGATCTATGATGCCTATTTGCATGATTCTTTTTGCCATGCCTTCCCTGTCATGTCTACTTGAGTTCCATATCATTTGTGAGCATGTTTGCGTTGATTATCCTGTTTATGCAATGCTCTAAAGTGTGCTTCCTGATGTTGGCAGATTGTGCCCGTAACTTGTTTTGCTTATATCTTTTTAACCGTAACTCCGTTTGGAGTGTGCCTTATATGTAACTTGGTTAGTTTTTAGTGTACCTTGTGTTTATGCTATTTTTTTCTGTTGTTAACCAACCTAAAATATGGTTTACGCTACTAGGAAAATAGCTATACATGGAAAGCTTATTAGTGCCGCATATAGAAGGCCATGCGCCACCATCTGTTAGGGATGGCGCACTGGAAAATAATGCACCACCCATAAGACCTTATGGGTGGCGCATTATTTTCCAGTGCGCCACCCCTAAGAGTGGGCCAGCCTAGATGATCTTATACGTGGCGCATCTAGAAATATGCGCCACCCCTAAGAACCTTATAGGTGGCGCATATACAGAATGCGCCACCCCTAAGAGCTTAGGGGTGGCGCATTCTGTAAATGCGCCACCCATAAGGTCCTTAGGGGTGGCGCATTTCTCTAATGCGCCACCCATAAGAGCTTAGGGGTGGCGCATTTCACCAATGCGCCACCACTGACTTTATATATGCGCCACTAAATGCCTAGATCTGCCCTTATCTACTCCACCCCACATACCACCTCGCATTCACTCCACACAATTCTCAAACTAGATCCACTCTTCTCACCCTAGATCTATTCGATTTTCTCCTCCTCCCCACCTCATTTCTTCCATTTATCCATCGATACTTGGCATTACATCTTTTTTGTTTCATATTGAAGTAAGTGGACCTCCTCCCAAACTCTTTTGTTCCATTTATGACCCATATACTTGCCTTTATTAGCTTGGGATTTGTTGTATATGTGAAGCTTGGGTTTGATGTATATGTGAAGCTTGTTGTGGTTTGATGTATGTGTGAAGCTTATGGTGGTTTGATGTATATGTGTATCTTGAGTGGCAAATGTTTTGCCGAAATGTCGATTCATTTCTGTTTCGGCAAATTTCTAGTGCACTCTCCGCATGCTCCCATGCATTATTAGGGAAGGTCATGCCGAATTTTTCCGGCGACGACTGTGATATATAATTGTGTTGCTCTCTCCGTGCACGCAGGTGATCGACCATGGTCCGCGAGATGCTGAGCGATATTACCGTGGCTAGGTGGATGCAATGTGCGACAAACAAAATGATAAGGAATAATAGGTCGGGTATAAGATGTCCGTGTCGGAGATGCAAACTGCAGTGCGTGACCGAGCCTGATTCTGGAATATTGCAAAGACACCTGAAGCGTAATGGTTTGATGGATGGCTACACACGATGGATAAGTGATGAAGCTGGTGAGGAGGAGGACGTCAATGGTGGGGCGCCAGTAAATGAGGAAGGGCAACCAGAAAACAGCGGCGGGCGAGATGACGAAGAGCATCCCGTACATGATCATGAAGAAGATGCCGAAGCGGATCATGTAGATCAAGATGCCGGACATGAAGATCAAGATGTCGGACATGATGATTCAAGCTGGGTGCGGGACCCTCATGTTCAAGAGCTGCTTGTCAAAGAGGCGTTGAACGCAAGAGTTGCAGCTAGAGAGAAAGCCAAGATGGCGCAAATCGAGAAAGACGCGATTACGAAGTTGTACGAAGGATGCAACGACGAGGATACCCGCTTGAATGTAACACTTGGGGCTATGGAGATGAAGGCAAAACACAAATGGACCGACGAAAGCTTCGATGATAACATGGCATTCTGGCACGATAGTCTTCCAAAGGGCAACACGTGCCCAACTAGTATCGCTGAGGCCAAGAAAGTCCTTTGCCCTCTCGATATTCCGCACGTTAAATACCACGTCTGCATAAATGATTTCATGATCTATCGGGGTGAGGACGAAGATAAAACCACATGTTCGGTGTGCGGTGTTAGTCGATACAAGAGAGGGAAGAAAGTTCCTAGAAAAGTGGTATGGTACTTTCCGATCACTCCTCGTCTGCAGAGGTATTTTGTAGATCCCGAGGAAACAAAGCTCATGACCTGGCACGCGGATAGAAAGAAGCTAAAAGAGGATGACCCGAACCCGGATCCGGAAAAGGAGGACATGCTGAGGCAACCTTCAGATGGTAGCCAATGGACTGCGTTGGACCTCGAATACCCAGATTTTGGGAAAGAACCAAGGAACCTCAGGATTGGTGTGAGCGCCGATGGAGTCAATCCGTTTGGCGGCCAGAGCAGCACACACAGTACCTGGCCCGTGTTTGTATGCATATACAACCTTCCCCCCTGGAAGTGCATGAAGAAAAAGTACATAACAATGTGTATGCTAGTTCAAGGGTCGAAACAACCAGGTACGGACCTCAATCTATATCTGCAGCTGTTGAAAGAGGAGCTAGAAACGTTATGGAAAGAAGGAGTCAATACGTGGGATGCCGCGGCAAAAGAATATTTCCCAATGAAAGCCACGGTGATCACGACGGTGCACGACTATCTCGGATACGGATATTTCTCAGGGCAGGTGGTCCAAGGATTCTGTGCATGCGTTAGGTGCATGGATAATACAACGTACCGCCAGCTACCAAAAGATCCCGGATCTTCAAAAACCGTGTTCCAGGGCTCTCGGAGGTGGCTTCCCAAGAAACACGCGTGGAGAAAATAGGGACATCTGTTCGATGGAAGCGAGGAGCTCCGAGCACCCCCAGCTCGAAGGAGCGGCAAAGAAATCGACAACTTGCTGAAAACTTGGAAAGAATGCCCCGCGCCGGGAAAGAAAAAAAAGAAGACTCAGCCGTTGATGAGGGTATGGAAAGCGAGGTCTGTTTTCTGGGATTTGCAATACTGGAGTCTACTCCGCAGTCCTCATAGCCTTGATCTAATGCATATCACAAAGAACGTGTGCGAGAGCTTTTTTGGCACGCTCCTCAACATGCCGGAGAAGACCAAGGACGGGCCAAAAGCAAGGAATGACTTGAAATTTATGGGCATCAGGAGGGAACTTCACCCCCCTAGTGACGACGATGATGAGCCGGAGGAGGAAGAGGATACGGAAACGCAAAACTCTCGCAAACGAAAAAGGATGACCAAGAAGAAGACCGGTATTGATCACTGCCCCCCGGCATGCTTCACTCTGTGCGAGGAGGAGATCAAGCGGTTTATCCACTGCCTCATAGGAGTAAAATTTCCGAACGGCTACGCGGGGAAGATAAGCAAATACCTAGACGAGGCGAAGCAGCGTTTCAGCGGGATGAAATCTCACGACTGTTTCGTGCAGATGACGCAGATTCTCCCGGTTGCGATGCGAGGGATAATGGACGAGCACGTCCGTAAAACGTTGTTTGGACTTTGCAACTTTTTTGACGTCATCTCCCGGAAGTCGATTTGCGCTACGCAACTCAAAAGGCTACAGGAGGAGATCGTGCTCATACTATGCGAGCTTGAGATTTATTTCCCGCCCGCGTTCTTCGACATTATGGTGCATCTGCTGATCCACGTCGTGGAGGATATCGTCCAACTCGGGCCTGCGTTTCTGCGCAGCATGATGCCGTTCGAAAGGATGAATGGGCACATCAAAAAGTACGTTCGTAACAGGTCACGTCCAGATGCAAGCATAGCGAAGGGCTTTCTAACCGAAGAGTGCATCTCTTTTTGCACGAATTATCTCAACACCGAGAACCCTGTTGGTCTGGCCGTCAACAAGCACTTTGGCAGGACCGATGGGTGTGGTCACCACGAGGGAAGCCGCGCAATGCATGTCAACTTTGACGGTCGAGACATCGACTTTGAAATAGCAAGCCTAGTCGAGCTACAACACATCTAGCTGGTCGATCCTTGGATAGTAAAGCACAAGGATTTAATCAGGAAGAAGTACAGTGACCAGGGCCTGCAGATAACGGACCGAGATCCACGGCTAATCAAAGAGCACAACTCCGGTTTCATGACTTGGTTCAGGGATGAGCTTCGTGCTAATCCCCCGTGAAGGAACGCTTCCGAGGACGAAAAGATGATATTCACCTTGTCACAGGGTGCCGCACGCAACCTGATCACCTATCAAGCGTATGATATCAACGGCTACACATTTTACACGGAGGAAAAGGACAATAACTGCGATTACCAGAACTCAGGGGTAACGGGGATATTCTACACCGATGACGTCAAGGAAAGATTCTATGGAAGGATCGAGGACATATGGGAGCTCGACTACTGTGGAGAGAAGGTGCCGATGTTCCGTGTGAGATGGGCCAAGAGCGTCGTAAAAGAAGACCGGTACTTCACCACCATGGTTATACCCGAAGCCAAATCCAAGTCTACGGGCGCAAACGTCACCGCGAAAAATTAGCCATGGGTACTGGCTAGCCAAGTGGACCAATGCTTCTTCATTACCGATCCATCAAAGCCGAGCCGCGTAGTAGTGAGGAGAGGCAAAAGAAACATCATCGGAATGGATGGAGTCGCCAACGAGCAAGACGTTGACAAGTACGGCGACCCGAAGATGGAGGATGACTATGCCGCTCAGGATACATACACCACAACCCTACCGAAGAAAGGTCTCCTCCCGTTCAAGAGGAAAAGTGAAGGCGTCCCGGGCCTAAATTATTCAACCACGACAAAGAAGGGAAAGAAGAAGATCGTGAGGAAACGATAGCTAGATAGCTAGCTCCAAA
This sequence comes from Bromus sterilis, assembly GCA_950022295.1. NCBI lineage: Eukaryota > Viridiplantae > Streptophyta > Magnoliopsida > Poales > Poaceae > Bromus > Bromus sterilis. The sequence goes on along the minus strand of OX465599.1, from coordinate 177,418,112 downwards.
TTTAAGAAAAATATTTTGTAATTCATGATCACTTTGTGTATGCATGGATTTAATATGACTTTGCTGTTGTTTGTTGGTGTTGCTGCTTGTGCTTTCTCCCCTCTCACATTACACCTAGTATTTTGTCAAAGATTTTCCTTGTTTGCATCCAATAAAAAAATGAAATGGTTAAACTTTAATTAAAAAAATGAAATGGTTAAACAAATATAATGAAATGGTTAAACTTTAATTAAAAAAATGAAATGGTTAAACAAATATAATGAAATGGTTAAACTTTAATTAAAAAATGAAATGGTTAAACAAATAGATAGATAGCTAGAACAATTAATAAAAAAAATTAAAAAACTCTTATGGGTGCCGCATCATTCATAAATGCGCCACTAAATGTGCTTAGGGGTGGCGCATATTTCCCAAATGCGCCACTAAGTTCTCTTATGCGCGGCGCATCTAGCTGGTATGCGCCACCCATAAGGTTTCTTATGCGTGGCGCATTTCGCCGAAATGCGCCACGCATAAGAAACCTTATGCGTGGCGCATATCAGCTAGATGTGCCGCGCATAAGACTTAACCGCTCCATCAACCCCTCCCCTTGCCCGTGCCCACACCCATTCCCCACCATCTCTCCCAGCTCCTCGCCGTCGACCGCCACCGGAGCCACCCCCCGTGGTTCGAGCCCCCCTCTCCGTCCACCGCCCTCGCCGCCACCGGAGCTGCCGCCCTCGCTGCCCCCCTCTCCGTCCACCGCCCTCGCCGCCCTCGCCGTCCCCTCCCTGGTGGAGCAGCCGCGCCTCCCTCCCTGGAGCCGCCGCTCCCGCCCAGCAACGCCACCGCCCGGAAGCTACACCGGCGAGCAGTCCATAGGCAGGTAGCCACCCCTCCCACCTTCCTCTCGCATCCTCTGTTTGTTCAATTTTGTCCTGACGATCTTTGTATTGGATGAGTACTTGATGTCTGAATATTTCCTTTGTATCTGAATATTAAGGAATCACCCATCTGCAGATCATAGTTATCAAGCAGATAGTAGAAACATCATTGCTCTTAATAAAAGTACAGATAGGAATAACAGGGCTACCATCGCATTTTGGAAATCACCCAACAGAAGCACCAAGAAGTACTTCTTTTCATCATCCAAATGCTTGTAGTATTGCTCAATTCGCAAGTTGCAGCTTCCAGAAGACGTGTCCATCCTTTTAGCAACCCCTCTGCAGTGCAAAATCAATTTATAGTGATAGGTGGTAAGAGGACATAAAGTCATGAACAACAAGAAGACATGTACTTAACCCGATTTCATGTACTCAATGTGAATTTGGAAGTTTGATTCTATCATTGTTCAAAAACAATAACCGAAGACCACAAGCTATATATTAACCAACCGGAGTCCGACTCATCGGATGATGACTTGGAGGAGGAGGCTGGTACGACAGACGGCGAGAGGAACATCGGCGAGGATGATGGGACCGGTGGCTCCAACACAGATGGTACTCAGTCGAAGAAGAGGAATCAGAAACCGACCAAGGTCGGCGTCATCAGGCAAGAGTTTACTGTTGTGACCGCCGTTGGGATTCCTAAAGAGCCCGAACGTTTTTCGGAAGGGTACGGCCGTCAAGTCACGGCGATCCTCCGCAACACCGTGCCGATCACCACGATTAACCTCAGGAGTCGTGAGAATATTCATTATTGTCAGCTTCTTATCAACAAGCTGCACGGACGATACAAGTTTCCGGAGCCGTACGATAACACCAAACTCAGAGGGAACAAAGTAAACACATGGGCCCTCAGGAAGATGAGCAAGGCCTTGTCCAGTTGGAAAACCCGGGTGAAGAGGGCAATTTTTTAAAAGAACAAAACCTGGGAGGAGCTCAAGGAGAAAGAGCCGTTGATCAACGAAGCTACCTACAACCTTTTCAAGGCTAGGTGTGAGTCCGAGCAAGCCAAGGCCGCGAGTGCAAAGGGCAAGGCCATGCGGTCGCAGGTCATAGGTAACCATCGTCTCGGAGCCGGTGGTTACAAAAGTTCCAAGCCTAAATGGGACAAGGAGGATGCCGAGTACGCCGCTGCGGGCATACCTAACCCCTTCCAGCAATACAAAGATGATCCGAAGACCGAATTCTTTGTGAGGGCCCGGAGCTATAAGGACAAAGCAACCTCGAAAATAATTATCGATCCTAAGATTCAGGAGTTTACGACTGCCGTGGTAAGTAGTTTACCACGCGACCCTGTGGATTGAATTCTCGAGTGAAGTTCACAATTTCTTAACGTTTCACATTCTTTTTGCAGAAAGCGGAAATGAAAATCGCCTCATCGCAGGAGTCGTCGGTTAGGCCGGCCGGCCCGTGGGACAACGCCTTCAACAGGGCGTTGAACAAGGTCAAGAAGGTTGACGACGTGACGGCGAAGCCATCGTCAGCCGGCCGTGTGGTCGGCTTTGGTGCGGACCTAAATTGGTCCGAATATTATGGAAAATCGGCGGAGTAGTCTGGTTCGAGGGGGCGCAAGGCGAGAAGGACCGAAGAAGATGCCGCTTATGTTTGTCGACTGGAGGAGAAGGTGAACATGCTTCCGCAGCTTGTCCAGGACGAAGTGGCGAAGACGATGAACGCTCTCCTTCCAGATATGATGCAGTCGATCGCGAATTGGCAAGCGCGTGGTGGACAAGGGCCCATACCAGTCCCCAGCATGGTCGGCAGCAACTCGGGCCCCGCGGCGCCTGCAGTCCCGACTCCGGCCATAGTGGTGGGTCCCGCACCGACTCCCGGCGTATTGGTGACTCCGTCCGCCAACACCGCGGCGGCGACGCCGGACGTGATGGTAACTCCTCCGGCCACGATCGAGCAACCGGGGCATATCAATAATGCACTCGGCGGCAGCACAAATAGGGCGACCGACGCCACGGGAGGCAGCGTGCCCGCCGTCATCGGCGGGGTCTCTTCACTAGCCGACCTCGATGCCCTCAAGGTAACTATAAGCGTCTGCAACTCAAACGAGGACTTCATCTCCTTGCCTTTTTTAGTGGAATCTCTCTGATGCCGTACATGCATATATATATATATCTCTTTCGCAGGAGGACACTCCATGCATTCTATTACAAGTCGTGGACGGCGAGTTGAAGGATGTTTCCAAAGGTAAAATCATTCAACCACAAAATCGAATCATGCACAATATGCCGATGGCACCGGAGATGCATAGGGTTCAAATCTCTCTCGTGATTTCGGGCTACGAGAGAGTTGAACCTCCCATTCAACCCCCCGGATACGATGAGGACGAGCCGGCAGTCCTCAGTGACTGTTTCAACCAAATATGCCTATGGCCGAAGAGCCAAATGCGTTTAATGATGGGGGAAAGGGGCACCACACCTAGGATAACACCCCTAGTCATCGTGTCGGCGCCACATGATCCCATCGGAGCACAACAAGAAGACGATGATCTTGATGATGATATCAGCGCCGACCAGTTCATCAATACTTTGTATGATGCTGATGACTTATTCATGCCTCCTGCTGAAGGAGCCTATCAGCATGACGAGGAAGCTCGAGGTCCAGCTGATCCTGCGCCGAAGCCTGCTTGCTCCACGCGTCATTTCGCTGCTTCTCAGGACATGTCTCCAGCAGCTTGCGCCTTCACCGAGCCTCAAGCAGATGCCAAAGGATCTATTCTCAGCCCGTCCACACTCCATAAGGCGGCCACTGGGCAGATAAAGGCCGGTGACTGCTCAAAATCAGAAAAGAAGAAGGGACGGAAAAGAAAGAAGAGCATCACTTCTAGTAGCCAACCTTCGATGCCGATCCGGGCTCAGGACGGGCCACCAAGACCCAAGGATCTCTCGTTTGAAATCCATGTGGCTGGTAGGGCGATGCTACCTAAGGACATGCTGCACCTTGCAACTTCGGATATGCAGAGTGTGCATCATAGTATTATGGCATTAGAGAAGATTCTTCTTCGAGAAGAGAATCCCTCGTACCCGGTTTTCATGGCCAAGGTGCCAATCAACATGGGCTTCATCAACACTATCCCCGCGGATATGATAATCCTGCGGTTTTCGGAGATCTTCAATTTGTACCATCTCAAGCGGCTGGACCATAGCCTTATCCGTCTGTTCTCGCCTAGCCTTTCTATGAGTATCAGGAGAGACAAGACCCCGAGCGTCGCAATATTGGACCCCTTCTACATGCGTGAAAGCATCTTGATGGACGACGGGGACGCGGCTCTCGCGGCGGGGTAGATCACAGACTTCATGCTACGGAACCCCGACAAAGATTCATTTCTTATGACCTACTCTCCCAAGTAAGTCATTCTCTCGCCTCCGTAGCGTATATTCTTTCTTAGCTTTCCATTGTCCTCTTCCAACATTCCTTTTGGATTGTTTTAATTATGCAGTGAGGATCAAGACTGCGTGCTCATCTTCTTTTCACCGCAACACTCGCATGCCGTGTATTTAGACTCGGGGAGTGTGAAGAAGAAAGATTACAAGTATATCATGAGAGTTTTGGATGATGCTCTCGTCGGCTACATAAAAGCCGGAGGCAAGATCATGAAGCAGAAATTCAGGAAAAATCAGCCTGGCGTGAACTTGGTCAACCACGTAACGCAGTTCCCGTGCGTCTAGCAGCCGACTGGCAGTGTGAGGGATGCGTACTACGCCCTTCATCACATGAGGGCGATTGTACAGGAACAACGCAACCTTACGCTGCCAAGTCATCTCAGAGCGTGGGCCGAAAGGAAGGCGGAAATCGCCGATGCAAATCTGAAGGAGGAGTTCTTTCACATCCAAGCACAGATGGCGACTATCATCCGTCATGAAGTACAAATGAGGGGGTCGATCTTCCACTCGAACATTGCACCATCCAAGGGGGAGATAGAAGTCCGCCTAAAGGCACTGCGTGACACAAGGCCTTTCATGACGAAAGAAGGATGCCGCCCATTCCCAGAGCCGAGGCAAAACAATTGAATGTACTCTTTGTGTAATTTGGATGTAATTTGGATGTACTCTTTGTGTAGTAGATGGTACGTAGTGTCAAATACTCTTGGTGCTCTTTGGATGTAATTTGGATGTACTCTTTCACCATTCATCGACTTGCTTTAAGTTGTTGATAAGAATAGATGCTAGATTGCTTTGTTCTCCTTTGGTATGATTCATATGGATGTGACCTCTAAAGCTTTGTTTTGTGCAGGTTGAAGAGCAAACAAGTAGTGATGACGAAAGTAGCTTTCGGTTTTCAATAATTGTTGGACTCATTGTAATTTTGTGATGGAATGTAATCTTGTGAATCTTGTTGGCCTCTAAACCTTTGTAATAAAAATTATATTGCAATTCTTTTGTATCAATAATTGTTGGCCTCATTGTTATATTGTATTTTGCATTTTTGTAATATAATAAAAATATCTGTAATGCTTTTATTCTTTTATGTAATTCTTTTTTTTTGTTTTCTGTAATTATTTAGTGGCGCATCTTTTTAGGATTTAGTGGCGCACTGTGAATGCGCCACCCCTAAGGCCCTTAGGCGTGGCGCATACTAGAATGCGCCAGCCCTAAGAGCTTAGAGGTGGCGCATTCTGAGATGCGCCACGCCTAAGGGCCTTAGGGGTGGCGCATCCAGAATGCGCCACCTCTAAGCCCTTATTAGTGGCTTGTAGTTAGTGGCGCACTGTGAATGCGCCACTAAACTCAAAAGCAGTGCGCCACCATAAGGGTATTCCCTAGTAGTGTTAGTACAAAACAGTACCAAATCCTTTAATTGTCGTGGGGTACTTAGTGTTACGCCATGTTTAGGTTGTGCCTCACTTAAATTTACTAGCATAGATAGTTTACTTTGAGCTTCACCTTTGCCATGTTTGTGTGCTATGTCATGCTTGCTTGAGTTTCCATGTTAACAACCTTTGTTGATCACCTGTAGCTAAACAACTTGAACCTTTCTAAATGTGCGGTATCGTCGTGTGTGACGAGTACTCCACTTAACCTGTTAGTAACCACTCTCGACGGTAGGTGCGATGTCTCGTGTTGCTTTCTTGTTGATGCTTGCTCAGGTTTGCCTCGTATTAATAGAGTGCTTGCTCATTGATTGTTTTCCAGTGTTTACCCTCTTGTGTGCTTCCGCGGGTACCTTCGGAGACGATGCGAGCTTGCGATCAACTACACCTTCAGACCCCGACTTATCAACAGGCAAGGACTAGACATTACTTATGATCCATTCTATTTCTACCAGCAGTTTGCATGCTAGTCTAGGTTAGGTTCGATGTTTGATCCTACCACATGTTTACAACCTCTTTCAAACCGATACAGCCATGTCCCTTCCCAGCAAACCTTGTACTGCTATGTTATTATAGCTCGTTGCTCAACCCCTGCTTAGTATAAATGCTTAGGATGCTACGATGTTACCCTGTTACTCCTTGGTTTGGGCTATCACATTATTATATTGTTGTTGATGTTATGATTATTATAATGTTGACTATATTCGACGAAGGATGGAAGGTCTAGGCTATCCCACCCAGACGCTTTGTTCCATTCGAGTCAACTAGGACCCGAGTTCCGGGTACTGGTTTTAAGATTGAGCGTGCCTAACCGCGTGTGGGATTTTATAGGTTCCCCTTTTCTTACCTACCTAGCTTCAAGCATTTCTAGTGGTGGCCCAAGTTGATTTTACCTTTTGAAACCGTGTGTGTGCTGGTCGTACGCTAGTAGTTTTCCAACCAACCCGGACCAGTAAGGACATAGTTCCCTTGCTGGACCATCATGACCGGCTGAGGACCCGGTTTCCCATGTGTGATTAACCGGCAATCCAAACCTGGAGTCATACGGTAGAGACCAGATCGAGAGCGCGGCCGGCTCCTGAGCTGGATGTCGACTCACCGGGAGCCACCCGGATTTGTTCATTGTTAGCTAGAGGGACCTCTCGTTTCGGATCTCTTGGAACTAAAGCCTAAAATGGCTGCCTGTGATGGGTAGCAACTGAGAGAGATGGGCGTGCGTGCGGAGCCTTGTAATGGGAAGTTGGTACACCCCTGCAGGGTTAAATCTTTTCGAGCAGCCGTGTCCACGGTTATGGACGACTTGAGACCTACTCCTTGTTCATAGACAACAACAGCTGAGATAATTTTAATATAACTTGATCAACGTGTGTGTGTTCCTTGACTTCTTCTTCTTCGTCGGGATGCGAAGAGGAGGACAAGGATAGGATAGGTGTTATGTTTGCGTATATAGGTGGATAGCAGACTTGTTGGAGTCGATTCCTCATCGAATGCTTGGATTCTTATCTTACTCTCTAGATCGTTAGCCACTTCATAAATGCTAGTGCGTTAGCAACCTCACCACTTACCCATTCCTTACCGTAAACTACTAGTTGTCCTAGAATGACGAGTGATGAAGTCCTTCCTGGGTCCGATGACCACTACAGTTGGATGCTGAGTACTTCTGTACTCATGATACTACCCCAAACTCTTTTTAGGGTTCTTGATCGACAACAGGTATGGTGATCGACGTTTCACGTGGAGACTCGACGACGACTAGTTAGGCGGATCCCGGCGGAGGGCCTAGACCCGTGTTGTTCTGGGATCGATATTTTTCTCTTTGCCATTAGGCATTTGTTTGTAGTCTGTACTCAGACATGTATCTTCCGCTGTTATATTGTATTAAGGCAGTTGTATGCCGCTTGTATGAGATGTTGTATCCTTGTATCTGTAATGTTGTGATATCATGTTGGAAATCCGGGGCATATGACTTCGTCATATGTCGCGGTGGGACCGATATGTGCTTCGTCCACGGATCTGGATGGAAAAATCTAGATCTGGAACAGTACCGCATATCGGGCCTTACAACTTGGTATCAGAGCCTTACCGACCGTAGGATCCCTTCTCTGGCCGAAGTCGAGTCTAGGCCAAAACTATTTTGTAGTACTAAGTTAGTTATTGGAGAGTAGGATTCTTTTTCGTTCTTACCTTTGCTCTGGTCAGGACCAGTGACGTAATTTTTTTACTCTCGACTTATCCCCATTCAAACTTTAGGATCTCGAGTAAGTGGAGTTTCGGAACCGTTATAATGCCTTTCTTGCAGCGTATTGTCTCGATTCCGATCTCAGGTTTTGGAAATCGTTTAGTACCTTTAGTTCTTCCGACTTTGGGTAAACATCTGGGTCATCCATTGCCATCCATCCTTTTGCCGGTGTTCTTACGACTTGCGTCGAAAATCACTATCCCTTGATCTGGTTTTCGCGATCGTTCTTCCTCTTGTCACTGACGTTTTCGTTATTCCGTCGATGTCGTCTCTCTGCGGAAAATTATCTCGACAGAAGTTCGACCTCGACATGGAGCAGAGTCCTTTGTTGGTGGTGTTGAAGATCGTCGACTCTCTTCTTTTTCCCCTTCCCCTCTCCCCCGGATCGTCCTGTATCTTGGGACGAGATCCCTTGTTGGTGGTGTTGTATTGTAACAGCCCAGATTTTGCAAAAATTAAAAAAAATGTTTTCGATGTGAATTGTTTGATTGTCTGATTTGTTTGCGGTGTTTGCATCCCCGATTTATCAATCGGCGATTATTTTCCCCCCTCTTATCTCGTATCGGACGGAGACCGACCCTTGCCACCCTGACAGTCGACCTTTGCGACACCGGTTTTCACCCGATCACCGTCTCGAAAACCGCACGAGACCAGCCGCAGCCAACGGAACGAAAACCCCGTTTAAAAGGTAAATGGGTTATTTTTATAGCACGCTAAAAAGTGTTCTCGGAATAGTTCCACCGCTAGGTGAACTCCGCCGGCTCGACGCGCTGATCGCATAGTTCGAAGTTTTACCTGAATCGGAGGTCCTGCGGACCCCCGGCGGTCAGAAAAGTAAACACCGCGCGCGCGAGAGAAAAACCGGGGATGTTTTTGCAAACTGCCAGCCACCTGGGCTATATAAAGACCACCACACTCCCACCCCTTTCTAGGGTTTCCCTAGCCAAAATGTGCAGCCACCCCCCTCACAAAACTCAATTCTGCCCAATTTGCTCCAAAATCCCGAAATCCTAACTCCCAGGCGATCTGGACCGTCGGATCGGCCGATCCAACGGCCCAGATGCGCCCAGCCTCCCCACCAACCCGTGCTCCTCTCTCCTCCACCCGAGCCGCCGCCAGCCCGTGGATGCCCCCGCGCCACCCGTCTCCGGCCGACGCCGGCAGCCGCCCCTGCGCCCCTCCTCTCTCTTCCCTTCTCCCTCTCTTCCCCGTGCTGACCCCCCCTCTCTCTCGTGCAGCACAAGCAGCCGGCCGCCGTCTAGCCATGAGAGGCCAAGGCCGAGCTCGAGCAGCCGAGCCGTGCTTCCACAGGACCTCGTCGCCGGCCTCCCCGCGACAGATCCGGCGAGGAGCCCCCCGGATCCGCGCCGCCTCGCCCACCTCCGCGCCATCCCCGACCGCTCCTCTCGCCGGCGTTGACTGCGCTGCCGCCGCCTGCTGCCCATGTCGGGAAGAGAGAGCCGGCCAGCCCAGCTACCAGCTGCCCGGCCAGGTGGGCCACGCCCCTCCCACGGCCCAGCTGCCAGGCCAGGGCCCAGCCGGCCTGCCCGCCAGCCACAGCCGCCATGGGCCGAGCCCATTAGGGTGAGGCCCGCATGCTTTTTTTCCCTCAGATCTCTGTTATTTTTCTAAGTCCTGGAAATATTGCTGCTGTTATGTTTTTGCATTGTAATTTGCGATCAAACGGTAGCTCGTATGATGTTGCGCCCAAAAGGCGAAGTGTTTAGTGTTGCGTGTACTTCAATCCATATTTTGTGAGAATTTTCATCTGAGGTCATCTTGATTGTGTAATTGATGGTCAAACAGAGCATCAGATCGTTAATTGCAACTGCTGCTGTTAAACTTGATGAAACTGTAAATTTGTTGAAACTTCGGGCGACGGTTGCTTCCCAACCGTGCGTCGGAATTGCGTGATTCCTTTGTGTTGCGTTAAGCATTGTTTCTACTTCAGTTTCATCCATTCACATGCCATAATTTCTTGCTGCATCATGATTGTATCTTGCTCCAAAGTAGCTAACCTGCTGTTAGTGTGCTGCTGTTTATATTTTGTTGCAACTTTGGTCGACGAGTGTGTCACGACCGTTTATCGGAATTGAGTGATTCCAATTGCATATTGTTAACCATCATGTCTACTTCCATTATATGTATTGTATCTTCATGTTAGCATTCCTGGTCATATAGATATTTAGCTCCAAAGTGGATATGCTGCTGTTTTTGACAGCCACCTATGTTTTTCTCAAAGTCTGTAACATTCCGATGCCATGTTGCATGCTTAATATCTTTTGATCTATGATGCCTATTTGCATGATTCTTTTTGCCATGCCTTCCCTGTCATGTCTACTTTAGTTCCATATCATTGGTGAGCATGTTTGCATTGATTATCCTGTTTATGCAATGCTCTAAAGTGTGCTTCCTGATGTTGGCAGATTGTGCCCGTAACTTGTTTTCCTTATATCTTTTTAACCGTAACTCCGTTTGGAGTGTGCCTTATATGTAACTTGATTAGTTTTTCGTGTACCTTGTGTTTATGCTATTTTTTACTGTTGTTAAACAACGTAAAATATGGTTTAGGACAGAACAGTACCAAATCCTTTAATTGTCGTGGGGTACTTAGTGTTACGCCATGTTTAGGTTGTGCCTCACTTAAATTGACTAGCATAGATAGTTTACTTTGTGCTTCACCTCTTGCAATGTTTGTGTGCTATGTCATGCTTGCTTGAGTTTCCATGTTAACAACCTTTGTTGATCACCTGTAGCTAAACAACTTGAACCTTTCTAAATGTGCGGTATCGTCGTGTGTGACGAGTACTCCACTTAACCTGTTATTAACCGCTCTCGACGGTAGGTGCGATGTCTCGTGTTGCTTTCTTGTTGATGCTTTCTCGTGTTTGCCTCGTAGTAATAGATGCCTGCTCGTTGATTGCTTTCCAGTGTTTACCCTCTTGTGTGCTTCCGCGGGTACCTTCGGAGACGACGCGAGCTTGCGATCAACTACACCTTCGGAACCCGACTTATCAACAGGCAAGGACTATACATTACTTATGATCCATTCTATTTCAACCAGCGGTTTGCATGCTAGTCTAGGTTAGGTTCGATGTTTGAACCTACCACATGTTTACAACCTCTTTCAAACCGATACAGCCATGTCCCTTCCCATCAAACCTTGTACTGCTATGTTATTATTGCTCGTTGCTCAGCCCCTGCTTAGTATGCATGCTTAGGATGCTACGATGTTACCCTATTACTCCTTGGTTTGGGCTATCACATTATTATATTGTTTTTAATGTTATGATTATTATAATGTTGACTATATTCGAGGAAGGATGGAAGGTCTAGGCTATCCCGCCCCGACGCTTTGTTCCATTCGAGTCACCCAGGACCCGAGTTCCGGGTATTGGTTTTAAGACTGAGCGTGCCTTACCGCGTGTGGGATTTTATGGGGTCCCCTTTTCTTACCTACCTAGCTTCAAGCATTTCTAGTGGTGGCCCAAGCTGATTTTACCTTTTGCAACCGTGTGTGTGCTGGTCGTACGCCAATAGTTTTCCAACCAACCCGGACCAGTGTGGACATAGTTCCCTTGCTGGCCCATCATGACCGGCTGAGGACCCGGTTTCCCATGTGTGATTCACCGGCAATCCAAACCTAGAGTCATACGGTAGAGACCAGATCGAGAGCGCGGTCGGCTCCTGAGCTGGATGTCGACTCACCTCTGGCCCCTCCCGGGCTCTTCGCGAAGCTGCCTCCACGCTGATTTTTTATCTGAATTTTCCCGAATTTTTCTGGCACTTTTTATATGGGGGAAAACTGAAATAGAAAAACAGCAGAAAACAGGAACTGACACTGGGGTGCACTGAGTTAATAGGTTAGTCCAAATATGATCAAAAGTATATGAAAGTGTATCTAGATCGTAGCAATATCACACAAAACATGCATGGAGCAAGCAGAAATTATAGATACGTTTTGGACGTATCACCTATTAACTCAGTGCACCCAGTGCCAGTTTCTGGTTTCTGCTGTTTTTGTATTTCAGGTTTTCCCATTATTAAAAGTGCTCAAAAAATTCCGGGAAAGATATATAAAAATCAGCGTTCTAGAAGAGTCCTCCAGCCGGAGGATGTGGTGAAGGGGTGGCCCACATCCTCCAAGCGCCATCCTGGCGCGTCCTAGGGTGGGGCCGCGCCGGGAGGCCGCCTGGACTCCTGGTGCCCCCCCGGTGCCCCCTTTGCCTCTTATTTATACTCCCGTCGCGAAAGCCCTGATTCCAGGACCCTTTTCTCTAGAAGGAATTTTGATCTCCGCCGCCATCGCCAACAAGCTTAGAAGGATTCATCTCCATCGACGTTGCTTCCTCCCTCCATGATGCAGGAGTAGTTCCTCATCGGGGCTGAGGTTTCTACTAGTAGCTATGTGGTCAATTCTCTCTCCCATGATGTGATCTTCATTGTGATCATAGGCTATGTTAATGTAGGGTGATCCCATGATATTTCCCCTTACTCTATGTATTGGATTGATGTACTCACTTGATCTTATCTAGTATAATCCCCGAGACCATGCTGACAGCGGTCTATTGGACATGGGTTAGAAGAATATTTTCATGAGTAATTTTGTTTTTTGTGTGTGGATTGAAGATTAAGAGTCTCTTGGTGCTTGTCTTTTCCTATCCTTGAGATATCTTGTGGTGATTGTGGTACTCTCATCGGATGGCCGCGTTGACATTGGGAAATCCATAGATGAGAACTACGAACTCTAAGGTTTTCTTTTTGTAACAGCCCCGTTTTCACAAAAATTAAAAAAATTGTTTTCGGTGTGAATTGTTTGATTGCCTGATTTGTTTGCGGTGTTTGCATCCCCGATTTATCGATTGGCGATTATTTTTCCCCCTCTTATCTCGTACCGGACGGAGAACGACCCTTGCCACCCTGACACTCGACATTTGCGACACCGGGTTTCACCCGATCACCGTCGCGAAACCCGAACGAGACCAGCCACAACCAACGGAACGAAAACATCGTTTAATAATTAAACGGTATATTTTTATAGCGCGCCGGAAAGTGTTCTCAGAACGGTTCCAGCACGAGGTGAACGCCGCTGGCTCGACGCGCTGATCGCGCAGTTCGAAGTTTTACCCGAATCGGAGGTACTGCGGACCCCCGGCGGTCAGAAACGTGAGCACCACGCGCGAGAGAGAAAAACCGGGGATGTTTTTGCAAACTGCCAGCCACCGGGGCTATATATAGACCACCACCCCACTTAGGGTTTCCCTAATCCACTAGCCAGCCCCAGATCTGACCCAAAAACACCCCAATCTCGTCCAAACCCTAATTTTCAGATCTGAGATCAGCCCAATGAATTTTGGGCCGTCAGATCGTCAGATCCGACGGACCTCGTTGCGCCACGTCAGCGCCCTGGACCGTCCTCTCTCTCCTGGCCGAGCCGTCGCCAGGCCCGAGGCCGCCGCCGCCTCTCTCCGGCCAGCAGCCGGCGAGCCGCCACCCCCGCCGGCGCGCCCTCTCCTCTCTCCTCTCCCTTCCCTCTCCTCTTCCTCTCACCTCTCTGCCTTCCCTCCCCCCGCAGGTCCGCCCGCCATGGCGCTATGGAGGAGGCCTGAGCTCGCCTGCCCGAGCAGCTCCTCCGCCTCCAGCACCGCCGCCCGGCCAGATCCGGCGAGATCCGCCGGTGCCCCGCCGCCACACGCCACCTGGCCGCCCTCCAGGCCGGGCCCCTCCGGCCAGCGAGCCGAGAGCGGCTGCAGCCGCCGCCGTCGGTCTCGATCCAGGCAGGATCGATCCGGCTCCCTCCAACCGCCGGCTGGGCTGCCTCCCAGCGTACGTGGGCCGGCCCAGCTCCCAGGCCCAGCGCACCAGCAGGCCGGCCTCCACTCCAGCGCCTCCCAGGCCGGTTTGGGCCGAGCCCAGCTGGGTGAGGCCCGGCTCTTTTTTTCTGTTGTTTTTTCCATTTTCCAGATTTTGCTAAGTCTGAGATATATTGCTGCTGATCCCGTTTTGTACTGCGTTTTCCCGTTGATCCGTAGCTCCGATGAACGTGCCCCCAAAACGAAAGTTTCTCAGTTTTGCGTGCTCTAGCATTCGTATGTAGAAAGTCTGTTACTTTGCGATGCCATGTTGTTTTCTTAATATCTTTTGATCTACGATGCCTATTTACATGATTCTTCTTGCCATGCCTTCCCTGTCATGTCTACTTTAGTTCCATATCATTTGTGAGCATGTTTGCATTGATTATCCTGTTTATGCATTGCCCTAAAGTGTGCTTGGTGATGTTGGCAGATTGTACCGTAACTTGTTTTGCTTGTATCTTTTTAACCGTAACTCCGTTTGGGGTGTTCTTTATATGTAACTTGATTAGTTTTTCGTGTACTTTGTGTTTATGCTATTGTTTGCTGTTGTTAACCAACCAAAAATATGGTTTAGGACAGAACAGTACCAAATGTTTTAATCATCGTGCGACACTTAGTGATATGCCAAGATTAGGTTGTGCCTCACTTAAATTGACTAGCATAGATAGTTTACTTTCTGCTTCACCTCTTGACATGTTTGTGTGCTATGCCATGCTTGCTTGAGTTGCCATGTTAACAACCGTTGGTTGATCACCTGTAGCCAAGCAACTTGAACCACCGTAAACGTGCGGTATTCATCGTGTGTGACCGATACCCCACTTAAACTGTTAGTAACCGTTCTCGACGATAGATCCGTATCGCGTTGTCATGCTATGTGTTGTCTTCTTGATATTGTGTTGTCCCGTAGTAATAGAGTGCTTTCTCGTTGATTGCTTTCCAGTGTTTATCGTCTTGTGTGCTTCCGCGGGTACCTTCGGAGACGTTGCGAGCGTGCGATCGACTACACCCTCGGAATCCGACTTATCAACAGGCAAGGACTATACATTACTTATGATCCATTCTATTTCAACCAGCGGTTTGCATGCTAGACTAGGTTAGGTTTGATGTTTGATCCTACCACATGTTTAAAGCCTCTTTCAAACCGATACAGCCATGTCCCTTCCCAGCAAACCTTGTACTGCTATGTTACTATTGCTCGTTGGTCAGCCCCTGCTTAGTATGCATGCTTAGGATGCTACGATATTACCCTATAACTCCTTGGTTTTGGGATATCACCTTATTATATTGTTGTTGATTATATGATTATTATAATGTTGACTATATTCGACGAAGGATGGAAGGTCTAGGCTATCCCGCCCCGACGCTTTGTTCCATTCGAGTCACCTAGGACCCGAGTTCCGGGTATTGGTTTTAAGACTGAGCGTGCCTAACCGCGTGTGGGATTTTATGGGGTCTCCTTTTCTTACCTACCTAGCTTCAAGCATTTCTAGTGGTGGCCCAAGCTGATTTACCATTTGAAACCGTGTGTTTGCTGGTCGTACGCCAGTAGTTTTCCAACCAACCCGGACCAGTGAGGACATAGTTCCCTTGCTGGCGCACCTTGTTCGGCTGAGGACACGGTTTCCCATGTGTGATTAACTGGCTATCCAAACCCGAGACAGATGGTAGAGACCGATTCGAGAGCGTGGCCGGCTTTTGAGTTGGATGTCGACTCACCGGGGGCCACCCGGATTTGTTCGTTGTTAGTTAGAGGAACCTGTCGTTTCAGATCTCTTGGAACTAAATCATAAAATGGTTACCTGTGATGGGTAGCTACTGAGGGAGATGGGCGTGCGTGCGAAGCCTTGTAATGGGCAGTTGGTACACCCCTGCAGGGTTAAATATTTACGAGAAGCCATGTCCACGGCTATGGACGACATGAGACCTACTCCTTGTTCATAGACAACAACAGCTGAGATAATTTTAATATAACTTGATCAACGTGTGTGTGTGCCTTGACTGCTTCTTCTTTGTCGGGATGCGAAGAGGAGGACAAGGATAGGATAGGTGTTATGTTTACGTATATAGGTGGATAGCAGACTTGTTGGAGGCGATTCCTCGTCGAATGCTTGGCTTCTTATCTTACTCTCTAGATCGTTAGCCACTTCATAAATGCTAGTGCGGCAGCAACCTCACCACTTACCCATTCCTTACCGTAAACTACTAGTTGTCCTAGAATGACGAGTGATGAAGTCCTTGCTGGGTTAGATGACCACTACAGTTGGAGGTTGAGTACTTCTGTACTCATGATACTACCCCCAAACTCTTTTCAGGGTTCTTGATCGACAACAGGTATGGTTATCGACGTTTCACGTGGAGACTCGACGACGACTAGTTAGGCGGATCCCAGCGGAGGGCCTGGACCCGTGTGGTTATGGGATCGATCTTTTTCTCTTTGCCATTAGGCATTTGATTGTAGTCTGTACTCAGACATGTATCTTCCGCTGTTATATTGTATTAAGGCAGTTGTATGCCGCTTGTATGAGATGTTGTATCCTTGTATCTGTAATGTTGTGATATCATGTTGGAAATCCGGGGCATATGACTTCGTCATATGTCGCGGTGGGACCGATATGTGCTTCGTCCCCGGATCTGGGTGGAAACATCTAGATCTGGAACAGTACCGCATATCGGGCCTTACAATACCCTCCTACGCAACTTCCAAAGTTTCCATGTTTCACGTCTACGTTGTAGAAATCCCCCTATGTGCCTTAGCTTGAAAAACAATTTTGGACATCATATTTTGCTACTTATCTATAGACCGATTAAAAATACTACAAATAATTTTAAAACTTTCTTTCATATATTTGTAATGACTCTTTAGTCTTCCTCTAAAACCTTTCTTCATCTAAGGTACTTCAAAAGAACTAGTCACCTATTTAGATTACTTTAGTGCTTGTTGCATTTTTCAGGACATCCAATGCCTTAGTGCTTCCTTGTGCTAAAATATTTATTCTCAATCACACATATGTTATTCACATATATGATTAGAATTGTGCTCCCACTTAATCCTATATATTATATGAATATGACGAATAATAAGTTATATAAATTCATCAAAACTATTACTCCAGCTCTGTGATATTTTCTTATTACTAATTTTCCATATGAACATTTGCATCACTACACATATTGTAGTAAACCTTTTGAACTCTATCAAAAAACTTATTTTACGATAAGTCGATCATTATCAACGATGAAGCTATCGTCTATGTTCATATCTATGAAAGTCCAATCCACTCTAATGATTAGGCATCCTTAGGAGGGTTTACCAAGTTCTCAACTTGATTCTAGTGAATGGCTTTCATATCATTTTATGGTGTTTAAGCCATATAGTGGAGTTAGTGCCCGTCGTGGTTTCTTGTAGTTCACAGGTTTAACACACTTCCGAACTACATTGGTTCAATGTGAATTTATAAAGTTGTGTGATACAACATCAGACTTGATCATTTCATCTCTAGAACGCATTTTTAGAGTATCATCATTCCTGTTCATTAGATGTAGGAATTTCTTGTTTGGTCACAGAATTTATCTCTAGATCGAGTTTCGAGTTCCATTCTGTAGATCCAAATGATTCAATGTAATCATTATCAAGCTATTAATCCTCCCACTTAATTGTTTCACGAAAGGTATTTTCTCAAGAAAAATCCCATGTCCCGTGATAAACATTTTTTTTCGGGTAGGGTAGTGGAAGTGTTGTTCGTAACATGATGTTTCTACAATACTTATATTCGGGATCGAGTATATTCTAAACTAGATGATACCCCACACGTTGCGGCAGGAATTATGAGCAAACAATTTAATGTTTTCAAATATGAGAAAATTTATGGAACTTAGTATAATTTAATTATTAAAAATTTAAAATAAATATTGTTTAAAGTAAAAATCTGAGAAAATTCTATGAAAAATTGAGAAATGAGTGTGATTTTTGTTTTATTAATTTATTACTTTGAGAATATACCGGTGAGACGATATGAGATGAAAACAACAATGAGTGAAGAGACTGGAGACATCACCCTTAGTTAAACTTAAAAATGTTAGCAAGTACATATGTGCATTTATAAAAAAAATGTTGCATAGAAAATAAAACGCGAGTTAACTCATAATTTGTTTTTTTATAAAAAAACGCTTCTAAATCGTGATTCACTAAGTTTTATGATAGTTTGCATGCGCATGTGGACTTAATGAAACATATTCATGAAAAGTTAGTGGAAAAGAGTTGGACCTACTTGATGATGTGGATAGCTTGCATGTCAAGATAAATAGGTTAGTGGGGATGAACTATTTAGGTATTATAGATATATGTCTGAAATTGTGAAACAACAATTGAAGTTCTTATCCATGCCATATTCTTATAGGGCATTGTTTCAACAGTCATATGTGGTTTCTCTATAGCGTTAAGCAGTATAGTGAATGGGAGTGGTACATCACCGACCTCATCATGCCATGTTGGAATTCAAAGTTGAAAACAATTTTAATTCCAACATGTCATATAGGGCTTGGTTGTGCGTCAAGGTACTCCGTAGCAATACGGGGTTTCGGGTGACGCTAGTTTATGAACTAACTTCATACACTCTATGATGTTTGCTAAATTCTTTAACTCGGTTATTTTGCGATCAGATCGTCAAATATTTGATCTATGTGTGATGATGATTCTTCTTTGTGTTGGAATAGTTTTCAACTTATTCAAAATTTCAAACAATATGTCTTTTCTAAATATCAGTATATCTATACAAGTCATTATCATTATGTGCTTATTTCCAATAGTTTACTAAACAGTTGAACAATTAATATAATCACAAACTTTGCGTATCATAAGAACTTTGCATGTGCCAAATGACTCAAAGTCCAGATATTGAATGACTTCATCAATATGAAGCTTCCGCATGCGTTTTGTTCTAATATGACTAAGTCATCCGTGCTACTACAATTTAGCATTATCATCACATAACTTAATTTATTTAGCAATCAAGGAAATAGACATAACATCAAGATTTCAACTTGAATAATTCACCACGAAGGGTGAAATTAAGAGAGTATTAACTTCTAAAAACCATTATTCAAAATATGGATGAGGCATCCACCGTGCTAACAACATAATCCGATATTAATGTTTACACACAACCTCTAAATCAAATAAATTTTATTTAAACTCTAAGATAAATCTTATAGATGTATGCCGACGGCCTTAGGTGACTTGGGCACCACTTCCGGTGCAGACTTGCACTTCATCACTCTTCTCCTTCGAACTCTGAGAATTCCCTATACCAAGTTGCAAAACAAGTGCAATCGATATGGTATCAATTATACCTATGAATGTGAAATAATGAAATTTTATATTAACTTAGTATAACTAATTTATACCTTTGGTGATGAGACCACTTTTTAGATCTCCCAGATATTTCTTACAGTTCCTCTTCCAGTGCCCCTTCTTCTTGTAGTAGTGACACGCAAAATCTTTAGTTGGGTCACTCTAGGTCTTTACCTGAGTATTGTTCTTACAACCACTCTTGGTATTTCTGCCTTAGCCCTTCTTGAAACTGGTAGTGTTCATCACAGCCAACACGTGGTTGGGATCCTTCTGCATAGATGCTTCCGCAGTCTTAAGCATAGCGAACAGTTTTGTAACAGCCCAATTTTCACAAAAAATAAAATTTTGTTTTCGGTATGAATTATTTGATTGTCTGATTTGTTTGCGGTGTTTGCATCCCCGATTTATCGATCGGCGATTATTTTTCCCCTCTCTTGTCTCGTACCGGACGGAGACCGACCCTTGCCACCCTGACACTCGACCTTTGCGACACCGGGTTTCTATTGTAACAGCCAAGTTTTAACAAAAATTAAAATTTTGTTTTCGGTGTGAATTGTTTGATTGTCTGATTTGTTTGCGGTGTTTGCATCCCCGATTTATCGATCGGCGGTTATTTTTCCCCTCTCTTGTCTCGTACCGGACGGAGACCGACCCTTGCCACCCTGACACTCGACCTTTGCGACACCGGGTTTCACCCGATCACCGTCGGGAAAACCGCATGAGACCAGCCGCAACCATCGGAACGAAAAACCCCGTTTAATAATTAAACGGGTTATTTTTATAGCGCTCCGGAAAGTGTTCTCGAAACGGTTCCAACGTGAGGTGAACGCCACCGGCTCGACACGCTGATCACGCAGTTCGAAGTTTTACCCGAATCGGAGGTTCTGCGGACCCCCGGCAGTCAGAAACGTAAACACCGGGCGCGCGAGATAAAAACCGGAGATGTTTTTGCAAACTGCTAGCCACCTGGGCTATATAAAGACCACCACTCTCCCACCCCCAATTAGGGTTTCCCTAATCCAAATTTCAGCCTCCCCCCTCCACTTTGCCCAGTTTTGCCTCCCTGATCCCCAGATCCCGAAACCCTAGTTTCCAGGCGTTTTTGGCCGTCAGATCTGGAGCTAGACGCTCCAAATTGCGCCACGTGTCGCCTCCCAGCCTCCACCACCTTCTCTCTCCTCCAAGTCCCTCCACCTCCACGCACGAGGGCAGCAAGCCGCCGCCTCCGGCCAGCCGCCGGCTACAGGCGAGCTGCGCCCCGGCCACCCCTGCAGGTCTATCTCCTCCTCCCTTCTCTCCTCCTTTTCCTCTGACCCCCTGCCCTCTCCTTCTCTCGCAGCAGCGCGCCGCCATGGGATCCCGCCGCCGCCAACATGGATCCTGGCCGGGGAGCTCGTGCTGCTGCGCCATGGGAGCCGGCCAAGCCACCATTGTGGAACCCCCCAGGAGCTCGCCGCCCCTCCACAGCACGCCGGCGACCCACGTCTCTCCAGCCGCCCTGTCCTCGTCGTTGAAGCCACCGGCTCCGCCGCTCGGGGATGTCCAGGGAAGAGCGTCCCGTCGCCCCTGCTGCTTGCTTCGCTCGTAGTGGGCCGGCCAGCCCAGCGCGGCCCAGCCGACCACAGCCCAAGCGCCCTCTCCAGGCAGCCAGGCCCAGCTAGGTGAGGCTGCCCCCCTTTTTTATTTTTTATTAGTTCATTTTTTCTGTTGGGCCCAATAGCACTAGATTCGGCCCGTTATAGTTTTTTTTCCTTTTCTAGGTTTTTATTTTGGCAGATTATATTAGTAATTTTGTGAGGCTCGTATCTTTTTAACGGTAGTCCGGATCGCGACGCTATAAACATGGAAGTTGCTTAGAATTACGTGTAGATTAATAAAATGTTGCCGTTTGCCATGTTTCACTTTGGTTACATGATGTTTGACTGTTAATTACACTTCTTGCCACTGTAAATTGTAATTGCTATAACTTTTTAACCGTTGCTCAGATTAAAATATTTCTTATATGAAACTTGACTAGAATTGCATGTAGATTGTGTTTATGTTGCTCTTTCTTGCTAATAAAAATAATAAAATATTGTTTAGGGCAAAACAGTACTAAACATTATAACTATAGTGGGGTCCATAATAGTTGGCATGTATAGGTTTTACCTCCACTTAAAATGAATAGATTAGATAGTTTACTTTGTGCTTCACCTCTTGACATGTTTGTGTGCTATGCCATGCTTCTGTGCTTTGCCATGTTAACAACCTTTGTTGATCACCTGTAGCTAAACAACTTGAACCCTTCTAAATGTGTTGTATCGTCGTGTGTGACGAGTACTCCACTTAAATTTGTTAGTAACCGCTCTCGACAGTAGGTGCGATGTCTCGTGTTGCCTTCTTGTTGATGCTTGCTCGTGTTTGCTTCGTAGTAATAGATGCTTGCTCGTTGGTTGCTTTCCAGTGTTTATCGTCTTGTGTGCTTCCGCGGGTACCTCTCGGAGACGATGCAAGCTTGCGATCAACTACACCTTCGGAACCCGACTTATCAACAGGCAAGGACTATACATTACTTATGATCCATTCTATTTCAACCAGCGGTTTTCATGCTAGTCTAGGTTAGGCTCGATGTTTGATCCTACGGCATGTTTACAGCCTCTTTCAAACCGATACAGCCATGTCCCCTCCCAGCAAACCAGGTACTGCTATGTTACTATTGCTCGTTTCTGAGCCCCTGCTTAGTATGCATGCTTAGGATGCTACGATGTTACCCAGTTACTCCTTGGTTCGGGATATCACATTATTATATTGTTTTTGATGATATGATTATTATAATGTTGATCAACGTGTGTGTCTGCCTTGACTGCTTCTTCTTCTTCGTCGGGATGCGAAGAGGAGGACAAGGATAAGATAGGTGTTATGATTTTGTAAGTAGGTGATAACACGACTTGTTGGAGCCGATTACTCATCGAATTCTTGGCTTCTTACCTTACTCTCTAGATCATTAGCCACTTCATAAATGCTAACGCGGCAGCAACCTCACCACTTACCTCATCCTTACCGTAAAGTACTAGTTGTCCTAGAATGACGAGTGATGAAGTCCTTGCTGGGTCAGATGACCACTACAGCTGGATGTTGAGTACCTCTGTACTCATGATACTACCCGCAAACTCTTTTCAGGGTTCTTGATCGACAACAGGTATGGTGATCGACGTTTCACGTGGAGACTCGACGACGACTAGTTACGCGGATCCCGGCGGATGGCCTGGACCCGTGTGGTTATGGGATCGATGTTTTCTCTTTTCCAATAGGCATTTGATTGTAGTCTGTACTCAGACATGTATCTTCCGCTGTTGTGTTGTATTTGAGGCAGTTGTCTGCCAATTGTACGAGATGTTGTACCCTTGTATCTGTAATGTTGTGATATCATGTTGGAAATCTGGGGCATATGACTCCGTCATATGTCGCGGTGGGACCGATATGTGCTTCGTCCCCGGATCTGGATGGAAACATCTAGATCTGGAACAGTACCGCATATCGCTTCGCCCGTAGTGGGACGGCCAGCCCAGCGCGGCCCAGCCGACCGCAGCCCAAGCGCCCTCTGCAACGAGCCAGGCCTCTTGGGCCAGGCCCAGCTAGGTGAGGCTGCCCCCCCCCCTTATTATTTTTTATTAGTTCTTTTTTTTTCTATTGGGCCCAATAGCACTAGATTCGGCCCGTTATAGTTTTTTTTTCCTTTTCTAGGTTTTTATTTTTGCAGATTATATTGTGAGGCTCATATCTTTTTAACGGTAGTCCGGATCGCGACGCTTTAAACATGGAAGTTGCTTAGAATTTCGTGTAGATTAATAAAATGCTTCCCTTTGCCATATTTGACTTTGTTTACATGCTGTTTGGCTGTTAATTACACTGCTTTCCACTGTAAATTGTAATTGCTATAACTTTTTAACCGTTGCTCAGATTAAAATATTTCTTTTATGAAACTTGACTAGAATTGCATGTAGATTGTGTTTATGTTGCTCTTGCTTTCTAATAAAAATAATAAAATATTGTTTAGGGCAAAACAGTACCAAACATTATAACTATCATGGGGTCCGTAATAGTTGGCATGTATAGGTTTTACCCCCACTTAAAATGAATAGATTAGATAGTTTAATTTGTGCTTCACCTCTTGACATGTTTGTGTGCTATGCCATGCTTCTGTGCGTTTCCATGTTAACAACCTTTGTTGATCACCTGTAGCGAAACAACTTGAACCCTTCTAAATGTGTTGTATCATCGTGTGTGACGAGTACTCCACTTAAATTTGTTAGTAACCGCTCTCGACGGTAGGTGTGATGTCTCGTGTTGCCTTCTTGTTGATGCTTGCTCGTGTTTGCTTCGTAGTAATAGATGTTTGCTCGTTGATTGCTTTCCAGTGTTTATCGTCTTGTGTGCTTCCGCGGGTACCTCTCGGAGACAATGCGAGCTTGCGATCAACTACACCTTCAGAACCCGACTTATCAACAGGCAAGGACTATACATTACTTATGATCCATAATATTTCAACCAGCGGTTTGCATGCTAGTCTAGGTTAGGCTCGATGTTTGATCCTACCACATGTTTACAGCCTCTTCTAAACCGATACAGCCATGTCCCCTCCTAGCAAACCATGTACTGCTATGTTCCTATTGCTCGTTGGTTAGCCCCTGCTTAGGATGCTACGATGTTACCCAGTTACTCCTTTGTTCGGGATATCACATTATTATATTGTTGTTGATGATATGATTATTATAATGTTGACTATATTCGACGAAGGATGGAAGGTCTAGGCTATCCCGCCTCGACGCTTTGTTCCATTCGAGTCACCTAGGACCCGAGTTCCGGGTATTGGTTTTAAGACTGAGCGTGCCTAACCGCGTGTGGGATTTTATGTGGTCCCCTTTTCTTACCTACCTAGCTTCAAACTTTTCTAGTGGTGGCCCAAGCTGATTTTACCATTTGAAAACCGTGTGTGTGTCTGTCGGGTAGCTCCTGGCAGATATTATTTAAAACAACTCGGGCCAGCGGAGACATGGTTTCTTTGTTGGTCCACACCTGGAAGCTAGGGGGCTGCCCACAACTGTTTGGGTAGCTAACCCGACCTCGTCCAGACGGTAGAGGCCGATTCGAGAGCGCGGCCGGCTTTTGAATTGGATGTCGACTCACCGGGAGCCACCCGGATTTGTGCGTTGTTAGTTAGAGGGACTTGTCGTTCCGGATCTCTTGGGACTAAATCATAAAATGGTTGCCTATCATGGGTAGCAACTGAGAGAGATGGGCGTGCGTGCGGAGCCTCGTAATGGGGAGTTGGTACACCCCTGCAGGGTTAAATCTTTTCGAGAAGCCGTGTCCACGGTTATGGACGACTTGAGACCTAATCCTTGTTCATAGACAACAACAACTGAGATAATCTTAATATAACTTGATCAACGTGTGTGTGTGCCTTGACTGCTTCTTCTTCATCGGGATGCGAAGAGGAGGACAAGGATAGGATAGGTGTTATGATTGCGTAAGTAGTTGATAGCAAGACTTGTTGGAGGCGATTCCTCATCGAATTCTTGGCTTCTTACCTTACTCTCTAGATCGTTAGCCACTTCATAAATGCTAGTGCGGCAGCAACCTCACCACTTACCTCATCCTTACCGTAAATTACTAGTTGTCCTAGAATGACGAATGATGAAGTCCTTGCTGGGTCAGATGACCACTACAGTTGGATGCTGAGTACCTCTGTACTCATGATACTTCCCTCAAACTCAATTCAGGGTTCTCGATCGACAACAGGTATGGTGATTGACGTTTCACGTGGAGACTCGACGACGACTAGTTAGGCGGATCCCGGCGGAGGGCCTGGTCCCGTGTGGTTATGGGATTGATGTTTCTCTTTGCCAGTAGGCATTTGATTGTAGTGTGTACTCAGACATGTACCTTCCGCTGCTGTATTGTATTTGAGGAATTTGTATGCCGATTGTACGAGAAGTTGTATCCTTGTATCTGTAATGTTGTGATATCATGTTGGAAATCCGGGGCATATGACTCCGTCATATGTCGCGGTGGGACAGATATGTGCTTCGTCCCCGGATCTGAATGGAAACATCTAGATCTCGAACAGTACCGCATATCAGGACCTACAAGTTTGTCTGTGGTCTTGTCAAGCCCATTCATGTTGTAGTTCATGATAAAGCCGTTGTAAGACGGGCGGAGTGACGCAAGGAGAATGTAAGTGTCGAGTGTCGTAGGGATCACAAATCCCAGAGCACTCAGCCTTTGTGCGTAACAACCAAGTTTGATCACGTGCTCAATGATGTCTACGCACGCTTCTATTCTTGTAGACTATGTTGGGCCTCCAAGCGCAGAGGGTTGTAGGACAGCAGCAATTTTCATCAAGTGGATGACCTAAGGTTTATCGAACTCAGGGAAGTAGAGGTTGAAGATGGTCTCTCTCAAGCAACCATGTAATTAAGATACAAAAAGTCTCTTGTGTCCCCAACACACCTAATACAACTAGAAGTTGTATAGGTGCACTAGTTCGGCGAAGAGATGGCAAAATATGGGTGATAGGTGTGGCAAAACTAAGTAATATAATTCTGTAATAAAAATTACATCAATCAAACAAGTGGTAATCGTGAGCACAAATGGTATTGCAATGGTGGAAACAAGGCCTAGGCTTCATACTTTCACTAGTGGAAACTACCAACAACATTAACATAGTCTAATCACACGATATTTCCAGTAAAACATGCATTGGAGACGTATTCGGAGGTCATTCCTTTGTGGTCAAGCGAGGACAAGAATTGTGTAGGGCTACAAAAGTGTAAGGCCCGATATGCGGTACTATTCCAGATCTAGGTGTGTCCACCCAAATCCGGGGACGAAACACATATCGGTCCCGCCGCGACATATGACAAAGTCATATGCCCCGGATTTCCAACATGATATCACAACATTACAGCTACAAGGATACAACATCGCGTGCAATCGGCATACAACTGCCTTATACAATACAACAGCGGAAGGTATATGTCTGAGTACAGACTACAAGCAAATGCCTACTGGCAAAGAGAAAACATCGATCCCATAACCACACGGGTCCAGGCCCTCCGCCGGGATCAACCTAACTAGTCGTCGTCGAGTCTCCACATGAAACTTCGATCACTATACCTGTCGTCGATCAAGAACCATGAAAAGACTTTGGGGGTAGTATCATGAGTACAGAAGTACTCAGCATCCAACTGTAGTGGTCATCTGACCCAGCAAGGACTTCATCACTCGTCATTCTAGGACAACTAGTAGTTTACGGTAAAGAAGGGGTAAGTGGTGAGGTTGCTGCCGCACTAGAATTTATGAAGTGGCTAACGATCTAGAGAGTAAGATAAGAAGCCAAGCATTCGATGAGGAATCGCCTCCAACAAGTCTTTCTATTAACTACTACGCAAACATAACACCTATCCTATCCTTGTCCTCCTCTTCGCATCCCGACAAAGAAGAAGCAGTCAAGGCACACACACACGTTGATCAAGTTGTATTGAGATTATAGCAGTTGTTGTTGTCTATGAACAAGGAGTAGGTCTCAATTCGTCCATAAGCGTGGACACGGCTTCTCGAAAAGATTTAACCCTGCAGGGGTGTACCAACTGCCCATTACAAGGCTCCGCACGCACGCCCATCTCTCTCAGTAGCTACCCATCACAGGTAACAATTTTATGATTTAGTTCCAAGAGATCCGAAACGACAGGTCCCTCTAACTAACAACGAACAAATCCGGGTGGCCCCCGGTGAGTCGACATCCAAATCAAAAGACGACCACGCTCTCGAATCGGTCTCTACCATCTGTCTCGGGTTTGGATAGCCGGTTAATCACACATGGGAAACCGTGTCCTCAGCCGAACAAGGTGGGCCAGCAAGGGAACTATGTCCTCACTAGTCCGGGTTGGTTGGAAAACTACTGGCGTACGACCAGCAAACTCACGGTTTCAAATGGTAAATCAGCTTGGGCCACCACTAGAAATGCTTGAAGCTAGGTAGGTAAGAAAAGGGGACCCCATAAAATCCCACACGCGGTTAGGCACGCTCAGTCTTAAAACAGATACCCGGAACTCGGGTCCTAGGTGACTCGAATGGAACAACGCGTCGGGGCGGGATAGCCTAGACCTTCCATCCTTCGTCGAATATAGTCAACATTATAATAATCATATAATCAACAACAATATAATAAGGTGATATCCCAAAACCAAGGAGTTACAGGGTAACATCGTAGCATCCTAAGCATGCATACTAAGCAGGGGCTGAGTAACGAGCAATAGTAACATAGCAGTACAAGGTTTGCTGGGAAGGGACATGGCTGTATCGGTTTGAAAGAGGATGTAAACATGTGGTAGAATCAAACATCGAACCTAACCTAGTCTAGCATGCAAACCGCTGGTTGAAATAGAATGGATCATAAGTAATGTATAGTCCTTGCCTGTTGATAAGTCGGATTCCGAGGGTGTAGTCGATTGCACGCTCGCAACATCTCCGAAGGTACCCGCGGAAGCACACAAGACGATAAACACTGGAAAGAAATCAACGAGCAAGCACTCTATTACTGCGGGGCAACACAATATCAAGAAGACAACACATAGCACGACAACGTGATACGGATCTATCGTCGAGAACGGTTACTAATAGTTTAAGTGGGGTATCGATGACACACGACGAATACCGCACGTTTACGGTGGTTCAAGTTGCTTAGCTACAGGTGATCAACCAACGGTTGTTAACATGGCAACTCAAGAAAGCATGGCATAGCACACAAACATGTCAAGAGGTGAAGCACAAAGTAAACTATCTATGCTAGTCAATTTAAGTGAGGCACAACCTAAAGATGGCATATCACTAAGTGCCGCACGATGATTAAAACATTTGATACTGTTCTGTCCTAAACCATATTTTAGGTCTGTTAACAACAGCAAACAATAGCATAAACACAATGTACACGAAAAACTAATCAAGTTACATATAAAGAACACCCCAAACGTAGTTACGGTTAAAAAGATACAAGAAAAACAAGTTACGGTACAATCTGCCAACATCACGAAGCACACTTTAGAGCAATGCATAAACAGGATAGTCAATGCAAACATGCTCACAAATGATATGGAACTAAAGTAGACATGACAGGGAAGGCATGGCAAAAAGAATCATGCAAAAACTGAGGTGGCTGCCAAAAACAACAGCATAGCAACTTTGGAGCTCAATAACTATATGACCAACAAGCATATCATGACAATGCAATACATATAATGAAAGTAGACATGATGCTTAACAATATGCAATTGGAATCACTCAATTCCGATAAACGGTCGCGACACACTCGTCGAACGAAGTTGCAACAAAATAACAGTTTCAGCAACAGCAGCACATTAACATCAGGATCACCACTTTGGAGCAAGATTTAATATAGCTAGAGAACCCAAACATTACAAGTTAAAGCATGGAAATGAACTACACATGATGCTTAACACATAGGAAAAAGAATCAATGCAATAGGCCTCATGGATGAGTCACAATCATCATGCAAAGTTGCAATAAAATAATTGCAGCAGCACACTAACAGGAAAAAAAAGTAGTTTAACAGCCTGCTGCCCACTTCAACGCAGAATTAAACTATCTAGACGGCCTCAAACGGAAAAACTTTCTACATACGAATGCTAGAGCACGCAAAACTGAGCAACATTCGTTTTGGGGGCACGTTCATCGGAGCTACGGATCAACGGGAAAACGCAGTACAAAACGAGATCAGCAGCAATATATCTTAGACTTAGCAAAATCTGGAAAATGGAAAAAACAACAGAAAAAGAAGGAGCCGGGCCTCACCCAGCTGGGCTCGTCCCAAAGCGGCCTGTGAGGCGCTGGAGTGGAGGCCGGCCTGCTGGCGCGCTGGGCCTGGGAGCTGGGCCGGCCCACCTGCGCTGGGAAGCAGCCCAGCCGGCGGTTGGAGGGAGCCGGCTCGATCCCGCCTGGATCGAGACCGACAGCGGCGGCTGCAGCCGCTCTCGGCTCGCCGGCCGGAGGGGCCCGACCTAGAGGGCGGCCAGTTGGCGTGTGGCAGCGCGGCACCGGCGGATCTCGCCGGATCCGGACGGGCGGCGGTGCTGGAGGCGGAGGAGCTGCTCGGGCCGGCGAGCTCGGGCTTCCTCCATGGCGCCATGGCGGGCGCACCTGCAGGGGGAGGGAAGGTAGAGAGTTGAGAGGAAGAGGAGAGGGAAGGGAGAGGAGAGAGGAGAGGGCGCGCCGGCGGGGGTGGCGGCTCGCCGGATGCTGGCCGGAGAGAGGCGGCGGCGGCCTCGGGCCTTGCTACGGCTCAGCCAGGAGAGAGAGGAGGGTCCAGGGCGCTGACGTGGCGCAACGAGGTCCACCGGATCTGACGATCTGACGGCCCAAAATTCATTGGGCTGACCTCAGATCTGAAAATTAGGGTTTGAACGAGATTGGGGTGTTTTTGGGTCAGATCTGGGGCTGGCTAGTTGCTTAGGGAAACCCTAATTGGGGTGGTGGTCTATATATAGCCCCGGTGGCTGGAAGTTTGCAAAAACATCCCCGGTTTTTCTCTCGAGCATTCGGTGCTCATGTTTCTGACCGCTGGGGGTCCTCAGTACCTACGATTCGGGTAAAACTTCGAACTGCACGATCAGCGCGTCGAGCCAGCGGCGTTCACCTCGCGCTGGAACCGTTCCGAGAACATTTTCTGGCGCGCAATAAAAATATCCCGTTTAATTATTAAACGGAGTTTTCGTTCCGTTGGCTGAGGCTTGTCTCGTTCGGGTTTCGCAACGGTGATCGGGTGAAACCCGGTGTCGCAAATATCGAGTGTCAGGGTGGCAACGGTCGGTCTCCGTCCGGTACGAGATAAGAGGGGAAAAATAATCGCCGATCGATAAATCGGGGATCCAAACACCGCAAAAAAATCAGGCAATCATACAATTCACACCGAAAACAAATTTTTTAATATTTGTGAAAACTGGGCTGTTACAATACAACACCACCAACAAGGGATCTCGTCCCGAGATCCAGGACGATCCGGGGGAGAGGGGGGAGAGAAAAAGAAAGTCGATGATTCTTCAACACCACCAACAAGGGGCTCTGCTCCATGTCGACGTCGAACTTCTGTCGAGATAAACTTCCGTAGAGAGACGGTAACGTCGGAAAACGAAACCACCAGTGTCAAGAAGAAGAACGACAATTCAAGCGACGATCAAGGGAAGCATTCTCACTGGAATTGTGAAGATACTGGGAAAGAGGACTGAAGTCAACAGATGACCAGGAGGTTTACCTAGAGTCGGTAGAACTAAAGGTACTACAGGATTTCCCAACCTGAGATCGGAATCGAGACAATACGCTGCAAGCAAGGCATTGTAACGGTTCCGACACTCCACACACTCGAGATCCTAAAGGTTGAAAGGGATAAGAGAGAATAAAACACTTACCACACTTGTCCTGACCAGAGTAAGGGTAAGGAGTAAAAAGATTCCTACTCTCCGATAACTAACTTAGTAATTACAAAATATTTTTTTTGTCTAGACTCGACTTCGGCCAGTAAATTGATCCTATAGTCGGTAAGGCTCTGATACGAAGTTGTAAGCCCGATATGCGGTACTGTTCCAGATCTAGGTGTGTCCACCCAGATCCGGGGACGAAGCACATATCGGCCCCACCGCGACATATGACAAAGTCATATGCCCCGGACTTCCAACATGATATCACAACATTACAGCTACAAGGATACAACATTTCATACAATCGGCATACAACTGCTTTAATACAATACAACAGCGGAAGGTACATGTCTGAGTAAAGACTACAAGCAAATGCCTACTGGCAAAGAGAAAACATCGATCCCATAACCACACGGGTCTAGGCCCTCCGCCGGGATCAACCTAACTAGTCGTCGTCTAGTCTCCACGTGAAACGTCGATCACCGTACCTGTCGTCGATCAAGAACCCTGAAAAGAGTTTTGGGTAGTATCATGAGTACAGAAGTACTCAGCATCCAACTGTAGTGGTCATCTGACCTAGCAAGGACTTCATCACTCGTCAGTCTAGGACAACTAGTAGTTTACGGTAAGGAAGGGGTAAGTGGTGAGGTTGCTGCCGCACTAGCATTTATGAAGTGGCTAATGATCTAGGGAGTAAGATAAGAAGCCAAGCATTCGAGGAGGAATCGCCTCCAACAAGTCTTTCTATTAACTACTACACAAACATAACTCCTATCCTATCCTTGTCCTCCTCTTCGCATCCCGACGAAGAAGAAGAAGTCAAGGCACACACACAGGTTGATCAAGTTGTATGGAGATTATAGCAGTTGTTGTTGTCTATGAACAAGGAGTAGGTCTCAAGTCGTCCATAACCGTGGACACGGCTTCTCGAAAAGATTTAACCCTGCAGGGGTGTACCAACTGCCCATTACAAGGCTTCGCACGCACGCCCATCTCCCTAAGTAGCTACCCATCACAGGTAACCATTTTATGATTTAGTTCCAAGAGATCCGAAACGACAGGTCCCTCTAACTAACAACGAACAAATCCGGGTGGCCCCCGGTGAGTCGACATCCAACTCAAAAGCCGGCCACGCTCTCGAATCGGTCTCTACCATATGTCTCGGGTTTGGATAGCCAGTTAATCACACATGGGAAACCGTGTCCTTAGCCGAACAAGGTGGGCCAGCAAGGGAACTATGTCCTCACTGGTCCGGGTTGGTTGGAAAACTACTGGCGTACGACCAGCAAACACACGGTTTCAAATGGTAAATCAGCTTGGGCCACCACTAGAAATTCTTGAAGCTAGGTAGGTAAGAAAAGGGGACCCCATAAAATCCCACACGCGGTTAGGCACGCTCAGTCTTAAAACCAATACCCGGAACTCGGGTCCTAGGTGACTCGAATGGAACAAAGCGTCGGGGCGGGATAGCCTAGACCTTCCGTCCTTCGTCGAATATAGTCAACATTATAATAATCATATAATCAACAACAATATAATAAGGTGATATCCCAAAACCAAGGAGTTACAGGGTAACATCGTAGCATCCTAAGCATGCATACTAAGCAGGGGCTGACCAACGAGCAATAGTAACATAGCAGTACAAGGTTTGCTGGGAAGGGACACGGCTGTATCGGTTTGAAAGAGGCTTTAAACATGTGGTAGGATCAAACATCGAACCTAACCTAGTCTACCATGCAAACCGCTGGTTGAAATAGAATGGATCATAAGTAATGTATAGTCCTTGCCTGTTGATAAGTCGGATTCCGAGGGTGTAGTCGATCGCACGCTCGCAACGTCTCCGAAGGTACCCGCGGAAGCACACAAGACGATAAACACTGGAAAGAAATCAACGAGAAAGCACTCTATTACTACGGGACAACACAATATCAAGAAGACAACACATAGCACGACAACGCGATACGGATCTATCGTCGAGAACGGTTACTAACAGTTTAAGTGGGGTATCGGTCACACACGATGAATACCGCACGTTTATGGTGGTTCAAGTTGCTTAGCTACAGGTGATCAACCAACGGTTGTTAACATGGCAACTCAAGCAAGCATGGCATAGCACACAAACATGTCAATAGGTGAAGAACAAAGTAAACTATCTATGCTAGTCAATTTAAGTGAGGCACAACCTAAACATGGCATATCACTAAGTGTCGCACGATGATTAAAACATTTGGTACTGTTCTGTCCTAAACCATATTTTAGGTTGGTTAACAACAGCAAACAATAGCATAAACACAAAGTACACGAAAAACTAATCAAGTTACATATAAAGAACACCCGAAACGGAGTTACGGTTAAAAAGATACAAGCAAAACAAGTTACGGTACAATCTGCCAACATCACGAAGCACACTTTAGAGCAATGCATAAACAGGATAATCAATGCAAACATGCTCACAAATGATATGGAACTAAAGTAGACATGACAGGGAAGGCATGGCAAGTAGAATCATGCAAATATGCATCGTAGATCAAAAGATATTAAGAAAACAACATGGCATCGCAAAGTAACAAACTTTCTACATACGAATGCTAGAGCACGCAAAACTGAGAAACTTTCATTTTGGGGGCACGTTCATCGGAGCTACGGATCAACGGGAGAACGCAGTACAAAACGGGATCAGCAGCAATATATCTCAGACTTAGCAAAATATGGAAAATGGAAAAAACAACAGAAAAAAAGGAGCCGGGCCTCACCCAGCTGGGCTCGGCCCAAACCGGCCTAGGAGGCGCAGGAGTGGAGGCCGGCCTGCTGGTGCGCTGGGCCTGGGAGCTGGGTCGGCCCACCTGCGCTGGAAGGAAGCCCAGCCGGCGGTTGGAGGGAGCCGGCTCGATCCTGCCTGGATCGAGACCGACGGCGGCGGCTGCAGCAGCTCTCGGCTCGCTGGCCGGAGGGGCCCGGCCTGGAGGGCGGCCAGGTGGCGTGTGGCGGCGGGGCATCGGCGAATCTCGCCGGATCCGGCCTGGCGGCGGTGCTGGAGGCGGAGGAGCTGCTCCGGCCGTCGAGCTCGGGCCTCCTCCATGGCGCCATGGCGGGCGGACCTGCGGGGGGAGGGAAGGAAAAGAGGTGAGAGGAAGAGGAGAGGGAAGGGAGAGGAGAGAGGAGAGGGCGCGCCGGCGGGGGTGGCGGCTCGCCGACTGCTGGCCGGAGAGAGGCGGCAGCGGCCTCGGGCCTGGCGACGGGTCGGCCAGAAGAGAGAGGAGGGTCCAGGGCGCTGACGTGGCGCAACGAGGTCCGTCGGATCTGACGATCTGACGGCCCAAAATTCGTTGGGCTGATCTCATATCTGAAAATTAGGGTTTGGACGACATTGGGGTGTTTTTGGGACAGATCTGGGGCCGGTTACTGGCTTAGGGAAACCCTAAGTGGGGTGGTGGTCTATATATAGCCCCGGTGGCTGGCAGTTTGCAAAAACATCCCCGGTTTTTCTCTCTCGCGCGTGGTGCTCACGTTTCTGACCGCCGGGCGTCCGCAGTACCTCCGATTCGGGTAAAACTTCGAACTGCGCGATCAGCGCGTCGAGCCAGCGGCATTCACCTCGCGCTGAAACCGTTCTGAAAACACTTTCCGGCGCGCTATAAAAATATCCCGTTTAATTATTAAACGGTGTTTTCGTTTCGTTGGCTGTGGCTGGTCTCGTTCGGGTTTCGCGACGGTGATCGGGTGAAACCTGGTGTCGCAAATGTCGAGTGTCAGGGTGGCAAGGGTCGGTCGCCGTACGGTACGAGATAAGAGGGGGAAAAATAATCGCCGATCGATAAATAGGGGATGCAAACACCGCAAACAAATCAGGCAATCAAACAATTCACACCGAAAACAAAAATTTTAATTTTTGTGAAAACGGGGCTGTTACAAAAAGAAAACCTTAGAGTTCGTAGTTCTCATCTATGGATTTCCCAATGTCAACGCGGCCATCCGACGAGAGTACCACAATCACCACAACATATCTCAAGGATAGGAAAAGACAAGCACTAAGAGACTCTTAATCTTCAATCCACACACAAAAAACGAAATTACTCATGAAAATATTCTTCTAACCCATGTCCAATAGACCGCTGTCGGCATGGTCTCGGGGATTATACTAGATAAGATCAAGTGAGTACATCAATCCAATACATAGAGTAAGGGGAATATCATGGGATCACCCTACATTAACATAGCCTATGATCACAATGAAGATCACATCATGGGAGAGAGAATTGACCACATAGCTACTGGTAGAAACCTCAGCCCCACCCGAGGACGCGCCAGGAGGGCGCTTGGAGGATGTGGGCCACCCCTTCACCACATCCTCCGGCTGGAGGACTCTTCTAGAACGCTGATTTCTATATATCTTTCCCGGAATTTTTTGAGCACTTTTAATAATGGGAAAACCTGAAATACAAAAACAGCAGAAACCAGAAACTGGCACTGGGTGCACTGAGTTAATAGGTGATACGTCCAAAACGTATCTATAATTTCTTCTTGCTCCATGCATGTTTTGTGTGATATTGCTACGATCTAGATACACTTTCATATACTTTTGATCATATTTGGACTAACCTATTAACTCAGTGCACCCCAATGCCAGTTAATGTTTTCTGCTGTTTTTCTAGTTCAGTTTTCCCCCATATAAAAAGTGCCAGAAAAATTCGGGAAAATTCAGATAAAAAATCAGCGTGCAGGAAGCTTCGCGAAGAGCCCGGGAGGGGCCAGAGGGGAGCCAGGGGGGCCCAGGCGGCCACCCGGCGCGGCCCCACCCCTAGCCACGCCAGGGGGCGCCTGGGGCCCCTGGTACACCTCTGGTGGCCCCCCTTCGCCTATTTATTCTCCGTCATGGGAAAACTCCAGAGGAGGAACCCTATTCCGCAAACTCGCCTCTGTTCCGCCGCCGCCGCGCTTCCGAAGATCGGGAGCACCAAAAGACCTCTTCCCGGCACCCTGCCGGAGGGAGGGTTGACCTCCGGGAATCTCCTCTCCACCATGGATGCTCCCCGGATGTCTCGTGAGTACTTTTCCCGTGACCATGGGTCCGTGATCAGTAGCTATGTGATGTTCTCCTCCCCTCTTTGATCTTCATTGTTTAGACCTCATGAGATGCCCTTCCAGATCGAGGCACCTTTGTAATGTTTCTGCTATTGCTATGTTGAGTTTGATAGGATCTGATGGATTATGAGATTATGTTCACATTGTGATAGAGTAATATATTTGGTTTTTATCTCTTATATTTTTGTTCCTACGTAATTCTTGCATGTTCGCCGTTGCTGTTTATTGCTTTGGCCAAGTAGTAGGTTGTGACTTCAAGAGGGAACGTTGTGCTAGATTGTGGGTTCATGCCCCCCGATGACACGCTTGAGTGACATAAACATGAGTCTAGGGGATGTGTTGTTGCCACAAGGGGAAAAAAACGGTGCTTCTGACCGCGGTCACAAGGATTGTTTACTTTACGCAGAGTTCTTTTTAATGCAGTTGTCTGTTGCTTTGGGTTTACACTTTGGGTGGGGCTCGCAACTTAATACCAGCGAGATGTTCTGGATAGATATCTCAAGGTGGATGATTAGTAGTATATGCAGATGGATTTCGGTCTACTTATCTTGGCGTACTGCCTGTGCTTTTGAACCTCGTCCTTTCTTTTGTAGCATAGTTAGCATTGCGGCGCGTTCATAATGCTGACAATTGCCTTTATGTAATTTGTTTACCTCGCATAGCAATTTTATCGTCTTTTGGGAGACAGACCTCACTAGCGAACATCACGTATCCCGGTCCATATCTTCATTATTGTTTCCACGCTATATTTACCTTACTGCTATTACTTGCTATCATTATCCCTTGCATTTTATCCTTGTGAACAACAAGACCGGAGAGATTTACAACCTCTCTGAACTTCGTTGGGAACAAAGTTATCTGTGTCTGTGTGAAGGTCCGCGTCAGTTGCGCCGCTGACACCTACTTATCATCTATGGAGTCCTGCTGGAGACAAACCTTCGTATCTTCACCGAGGGAAAACTGCTGCTGCACTACATCTCAACCTTCAACTTGGGTTAACCAACGAAGGGGTGAGAAGCCATCAATAGGTTAGTCCAAATATGATCAAAAGTGTATCAAAAGCATAGCAATATCACACAAAACATGCATGGAGCATGCAGATATTATAGATACGTTTTGGGACGTATCAACATCCCCAAGCTTAATTCCTGCTAGTCCTCTACTAGGTAAATTATAACAAGCATAATTTCTGTGGTGACATGCTGCCAACCATATAAGAAATTTTAAGTAAAGCAATCAAGGTAAGTAATTCAATTCAAGTCATAACAGGCAAGAGTCTATATTGGCATTGAAACAAGCAACATAAGAACATAAATGTGCAAGATCTCTCGTTGTCTATGACTCGAATGTCTTCAAATGGTGTTTGAGTGCAAGAAGTGGGGGATGGGAATACGAGAGAGAAAAATATTTATTTGTTGAGAAATCAATATACTAAAGTTTCACACTTAGTCTTCTTTGGGATCTTTTCTTGACTCGTCCCCAGACCACTAGGCAGGTACAAGTCAATTTTATCCAATCCCTTTCGATATATTGAGCACTCATGCAAAGGATGAGCGTAAGCACGAGAGTAGACACTTAGGATGGCAAAGAGAGAGAGATATGGTGGAGGAGGAAGACAAAAAGGGTCTGAAAGGATCACATCAATGAGGACAATCATAGGCGAGAGAAGGCCAAATTATATATATGATGTGAGGAGTAGGGATTTCCATGCAACGGATGCACATACGAGCTAAGGAAAGCTCTCCAATGGAACTAGTAGGGGTGCATCCAACTTTCTCGCTCAAGAAGACCTAGAGCTCGTTTGAGGAGGCTCGTCATTGTAATATACAAGCCAATCTCTATAGTGTGAAGGTCCCCACGTAGCTGTATGCATATATGATCATCTCTATGGAGTACAAGATATAAGAGGGAGTATGAGTGTGGATCTTTCAAACGGAATAGTAGTGTTGCCCCTTTATTTTATTTTTATCTTTTTTCTAATTTTTGTATTTTTTTGGTGGCCTCAATGGATCTTTCTATTTAACTCTCATTTGTCCACTTTGGGATCTTTTAAATTTGTTCTCTTTGGGACCGTTTCCTCACTTAAGGGCAACACTCTATTTTACAAGAAGTATAGAAGATCTTCAAACTTTAGATGGTACTCATCATAAAGAAGATGTAGTTATCATGATGTATGCAAATGTATGCCTCTGCCAGTGCAGCAGGAACATGTATGACATGAAGATCAAGTCATGAGGAGGTGGATGTTGCATGCCAATAGTTCTCGAAAAGGCTATGGAAATGCCTTTATAGGTAGGTATGGTGGCTGTTTTGCGGAAAGATATAAGGGTGTTTATGATGACAGAGCATATCATGCCAAGGGTTTGGATGCATCAGCGAGGTGGACGCCAACTCTCGGAGTAAGAAGAGGGCAATGCACAGTAACAAAGAGGCTAGTAAATATGAGGAGGTGGAAAATTCAACTTTCGAATACTCACATTAGTCCGAAGAACTCATGCACTTATTACCGGTAACTCTCAATCTAATTAGGAGGTTCACAAAGAGACAAGTACCCCGAGGAGGAGTGTATGGGGGTTTGGTTATCCTTGCGCATCCTCAACTCATGGTACGTGAGTGTACTCTAATATCCGATCCCTCCGAAGATTAGTGATCCATCTAGTAGCTAGAGTTCTCAACTAGTTTTTGTAGTTTTTGAAAATAAAGACGGATTGCCCAAAATACGACACCTATCACAAATAGACTAGATCTCTTGACACCAAAAGTTCAAACATTACTCACAACAATCCCTCAAAACTATTGCAAGTTACTACCACAATTGAATAGAAATCTCAATTACCTACTTAAAGACAAGACAAAACTCAGTGCAACAACCAACTCTCTTAACAAGATAAACATGAAAACTAAAGAGAGTTCAAGAAACAAACTAAACTAAAGCTCTTGAAAAAGATA
Source organism: Bromus sterilis (assembly GCA_950022295.1). Lineage (NCBI taxonomy): Eukaryota > Viridiplantae > Streptophyta > Magnoliopsida > Poales > Poaceae > Bromus > Bromus sterilis. Next base: position 177,379,421 of record OX465599.1, on the reverse strand, counting down.
AACATGAAAACTAAGATCTAAACATGGCAGTAGCTACGAAAAGATGAAGAACACACAACAAAGAAAGGTAAGCATGATATCCTATGATGTGTTCTAGTTTGAAGTGGAGCGTGTTTCTCTCCCACACAAAGAAATCTGGGTTCTAACTTGTTATGAACAGCAAATAAAGCTAAAGAAAACTAAAAAAGTAAATTAAAGAGCGAGACGCTCCAAGCATAGCACATAACGCATGAAGTGATAAAAATATAGTGAGACGAAGGACGAACTGATGATTGTTGATGGACAATGGGATGCACGGGGGCATCCCCAAGTTTAGACGCTTGAGTCTCCTTGAATATTTATAAGGGATGCATGGGGGCATCCCCAAGCTTGAGCGTTTGATACTCCCAGTTCTTCTTTCATCATGTTCCCTCGCACACTTGAAAACTCCCTTCATACATAAATCATCATAAGGTGATTAGAGAGGTTAGTACCCTTAATAAAATAATTTGCCTCTACTGGAAATAAAGATTTTCTGTAACGACCCGATCCCGAATAGGACCAAAGTCTCTGTGCTCTGTGCCAGTCCCTGGATCAACTTGCTGGCACACAGTACTCGATGAATAACAGAATAAATCACATGTCTTTTATTACATCGAAGAGTTCAAAATAAATATTTCATTACAATAGAATGGACTAAGGCCATCAACAGCTGCGGAAGAAATAGTAGTAGTAGTGGTCCATCCGACTCCATGGCAAAACGTTGAGTATAGCACAATAACCTATTCGCACCTTAATCACCGTCAGAGTAATCTGCAACAATCGTACAGCCCAAATAGGGTCAGTACTTTGAATGTACGGAAAGTCATACCAAGGAGAAGAAATAAAGTCCTACTATACATACATTTTCAATTTGCATAAAGACAATTTTCCCCTATAGAATAAGTGTTCCTAAAAATTAATTTCAACAATAACAAGCACAAGACAACCCATTGTAATTATACCCAAAATGATTAATTAAAGATGATGAGATTCCTCAAAATTACCATAACTAGACGCTCAAATTTTCCAATACCGGGGACTCGGCTAATGAATTAGATTTATACGCTCTGCAGAGGTTTGTGTACTTTTCCCCACAAGAATCGACCACCTCCTTTGGTATTTGCCACACTACACGTTGTATGGAAACAGCAAGGTCGAGACATGGTCTTTTAGAAGAGTTTCCCTTACTTTGGCGGTGTCCATCCCACCTACCAACACTACGTTCGTAGCACCACCTAGCAAGAGTCACTACTACTAATCAACCAAGCCAGAGCCCATAATAGCTTTTGGCTGCACACGTAAGCCTCTAGCAATGACAATATGATTAATCTCTTTAAGCCTGGGTGGATTTCCGCAGTGATTACTGGCGATCTCCAGGTCACTCAGGCATCTCCACTGGTTCCTCCAGGGTGCCCCAACCAATCCACCCAGGTAGTTCATTGAGTTTAACTTGGTCCTGATTTACTACAAAGTCACTCATCTCATCGTGAATTCACTCCCCAATTCACGTCTACATAGCAAAACACTACAATTACCTACACGATGATGACAAGTTAAACCTACCACAATGAACTACTAGGTTTGCGTGAAAGTAAACTTCAACTTATGCATTCTAAGAAAAAGGTACTACATGCAATAAAACATAGGTAGAATGGAAAATGATCAAAGGTAGAGTTGCCTGGCTGCTGGTGATCAAACTCTAAGGACTGAAAGTACTCCGCTTCGCACTCTGGACAATATGTAGCAAACAAACAAGTACATCCAATCAAAACATAATTCAAAAGAAAACGAAAAAAATGTTTCGACAAACTTCGAAAAGAACCAATGAAAAATGGTTTTCCAAAACAGAACAAAACTTGTGTAAAACTTGTTGGAGAATGTTCTAAATGATAGGTATAACCTAGGGTTTTGATTTGCAAAAAGAATCGGTCAAAACCGAGCTACGGTCAAAAAGTTATGGCCAAACGAAGTTTGAATTTAAATCTGTCCGAACTAATATTTTAAAATTTCAAAAAGTTGAAAACATGTTTCTACTGGATATAGGGATGAAAAACTTAAAAATAGGCTTTGGTTTCGTATAAAACTAATAAACGAGTAAAAAGATATAGCTATACGAAGTCTAGGGAGCAAACTGCTAAAACAAAAAATAAATTAATTAGATCTAAGTCCCTCACTATCGTGCGAACAGGGTGCACTAAAAATCTAATCTGGTGAACGCCCACTAATTAAAAAAAATTCAGCCTTTTTTTAATGAAACGTGTGTTTTTTTTCTAATCTAACTCATCTTCTTCACAGAGAAAGACGTACGTGTGCAGTTGGTCTGGCCAGCGGCGGCTCTTCGTGGGGCGGCGGCTCCGGCAGGGATTTGCGACGAGGGAGTGGTAGGGGAGGGGCGGCACAACGAGGTGAGTCTACGGGTGTTGGCGGCGAATTCCAGAGGGGCTAGGGCGAGGCGGGGCGGCGGTGAACTCCGGCGAACTCCGGTGGACGCAAGAGCTCCGTGACGATGCTGTGGTGCACGAGAAGTAGAAAAAAACTTGTCCATAGGGTGCGCAATGACGAGGCCAGGGGGGCGCCTGGGGCCCCTGGTCCACCTCTGGCTGCCCCCCTTCGCCTATTTATTCTCCGTCACGGGAAAACTCCAGAGGAGGAACCCTATTCCGCGAACTCGCCTCTGTTCCGCCGCCGCCGCGCTTCCGAAGATCGGGAGCACCAGAAAACCTCTTCCCGGCACCCTGCCGGAGGGAGGATTGACCTCCGGGAGTCTCCTCTCCACCATGGATGCTCCTCGGATGCCTCGTGAGTAGTTTTCCTTGGACCATGGGTCCGTGATCAGTAGCTATGTGATGTTCTCTTCCCCTCTTTGATCTTCATTATTTAGACCTCGTGAGCTGCCCTACATGATCGAGGCACCTTTGTAATATTTCTACTATTTCTATGTTGAGTTTGATAGGATCTGATGGATTATGAGATTATGTTCAGATTGTGATAGAGTAATATATTTGGTTTTTATCTCTTATATTTTTGTTCCTAAGTAATTCTTGCATGTTCTCCGTTGTTGTTTATTGCTTTGGCCAAGTAGTAGGTAGTGACTTCAAGAGGGAACGTTGTGCTAGATTGTGGGTTCATGCCCCCCGATGACACGCTTGAGTGACAGAAACATGAGTCTAGGGGATGTGCTGTTGCCACAAGGGGGAAAACAACGGTGCTTGTGACCGCGGTCACAAGGATTGTTTACTTTACGCAGAGTTCTTTTTAATGCAGTTGTCTGTTGCTTTGGGTTTACACTTTGGGTGGGGCTCACAACTTAATACCAGCGAGATGTTCTGGATAGATATCTCAAGGTGGATAATTAGTAGTAGATGCAGATGGATTTCGGTCTACTTATCTTGGCGTACTGCCTGTGCTTTTGAACCTCGTCCTTTCTTTTGTAGCATAGTTAGCATTGCGGCGCGTTCATAATCCTGACAATTGCCTTTATGTAATTTGTTTACCTCGCATAGCAATTTTATCGTCTTTTGGGAGAGAGACATCACTAGCGAACATCACGTATCCCGGTCCATATCTTCATTATTTTTTCCACGCTATATTTACCTTACTGCTTTTACTTGCTATCGTTATCCCTTGCATTTTATCCTCGTGAACAACAAGACCGGAGAGATTGACAACCTCTCTGAACTTCGTTGGGAACAAAATTATCTGTGTCTTTGTGCAGGTCCGCGTCAGTTGCGCCGTTGACACCTACTTATCATCTATGGAGTCCTGCTGGAGACAAACCTTCGTATCTTCACCGAGGGTAAACTGTTGCTGCACTACATCTCAACCTTCAACTTGGGGTAACCAACGAAGGGGTGAGAAGCCATCAATAGGTTACTCCAAATATGATCAAAAGTGTATCAAAAGCATAGCAATATCACACAAAACATGCATGGAGCATGCAGATATTATAGATACGTTTTGGGACGTATCAACATCCCCACGCTTAATTCCTGCTAGTCCTCTACTAGGTAAATTATAACAAGCATAATTTCTGTGGTGACATGCTGCCAACCATATAAGAAATTTTAAGTAAAGCAATCAAGGTAAGTAATTCAATTCAAGTCATAACAGGAAAGAGTCTATATTGGCATTGAAACAAGCAACATAAGAACATAAATGTGCAAGATCTCTCGTTGTCTGTGACTCGAATGTCTTCAAATGGTGTTTGCGCGCAAGAAGTGGGGGATGGGAATACGAGAGAGAAAAATATTTATTTGTTGAGAAATCAATATACTAAAGTTTCACGCTTACTGTTCTTTGGGATCTAATCTTGACTCGTCCCCAGACCACTAGCCAGGTACAAGTCAATTTGATCCAATCCCTTTCGATATTTTGAGCACTCATGCAATGGATGAGCGTAAGCACGAGAGTTGACACTTAGGATGGCAAAGAGAGAGAGATATGGTGGAGGAGGAAGACAAGAAGGGTGTGAAAGGATCACATCAATGAGGACAATCATAGGCGAGAGAAGGCCAAATTATATAGATGTTGTGAGGAGTAGGGATTGCCATGCAACGGATGCACATATGAGCTAAGGAAAGCTCTCCAATGGAACTAGTGGGGGTGCATCCAACTTTCTCTCTCAAGAAGACCTAGAGCTCGTTTGAGGAGGCTCTTCAATATAATATACAAGCCAAGCTCTGTAGTGTGAAGGTCCCCACGTAGTTGTATGCATATATGATCATCTCTATGGAGTACAAGATATAAGAGGGAGTATGAGTGTGGATCTTTCAAAAGGAATAGTAGTGTTGCCCCTTTATTTTATTTTTCTCTTTTTTCTAATTTGTGTATTTTTTTGGTGGCCTCAATGGCTCTTTCTATTTAACTCTCATTTGTCCACTTTGGGATCTTTTAAATTTGTCCTCTTTGGGACCGTTTCCTTTCTTAAGGGCAACATTCTATTTTACAAGAAGTATAGAAGATCTTCAAACTTTAGAAGGTACTCATCATAAAGAAGATGTAGTTATCATGATGTATGCAAATGTATGCCTCTGCCAGTGTAGCAGGAACATGTATGACATGAAGATCAAGTCATGAGGAGGTGGATGTTGCATGGCAATAGTTCTCGGAAAGGCTATGGAAATGTCTTTATAGGTAGGTATGGTGGCTGTTTTGCGGAAAGATATAAGGGTGTTTATGATGACAGAGCGTATCATGCCAAGGGTTTGGATGCATCAGCGAGGTGGACGCCAACTCTCGGAGTAAGAAGAGGGCAATGCACAGTACCAAAGAGGCTAGCAAATATGAGGAGGTGGAAGATTCAACTTTCGAATACTCACATTAGTCCGAAGAACTCATGCACTTATTACCGGTAACTCTCAATCTAATTAGGAGGTTCACAAAGAGACAAGTACGCCGAGGAGGAGTGTATGGGGGTTTGGTTATCCTTGCGCATCCTCAACTCATGGTACGTGAGTGTACTCTAATATCCGATCCCTCCGAAGATTAGTGATCCATCCAGTAGCTAGAGTTCTCAACTAGTTTTTGTAGTTTTTGAAAATAAACACGGATTTCCCAAAATACGACACCTATCACTAATAGACTAGAGCTCTTGACACCAAAAGTTCAAACATTACTCACAACAATACCTCAAAACTATTGCAAGTTACTACCACAATTGAATAGCAACCTCAATTACCTACTTAAAGACAAGACAGAACTCAGTGCAACAACCAACTCTCTTAACAAGATAAACATGAAAAGTAAAGAGAGTTCCAGCAACAAACTAAACTAAAGCTCTTGAAAAAGATAAACATGAAAGCTAAGAGCTAAACATGGCAGTAGCTACGAAAAGATGAAGAACACAGAACAAAGAAAGGTAAGCATGAAATCCTATGATGTGTTCTAGTTTGAAGTGGAGCGTGTTTCTCTCCCACACAAAGAAATCTGGGTTCTAACTTGTTATGAACAGCAAATAAAGTTAAAGAAAAATAAAAAAGTAAACTAAAGAGCGAGACGCTCCAAGCATAGCACATAACTCATGAAGTGATAAAAATATAGTGAGACGAAGGACGAACTGATGATTGTTGATGGAGAATGGGATGCACAGGGGCATCCCCAAGTTTAGACGCTGAGTCTCCTTGAATATTTATAAGGGATGCATGGGGGCATCCCCAAGCTTGAGCGTTTGATACTCCCATATCTTCTTTCATCATGTTCCGTCGCACACTTGAAAACTCCCTTCATACATAACTCATCATAAGCTGATTAGAGAGGTTAGTACCCTTAATAAAATAATTTGCCTCTACTGGAAATGAAGATTTTATGTAACGACCCGATCCCGAATAGGCCCAAAATCTCTGTGCTTTGTTCCAGTCCGTGCATCAACTTGCTGGCACACACAGTACTCGATGAATAACAGAATAAATCACATGTCTTTTATTACATCGGAGAGTTCAAAATAAATATTTCATTACAATAGCATGGCCTAAGGCCATCAACAGCTGCGGAAGCAATAGTAGTAGTAGTGTTCCATCCGACTCCACGGCAAAACATTGAGTATAGGACAATAACCTATTCGCATCTTAATCACCGTCAGAGTAATCTGCAACAATCGTACAACCCAAATAGGGTCAGTACTTTGAATGTACGGCAAGTCATACCAAGGGGAAGAAATAAGGTCCTACAATACATGCATTTGGATGGTGGAGCTTCTACATTTCAATTTGCATAAAGCCAATTTTCCCCTATAGAATAAGTGTTCCTAAAAATTAATTTCAACAATAACAAGCACAAGACAACCCATTGTAATTATACCCAAAATGATTAATTAAAGATGATGAGATTCCTCAAAATTACCATAACTAGACGCTCAAATTGTCCAATACCGGGGACTCGGCTAATCAATTAGATTTATACGCTCTGCAGAGGTTTGTGTACTTTTCCCCACAAGACTCGACCACCTCCTTTGGTATTTGACATACTACACGTTGTATGGAAACAGGAAGGTCGAGACATGGTCTTTTAGAAGAGTTTCCCTTACTCTGGCGGTGCCCATCCCACCTACCAACACTACGTTCGTAGCACCACTTAGCAAGAGTCACTACTACTAATAACCCAAGCCAGAGCCCATAATAGCTTTTGGCTGCACACGTAAGCTTCTAGAAATGAAAATATGATTAATCTCTTTAAGCTTGGGTGGATTTCCGCAGTGATTAATGGCCATCTCCAGGTCACTCAGGCATCTCCACTGGTTCCTCCAGGGTGCCCCAACCAATCCACCCAGGTAGTTCATTGAGTTTAACTTGGTCCTGATTTACTACAAAGTCCCTCATCTCATCGTGAATTCACTCCCCAATTCACGTCTACATAGCAAAACACTACAATTACCTACACGATGGTGACAAGTTAAACCTACCACAATGAACTACTAGGTTTGCGTGAAAGTAAACTTCTACTTATGAATTCTAAGAAAAAGGTACTACATGCAATAAAACATAGGTAGAATGAAAATGATCAAAGGTAGAGTTGCCTGGCTGCTGGTGATCAAACTCTAAGGACTGAAAGTACTCTGCTTCGCACTCTGGACAATATATCGCAAACAAACAAGTACATCCAATCAAAACATAATTCAAAAGAAAACGAAAACAATTTTTCGACAAACTTCGAAAAGAACCAATGAAAAAGGATTTTTCAAAACAGAACAAAATTTGTGTAAAACTTGTTGGAGAATATTCTAAATGATAGGTATAACCTAGGGTTTTGATTTGCAAAAAGAATCGGTCAAAACCGAGCTACGGTCAAAAAGTTACGGCCAAACGAAGTTTGAATTTAAATCTTTCCGAACTAATATTTTAAAATTTCAAAAAGTTGAAAACATGTTTCTACTGGATAGAGGGATGAAAAACTTAAAAATAGGCTTTGGTTTCGTATAAAACTAATAAACGAGTAAAAAGATATAGCTATACGAAGTCTAGGCAGCAAACTGCTAAAACAAAAAATAAATTAATTAGATCTAAGTCCCTCACTATCGTGCGAACAGGGTGCACTAAAAATCTAATCTGGTGAACGCCCACTAATTAAAAAAATCAGACTTTTTTAATGAAACGCGTGTTTTTTTTCTAATCTAACTCATCTTATTCACAGAGAAAGACGTACGTGTGCAGTTGGTCTGGGCAGCGGCGGCTCTTCGTGGGGCGGCGGCTCCGGCGGGGATTTGCGACGAGGGAGTGGTAGGGGAGGGGCGGCGCGACGAGGTGAGTCTAGGGGTGTTGGCGGCAACTTCCGGCGGGGCTAGGGCGAGGCGGGGCGGCGGTGAACTCCGGCGAACTCCGGTGGACGCTCGAGCTCCGGGACGATGCTGTGGTTCACGAGAAGTAGGAAAAACTTGTCCATAAGGTGCGCAATGATGAGGGCAACCAATTTCTAGAGTTTCGGTTCTCGATATGGCTTACCGGCGACGTGATCGACAACGAGGCGGAGCTCGGCCGGCGAACATCAGCGAGCAAATACGCGGGCTACGGTGCGGCTTTTGGCTAGCTTTTTGGGGGATTGGACGAGGTGAACAATGGGCACGTAGCGGTGGTTTATATAGGGTGAGAGGTTGTCTAGGTGCGTGCTCCCGGAGGTAAAATCCGGCGAGTGCGAGATCTCCGCCGAGGTCATGATGGCAGCTTAAAAGCGCCATTAAGTTGTTGGGCGGAGGAGGGAAAGTGCGGGATACGGGGGAGGTGAGGGCGCGGCCAAGGAAGGAATGGGCGCCGGCCTTGGCACGGCAGTCACGGCGCCGACGCGGGCTCCGTGTGTGCTATGCACGCGGGAGAAAGGAGGAAGAGGAAGGGGCTGACGGGCGGGGCCCGCTGTCAGAGAAAAAAAAACGAGAAGAAAAGAAAGAAAAAAAACTGTAGGCGGTTGGGCGACTTGGGCCGGATCGGCAGATGCGCGCGCGAGTTGGCGGCTGGGCCGGCTGGCTGGCCTGGACTCGCGGCCAAGTTTTTTTAACCAGAAACTTCTATATATTTTCATAAAATAAAATACAGTAAAAAAATTTACTTAGTAATTTTCTAAAATCTTAGAATAATATAAGGAAAAATACTATTAACTTTTCCTGGCCAAAATAAATATTTATAAAATAAATTCAATAAAACTCCATTAAACCTGTCGGGACCCGGGGTTAGCGTATGCAAGACTCGCTACAACACAATCATATGGAGAGCCGAGAACCGTACCCACTTGTCTAAGCAGACAAGGCCAAGCACAGAACGTTCTCGGAAAGCATTGAACGTTAGGGGCATCCCATCCAGGCCGGATGATCAACTGAGATGGGTCCTCATCGTCCGCACACAAGTCTAAATGATATGGGTGGTGAACTCCCATAGTCATAGACAAGTCGCCTCAACCATACTATCGATTGTATTATCACCCTTACATAGACTTACTCCAGCCCGATCACTTAGTCGGGGTCTAGGGCGGGCTCGATCATACATCAAAGTGTGCACGAGATAGAGTCTCGAGCAATCGTATCGTGATGCCCCAAGCTGCACACATCTAAGGGCCACTTGGTGTATAAAAGACCGCCAGCCAGATCACAACTAAGGTCTCGAAAACCCATACATAGACATGCATGTTATAAACATACACGCATCACACATGCCTTGTATGAACAACATGTATCATTGCAATTCTCTACAAAGTATACATTTTATTGATAACTCTCACAGACTGCACACAGAAATCACGAGACCGTGATCCAACATTACAACAAGCATGCGGAAGCAAATTATGTCTGGGTACAGACAAGTTTACCAAATGGCTTAAGAAGCCTTATTTAAACACAAGCCCTCCACGAGGGAACCAGTCTGCTGACTAGGACTACACTAGCTTGGTCTTCGGTCGTCGAGCTCAAGGAAGAATCCACCTTCGGGGTCAGTGGGTTCATCTAAAACATAGAATAAGAAAACGTGAGTACAAAGTCGTACTCAGCAAGACTTACGTAGGGGCTATACTAATCATGCACATGTATCATGGTAAAGGGAGGTGGGGTTCATAAGCAGAAGTGCCAGCTTTGACTTAGCTAGTCCTGAACTACGAGTACCAGACTTGAGGTAAGAAGCGTACACGAGTCCACTACATGTCTCCAACCAATTACACCACTATGGTGCCTTCCTCGACTTTCCCACGAGAAAGCACGCCATAGCACTCACGCTTATCTTGGCAAGTTTTATAAGTATCCAGTTCAAGTTGTCTAATAATCAAGCTAAGCTTTCCAAGCAGTCCCTTACCGCGGACGCGGCTATTCGAATTGTTTTGTTAACCCTGCAGGGGTGTACCGCTACACACACATGACCATCAGGTACCGCCTTTGATCTCGACACCATTCAAGGGGTGTCAGCGAGGATGCTCACCACAACTGTTACCTCATAGCCGATAGTCCAAGAAAGCCGCCCACCTGGGTTGACTACCACTATCGTGAACCCGGATGGTTTACCGAAGTGGACCCAGATGATGTGTGCGTGGTGCATAAGCCGGTCTCGGCTGAGCCGTTCTCTCACTTAGCAGCCAGGCCACAAACCTACCAGAACTCTGAACTGTTGCGACATCTGGACATCGAAATGGATGAGTTAGTAGGTTGAGAGGGGGCAGTGAGAAAATTTTGTGGTTGTACTTTTCATCTTGGATCACCAAACAAGAACTCGGACTTAGGGCGGTGTTCAACGAGACAACCCACTATGTACTCCTACACAGCATCTCATCGTTCACCTTGTATTAGGGTAGATTCACCATCACATTTCCAACATCATCATCATGATTGCTACCATCCCGACTCATATAACAGTAACAACATTGTATCACTCTAAGAATGCAATAAGCAGTAACAGTTGCAGGGGCCACATGATATCAACCAACTCCTACATCTCCTAGGATTGTGGTTTTCTTACTACTGTGACAATTGATAGGTCATGCAAAGGAATGGGTTCATCTATGCGGTAGAAACGTAGTTGGTAATCATCCTAAACAATGCATAAGCGAGATTGAGACGGAAGTGTGATTTTATTGACATGATCAATGGGGTTTGCTTGCCTTGCTGACGAGGTTCGGTATCGGGGTCTTCAACGAAGGGGGAAACCTCCTGTTCCAGTTCCACTTCTACTCGACAAACAACAAACAAGGAAGCAATATAAATACAATGCACAATCACATGGTTGAAGGTTGAAACTTGATGTGTATGCTTCTGATGTGTGAGGGTTTCCATTTAAATGAAGTGTATTGCAAAGGTTTTGCAAATTCAAACTCCATTTTGAATTTAAAAGGAATCCATATGCATTGTTCTCTCTGTTCCCCTATTTTAAAATGGTCAAAAATGAAAACAAAGTGCATATTCAGAATCCTTGCATTTTTCTGATAATTTTACATATATTATATGTTTAATTTGGAGTTAAAATGAATTAGTTATGAATTTCCAAAGTTTAAGGCATTTTCTGGATTTTTCTGAATTCTTTTAAATAAGAAAAAGGTTTATTGCGTCACTGTGATGTCGTGCTGGCGTCAGGGGGGGGGGCTCTGACCAGAGGGTCCCACCTGTAAGTGGGTTAAGTTAAACTGCCCGGTTAGTTTAAACTAACCAGTAGTTAGTTAGGAGCCTGGGCCCACATGTCAGTGGCCCAGGGGGTTAGTTAGCGAGATAAACTCGCCGACCACATCAGCTCGCCGGCTGCTCAACGCCGGCGACCAACCGAGGCGGCGGCGACACAGGGGAGGGCGTCTTCGGCCACCATTTGGTGCGTTGAGGCCACCAAACAGAAGCCCGAGCACGCGCGCATCACCCAGAGCACAGCAGCGTCACCGGGGGGCACCGGAGTGATGCCGGCGACGAGCTTTTGCGGCTGTTGTGGCTTGGGTTTGAAGCAATCGATGCCACCGTGCACGAAAAAGGGAGTGGCCTAGCGCATTGTGGAGCTGCGGGGATGGGGAACATGGTGCACGCGCTAGATGAGATGGAGGTGTACTGGAGCGGTGTCGCCGTCGTCCATGGCGATGAAGCTCGTCGGCTTCCATGGCGGATCCGGCTACGGCTACGGGGAAGGTACGAGACCAAGGGGGCAACACTCAATAGCTCACCGCGAATCGAACGGAAGCAACAGCAAGGGCGGGGAGGCTTCAACGGCAGCCAATCGACGGCGGCGAGCTCGTGGGTCCAGCGATGATCCGATGAATCTTGCGTCGCGTCTGCTCCAAATTGAGGCGCCTCCTTCTGCTAGTCGACGAAGCCGATGACCGCGAGCACGGGAGACATCTTGGGCGGGGCTCTAGCTCACGGTGGCCACGGTTTCCGCGGCGGTGCGCTCCGGTGAAGCTTCGGGCGGTGGAGAAATCGAGCGAGGGGGAAGGGGAAAGTGTTCATGTAGAGGGGGAATGGAAGCGGGCGTCCACAGGACGTCTCCTGGCGCGATAAAGACGCCTGGGAGGCCTCCAGGCAAGCAGGTGGCGTGGCGGCCGTGGCATGCCCGCCGCCGAGGAGCTTGCCGTCGTTGGGCAAGACGACAAGAGGGCTAGCAGGCCTGGGCCGCGCAGGGGGTAAGTTGGGCCTGGGGCCCAAGGTGAGTGGGCTCCTTTCTCTTTTCTATTTTCTGTCTGTTTAATCTTTCCTTTCTTTAATTTCTTTTCTGTATTTGTTTTGTCTTAGCTAAATAAAATAGATAGACATTTTATAACATGTTGAAACTTTTTATATGGCTTCACAATATAATAGGCTAGCCACTTATAAAGTTTGAACATTTTTAAAATTCAACTTATTTGAACTTTAATTCAAATAGGGTTTTAAATTTAAATCCATGGTCCTGTTTGAATATTTGAAAAATCCATGAGGATGGGGTTGGTCCCACATCACTTTATATGTGATCACACACATTTATAAGACTTTTCAAAAATGCAAAAGGAATTTTTGGAGCAACTTTTATTCTGGCCATTTGAATTAAATTCATCTGGGGGGTGTTCCTTCTCCCATTTGAGTTTTAATTTGAATTCCACTTGAATTTATTTGATGAATGCAAGGTGACTTTGATCCTAGCACATTACCTAACAGAGGGTTCTGACAAATCGCCCCCACTCAACAGAATCTCGTCCCGAGATTTAGAAGTTTGCGGTGTTCTCTTTCCCACGTGGCTTCTCTTTCAGAGTGGTGTGACCATTGCACTTTCAGAAACTTAATCTTCTGACAATGAGTGACACGCTCTGCGGAATCAAGAATACGAACGGGGTATTCTCGATAAGAAAGGTCATCTTGGAGATCAAGCGTTTCATGGTCGACTTCGCGGATGGGGTCCTTGAAGCAACGCCTGAGTTGTGACACATGGAATACATCATGTACTCGGGAAAAGTGCGGGGGTAGTTCAAGTTGGTAGGAAACTTCTCCACGTTTAGCAAGAATGCGTAAAGGTCAGATGTAACATGGGGCCAACTTGCCTTTGATATCGAAACGTTGGGTTCCCTTCAGAGGAGTAACCCGAAGGTAAGCCTTCTCATCCAGATTGTAGCTCTCTTTCCTATGATGACGATCATAGTAGATTTTCTGACGAGACTGAGCTGCTTTCAATTGATCACAAACAATGCGAACTTGCTCTTCTTCTTCCTTGATCATATCCGGTCCAAAAAATTGTCTTTCACCGGTTTCTGACCAGTTTAGGGGTGTTTGACATCGTCGTCCATATAGGAGTTCAAAAGGAGCCATGTTCAGAGTAGATTGGAAACTATTGTTATAAGCAAATTCGGCGAATGGAAGAGACTTCTCCCAATTATTTCCGAATGATATAACACAAGCTCTGAGCATGTCTTCAAGAATTTATTTAACCCATTCGACTTGACCGCTAGACTGAGGATGGAAAGCTGTACTAAAGGAGAGATGACTTCCCATAGCATTCTGAAAGCTTCCCCAAAATCTAGAGGTGAAAAGGCTACCATGATCAAAATTGATTTCCAAAGGAACACCATGAAGAGGCACAATTCTAGAGACGTACAAGTCCGCTAACTAGCTAGCAGTTATATACCCAGAGTAACTATATAACTATAGAAGGCTAGACTCGACTTCGGCCAAGGCTACTAGTCCTACAGTCGGTCCTGCTCTGATACCAAGTCTATCGGGACCCGGGGTTAGCGTATGCAAGTACTGTTAAGACATAGTCATATGGAGAGCCGAGAACCGCACCCACTTGTCTAAGCAGACAAGGCCAAGCACTGAACATTCTCGGAAAGCATCGTACGTGAGGGGCATCCCATCCAGGCCGGTTGATCAACTGAGATGGGTCCTCATCGTCCGCACACAAGTCTAATGATATGGGTGATGAGCTCCCATATTCAAAGACAAGTCGCCTCAACCATACTATCGACTATCTCATAACTCTTACATAGACTTACTCCAGCCCGATCACTTAGTCGGGGTCTAGGGCGGGCTCGATCATACCACAAAGTGTGCACGAGACGGAGTCTCGAACAATCGCATCGCGATGCCCCAAGCTGCGCACATCTAAGGGCCACTTGGTGTATGAAAGTCCGCCAGCCAGAACACAACTAAGGTCTCGAAAACCCATACAAAGACATGCATGTTATAAACATACACGCAACACACATGCCTTGTATGAACAGCAGGTACCATTGAAATTCTCTACAAAGTGTACATTTTATTTATAACTCTTATAGAGTACACACAGAGATCACATACATGTGATCCAACATTACAACACAAGCGGAAGCAAATTATGTCTGAGTACAGACAAGTTTAACAAATGGCTTAAGAAGCCTTATTTAAACACAAAGCCCTCCACGAGGGAACCAGTCGTCTGACTGGGACTAGACTAGTTGGTCTTCAGTCGTCCAGCTCGATGAAGAAGCAACCTTCGGGGTTAGTGGCATCATCTAAAACATAGATTAAGAAAACGTGAGTACAAAGTCGTACTCAGCAAGACTTACATAGGAGCTATACTACTCATGCACATTTATCAAGGTAAAGGGAGGTGGAGTTCACTTGCAGAAATGCCAGCTTTGACTTGGCTAATCCTGAACTACGAGTACCAGACTTTGAGGTAAGAAGCGTACACGAGTCCACTACTTTCTCCAACCAATTACACCACTATGGTGCCTTCCCCGACTTCCCCACGAGAAAACACGTCATAGCACTCACACTTATCTTGGTGTGTTTTAGAAGTATCCGGTTCAATTTGTCTAATAATCAAGCTAAGCTTTCCAAGCAGTCCATAACCGCGGACGCGGCTATTCGAATAGTTTTGTTAACCTTGCAAGGGTGTACCGCTACACACACATGATCATCATTTACCGCCTTTGATCTCGACACCATTCAAGGGGTGCCAGCGAGGATGCTCACCACAACTGTTACCTCATAGCCGATCTAGTCCGAGAAAGCCGCCTACTTGGGTTGGTTACCACAATCGTGAACCCGGCCGGTTTACCGAGGTGGACCCAAGTGATGTGTGCGTGGTGCATAAGCCGGTCTCGGATGAGCCGTTCTCTCACTTAGCATCCATGCCACAGACCTACCAGAACTCCGAATTATTGCGACATCTGGACATCGAAAGGGATGAGTTAGTAAGTTGAGAGGGGTCAGTGAGCCCAATGTGTGGTTGTACTCTTCATCTTGGATCACCACACAAGAACTCGTACTAGGGAGGTGTTCAACGAGACAACGCACCGTGTACTCCTACAGAACCTCTCATCGTTCACCTTGTATTAGGGTCGATTCACCAACACTTTTCTACCATCATCAACATGATCATTCCCATCCAGACTCACATCACAGTATCAACATGGTATCATACTAAGCATGCAATAAGCAGTAGCATTGCAGGGGTCACATGATATCAATCAACTCCTACATTTGCTAGGATTGTGGTTTGCTTACTACTGTGACAAAATGATAGGTCATGCAAAGGAATGGGTTCATCTATGCGGTAGAAACGTAACATGGTGATCATCCTATACAATGCATAAGCGAGACATGAGAGTGAAGTGGGATTTTATCGACATGATCAATGGGGGTTTTCTTGCCTTGCTGACGAGGTTCGGGTTCTGGGTCTTCAACGAAGGGGGCAGCCTCCTGCTCCGGTTCCACCTCTACTCGACAAAGAAAAAGCAAAGTAGCAAAGTAAATACAATGGACAATCACATGATGGAAGTTTGAATCTTGATGTATATGCTTTGATGTGTGAAGCAATTCCATTTAAATGGAGTATATTGCAAATTGAATTGCAAATTCAAACTCCACATTTGAATTCAAATTAACCAAGTTGTATATGACATGATTTGATCATTTTGAATTATCTTCAATTGTATAAGATATGCCTCTGATGTGTGATTGAAATGTAGCATGTTGCCATGGTTCAAGTTGCAAAAATATTTGATTTGAATTTGATTTAATTCCATTTAAATCAAATAGCAAATGCTACTGATCACATTTTAAATTCAACTCAAACATAGTTGAAAGTTGCATATTTGGAAAGATAATTTTCTCCTGATCATTTTTCATATATTATTTGTCCAATTTGGAGTTAATATGAATTTTCTATGAATTTCCAAAGTTTGGGGTATTTTATGGAATTCTTTAATTCATTTTGATTTTCTGGAAATTCATTTAAATCGATTTACTGCGTCAGGCTGACGTCAAGCTGGCATCAGGGGGGGCTGACATGGGGGTCCCACCTGTCAGTGGCTTGGTGAGTTAATCCGTGGGTTAAATTAACCCAGTGGCTTAATTAAGCCACTGGGCCCACTGGTCAGTGACCCAGGGGTCACTAATTGGGCGATTAACAGGGGGGGTTAGAGCTGACACGCCGGCGGCTAAACGCCGGCGACTGGAGTCGCGGCGGCGCTGCACGTTCTTCCTCTCCTGGCCTCCATTCTCTGCGCTGAGACCACCGTTCGAAAGCCCGTGATGAGCTGCGTCGAAAGCACCACCTGCACGTAGCCGGGGAAGTCACGTTCGTCGACTGCTTCGACCTTGGCGGCGGCCGGAGCCACGGCTTGGAGTAGAACTTGCGAAACGGCCACGGGGAGAAGCAGACATGGTCGCGTTGGGCTGCTGGGGACTCCAGGAGTACTACGGGCGCACTGGTGAAGACGGAAGCGCACGGGAGCGAGCGCATGGTCAACCTCGGCGGCAACCGTTCTCGGCTTCCATGGCGGATCCGGCTAGAGGGAGCAATCGAAGGGGGAAGTTTAGGGGTTTTGAACCCGAGCTCACCAGGAACTCAGTCGAGGTGGTGGGGAGGGCTGGGGTGGCTCAACGGCGGCGGAATTGACGAAGTCCTTCACAGCGGCCGGCGGGAACTCGAGGAAGAATCCGGCGTCTACGAGGGCTCCGAGCTCGATTCCTTCTGCAAGTCGGTGAAGACGACGACGACGAAGCGCTTGGACACAGTCTTGGGGCTTCTAGGCGTCAATGGCCACGCGTGTGCTCGACGGCGCTCCGGCGTGTTCCTCGGGCGGCGATGAATCAGGCGAGAGAGGGAGGGGAGGTGTTCCTGGAAGGGGGGGAACGAAGCAGGGCGGCTCCAGGATGCGTCTGGTCGAAGAGATAAGGCTTGGGGAGGCCTGGACGCTCGAAGGCGTCGCGGTGGCGTCCACGGCGTCGGCGCCTCGCCACCGAGCTGCTTGGCAGCGCGGGGTGGAAGACGACAAGGGGGTTTTCACGGGCTGGGCTGCGGGAGAGGTGAGTTGGGCCGGGGTGGCCCAGGTAAGCGGACCACTTTCCTGTTTTCTTTTTCTTTCTGTTTTCTCTTCTGACATTTGTTCTGTTTAGCTAAATAAAATAGCTAAACATTTTATTAAATGCTGAAAATTTTTATGTGGCTTCATAATAATATAGACTAGCCACTCATAAACTTTCAGCATTTTTAAAATTCAAATGATTTGAATTTTAAATCAAATAGGGGTATTTCTTTAATTCCAAGCCACTGTTTGAATATTTGAAAAATCTATGAGCATGGGGTGGGTCCCACATCACTTGATAGGTGATCACACTCATTTATAAGACTTTTCAAAAATCTAACATGAATTTTTGGAGAAGATTTTTATCTAGCCTTTTGAATTAATTCATCTGGGGGTGTTCCTTCTCCCATTTGGATTTTGAAGTTGATTTCCTTTGAAAATTTGACATGATGCAAGGTTACTTGATCCTAGCACATTACCTAACAGAGGGTTCTGACAACTCGCCCCCACTCAACAGAATCTCGTCCCGAGATTCAGAAGTCTGCGGGAGGAAGGTGGGGTACTCGACACTAAGACGGTCTTCTCTTTCCCACGTAGCTTCTCTTTCGGAGTGGTGTGACCATTGCACTTTCAGAAACCTAATCTTATGACGACGAGTGACACGCTCTGCGGAATCAAGAATACGAACGGGGTATTCTCGATAAGAAAGGTCATCTTGAAGATCAAGCGTTTCATGGTCGACTTCGCGGATGGGGTCCTTGAAGCAACGCCTGAGTTGGGACACATGGAATACATCATGTACTCGGGAGAGGTGCGGAGGTAGTTCAAGTTGGTAGGCAACTCCTCCACGTTTAGCAATAATGCGGAAAGGTCCGATGTAACGTGGGGCCAATTTGCCTTTGATACCAAAATGTTGGGTTCCCTTCAGAGGAGTAACCCGAAGGTAAGCCTTCTCATCCAGATTGTAGCTCTCTTGCCTATGATGACGATCATAGTAGCTTTTCTGACGAGACTGGGCTGCTTTCAATTGATCACGAACAATGCGAACTTGCTCTTCTACTTCCTTGATCATATCCGGTCCAAAGAATTGTCTGTCACCGGTTTCTGACCAGTTTAAAGGTGTTCGACATCGTCGTCCATAAAGGAGTTCAAAAGGAGCCATGTTCAGACTAGATTGAAAACTATTGTTATAAGAAAATTCGGCAAATGGAAGAGACTTCTCCCAATTCTTTCCGAATGAGATAACACAAGCTCTGAGCATGTCTTCAAGAATTTGGTTAACCCTTTCGACTTGACCGCTAGACTGAGGATGGAAAGCTGTACTAAAGGAGAGATGAGTTCCCATAGCATTCTGAAAGCTTCCCCAAAATCTAGAGGTGAAAAGGCTACCACGATCAGAATTGATTTCCAAAGGAACACCATGAAGGGATACAATTCTACAGACGTACAAGTCTGCTAACTGGCTAGCAGTTATAGACTCGCGAACCGGAAGGAAGTGAGCAACTTTGGAAAGCCTATCTATGACAACGAAGATGGCATTATTTCCTTTCTGGGTTCTTGGAAAGCCGGTGATGAAGTCCATACCGACTTTGTCCCATTTGCACTCAGGAATAGACAAAGGTTGAAGTGTACCAGCAGGTCTTTGATGTTCTGCCTTAATGCGACGACAAACATCACATTCGGCAACAAATTGAGCAATGTCTCTCTTCATCCTAGTCCACCAAAATCTCTGGCGTAGATCTCGGTACATTCTTGTGCTACCGGGATGAATCGAGAGGGGTGTGTCATGGGCTTCTTTGAGGATGAGTTGCCTTAGTTCCCTATTCTTAGGTACTACCAAACAATTTTCAAAGAATACCGTTCCTTTGCTATCTGTGGAGAAACATTTAGCAACTCCGCTAGCAATGTTCTCCTTGATTCGGCGAACACCTCGTGCACACCTTTGGGCAACTATGATTTGATCCTCAAGAGTTGGTTTCGCCACCAAGGTAGAAAGATAGCCATGAGGAACAATTTCAAGGTTGAGCTTGCGAAAGTCCTCATGAAGAAGTGGTTGATACTGTTGTAACATGAGGTTGTTACAATACGACTTACGACTTAGTGCATCAGCCATGCCATTGGCTTTGCCTGGGGTGTAAGAAATTACTACGTCGTAATCTTTTATCAACTCAATCCAGCGTCTTTGCCTGAGAATAAGATCTGGCTGGGTGAAAATATATTTGAGGCTTTGGTGGTCGGAATAAATCTCACAACGATTACCACGGAGGTAATGTCGCCAAGTTGTTAGGGCATGAACTACGGAAGCGAGTTCAAGATCATGGGTAGGATAGTTCTCTTCATGTAGCCGCAACTGGCGTGAAACATAAGCTACCACATGTCGATCTTGCAGAAGTATGCATCCTAACCCTTGCCGTGATGCGTCACAATAGATCTCGAAATCCTTTTTGGTGTCTTGAGGTGCAAGTACAGGTGGAGAAGTCAATCTTCTTTTTAGCTCTTGAAAGCTTTCCTCGCACTGGGGAGTCCATAGGAATTTCTTATCTTTCTTGAGGAGTTCAGTTAGAGGCTTTGCAACTTTAGAAAAGTTCTCGACGAAGCGACGACAATAGCTGGCTAGGCCAAGAAAACTCCTAACTTGCTTAACCGATTCAGGTGGAGTCCAGTCAAGGATGGCCTGAACTCTCTCGGGATTCACAGCAATGCCTTTTGCAGAAATCACGTGGCCTAAGTAGGTCACTTCTGGTAGCCAGAATTCACACTTGGAGAATTTAGCATATAGGCGATGCTCTCTAAGTTTCATCAATACCTGCCTTAGGTATTCGGCATGTTCTTCCTCGTTCTTCGAGTAGATGAGAATGTCATCGAGGTAAACCACGACGAACTGGTCCAAATACTCCATGAAGATCGAGTTCATCATGCGTGAGAAAGTGGAGGGGGCAATGTGTAAACCAAAGGACATGACGGTGTACTCGTAAAGACCATAACGAGTAGTAAAAGCCGTTTTGGGAATTTCCTCGTTTCGGATTTTGATTTGATGATAACCTAATCTCAAATCCATCTTGGAGAAGACAGAAGATCCTGCAAGTTGATCATAAAGATCATTGATCCTGGGCAATGGGTATTTGTTCTTTATCGTCGCTAAATTTAGCGGCCGATAGTCTACGCACATCCTTTATGTTCCATCTTTCTTTGTTACGAACAGAACAGGGCAACCCCATGGCGATGAGCTAGGGCGGATGAAGCCTTTCTCCAACAAAGCTTCCAGTTGGGTTTTAAGCTCAGCTAACTCACGTGGGGCCATTTTGTATGGGCGTCTAGAAATTGGTGCGGTTCCTGGGGCAAGATCCACTATAAACTCTACACATCTGTCGGGTGGCATTCCCGGCAGCTCTTCAGGAAAGACATCCGGGAAGTCACGAACCACCGGAATATCTTCAATTTCGGGAAGGGGAAGTACATTCAAAGAATGCACTTGGATTCTTGTTCTGGGTGAGGTATAGTTGACTGTTTGGCCTGAAGGGTGGGTGAGTTTCACGGATTTGCCTTTGCAATCCAGGTAAGCATTCTGTCTTGATAGCCAATCCATGCCAAGGATGACATCAATGTCTGAAGACTTGAGGGCTATGAGTGAAGCAAGGAATACTAAACCCTCAATTGCAATTTGATTACCATGGCTTACTCTATTAGTTTGCCATCTTGACCCTGGAGTTTGAATAATCATTGGAGTGGACAATTCAACAAAGGGTAACTCATGACGAAGTGCATAACTTTCTGACATGAATGAATGAGATTCTCCTGGGTCGAAAAGAACGGAAGTAGGAACATAATTGAATGGGAGCGTACCAAGAATGACGTCAGTGGTGTCGTCAGTCTCTTCAGCGCCGATCTGGTTCACACGTCCACGAGTGGCGGGAGGAGCGGGTTTGGCGGTGTAGACCTTCTGGGGTGGCTTGCCATGACCATTGTTGTTGTTGCCTCCGGCACGTGGTGGAGCATTCTGATGCTGGATCTGGTTCTGGGGACACTCACGAGAATAGTGGCCTGCCTGACCACACTTGTAACAGGCTCCGAAAAAAGTCCGTGGAGCTGGGTTGTTTGGTGGAGCTGGGTGGAACTGGGTTGGTGGACGAGGCGCCACATAGGATGGCCTCGGGGGGTTTTTCTGGTGGAACATGCTGTTTGGGATCCAGATCTTGCGCTTCTGGGAGCCAGAACTGGATGAGCTGTCATCTCTAGGGTGTTTGCGGAAATCGTTGGGGGTGTTCATGTCCTCGGCCTTAATGGCCTTGTTGACAAGGACCTGGAAGGTGGCGAAGTCATGAAGATTGAGCTCACGACGGAGTCCAGTGTTGAGGCCACGACGGAACCTCTCTTGTTTCTTGGAGTCGGTGGAGACTTCTTCGGTAGCATAACGAGCAAGTCGGTTGAACTCACGACTAGACTCGTCAACGGTCCTTCTGCCTTGAGTGAGGTTGCAGAACTCCTCACGTTTGCGGTCCATAAGACCTTTGGGAATGTGGTGCTCGCGGAAGGACGTGCTGAATTCCTCCCAAGATGCAGGTGGTCCAACGGGGCGCATATTCAGAAAGTTCTCCCACCAAGAGCTAGCTGCACCTTCGAGGTGATAGGTGGCATAGCTGACCTTGTCACCAGTTGCAACACGGCCTGCTTGGAGCTTCCTCTCGATGTTGCGAAGCCAGTCATCGGCGTCAAGGGGCTCGGTGGAGTAACTGAAAACCGGGGGATGTAGCCGGATGAAGTCGTTCAGGGACACCAGCTCATTGCGCTGCTGAGTGGTGTTGCGAGGAATGACTTCCAACAGATGGTGAGAGTCACGGCGGTTCCTCTCGACTTCCATCAGAACCTGAGCCATCGTGGGTGGGGGTGGAAGGTTGCCTTCCTCCTGGTCATTCCCACGACCTTGGTTACGACCAACCTGGCCACGGGTTCCTTGAGACATCCTGAAGGTGAAAACCAAAGTCAAACAGAGTTGATTTGAAGAGTCTAATCAAGGTATTGAAGTACTGGAAGGATTACAGAGCAAAGGAAGTAATCATCTTGACAACATGGTGATAAAGCATACAAGCCATATATTCACAAGCTGTCATACAAACCATACATCGTTTTAGTACAAGCACCAAGCTAATACAAACGTGATGAAGATGATACATCCTTCAGAGGCACTCTGACTTCCTATACATTATTTATCTAAGCCTCTGGAACTTAGACACCTTGTGTACAATATACTAAGATACTACTACATCCTCACTAAGTAAGACCACAGTGGGTCTCACTCATCTCCATCTCCATAGTAGTCCTCATAAAAGTTACCCGCGTATCCCGGTAGCTGGAGGTGACCATCGAAAAACACGGAGGCTTGTGGACCCTGATATCCATTTGGGCAAGGATGGGGCCTAGGTCCAGCGTAGGGTGGAAGCAAAGGACCACGGGGTGGAAAAATGCCTCCAATCTCGGGCCAAGCAACTCGAGAAGGCATCTGAGTCCTCACTGGATAGATCGCATCAAACTCAACTGATCCCACGCTCACAAAGGGTGCCAAGAGCGTCAGTGCTCGATACAGACGAACACGGGTAGCGTGGAGCTCGAAACGGAGAGCGCGTGCATCATGATCTCTGTCACTAGCAAACCTAGCAGTCATCTGAAGTGCGGGATCCTCTGCAGAGTGATCTGAGTAGAGTCCGGTGTAATATCCCTCTTCTCCTGGAAGTGCAGCAGGGATATAGCGGAAAGAAGTGTCTCTCAGCAAAGTGTGCTCCTCTCTCTCTCAACAGGGTAATACACGAGTATGCAGCATCCTGCACAGCCATGTTCTCGGTGATGCCAATGCCATGTCCAAAGTGGATAGGCTGGGTGACTCCAACGTGGTGCGGATAGATCCTGACGATGCAGTGGAACTGCGTCTGGTTGAAGTCATGGAACATCTCCTCGACGGTGTACTCAGGGTACCACCGATATCCCACATAGGACATCATCTCGATCAACGTGGCGGGATGGCCACGCACACCGAGGCACCTGGTCAAACGAACAATCTGCCGAGGGGGAAGATCTGCCATCTGAAACAAAAAGGAGTTTGCAAATGCATCAGATTATGAGATAAACCTGGAATGACTCGGACAGCATAACGGCTGTAATTGTAAGAAATGACAATTTCTTTCAATCAAGAAAAACAGCACTTACATAATACGATGTAAGAAATCAGCATTACAACAATGCTAGGAAAACCTAACACAACTTTCCTACGGCTATAAGGAAGCAATCAACGAGATGTGCTAATCATACAGAGGAGAGCCTAGTCCTATCTTCCCGTAGAATAAGATGAGGGTGACTCAGAACTCAGAACGAAGGGGGTAAGGAGAAAAAAGAAGCCTTACGTTGTTCCCTTATATACCCAGAGTAACTATATAACTATAGAAGGCTAGACTCGACTTCGGCCAAGGCTACTAGTCCTACAGTCAGTCCTGCTCTGATACCAAGTCTGTCGGGACCCGGGGTTAGCGTATGCAAGTACTGTTAAGACATAGTCATATGGAGAGCCGAGAACCGCACCCACTTGTCTAAGCAGACAAGGCAAAGCACTGAACATTCTCGGAAAGCATCGTACGTGAGAGGCATCCCATCCAGGCCAGTTGATCAACTGAGATGGGTCCTCATCGTCCGCACACAAGTCTAATGATATGGGTGATGAGCTCCCATATTCAAAGACAAGTCGCCTCAACCATACTATCGACTATCTCATAACTCTTACATAGACTTACTACAGCCCGATCACTTAGTCGGGGTCTAGGGCGGGCTCGATCATACCACAAAGTGTGCACGAGACGGAGTCTCGAACAGCGATGCCCCAAGCTGCGCACATCTAAGGGCCACTTGGTGTATGAAAGACCGCCAGCCAAAACACAACTAAGGTCTCGAAAACCCTTACAAAGACATGCATGTTATAAACATACACGCAGCACACATGCCTTGTATGAACTGCAGGTACCATTGCAATTCTCTACAAAGTGTACATTTTATTTATAACTCTTATAGAGTACACACAGAGATCACATACATGTGATCTAACATTACAACACAAGCGGAAGCAAATTATGTCTGAGTACAGACAAGTTTAACAAATGGCTTAAGAAGCCTTATTTAAACACAAAGCCCTCCACGAGGGAACCAGTCGTCTGACTGGGACTAGACTAGTTGGTCTTCAGTCGTCCAGCTCGATGAAGAAGCCACCTTCGGGGTCAGTGGCATCATCTAAAACATAGATTAAGCAAACGTGAGTACAAAGTCGTACTCAGCAAGACTTACATAGGAGCTATACTACTCATGCACATGTATCAAGGTAAATGGAGGTGGGGTTCACTTGCAGAAATGCCAGCTTTGACTTGGCTAATCCTGAACTACGAGTACCAGACTTTGAGGTAAGAAGCGTACACGAGTCCACTACTTTCTCCAACCAATTACACCACTATGGTTCCTTCCTCGACTTCCCCACGAGAAAGCAGGCCATAGCACTCACACTTATCTTGGTGTGTTTTAGAAGTATCCGGTTCAATTTGTCTAATAATCAAGCTAAGCTTTCCAAGCAGTCCATAACCGCGGACGCGGCTATTCGAATTATTTTGTTAACCTTGCAAGGGTGTACCGCTACACACACATGATCATCATTTACCGCCTTTGATCTCGACACCATTCAAGGGGTGCCAGCGAGGATGCTCACCACAACTGTTACCTCATAGCCGATCTAGTCCGGGAAAGCCGCCTACTTGGGTTGGTTACCACAATCGTGAACCCGGCCGGTTTACCGAGGTGGACCCAAGTGATTTGTGCGTGGTGCATAAGCCGGTCTCGGATGAGCCGTTCTCTCACTTAGCATCCAGGCCATCTGGACATCTGGACATCTGGACATCGAAAGGGATGAGTTAGTAAGTTGAGAGGGGTCAGTGAGCTCAATGTGTGGTTGTACTCTTCATCTTGGATCACCACACAAGAACTCGTACTAGGGCGGTGTTCAACGAGACAACCCACCGTGTACTCCTACACAACCTCTCATCGTTCACCTTGTATTACGGTCGATTCACCAACACTTTTCTACCATCATCAACATGATCATTCCCATCCCGACTCACATCACAGTATCAACATGGTATCATACTAAGCATGCAATAAGCAGTAGCATTGCAGGGGTCACATGATATCAATCAACTCCTACATTTGCTAGGATTGTGGTTTGCTTACTACTGTGACAAAATGATAGCTCATGCAAAGGAATGGGTTCATCTATGTGGTAGAAACGTAACATGGTGATCATCCTATACAATGCATAAGCGAGACATGAGAGGGAAGTGGGATTTTATCGACATGATCAATGGGGGTTTGCTTGCCTTGCTGACGAGGTTCGGGTTCTGGGTCTTCAAGGAAGGGGCAGCCTCCTGCTCCGGTTCCACCTCTACTCGACAAAGAAAAAGCAAAGTAGCAAAGTAAATACAATGCACAATCACATGATGGAAGTTTGAATCTTGATGTATATGCTTTGATGTGTGAAGCAATTCCATTTAAATGGAGTATATTGCAAATTGAATTGCAAATTCAAACTCCACATTTGAATTCAAATTAACCAAGTTGTATATGACATGATTTGATCATTTTGAATTATCTTCAATTGTATAAGATATGCCTCTGATGTGTGATTGAAATGTAGCATGTTGCCATGGTTCAAGTTGCAAAAATATTTGATTTGAATTTGATTTAATTCCATTTAAATCAAATAGCAAATGCTACTGATCACATTTTAAATTCAACTCAAACATAGTTGAAAGTTGCATATTTGGAAAGATAATTTTCTCCTAATCATTTTTCATATATTATTTGTCCAATTTGGAGTTAATATGAATTTTCTATGAATTTCCAAAGTTTGGGGTATTTTCTGGAATTTCTGGAATTCTTTAATTCATTTTGATTTTCTGGAAATTCATTTAAATCGATTTACTGCGTCAGGCTGACGTCAAGCTGGCGTCAGGGGGGGCTGACATGGGGGTCCCACCTGTCAGTGGCTGGGTGAGTTAATCCGTGGGTTAAATTAACCCAGTGGCTTAATTAAGCCACTGGGCCCACTGGTCAGTGACCCAGGGGTCACTAATTGGGCGATTAACAGGGGGGGTTAGAGCTGACACGCCGGCGGCTAAACTCCGGCGACTGGAGTCGCGGCGGCGCTGCACGTTTTTCCTCTCCTGGCCTCCATTCTCTGCGCTGAGACCACCGTTCGAAAGCCCGTGATGAGCTGCGTCGAAAGCACCACCTGCACGTCGCCGGGGAAGTCACGTTCGTCGACTGCTTCGACCTTGGCGGCGGCCGGAGCCACGGCTTGGAGTAGAACTTGCGAAACGGCCACGGGGAGAAGCAGGCATGGTCGCGTTGGGTTGCTGGGGACTCCAGGAGTACTACGGGCGCACTGGTGAAGACGGAAGCGCACGGGAGCGAGCGCATGGTCAACCTCGGCGGCAACCGTGCTCGGCTTCCATGGCGGATCCGGCTAGAGGGAGCAATCGAAGGGGGAAGTTTAGGGGTTTTGAACCCGAGCTCACCAGGAACTCAGTAGAGGTGGTGGCGAGGGCTGGGGTGGCTCAACGGCGGCGGAATTGACGAAGTCCTTCACGGCGGCCGGCGGGAACTCGAGGAAGAATCCGGCGTCTAAGAGGGCTCCGAGCTCGATTCCTTCTGCAAGTCGGTGAAGACGACGACGACGAAGAGCTTGGACACAGTCTTGGGGCTTCTAGGCGTCAATGGCCACGCGTGTGCTCGACGGCGCTCCGGCGTGTTCCTCGGGCGGCGATGAATCGGGCGAGAGAGGGAGGGGAGGTGTTCCTAGAAGGGGGGGGGAACGAAGCAGGGCGGCTCCAGGATGCGTCTGGTCAAAGAGATAAGGCTTGGGGAGGCCTGGACGCTCGAAGGCGTCGCGGTGGCGTCCACGGCGTCGGCGCCTCGCCACCGAGCTGCTTGGCAGCGCGGGGTGGAAGACGACAAGGGGGTTTTCGCGGGCTGGGCTGCGGGAGAGGTGAGTTGGGCCGGGGTGGCCCAGGTAAGCGGGCCACTTTCCTGTTTTCTTTTTCTTTCTGTTTTCTCTTGTGACATTTGTTCTGTTTAGCTAAATAAAATAGCTAAACATTTTATTAAATGCTGAAAAATTTTATGTGGCTTCATAATAATATAGACTAGCCACTCATAAACTTTCAACATTTTTAAAATTAAAATGATTTGAATTTTAAATCAAATAGGGGTATTTCTTTAATTACAAGCCACTGTTTGAATATTTGAAAAATCTATGAGCATGGGGTGGGTCCCACATCACTTGATAGGTGATCACACTCATTTATAAGACTTTTCAAAAATCTAACATGAATTTTTGGAGAAGATTTTTATCTGGCCTTTTGAATTAATTCATCTGGGGGGTGTTCCTTCTCCCATTTGGATTTTGAAGTTGATTTCCTTTGACAATTTGACATGATGCAAGGTTACTTGATCCTAGCACATTACCTAACAGAGGGTTCTGACAAGACTCACGAACGGGAAGGACGTGAGCAACTTTGGAAAGCCTATCTATGACAACGAAGATGGCATCATTTCCGTTCTGGGTTTTTGGAAAGCCGGTGATGAAGTCCGTACCGACTTTGTCCCATTTCCACTCTGGAATAGGCAAAGGTTGAAGTGTACCAGCAGGTCTTTGATGTTATGCCTTAACGCGACGACAAACATCACATTCGGCAACAAATCGACCAATGTCTCTCTTCGTCCTAGTGCACCAAAATCTCAGGCGTAGATCTCGGTACATTTTTGTGCTACCCGGATGAATCGAGAGGGGTGTTTCATGGGCTTCCTTGAGGATGAGTTGCCTTAGTTCCCTATTCTTAGGTACTACCAAACGATTTCCAAAGAATACCATTCCTTTACTATCTGTGGAGAAACATCTAGCAACTCCTCTAGCAATGTTCTCCTTGATCCGGCAAACACCTCGTGCACGCCTTTGGGAAACTATGATTTGATCCTCGAGAGTTGGTTTCGCCACCAAGGTAGAAAGATAGCCATGAGGAACAATCTCAAGATTGAGCATGCGAAATTCCTCATGAAGAAGTGGTTGACACTGTTGTAACATGAGGTTGTTACAATACGACTTACGACTTAGTGCATCAGCCATTACATTGGCTTTGCCTGGGGTGTAAGAAATTCCTACGTCGTAATCTTTTATCAACTCAATCCAGCGTCT
The DNA here is from genome assembly GCA_950022295.1 of Bromus sterilis. NCBI lineage: Eukaryota > Viridiplantae > Streptophyta > Magnoliopsida > Poales > Poaceae > Bromus > Bromus sterilis. The sequence continues at coordinate 177,350,437 of OX465599.1, read as the reverse complement.
TTGCCTGAGATTAAGATCTGGCTGGGTGAAAATGTATTTGAGGCTTTGGTGGTCGGAAAAGATCTCACAACGATTACCAAGGAGGTAATGTCGCCAAGTTGTCAGGGCATGAACTACGGCAGCGAGTTCAAGATCATGGGTAGGATAGTTCTCTTCATGTGGACGCAACTGGCGTGCAGCATAAGCTACCACATGTCTATCTTGCATAAATATGAATCCTAACCCTTGCCGTGATGCGTCACAAAAGATCTCGAAATCCTTTTTGGTGTCTGGAGGCGCAAGTACGGGTGCAGAAGTCAATCTTCTTTTTAGCTCTTGAAAGCTTTCCTCGCACTTGGGAGTCCATAGGAATTTCTTATCTTTCTTGAGGAGTTCAGTTAGAGGCTTTGCAACTTTAGAAAAGTTCTCGATGAAGCGGCGAATATAGCTGGCTAGGTCAAGAAAACTTCTAACTTGCTTAACCGATTCAGGTGGAGTGCAGTCAAGGACGGCCTAAACTCTCTCGGGATTCACAACAATGCCTTTTGCAGAAATCACGTGGCCTAAGTAGGTCACTTCTGGTAGCCAAAATTCACACTTGGAGAATTTAGCATACAGGCGATGCTCTCTAAGTTTCATCAATACCAGCCTGAGATGTTCGGCATGTTATTCTTCGTTCTTCGAGTAGATGAGAATGTCATCAAGATAAACTACAAAAAATTTATCTAGGTACTCCATGAAGATCGAATTCATCATGCGCGAGAAAGTGGCGGCGGCATTGGTTAAACCGAAGGACATGATGGTGTACTCGTAAAGACCATAACGAGTAGTGAAAGCCGTTTTGGGAATGGCCTCGTTTCGAATTTTGATTTGATGATAGACTAATCTCAAATCCATCTTGGAGAAGACAGAGGATCCAGCAAGTTGATCATAAAGATCATTGATTCTGGGCAGTGGGTACTCGTTCTTTATCGTCGCTAGATTTAGCGGGCGATAGTCTACGCACATCCTTTCTATTCCATCTTTCTTCGTTACGAACAGAACGGGGCAACCCCATGGCGGTGAGCTAGGGCGGATGAAGCCTTTTGCAAACAAAGCTTCAAGTTGGATTTTAAGCTCAGTTAACTCACGTGGGGCCATTTTGTATGGGCGTCTGGAAATTGGTGCAGTTCCTGGGATAAGATCCACTATGAACTCTACACATCTGTCGGGTGGCATGCCGGGCAGCTCTTCAGGAAAGACATCCGGAAAGTCACGAACCACCGGAATATCTTCAATATCGGGAAGAGGAAGTACATTCAAAGAATGCACCTGGGTTCTCGTTCTGGGTGAGGTGTAGTTGACTGTCTTGCCTGAAGGGTGGGTTAGTTTCACTAATTTTGCCTTTGCAATCAAGGTAGGCATTCTGCCTTGATAGCCAATCCATGCCAAGGAATACATCGATGTCGGAAGACTTGAGGACTTGAGGGCTAAACCGTCAATTGCAATTTGATTACCATGGCTTACTCTATTAGTTTTCCATCTTGACCCTGGAGTTTGAATAATCATTGGGGTGGACAATTGAACAAAGGATAACTCATGACGAAGTGCATAACTTTCCGACATGAATGAATGAGATGCTCCTGGGTCGAAAAGAACGGAAGTAGGAACATAATTGACTGGGAGCGTACCAAGAATGACGTCAGTGGTGTCGTCAGTCTCTTCGGCGGCAATCTGATTCACACGTCCACGAGTGGCGGGAGGAGCTGGTTTGGTTGTGTAGACCTTCGGGGGTGGCTTGCCACGACCATTGCTGTTACCTCCGGCACGGGGTGGTGCATTCTGATTCTGGATCTGTTTTTGGGGACACTCGCAGTAGTGTCCTGCCTGACCACACTTGTAACAGGCTCCAAAGACAGTGCGGGGAGCTGGGTTGTTCGGTGGACCGGGGTGGAACGAAGCTGGTGGACGAGGCGCCACATAGGATTGTCAGAACCCTAAATTAGGTTTGTGTTTAACCTAGCTTGCATTTTTGCATCTTGAAAAAAATTGCAAAAGAAAAGGAAATGTGGAAAAGAAAGCCCTAAATGAATTAAATAAAAAGGCCAAAAATAAATCTTTTTCCAAACTTCTTTTGGATGTGTTGAAAAATCCTAAAAATGAGTGTGATCATTTTAAAAGTGATTTGGGATTAATCCCATGCTCCGACGTGGCCACCGGCCTTCCCCTTCCTCGCCACCTTGTCCAGAAGGTCCAGCGCCCTCGACTCCTTCGAGCTGCAAGGCGAATCGAACCCAAGGAGCTCCCCAGGCGTCGCCCGTGTCTTCGATTTTCCGCCGGCCGCCGACGACCTCCAAGTCGAATTCGCCGTCGTACTGCTTCCCCCGCCCCCTACGTCCCCTCCATTGTCTCTGGTGAGCTTCCAGCTCCAATTACCCCCTTCTTCCGTGTCTCCCTGTGGCTCCCTTCGCCGTCTCCGTCGAGACAGTGGGCAGCCGCCGCTTCCCTTCGTCGTAGCCATGGCTAGGGGCCTCCTCGAGGTCCCCTGCGTGCTCTAGGAGACGCGCACGAGTACGGGGCACGCGCCCGTGCCTCCAGCCCCCTTCCCCGTGGCCGAAATCGCCACTCCGGCGAGGGCCGCCGTGGCCCAAGCCACCGGCGACATGCCGCCGGCCTGTTAGGCCTAAGGCCCCCTCTAATCTCTCTCTCTCTCACTGACATGCGGGCCCTAGAGGCTAATTAAACCACTCGGTTTATTTTAAACTAGGTTTTTAACCCCTCTCTCACTGACAACCAGGACCCACTGGTCATCCCCCCCCTTGCGTCATGCTGACGTCTTAATGATGCAATAAATAGAAAAACCTTTTAAAAGAATTAAAGAAATACAGTAAATTCCAGAAAATAAGCAAAACTTTGAATTTGAATATCTTTTAAACTATAACTCCAAATTCAAAGTGTAATATATGAAAAATGATCAGGAGAAAATCCTCTATCCAATTTTTCAACTTTCAGCTATGTTGGAGTTGATCTTAAAAAGGGTTCAATAGCTTTTGCTATTTGATTTAATTGGAATTATTTCAACTTCAATTAAAAATCTATTCCAACTTCAACCATTGAAATGCACCACACTTCACTTGTACTTCAGAAGAATTTCACACATATGATCACTTGGTTTACAAAGTACCAACATTAGCAAATGCAAGTTGAATTAAATTGAATAACATTTGGAGTTTGAATTTGAATTTACTTTTCAAATCAACTTCAATTAACATGTTGCAAATTTAAACATAGGTCACATCAGTACCTTGCCATGCTTTGTTTTGCATATCGATTGTGCATTGTATTATCTTGATTGTGCTTTACTTCCAGTGATTTGGTGATTGCATCTTCTCGGTAGAGGAGATCTCGGAGACGAGTTCAACCTCACGTCAGAAGACCAGTACCTCGTGATCGTCAGCAAGGCAAGCACCCCCTCTTTGATCATGTCGATAAAATCCCAGTTCCCTCTCATTCTCGCAAATGCATGTTTAGGATGTCACCATGATACTTTCTACCGCTAGTTGAACCCACTCCTTTGCATGACCTATCATTTCGTCACAGTAGTAAGCAAACCACAATCCTAGCAGATGTAGGAGTTCATTGTTATCTTGTGGCCCCTGCAACTGTTACAGCTTATTGCATGCTTAGAGTTGTTACCTGAGGCTACTTTGTTGTGAGTCGGGATGGTAGTGATCATGTGAATGATGGTGGTAACGTGTTGGTGAATCTATCCTAAACAAAGGTGAACGATGAGAGGCTGTGTAGGAGTACACAGTGGGTTGTCTCGTTGAACACTGCCTTAAGCCCGAGTTCTTGTGTTGTTATCCAAGACTAAGAGTACGACCACACATTGGGCTCACTGACCCCTCTCGGCCTAGTACCTCACCCCAGACCAGTCCAAGAGTCGCAAGTAGTTCGCCCTTTAACGATCTCAAGCAGGTGGAACCAAGGTAAGTGGTTGGCGTAGGTTGTGGGCACGTTGAATCAAGTGACCATGATCGAGTTGAGCTTGATGGCGGTCACACAACGTTTGAGTCCGCATCGGAACAATCGGCCGGATTCCGATTGTGGTCCTAACTCAAATAGGCGACTCCCTAGGACTAGAGATGGTGTCGTGAGTGAAGTGTCGTGGCAGCATCCTCGCCGGTACTCACTTGAAGGGTCCATCCCCAGGCGGTAACTGATGAGGCGTGTGTGTAGCAGTACACCCCTGTAGGGTTAATGAACTATTCGAATAGTCGTGTCCGCGGTTATGGACTACTTGGAGACCTTTACTTGATCATAGATAACTTGAAGTGGATACTTCTAAAACACACCAAGATAAGTGTGAGTGTTGTGGCGTGCTTTCTTATGGGGAAGTCGAGGAATGCACCATAGTGGAGTATTGATTGGAGACTGTTACTTGGACTCGTGTACGTTCTTACCACTCTCTGGTACTCGTAATTCATGACTAGCCAAGTCAAAGATGGCACTTCTGCAAGTGAAACCCCACCTCCCTTTGCCTTGATACATGTGCATGAGTAGTTTAGTTCCTATGTAAGTCTTGCTGAGTACGACTTTCTACTCACGTTTGCTTATTCTATGTTTTAGAGACGAGACCACTAACCCTGATGGTGGCCTCTACCTCGAGCTCGACGTGGACCAAGTCGTATAGTCCCAGACAGCAGCCTGTGCCCTTTGGAGGGTAGTTGTATTTTCTTTCAGGCTTCTTAAGCCATTTGTTAAACTTTTCTTTACTAAGACATAATTTGCTTCCGTTGATGTTTGATGTAATGTTGGATCGCAGCCATGTGATCTCTGCTTGTAATACAACTACTATGTCTACTCTGTTTAGCAGAAGTTATAAAGACTATGAGTTTGTAGAGTTCATGTTGTGATTACCTGCTGTTTACACTGGACATGTATGCTGTGTGTATGATTATAACATGCATGTCTTAGTGTGGGGTTCGATAGCTTAGTTGTGTTCTTGCCGGCGGTCTTTTATACACCAAGTGGCCCTTAGATGTGCGCAGCTTGGGGCATCGCGATGCGATTGCTCGTGACTCTGTCACGTGGCACACTTTGTTGTATGATCGAGCCCGCCCGAGATCCCGACTAAGTGATCGGGCTGGAGTAAGTCTATGTAAGGGTCATGATTCAATCGATAACATGGTTGAGGCGACTTTTCTATGAGTATGGGATTCACCACCCATAAGCATTTAGACTTGTGAGCGGACGATGAGGACCCATCTCAGCTGATCATCCGGCCTGGATGGGATGCCCCTCACGTTTGATGCTTACCGAGAGTGATCTGTGCTTGGCCTTGTCTGCTTAGACAAGTGGGTACGGCTCTCGGCTCTCCATGTGATTGCATTATGACCGGAATTACATACGCTAACCCCGGGTCCCGACAGTCTTGGTATCAGAGCAGGACTTCCTGTAGGATTATCAAACCATTGGCTGATGTCGAGTCTAGCATTCTATAGTTATATAGTTACTTTGGGTATAAGGGAACAACGTAAGGCTTCTTTTTTCTCCTTACCTCGTCAATATGAGTTCTGAGTCAACCTCATCTTATTCTACGGGAAAATAGGACTAGGCTCATCTATGTCTTTACTAGGACATCTCGTTGATTGCTTCTTTGTAGCTGTAGGAGTGTTGTGGTCTTTCTGAGCCATCATTCCATAATGTTTCTGTGGAAGTGATGTCCGTTATTCTATAGGTTGTCTCAATTTCCATCCTGGTAAAGCCGTTATGCTGTCCGTTTGTGACTTCGATGCTGTTGCATTATAGTCTAGTTATCTTAGCATAGAATTGTGTCCTAAATCCTATTCTGTTTGTTGATTCTTATCACACAGAATGTCAGGTGCAAATCAAGGTGTTGACCCCAGTTCCTGTAACATAGACGGTGAAGAACCCCCACCACCAACCTCAACGGCAGAAATCATGATGGAGGCAGAGAAGAATCGTCGTGATCAGACCTGTCTTCTCGAGCGCATTGAGCAGAACACTTCTTGTCAGCATCATAGTGTTGTTACCATCCAGGACTTCATTCTCCTCAAACCGCCAGTTTTCCGATATTTTTCTGAGCCCCTTGATGCCGATGATTGGCTTCGTTCCCTCGAGCATAAGCTTAAGACAGCCCATGTTGCTCCCGGTGATCGTGTGCTATTCGCGGCATACATTCTGGAAGGTGCTGCTCTTCAATGGTGGGAGAACTTCGTAGCAATGCAACCAGTAGGTCACATGATGACTTGGCAAGAGTTCTGTGATGACTTCCGAGGATATCATATTCCGGATCAGCTGATGGAGCGCAAGAGAGAAGAATTTTGCAATCTGACCCAAAGAAAGATGACTGTTCATGAGTATAGGACTAAGTTCACTCGTCTAGCACGTTATGCCCAAGAATAAGTATCCACCGATGCCAAGAAACAAGCAAGGTTCCGCAAGGGCCTTAGCCCCTTCCTTCGTCATGACCTGAACCTTCACGAGTTCCTCAACTTCAGGGACTTAGTCGACAAACCCTTCAAGGCCGAGTATGGAAATGAGTTGTATGAAGAGTCTCGCAAGCGTGATCGTGAGTTTGCACCATCTTCTAGCTCAGGTTCTCGGAAACGATGTGTATGGATTCCCTTCAATGACGTCAGTCATGCTGTAAGTGCTTCTAGACCACCAACCACCATATATCTTCCACCTCAACCCAAACTTCCTCCTTGGAATTTTGTTGGACAATCAAGTGTTCAAGTTCCTTTCATTCCACGTGGTGTTTGTTTCCAATGTGGACAATCAGGTCACAATGTTCGAGAGTGTCCCCAAAATCATGTAGCCACCACACCTAATGCCAAGAAAGCTTTTCGTCGTGGCAAGACACCACCCAAGACTTCCAATGTCAAGCCTCCTGTTTATGAACATGGTTATGTGAATCAAGTATCCATTCTAAATTCCCACAAGTCAACCGATGTTGTACTTGGAACCCTTCATGTCAATTCCACCCCAGCTTTGGTTCTTTTTGACCCAGGAGCATCTCACTCATTCATATCCCAAGACTTTGCACTGTCACATGACATCTCTTTTTCGATGTTATCCACCCCCTTAGTTGTGCAAGCCCCTGGATCCAGATGGCACACCACCATGGTGAGTCATGAGAATGAAATTTCAGTTGAGGGTTTAGTATTCCTTGCCTCACTTATAGCCCTCAAGTATACAAACATTGATGTCATCCTAGGAATGGATTGGTTATCAAGACAGAATGTTGTCCTTGATTGTAAAGCCAAATCAGTTAAACTAACCCATCCATCAGGCCAGACAATCAAGTACACCTCACCAAGCTCTAAAACCCAGGTGCATTCTTTGAATGTGCTTCCTCTTCCAGATCTTGAAGATATTCTGGTGGTTCGTGACTTCCCAGATGTCTTTCCAGAAGAGCTGCCAGGCATACCACCTGACAGATCTGTAGAGTTTGTGGTAGGTCTTATCCCAGGAACCGCCCCAATATCAAGACGCCCATATAAAATGGCCCCACGTGAGTTAGCTGAGCTCACAATCCAACTTGAAGCTTCGTTGGCAAAAGGCTTCATCCTCCCTAGCTCATCGCCATGGGGTTGCCCCGTTCTGTTCGTAACGAAGAAAGATGGAACAGAAAGGATGTGCGTAGACTATCGCCCGCTAAATCTAGCGACGATAAAGAACAAGTACACACTGCCCAGGATCAATGATATTTATGATCAACTTGCTGGATCCTCTGTCTTCTCCAAGATGGATTTGAGATTAGGTTATCATCAAATCAAAATCAGAAACGAGGACATTCCCAAAACGACTTTTACTACTCGTTATGGTCTTTATGAGTACACCGTCATGTCCTTCGGTTTAACCAATGCCCCCGCCACATTCTCGCGCTTGATGAATTTGATCTTCATGGAGTACCTAGATAAATTTGTTGTAGTTTATCTTGATGACATTCTCATCTACTCGAAGAACGAAGAAGAGCACACAGAACATCTTAGGCTGGTATTGATGAAACTTAGAGAGCATCGCCTTTATGCCAAATTCTCAAAGTGTGAATTCTGGCTACCAGAAGTGACCTATTTAGGCCACGTGATTTCTGCAAAAGGCATTGCTGTCAATCCCGAGAGAGTTCAGGCCATCCTTGACTGGACTCCACCTGAATTGGTTAAGCAAGTTAGGAGTTTTCTTGGCTTAGCAAGCTATTGCCGCCGCTTCGTCGAGAACTTTTCTAAAGTTTCAAAGCCTCTAACTGAACTCCTCAAGAAAGAGAAGAAATTCCAATGGACTCCCAAGTGCGAGGAAAGCTCTCAAGATCTAAAAAGAAGATTGACTTCTGCACCCGTACTTGCGCCTCCAGACACCAAAAAGGATTTCGAGATCTTTTGTGATGCCTCACGGCAAGGGTTAGGATGCATACTTATGCAAGATCGACATGTGGTAGCTAATGCTTCACGCCAGTTGCGGCCACATGAACATACCTATCCTACCCATGATCTTGAACTCGCTGTCGTAGTTCATGCCCTAACAACTTGGTGACATTACCTCCTTGGTAATCGTTGTGAGATCTATTCCGACCACCAAAGCCTCAAATACATTTTCACCCAGCCAGATCTTAATCTCAGGCAAAGACGCTAGATTGAGTTGATAAAAGATTATGACTTAGGAATTAGTTACACCCCAGGAAAAGCCAACGTCATGGCTGATGCACTAAGTCGTAAGTCGTATTGTAACAACCTCATGTTACAATAGTATCAACCACTTCTTCATGAGGAATTTCGCAAGCTCAACCTCGAGATTGTTCCTCGTGGATCTCTTTTCAACTTGGTGGCGAAACCAACCCTTGAGGATCAAATTATAGTTGCCCAAAGGCGTGCACGAGGTGTTCGCCAGATCAAGGAGAACATTGCTAGCGGAGTTGCTAAATGTTTCTCCACAGATAGTAAGGGAACGGTATTCTTTGAAAATCGTTTGGTAGTACCTAAGAATAGGGAACTAAGGCAACTCATCCTCAAAGAAGCCCATGACACACCCCTCTCGATTCATCCCGGTAGCACAAAAATGCACCGAGATCTACGCCAGAGATTTTGGTGGACTAGGATGAAGAGAGAAATTGCTCAGTTAATTGCTGAATGTGATGTTTGTCGTCGCGTTAAGGTAGAACGTCAAAGATCTGCTGGTACTCTTAGACCTTTGCCTATCCCCGAGTGGAAATGGGATAAAGTCAGTATGGACTTCATCACTGGCTTTCCAAAAACCCAGAAAGGAAATGATGCCATCTTCGTTGTCATAGATAGACTTTCCAAAGTTGCTCACTTCCTTCCCGTTCGTGAGTATATAACTGCTAGCTAGTTAGCGGACTTGTATGTCTCCCGAATCGTGTCACTTCACGGTGTTCCTTTGGAAATCAATTCAGGCCGTGGTAGTTTTTTCACTTCTCGATTTTGGGAAAGTTTCCACATTGCTATGGGAACCCACCTCTCCTTTAGCACCGCCTATCACCCGCAGTCCAGTGGTCAAGTAGAAAGAGTCAATCAAATTCTCGAAGACATGCTCAGAGCTTGTGTTATATCTTTCGGAAAGAAATGGGAGAATTCTCTTCCTTTTGCCGAATTTGCGTACAACAATAGCTTGCCATCTAGTTTGGGCATGGCTCCTTTTGAATTTCTCTATGGACGGAAATGTCGAACACCCCTAAACTAGTCAGAAACCGGTGAAAGACAATTCTTTGGACCGGATATGATTCAGGATGCAGAAGAGCAGGTTCGCCTTGTTCGTGAGAAATTGAAGACAGCCCAGTCTCGTCAGAAAAGCTATTATGATCGTCATCATAGGGAAGAAAGCTATAATCTGGATGAGAAGGCTTACCTTCGGGTTACTCCTCTGAAGGGTACCCATCGCTTCGGTATCAAAGGAAAGTTGGCCCCACGCTATATCGGTCCCTTTCGCATTCTCGCTAAACGTGGAGAAGTTGCCTACCAATTGGAACTACCCCCTCACGTCTCCCAGGTTCATGATGTCTTCCACGTCTCTCAACTCAGGCGTTGCTTCAAGGACCCCATCCGCGAAGTAGACCATGAGACGCTTGATCTCCAAGATAACCTTTCATATCGAGAGTACCCTGTTCATATTATTCATGAAGCCGAGCGTAGCACCAGACGTCAGAAGATCGGATTCTTCAAAGTGCAGTGGTCACATCATTCAGAGAAAGACGCCACCTGGGAACGAGAGGATCGTCTACAAGCTGAGTACCCCACCCTCTTCCCGGCGACTTCTGAATCTCGGGACGAGATTCTTTTGAGTGGTGGCGAGTTGTCAGAACCCTAAATTAGGTTTGTGTTTAACCTAGCTTGCATTTTTGCATCATGAAAAAAATTGCAAAAGAAAAGGAAATGGGGAAAAGAAAGCCCTAAATGAATTAAATAAAAAGGCCAGAAATAAATCTTTTTCCAAAATTCTTTTGAATGTGTTGAAAAATCCTAAAAATGAGTGTGATCATTTTAAAAGTAATTTGGGATTAATCCCAAGCTCATAGATTTTTCAAAAATCCAAATAGTGGCTTGGAAATTAAATCAAATGCCTATTTGATTTGGAATTCAAATAATTTGAATTTCAAAAATTCCCAAAACTTGGGGTTGACTAATACTAAGTCACCTAGGTTTTATAAAAATAATTGGGAGTTTTTACAAATGCCCTAGCTATTTATTTTAAAGGGAAAAACAAATAACAGAAAGAAATAAAAGAAAAACAAAAGAAAAGGGGCAAAGCCCACCTTACCTGGGGCCAACTCAGGGAGGTGGCCCAGCCCAGGGGCAGGGTCGTCTTCCTCCCCGAGCCAGGCAGGCAGCTCGCGGCGTGGCGAGCATGCCGGCGTCGTCGTGGCCAGCAGCTTGCCTCCCCTGCCCTATCTCTTCACCAACGTACGCCTGCAGTCGTCCTCCTACTTCCTCTCTCTCTCTCTTGCTCGCTCTCCTCGCCCTGCCGCTGTTTCTTTCGCCCGCCCGAGACCTAGCCGGAGCGGCCGCCGTGCTCCGACGTGGCCACCGGCCTTCCCCTTCCCCGCCACCTTGTCCAGAAGGTCCAGCGCCCTCGACTCCTTCGAGCTGCAAGGCGAATCGAACCCGAGGAGCTCCCCAGGCGTCGCCTGTTTCTTCGATTTTCCGCCGGCCGCCGACGACCTCCAAGTCGAATTCGCCACCGTACTGCTTCCCCTTCCCCCTACGTCCCCTCCATCGTCTCTGGTGAGCTTCCAGCTCCAATTACCCCCTTCTTCCGTGTCTCCCCGTGGCTCCCTTCACCGTCTCCGTCGAGACAGTGGGCAACCGCCGCTTCCCTTCATAGTAGCCATGGCCAGGGGCCTCCTCGAGGTCCCCGGCATGCTCCAGGATACGCGCACGAGTACGGGGCACGCGCCCGTGCCTCCAGCTCCATTCCCCGTGGCCGAAATCGCCACTCCGGCGAGCGCCGCCGTGGCCCAAGCCACCGGCGACATGGCGCCGGCCTGTTAGGCCTAAGCCCCCCTCTAATCTCTCTCTCTCTCACACTGACATGCGGTCCCTAGAGGCTAATTAAACCACTCGGTTTATTTTAAATCGGGTTTTTAACCCCTCTCTCACTGACAGCCAGGACCCACTGGTCAGCCCCCCTCTTGCGTCATGCTGACGTCTTAATGACGCAATAAACAGAAAAACCTTTTAAAAGAATTAAAGAAATTTAGTAAATTCTAGAAAATAAGAAAAACTTTGAAATTGAATATCTTTTAAACTATAACTCCAAATTCAAAGTGTAATATATGAATGATCAGGAGAAAATCTTCTATCCAATTTTCCAACATTCAGCTATGTTGGAGTTGATCTTAAAAAGGGTTAAGTAGCTTTTGCTATTTGATTTAATTGGAATTATTTCAACTTCAATTAAAAATCTATTCCAACTTCAACCATTGGAATGTACCACACTTCACTTGTACTTCAGAAGCATTTCACACATATGATCACTTGGTTTACAAAGTACCAACATTAGCAAATGCAAGTTGAACTAAATTGAATAACATTCGGAGTTTGAATTTGAATTTACCTTTCAAATCAACTTCAATTAACATGTTGCAAATTTAAACATAGGTCACATCAGTACCTTGCCATGCTTTGTTTTGCATATCGATTGTGCATTGTATTATCTTGATTGTGCTTTACTTCCAGTGCTTCGGTGATTGCATCTTCTCGGTAGAGTTGATCTCGGAGACGAGTTCAACCTCACGTCAGAAGACCAGTACCTCGTGATCGTCAGCAAGGCAAGCACCCCCTCTTTGATCATGTTGATAAAATCCCAGTTCCCTCTCATTCTCGCAAATGCATGTTTAGGATGTCACCATGATACGTTCTACCGCTAGTTGAACCCACTCCTTTGCATGACCTATCATTTTGTCACAGTAGTAAGCAAACCACAATCCTAGAAGATGTAGGAGTTGGTTGTTATCTTGTGGCCCCTGCAACTGTTACAGCTTATTGCATGCTTAGAGTTGCTACCTGAGGCTACTTTGTTGTGAGTCGGGATGGTAGTGATCATGTGAATGATGGGGGTAACGTGTTGGTGAATCTATCCTAAACAAAGGTGAACGATGAGAGGTTGTGTAGGAGTACACAGTGGGTTGTCTCGTTGAACACTGCCTTAAGCCCAAGTTCTTGTGTTGTTATCCAAGACTAAGAGTACAACCACACATTGGGCTCACTGACCCCTCTTGGCCTAGTACCTCACCCCGGACCAGTCCAGGAGTCGCAAGTAGTTCGCCCTTTAACGATGTCAAGAAGGTGGAACCAAGGTAAGTGGTTGGCGTAGGTTGTGGGCACGTTGAATCAAGTGATCATGATCGAGTTAAGCTGATGGCGGTCACACAACGTTTGAGTCCGCATCGGAACAATCGGCCGGATTCCGATTGTGGTCCCAACTCAAATAGGCGTCTCCCTAGGACTAGAGATGGTGCCGTGAGTGAAGTGTCGTGGCAGCATCCTCGCCGGTACTCACTTGAAGGTCCATCCCTAGGCGGTAACTGATGAGGCGTGTGTGTAGCAGTACACCCCTGCAGGGTTAATGAACTATTCGAATAGCCGTGTCCGCGGTTTTGGACTACTTGGAGACCTTTACTTGATCATAGATAACTTGAACTGGATACTTCTAAAACACACCAAGATAAGTGTGAGTGATGTGGCGTGCTTTCTCGTGGGGAAGTCGAGGAAGGCACCATAGTGGAGTATTGATTGGAGACTGTTACTTGGACTCGTGTAAGTTCTTACCTCTCTCTGATACTCGAAATTCATGACTAGCCAAGTTAAAGCTGGCACTTCTGCAAGAAAAACCCCACCTCCCTTTGCCTTGATACATGTGCATGAGTAGTTTAGTTCCTATGTAAGTCTTGCTGAGTACGACTTTGTACTCACGTTTGCTTATTCTGTGTTTTAGAGACGAGACCACTAACCCTGATGGTGGCCTCTACCACGAGCTCGACGTGGACCAAGTCGTATAGTCCCAGACAGTAGCCTGTGCCCTTTGGAGGGTCGTTGTGTTTTCTTTCAGGCTTCTTAAGCCATTTGTTAAACTTGTCTTTACTAAGACATAATTTGCTTCCGTTGATGTTTGATGTAATGTTGGATCACAGCCATGTGATCTCTGCTTGTAATACAACTACTATGTCTGCTCTGTTTAGCAGAAGTTATAAAGACTATGAGTTTGTAGAGTTCATGTTGTGATTACCTGTTGTTTACACTAGACATGTATGCTGCGTGTATGATTATAACATGCATGTCTTAGTGTGGGGTTCGATAGCTTAGTTGTGTTCTTGCCGGCGGTCTTTTATACACCAAGTGGCCCTTAGATGTGCGCAGCTTGGGGCATCGCGATGCGATTGCTCGTGAATCTGTCACGTGGCACACTTTGTTGTATGATCGAGCCCACCCGAGATCCCTACTAAGTGATCGGGCTGGAGTAAGTCTATGTATGGGTCATGATTCAATCGATAACATGGTTGAGGCGACTTGTCTATGAGTATGGGATTCACCACCCATAAGCATTTAGACTTGTGAGCGGACGATGAGAACCCATCTCAGTTGATCATCCGGCCTGGATGGGATGCCCCTCACGTTCGATGCTTACCGAGAGTGATCTGTGCTTGGCCTTGTCTGCTTAGACAAGTGGGTACGGCTCTCGGGTCTCCATGTGATTGCATTATGACCGGATTTACATACGCTAACCCCGGGTCCCGACAAGGATGGCCTCGGTGGGTTGTTCTGGCGAAACATGTTGTTGGGGATCCAAATCTTGCGCTTTTGAGAGCCTGAACTGGATGAATCATCGCCTCTAGGGTGTTTGCGGAAGTCATTGGGGGTGTTCATGTCCTCCTCCTTGATGGCCTTGTTGACAAGGACCTGGAAGGTGGCAAAGTCATGCAGGTTGAGCTCACAACGGAGTCCAGAATTGAGTCCACGGCGGAACCTCTCTTTCTTCTTGGAGTCGGTGGAGACCTCTTCAGTAGCATAACGAGCCAGTCGGTTGAACTCACGACTAAGCTCGTCAACAGTCCTTCTGCCTTGGGTGAGTTTGCAGAACTCCTCACGCTTGCGGTCCATAAGACCCTTTGGAATGTGGTGCTCACGGAATGAAGTGCAGAACTCATCCCAAGTTGTGGGCGGTCCAACGGGACGCATGTTCAGGAAATTCTCCCACCAAGAGCGAGCTGCACCCTCGAGGTGGTAAGTGGCATAGATGACCCTGTCACCATCTGCAACATGGCCTGCCTGGAGCTTCCTCTCGATGCTGCGAAGAAAGTCATCGGCGTCAAGGGGCTCGGTGGAGTAGCTGAAAACCGGGGGATGAAGCCGGATGAAGTCATTCAAAGACACCAACTCATTGCGCTGCTGAGTGGTGTTGCGGGCAATGACATCCAGCAACTGGTGAGAGTCTCTGCGGTTCCTCTCAACCTCCATCAGAACCTGAGCCATCGTGGGTGGGGGTGGAAGGTTGCCTTCCTCCGGATCATTACCACGACCATGGGCACGACCAAGCTGGCCACGGGTTCCTTGAGACATCCTGAAGGTGAAAAACAAAGTCAAACTGAGTTGATTGGAAGAGTCTAAACAAGGTATTGAAGGTACTGGAAGAATCACAGAGCAAAGGAAGTAATCATCTTGACAACATGGTGATAAAAGCATACAAGCCATATATTCACAAGCTGTCATACAAACCATACATCGTTTTAGTACAAGCTCCAAGATAATACAAACGTGATGAAGATGATACATCCTTCAGAGGCACTCTGACTTCCTATACATTATTTATCTAAGCCTCTGGAACTTAGCACACCTTGCGTACAATATACTAAATATACTACTACATCCTCACTAAAGTAAGACCACAGGCGGTCTGACTCATCTCCATCTCCATAGTAATCCTCGTAAAAGTTACCCGCGTAACCCGGTAGCTGAAGGTGACCATCGGAAAACACGAAGCCATGTGGACCCTGATATCCATTTGGGCAAGGATGGGGCCTAGGTCCAGCGTAGGGTGGAAGCAGAGGACCACGGGGTGGAAAAATGCCTCCAATCTTGGGCCAAGCAACTCAAGAAGGCATTTGTGTCCTGGCTGGGTAGATAGCATCGTACTCCACTGATCCAACACTCACAAAAGGAGCCAGGAGTGCAATTGCTCGATACAAACGGACACGGGTGGCGTGAAGCTCAAAACGAAGGGCACGTGCATCACGATCTCTATCACAAGCATGTCGAGCAGTGATCTGAAGCAAAGTATCCTCCAGGGAGTGATCTGTGTACAATCTGGTGTAATATCCCTCTTCTCCTGGAAGTGCGGCAGGGATATAGCGGAAAGGTGATCCTGCAAGTAGGGCATGCTCCTCTCTCAGTAGGGTAATACATGAGTATGCAGCATCCTGCATAGCCATGTTCTCGGTCACACCAATGCCATGTCCAAAGAGGACAGGCTGAGAGACTCCAATGGGGTGCGGGTAGATCCTGACAGTGCAGTGGAACTGAGTCTGGTTGAAGTCAAGGAACTGCTCCTCAACGGTGTACTCAGGATACCATCGATAGCCAATGAAGGACATCATCTCGGTGAGCATGGCTGGATGCCCACGCACATCGAGGCACCTAGTCAGACGAACAATATGCCGGGGGGGGGGAAGACCCGCCATCTGAAACAGAAAGAAGGAGTTTGCAAATGCATCAGATTATGAAGAAACTTGGAATGAATCGGGCAGCATAACGACTGTAATTGCAAGAAAAGACAATTTCTTACAACATGAAAACAACACTTACATACGATGTAAAAATCAGGAAGCATAACAACGCTAGTAAACCGAACACAACTTTCCTACGGCTACAAGGAAGCAAACAATGAGATGTTCTAGTAAGAAATAGATGAGCCTAGTCCTATCTTCCCGTAGAACAAGATGAGGGTGACTCAGAACTCAGAACGATGAGGGTAAGGAGAAAAAAGAAGCCTTACGTTGTTCCCTTATATAACCAGAGTAACTATATAACTATAGCTAGCTAGACTCGACTTCGGCCAAGGCTGATAATCCTACATTCAGTCCTGCTCTGATACCAAGTCTGTCGGGACCCGGGGTTAGCGTATGAAAGACTCGCTACAACACAATCATGTGGAGAGCCGAGAACCGTACCCACTTGTCTAAGCAGACAAGGCCAAGCACAGAAAGTTCTCGAAAAGCATCGAACGTGAGGGGCATCCCATCCAGGCCGGATGATCAACTGAGATGGGTCCTCATCGTCCGCACATAAGTCTAAATGATATGGGTGGTGAACTCCCATACTCATAGACAAGTCGCCTCAACCATACTATCGATTGTATTATAACCCTTACATAGACTTACTCCAGCCCGATCACTTAGTCGGGGTCTAGGGCGGGCTCGATCATACATCAAAGTGTGCACGAGACAGAGTCTCAAGCAATCGCATCGCGATGCCCCAAGTTGCGCACATCTAAGGGCCACTTGGTGTATAAAAGACCGCCAGCCAGATCACAACTAAGGTCTCAAAAACCCATACATAGACATGCATGTTATAAACATACACGCATCACACATGCCTTGTATGAACAACATGTATCATTGCAATTCTCTACAAAGTATACATTTTATTGATAACTCTCACAGAGTGCACACAGAGATCACGAGACCGTGATCCAACATTACAACAAGCATGCGGAAGAAAATTATGTCTGGGTATAGACAAGTTTAACAAATGGCTTAAGAAGCCTTATTTAAACACAAGCCCTCCACGAGGGAACCAGTCTTCTGACTGGGACTACACTAGCGTGGTCTTCAGTCGTCGAGCTCGAGGAAGAATCCACCTTCGGGGTTAGTGGGTTCATCTAAAACATAGAATAAGCAAACGTGAGTACAAAGTCATACTCAGCAAGACTTACGTAGGAGCTATACTACTCATGCACATGTATCAAGGTAAAGGGAGGTGGGGTTCATAAGCAGAAGTGCCAGCTTTGACTTAGCTAGTCCTGAACTACGAGTACCAGACTTGAGGTAAGAACCGTACACGAGTCCACTACATGTCTCCAACCAATTACACCACTATGGTGCCTTCCTCGACTTTCCCACGAGAAAGCACGCCATAGCACTCATGCTTATCTTGGCAAGTTTTATAAGTATCCAGTTCAAGTTGTCTAATAATCAAGCTAAGCTTTCCAAGCAGTCCCTTACCGCGAACGCGGCTATTCGAATAGTTTTGTTAACCCTGCAGGGGTGTACCACTACACACACATGACCATCAGTTACCGCCTTTGATCTCGACACCATTCAAGGGGTGTCAGCGAGGATGCTCACCACAACTGTTATCTCATAGCAGATCTAGTCCAAGAAAGATGCCTACATGGGTTGGCTACCACTATCGTGAACCTAGCCGGTTTACCGAAGTGGACCTAGATGATCTGTGCGTGGTGCATAAGCCGGTCTCGGCTGAGCCGTTCTCTCACTTAGCATCCAGGCCACAAACCTACCAGAACTCCGAAATACTGCAACATCTGGTCATAGAAAGGGATGAGTTAGTAGGTTGAGAGGGGTCAGTGAGCCCAATGTGTGGTTGTACTCTTCATCTTGGATCACCACACAAGAACTCGGACTTAGGGCGGTGTTCACCGAGACAACCCACTGTGTAATCCTACACAGCCTCTCATCGTTCACCTTGTATTAGGGTAGATTCACCAACACATTTCCACCATCATCATCATGATTGCTACCATCCCGACTGACATAACAGTAACAACATTGTATCACTCTAAGCATGCATTAAGCAGTAACAGTTGCAGGGGCCACATGATATCAACAAACTCCTACATTTGCTAAGATTGTGGTTTGCTTACTACTGTGACAATTGATAGGTCATGCAAAGGAATGTGTTCATCTAAGCGGTAGAAACATAGCATGGTAATCATCCTAAACAATGCATAAGCGAGATTGAGAGGGAAGTGGGATTTTATCGACATGATCAATGGGGTTTGCTTGCCTTGCTGACGAGGTTCGGTATCGGGGTCTTCAACGAAGGGGGCAGCCTCCTGTTCCGGTTCCACTTCTACTCGACAAACAACAAACAAGGAAGCAATATAAATACAATGCACAATCACATGGTTGAAGGTTGAAACTTGATGTATATGCTTCTGATGTGTGAGGGTTTCCATTTAAATGAAGTGTATTGCAAACGTTTTGCAAATTCAAACTCCATTTTGAATTTAAAAGGAATCCATATGCATTGTTCTCTTTGTTCCGCCATTTTAAAATGGTCAAACATGAAAACAAAGTGCATATTCAGAATCTTTGCATTTTTCTGATAATTTAACATATATTATATGTTTAATTTGGAGTTAAAATGAATTAGTTATGAATTTCCAAAGTTTAAGGAATTTTCTGGATTTTTCTCAATTCTTTTAAATAAGAAAAAGGTTTATTGCATCACTGTGATGTCATGCTGGCATCAGGGGGGGCTCTGACCAGAGGGTCCCACCTGTAAGTGGGTTAAGTTAAACTGCCTGGTTAGTTTAAACTAACCCGTAGTTAGTTAGCAGCCTAGGCCCACATGTCAGTGGCCCAGGGGGTTAGTTAGCGAGCTAAACTCGCCAACCACGTCAGCTCGCCGGCGGCTCAACGCCGGCGACCAACCGAGGCGGCGGAGACACAGGGGAGGGCATCTTCGGCCACCATTTGGTGCGCTGAGGCCACAAAACAGAAGCCCGAGCACACGCGCATCACCCAGAGCACATCAGCGTCACCGGGGGGCACCGGAGTGATGCCGGCGACGAGCTTTTGCGGCTGTCGTGGCTCGGGTTTGAAGCAGTCGACGCCACAGTGCACGAAAAAGGGCGTGGCCTAGCACGTTGTGGAGCTGCGGGGATGGGGAACATGGTGCGCGCGCTACATGAGACGGAGGGGTACTGGAGCGGTGTCGCCGTCGTCCATGGCGACGAAGCTCGTCGGCTTCCATGGCGGATCCGACTACGGCTACGGGGAAGGTACGAGACCAAGGGGGAAACACTCAGTAGCTCACCACGAATCGAACGGAAGCAACAGCAAGCGCGGGGAGGCTTCAACGGCGGCGAATCGACGGCGGCGAGCTCGTGGGTCCAGCGATGATCTGATGAACCTTGCGTCGCGCCTGGTCCAAATTGAGGCGCCTCCTTCTGCTAGTCGACGAAGCCGATGACCGCGACCACGGGAGACATCTTGGCGGGGCTCTAGCTCACGTTGGCCACGGTTTCCGCGGCGGTGAACTCCGGTGAAGCTTCGTGTGGTGGAGAAATCAGGCGAGGGGAAGGGGAAAGTGTCCGTGAAGATGGGGAATGGAAGCGGGCGTCCATGGGACGTCTCCTGGCGCGATAAGGACGCCTGGGAGGCCTCCAGGCAAGCAGGTGACATGGCGGCCGTGGCATGCCAGCCACCGAGGGGGCTAGCAGGCCTGGGCCGCGCAGGGGGTAAGTTGGGCCTGGGGCCCAAGGTGAGTGGGCTCCTTTCTCTTTTCTATTTTGTGTCTGTTTAATCTTTCCTTTCTTTAATTTATTTTCTGTATTTGTGTTGTCTTAGCTAAATTAAATAGCTAGACATTTTATAAAATGTTGAAACTTTTTATATGGCTTCACAATATAATAGGCTAGCCACTTGTAAAGTTTGAACATTTTTAAAATTCAACTTATTTGAACTTTAATTCAAATAGGGGTTTAAATTTAAATCCATGCTCCTGTTTGAATATTTGAAAATTCCATGAGCATGGGGTTGGTCCCACATCACTTGATATGTGATCACTCTCATTTATATAACTTTTCAAAAAATGCAAAAGGAATTTTTGGAGCAACTTTTATTCTGGCCATTTGAATTAAATTCATCTGGGGGGTGTTCCTTCTCCCATTTGAGTTTGAATTTGAATTCCACTTGATTTTCTTTGATGAATGCAAGGTGACTTTGATCCTAGCACAGTACCTAAGAGAGGGTTCTGACAAAACCACAAAAATATTTATAGAGCCTAGAATAAATATTCCTAGCTCAAAAGCAATATTATAGAATGTTCAAATAATTTATAAAGTCATTTTGGACAAATTAATAAATTCCAAAAGAAATTTTAGGATTCATTAAATTCCCAAAATGCTTTATTAACTCCAAATAAAAAGCTCCAACATTTTCTTAACCCTTTTTATGTTGAATAAGTCATTTTATCTTCTCTCTTGATTTTTATTGGGTTAAAATAGATTGGAAAGAAAATCCAGAAAATCCAATATGCATGGAAACAATGATATGCAAAATGATTCTATTAACATCCAAATTTACAAAAAAAGGGATGTTACATTTTCTTGAAGGGCTACTGTTTCTCAAGATTGCCAAAAAGTTTTTGCAAAGAAAACGCTAGCGCAAGACTTGCAAATGTGAGGAAAGGAAAAACGTGGCAGAATCTATGAAAAACAGACCAGCAGGTAGTAAATAATTTTTTCGGGGTACTACTTCAACTCAAATCAAAAAACTTAGAACAGATGCTCGAAAGCCAATTTTATGAAGCATGCTGTCAAAACAATTCAGACCAAAAAGATGATCTGGTGATTTTAGCAGAATTTTTTCATCCCAGGACAGAATCTGTTTTTTGGACAGCATGTCGCAACTCTTGAACTTTCTTGCAATCGGAGGCTAAACTTGGCACAAAGCTTGAAAATAAAGATACAATGATGTTTTTACAGTAGTAACAATCATCAAGACCACTAAACACTGAAAGTAAAAACTCTAAGTAAAGATAACAAGGGTTGTCTCCCTAGAGCTCTTTCTTTATAGCCATAAAGATAGGCTTAAGATTTTAATGATGCTATCATAGGAATAAGAGTTGAAGAACAAAAGAGAGCATCAAGAAGAAAATACCAAACACATTTAAGTCTAACATGCTTCCTATGCATAGGGATATTGCAATAGAGTAATTCATTTAAACCTAAAGCAATAAGCATAGAAAGTCAAAACAAGTGCAGCTCCAAAACCTTCAGCATAAAGAGAGGGAACGTGATATTATTAAAATATCTATAAGCATATGTTACCTTCTCATAATAATTTTCAGTGGGATCATGAATAAAATCAACAATATAAGTATCACATAAAGCATTGTTACCATGATCCACATGCAAAAGGGTACTCTTACTCTCCAAATAAGCATAATCTTTCTCATTGGTAATAGTGGGAGTAGGACTATCATAAACATCTTGAACACTATTGATTAATTGTGTATTAGGAAGATGGTGTTCATCAAGGGAGTAATTCCCTCCATGATTATGAAAAGTTTCATAAGGATAATTTCTCCTTATTTCTTAGGTACCTTTACAATCACTATAGATAGGAATTATAACATCATCATAGTAGAGAAGAGCATTATCATTGCTAGCAACTGTATTTGTAAACATGTTGCCTTTATTCTTACTAGCAAAAGAATTATCAATTACCACATCACTAATGGGTAAAGGGCTTGCAATCCTCTCATCCCCAAGCTTAGAGCTTTCCATATCATCACTCTCAGAGTTGGTACCAAAAAGATTTTCAACAGTATAAGTAGCATTATCATCATTTTCCCAATCACAAAAAGTAACATGCATATCATAATCAAAATCATCTTCAATAGTGCCTACGGACTTAACATCAGGATAATAATGAATGCAATCAAGCTCACCATCCTCCAAAAATTTATTTCCATTAGGATAAAAATTGATGCGAGGAATATGCTCAGGCCAGGTTGATACCCATTCTTCTTCCTTCTTGATCCTATTCCTCCTCCTCTTCTTTTGCTTCTTCTTCACCTTAGGAAGGAGTGGTTGGAGATGAAGTTTCTCCACATATCCTGGTTTATCATTAGAAACAATAGGGGAAACTTGGGAGAAACTCTCCTTTTTATTAGTAGAGATATAAGAGACATTTTTATACTTTGGTAAAGTTCCCTCCTTTCTAATCTCACTTATGTAATCGTTTTCATGGCAATTCACAACACAATAGAGATGACAATTTTTCAAAGTGTTGCTAATTCCTAAGGCATTAACATCTAGCCAAGAAGTCTTTTCTGATAACTCTTCACACATCAAAAATAACATAAGTTCATCATAAAGATCAGGGATGATCATGTTATCACACATTTGCTGAACAGTTATGTTTTTAAAGTGCATCCATTGAAAATTAAAGTGACCTTCTATATAGCAAAGTTCACAAGTAAAAGGATAAAGGTCACACAATTCTCTAGCAATTTCATTTAAATCTTGGACCCAAGTGATTGTTCTTTCATGCTTATGTTTCTTAAAATACTTCTCTTCTTCAATCATAGGCCTTTCACAAGGTCTATCCACTCCACAAAAATTAACATGCTTATTCTAAACTTCATTTTCATGAACTGGATCATGCATGTTGCAACCATCATGAACAATTTCATTTTTTTGCAAATCTCTTTAAAAGGTTCATGATGCTTGATCCAATTCTCCTTAGGCATATTAAGATGTGAAGCAAAAGAATTGAGGAAACCAACAAGGAGTTCAGAATCAAGCACAAACTTAGCACTAAACTTATTAAAACTTGCAGTTTTAACAAAGGACTTAATGTAATCATACTCATAATTTATACCAGTCTCTTTACCTTTGTCGATCTCCCAATCTTCAGTATTGCATTAAATTCTTTCAAGGAGTTCCCATTTAGCATCAATCTTTTCGTTTGTGAAAGAACCCATAGAGGAAGCATCGAGCAAGTCTTTGTCCTGTCGAGAGAGCCTCGCATAAAAATTAGTAATAATTATATCTTTGGGGAGCCCATGGTTAGGACATTTTAGCATTAAAGTTTTCAGTTTCCCCCAAGCTTGAGATATGCTCTCTCTGTCATGAGGATAGAAATTATAAACATAATTCCTATTCTCATGAACTTCATGAAGAGGATAAAACTTGGAGTAAAAGAGAGATTGGATCTCTTCCCAATCCAGCAGGTGAGAATCATCTAGTAGCCTATAACATTCCAATCGATTTCCTTTCAGTGACAAGGAAAATAATTTCCTCATGACTCCACCTCTTGTCAAACCTGAAATCTTAAATAACTCACAAAGTTCTGTAAGTTTGAACAAATGAATACTAGGATTGACTGTCCCATCACAAAAATCATTCCTAATTATATAAACTATCCCAAGTGGTATTTTGAATGTGATCATTCAGTAGTTGGAGGAGACTTCTCTACCACGGGTGTGGTAAAGCGGCCTTCCCCAAGCAGCGAACTAAGAGTGCAGTTTTCCATAAACATAACTAGTGAAAAATAAAAACAAGAAACGAAAAGATTTAATTGCACGCTTGAAAGAATAAAAACAAGAAACGAAAAATAAAAACAAGAAACGGCGCCAGAAATAGCTTGTTGTCTATGCACGCTTCTATTCTTGTAGACTATGTTGGGCCTCCAAGCATAGAGATTTGTAGGACAACAGAAATTTCCCTCAAGTGGATGACCTAAGGTTTATCGAACTCTGGGAAGTAGAGGTTGAAGATGGTCTCTCTCAAGCAACCCTGCAAATAAGATACAAAAAGTCTCTTGTGTCCCCAACACACCTAATACAACTAGGAGTTGTATAGGTGCACTAGTTCAGCGAAGAGATGGTAAAATATGGGTGATAGGTGTGGAAAACTAAGTAATATAAATCTGTAATAAAAATTACAGCAAGAAAACAAGTGGTAAACGTGAGCACAAACGGTATTGCAATGGTGGAAACAATGCCTAGGCTTCATACTTTCACTAGTGGCAACTCCCACAACATTAACATAGTCTAATCACATGATATTTCCACTAAAACATGCATTGGAGACGTATTCGGAGGTCATTCCTTTGTGGTCAAGAGAGGACGAGAATTGTGTAGGGCTACAAAAGCACACCTTAGAGTTCGTAGTTCTCATCTATGGATTTCCCAATGTCACTGCGGCCATCCGAAGAGAGTACCACAATCACCACAACATATCTCAAGGATAGTCAAAGACAAGCACCAAGAAACTCTCAATCTTCAATCCACACACAAAAGAGGAAATCACTCATGAAAATATTCTTCTAACCCTTGTCCAATAGACCGCTGTCACCATGGTCTCAGGGATTATACTAGATAAGATCAAGTGAGTACATCAATCCAATACATAGAGGAAGGGGAAATATCATGGGATCACCCTATATTAACATAGCCTATGATCACAACGAAGATCACATCATGGGAGAGAGAATTGACCACATAGCTACTGGTAGAAACCTCAGCCCCGAGGAGGAACTACTCCTGCATCATGGAGGGAGGAAGAAACATCGATGGAGATGAATCCGGGGGCACTTCCCCCATCCCGGCAGGGTGCCGGCACAGGAATTATGGTTGAAATTGCAATCATGCCCTTAATTATATTTTGATGTTGATGACAATATACATATAGGGGACTAATAATGTTCGCCAAGTATATCTCAGGTATTTTTCCTCGGTTCATTGTGGTGGTGGATCAAGGACCATTTGATCTTATCAAATTGCTCAAGAAATAGGAAACAATGAAGTTGAAGCGTAAGCTTTTCGGTTATTCTTGAGTATAGGGATCCCCGCACTATTAAGACCGGATCAGTGGGTTTGTGTTTAAGATTTTCACAAAGCTAATTAAAATTAAAACATTCAAACACAGAATTAAAGCTAAGAGTAAAAATCAAAAACCTTCTTTCGAACGTCCGACATGCATCGGACGTCCGAAATTTCAAAGTTTCGGTCGTCCGACTCATTTCGGACGTCTGACATCTCACATGCAGGTTTTCGGTTGGAGAGGTCAGTGAGCATGCAATTTCACCGGAAGTCCGACATGGTTCAGGCGTCCAACACTTCAGTCGTCCGACACTTCGCTCTCAAGATTGCGCACCAATGTCCAGTGAGCATGAAAAATTGGCAGACGTCCGTCGGCCCTTGGACGTCCGAACCCTGTCGGACGTCCGATACATTTGTCACTGCTCAGTTTACTGTGTTACATGTTGTGTTCCTCTAGAACATTACAGACGTCTGACCTATTTCGGACGTCTGACATTTGGATTTTCGGACGTCCGACATTTGCACCGCTTATTTCCCCAACGGCCATTTCGTCCCTTGGGCTATAAGTACCCCCTCACACCCAATTTTGAGGGTTGACCACTTCATTTGCAAACCCAAAAGAGCACAAGTGGTCCCTCTCACTCTCTCCCTCACCAAATCTCAGATCCCGGAGAGTTCCTTGAGAGTTCTTCACGGATCTTTCACCCAGTGGTAGATCCGCCCCTTCCCCATCTTTCAACCAAAGCAAATCGCGTTTTGAGAAAGTCTTGAGCTTTCCCCATTGATATTGTTACTCTTGGAGGTTGGAGACTCCTAGGTGGGTAGGAGTTCTTCGGAGAGGAATCAACCATTGTGATTACCCTCATTGAGTTTGTGAGGGTTTGGGGACCACCTTTAAGGTCAACCGGTAGTGGTTGGTAATCGCCTTCGTGGTGATATCTCAAAGGGAATAGAGTGAGCCTTCGTGGTGTTGGTGTGCCTTCGTGGTTTCACCCACTCTCTCTGAACGGTGAGTAGCTTCCCTCCAAGGAAGTGTACATCAGGATACATCGTTGTCTTCGCGTCATTCGGTTATCCCTACTCTTTCCCCTTATTACTTGTGCTACCGTATTATGCATCCCTCACTTTCCTTAGTATATTGTGCTTATTCTTTATCTTTTCATAGCTAGGTCAACTTTGCAATTGTTAGGCACACCTTTATCTTCCGCATTATTTCCTAAAATTTCTAAGTAGCGTTAAAATTTGTAATAAGACCTATTCACCTCTCTAGGTCTATCTCGATCCTTTCATTTGGTATCAGAGCCTCGTGCTCTATTCTTGTGGCTTAACCGCCCTAGAGCGATATGACCAAGGACGACATTCCCAAAAGTTTGGGTGCCAATGTGGGGGAGGTCGCAATTGTCGCGGGTGGAGCTAGTTCGGAAGCCGAGATATTGGCTGCCGAAAGAAGGGTCTCCGCACAAGCTTCGTTGCCTCCTACCATAGGGAATAATAACTATGAGATTGAGGATCCTAAGTTTTTCACCTCCGGTGATATGGAAAAAGCCTTGCAATAGTCTTTAGACAATCAAAGGAAGAAAATGGAAGCCTCCTTTCCAAGGATGAAGTCTCCGGCATCGGAGTCACAAACGTCAAGTGGTGCGGCCCCAAGGTCCCCACAAGCGACCTTTGTGTACCCCGGTTCCAAAGTTCCCTTGCAAAGAGGTGGTCCCTACCAATGGGACTATCCTGCTCTTAAGCTTGTGGAACCTAAGTATAATTTCAATGGCAATCCGCCGATACTAATCGAGAACACTAAAATTTTGGATTGCAAAAGTCTTATGGAAGATTATCTTAGGTTTTTGTGAGAACCCATGTGGAACCTCATCGACTCCGGGAAAGACTATTATCCCGTTGATCCAAACAACCTTACACCAAGTGAAGTGTTTGATAGACATCTCAACCTTGCTGCTATTGGGTTCTTGAAAAGAGAAATGGATGAGTTGACACATGCACCATTTCTCCTTATCACCAATGCCAAGGAGATGTGGGATACTCCTCTCATTGCCAAGTCCGGCACCGGTCCTCTTCAAATGACAAGATATGAGACCGCAAAGAATGCATTGCACAACCTTCACAAGAAGAAAGACGAGACCCCACAACAAATCCATATGCGTCTCAAAGTTCTCTCCGCTCATGTCCAATCCTTCACATGTGAGAAATCTTTGGATGGATATAAAATCACCAACCGTTAAATTGTGGACAAGATGTTGAATGCTCTCGTGGTATATTCTCATCAAATGGTGTGGGAATTGAGGCGTATGCCCGACTTCTTCAAGATGACACCGGATGATGTGATTGCCACCTTCTTGCAATATGAAGAGCACCTAAAGGAGTCCAAGAGACTTCTTGCCACATATGGTGGTCCATCCACAAACCTTTCACTCAAGGCTAGGCTCGAGGAGTTTGATGATGATGAGGAAGAAGATGAGTATGAAGATGATGATAACTCCGATGATACTCCCTCATACGATGATATGGCTCTCTTTGTGAAGAGGTTCACCAAAGGAGACTTCAAGGGAAGATTCCAAAAGAAGAAGAAAAGAAAATGCTACAACTCTGAGAGACAAGGATACTTTGTGGAGGATTGTCCGTATGAGAAGAGAGAGGACAAGCCTCGATTTCCTCGGAAGGAAGTTGCCAAGAAGCTCCGAAACCCTCTCAACAAAAAGTTCAAGAATAAATCATTGTTGCATCTAGAAGGGTCCGATCCCGAGGATGTTGGTGGTGTGGCCGGAGTTGCTCAAGACACACAAAAGACCTTGAAGCTCCTCAACAAGGAACGTGAAGTTGTAAACTACAACTACATGAGTGACTACACCGACAATGCGCACAAATGTCTCATGGCCAAGTTGGTTGATGATGACACTCCCTCCTCCTCGGCAAAGATCAAGGTAACTCCTATTGATGAGTCCTTCGTGTTCTCTTCCGAACCTCATGATGAATTTCATGATGCGGAAAGTGATGATGCACATGCTACTTGTGAAGATTTGTTGTTTGCTAAGGTGAAGAAAATGATGAGCTCTCTCAAAGGCAAAAAGCTCAAAAAAATCAATTATTTATGGATGTGGTGGGTAAGCACTCCACAACCATTAAGGATCTTGAAATCCTCCTCACAAAGGAAAAAGGAGAACTATACTCTCCTTGAGCGAAAGGTTGACTTTGAGGAAGCTCGAAGTGATAACTTGTGCAAAGTTGTCCACACATCAAATGACTTAAATGACAAGCATGTTGCCTCCTTGAAAAGGGCTAATGAAATTTGTAAGGAACTTGCTAATGATATGAGCAAGCTTGTGGAGCTAAACACCTCCCTTTCTAAGTATGTTGAGGTACTCACCTTGTCTCTCAAGACAAAAGATGATGAACTCGCCACCCTTAAAAAGAATCTTGAGGCGCACAAACTTGCTCAAATAAAAACACTTACTAAGATGTCTCCTCCCACTATTTTACATGTTGATGCTTGTGCTACTAACTCTACTCTTGATCAAGCATCTCTCATTGAGGAGAACTTAGCCCTTCATGCTCAACTAAAGAAGGGCCTCTTGATTTGTGCCCAAGGTGAAAAAACCTAAATGATGTACTAAGTCATCACAAGGAGTCCTTTTCTAAGGAGGGACTTGGGTTTGACCCAAGTATGAGTGTGACAAAGTATGTCACCCTTAGCAAGGGATCAACTCCTCAAAAGGTGATCTTTGTTCGTGAAGGACACAAGGAGAAAGGTAAGAAAAAGGTTGATGAGGTTGGTGTTGGGAATGGGAAGGCCACTAGGGGCAAGTCCATTCCTAACAAGAAGAAGGAGAAGATGCCTCCATCCTATGTGCTCCGTAAGGAAAAGGATGGAGAGGTGTTTGCAAAGTTCATTGGGCCCAGTAATGCTTTCCGTTTTTATACTATTTGGGTTCCAAAGACCCTTGTTACTAACCTTAAAGGTCCCATTGCAAAATGGGAACCTCTAACCAAAGCCTAAACCTATGTGTAGGATGCTCTCTCCGGTGGAGTCAAATGGGTGATTGACAGCGGATGCACCAATCATATGACCGGAGAAAGCCATTTGATCAAGGACTTCATGGATGCTATTCAACCATATATGAGCATTGTCTTTGGTGGTGGTTCCGAGAAAGGTACTTGGGTTGGTGATGGCGCGAGAGTTGACGGGTATAACTTTGCTTGCGTTCCCGGCAAAAGTGCTTCTCGACCCTAGTTGGTTACCCAAAGTGGAAGGTTGAGATGTAGAGAGCAGAAAATTTCCCTCGGTGAAAATACCAAGGTTTGTCTCCAGTAGAACTCCAGCAACGACAAGAAGGTAACAACGGCGCCAGAAGTTAGGCGGTTGACGTGGACCTGCACACACACAACATATAACTTTGCTCCCAACGAGTTCATAGAGGTTATCAATCCCTCCGTCCTTGTTGTTTACAAAGGATCAAACACACGGGATAATAATGACAATGATAGCAACGGAAAAGTAAATAAAGAAGAAAATAAATAGTGGGTGTAAACAGTATTGGAAATATGGACCAGGGTCCCATGATGTTCACTAGTGATGTCTCTCTCCCAAAAGACGATAAAATAGCAATGCGAGGTAAACAAATTACAGCTGGGCAATTTACAGGATTATGTGCGCAAACCAATTCTAACTATGCTATAAAGAAAGGAAGAGGCTCAAAAGGATGGGCGGTACGCCAAGACAAGTAGACGGAAATCCATCTGCATCTACCTACTAATCATCCACCTTGAGATATCTATCCAAAACATATCGCTGGTATTAAGTTTCGAATCCCACCGAAAGTGTAAACTCAAATCAACAAACAACTTCATTAAAGAACTTTGCTAAAGTAAACAATCCTTGCACCCGCAAGTACAAGCACCGTTGTTTTCTCCCTTGTGGCAACAACACATCCCCTAAACTCATGTTTCTGTCACTTAAGCTAGTCATCGGGGGGCATGAACCCACAATCATGCATAACGCCCCCTCTTGGAGTCACTACCTACTACTTGGCCAAAGCAATAAACATCAACGGAGAACATAAATATAAAAGAGGAGAATCAAATATATTACTCAAACGCAATCTGAACATAGTCTCATAATCCATCGGATCCCAGCAAACTCAGCATAGCAACAGCAGAAAGATTACATATGTGCCTCGATCATGTAGGGCACCTCACGAGGTGTAAACCATGAAGAACAAAAAGGGGAGGAGAACATCACATAGCTACTGATCATAGACCCATGGTCACAGGTGGACTACTCACGGTTCATCCGGGAAGCATCCATGGTGGTGGAGAAGCTCCCGGAGGTGGTTCCTCCCTCCAGCAGGGTGCCGGGAAGAGGTCTCCTGGTGCTCCCGATCTTGGAAACGCGGCGGCGGCGGAAAAGAGAAGAGATCGCGAAAAAGGGTTTTGTCCCCAAGGGTTTCTCGTCACGGGGAATAAATAGGCGAAGGGGGGCAGCCAGAGGTGGACCAGGGGCCCCAGGCGCCTCCTGGAGCGGCCTAGGGGGTGGCCGCCTGGGCCACCCCTGGCCCCCTCTGGCCCCACTTGGGCTCTTTTGGAAGGTTCCTGTACGCTGATTTTTCCTATATTTTTCCCGGAATTTTTCTGGCACTTTAAATAGTGGAAAAACCTGAAATACAAAAACAGCAGAAAACAGGAACTGGCACTGGGGTGCACTGAGTTAATAGGTTAGTCCAAATATGATCAAAAGTGTATGGAAGTTCATCAATATCATAGCATAATCACACAAAAGAGGCATGGAGAAAGCAGAAATTATAGATACGTTTTGGACGTATCAACATCCCCAAGCTTAATTCCTGCTCGTCCTCGAGTAGGTAAATGATAACAAACATAATTTATGTGGTGACATGCTACAAACCATATAAGAACTTTTAAGTAAAGATATCAAGGCATGTACTTCGATTCAAGTCATAACAGGTGATGGTACGAATTCACGTCCCCTCGTTGGTTACCCAAAGTGGAAGGTTGAGACGTAGATAGCGGCAATTTCCCTTGGTGAAGATACCAAGGTTGAGGATCGACCAGTAGGACTCCAAGATTGACAAGTAGATGGCAAGGAAATAATGGCACCGTTTTTAAGACAAAAGTTTCTTCCTTGACCTGGACTTTCGCACACAACAAGTAACTTTGCTCCCAACGAGTCCAGAGAGGTTGTCAATCTCTCTGACCTTGTTTTTTATGAAGGATCAAAATCACGGGATAATAATGATAGTGATAGCAACGGAAAAGTAAATAAAGCAGTAAATAAATAGTGGGTGTAAACAGTATTAGAAATATGGACCGGGAACCTATGATGTTCACTAGTGATGTCTTTCTCCCAAAAGACAATAAAATAGACATGCGAGGTAAACAAATTATAGCTTGGCAATTGACATTATTATGTGCGCAAACGAATGCTAACTATGCTATAAAGAAAGGAAGAGGCTCAAAAGCATGGGCAGTACGCCAAGACAAGTAGACCAAAATCCATCTGCATCTACCTACTAATCATCCATCTTGAGATATCTATGTAGAACATCTCGCTGGTATTAAGTTGCGAATCCCACCCAAAGTGTAAACTCAAAGCAACAGACAACTGCATTAAAGAACTCTCCGTAAAGTAAACAATCCTTGCACCCGCAAGTACAAGCACCGTTGTTTTCTCCCTTGTGGCAACAGCACATCCCCTAGACTCATGTTTCTGTCACTCAAGCTAGTCATCAGGGGGCATGAACCCAGAATCATGCATAACGCTCCCTCTTGGAGTCACTACCTACTACTTGGCCAAAGCAATAAACAGCAATGGAGAACATGCAAGAATTACTCTAGAACATAAATATAAAA
The DNA here is from genome assembly GCA_950022295.1 of Bromus sterilis. NCBI lineage: Eukaryota > Viridiplantae > Streptophyta > Magnoliopsida > Poales > Poaceae > Bromus > Bromus sterilis. Next base: position 177,318,491 of record OX465599.1, on the reverse strand, counting down.
GAGGAGAATCAAATATATTACTCAAACACAATCTGAACATAGTCTCATAATCCATCAGATCCCAGCAAACTCAACATAGCAGCAGCAGAAAGATTACATATGTGCCTCGATCATGTAGGTCAGCTCACGAGGTCTAATACATGAAGAACAAAGAGGGGAGGAGAACATCACATAGCTACTGATCATAGACCCATGGTCCAAGGTGGACTACTCACGGTTCATCCGGCAAGCATCCATGGGGGTGGAGAAGCTCCCGGAGGTGGTTCCTCCCTTCGGCAGGGTGCCGGGAAGAGGTCTCCTGGTGCTCCCGATCTTGGAAGCGCGGCGGCGGCGGAACAAAGGAGAGATCGCGAAAAAGGGTTCCTCTTTTGGGGGTTTCGCGTCACGGAGAATATATGGGCGAAGGGGGGCAGCCAGGGGGGCCACCAGGTGTCCAAGCGGCCCCCTGGCGCGGTCCCACCCTAGGGCGCGCCGGGAGGGCACCTGGGGCCCTGGTGGGTCCCCTCTGGCCCCCCTCGGTGATTCCCGAAGCTTCTGAAGCGCTGATTGTTTATTGGATTTTTCCCGAATTTTTGGAGCACTTTTCATATGGGGGAAACCTGAAATAGAAAAACAGCAGAAAATAGGAACTCGCACTGGGGTGCACTGAGTTTATAAGTTAGTCCAAATATGATCAAAAGTGTATGGACGTTCATCAATAACATAGCTATATCACACAAAAGAAGCATGGAGCAAGCAGAAATTATAGATACGTTTTGGACGCATCAGCATCCCCAAGCTTAATTCATGCGCGTCCTCAAGTAGGTAAATGATAACAAAAATAATTTCTGTGGTGACATGCTAACAACCATATGAGAACTTTTAAGTAAATCAATCATGGCATGTAATCCAATTCAAGTCATAACAGGCAAGAGTCTATATTAGCATTGAAACAAGCAACATAAGAACATAAAGGTGCAAGAGCTCTCGCTGTCCGTGACTCGAATGTCTCCAAATGGTGTTTGCGTGCAAGAAAGGGGATAGGGATTACGAGAGAAAAAGGTATTTTTGTGTTGAGAACTCAATCTACTAAAGTTTCACACTTGGTCTTCTTTGGAATCTTATCTTGACTCATCCCCAGACCACTAGCATGGTACAAGTCAAAATGATCCACTCCTTTTTGATATTTTGAGCACTCATGTAATGGATGAGCGTAAGCAAGGAAAGTTGACACTTAGGATGGAAAATAGAGACAGAATGAAGGAGGGGGAAGACAAAAAAGGTGTGAAAGGCTCACATCAATGAGGACAATCATTGGCGAGAGAAAGCCAAATTATAGATATGATGTGAGGAGTAGGGATTGCCATGCAACGGATGCAAATATGAGCTAAGGTAAGCTCTCCAATGGAACTAGTGGGGTTCCATCCAACTTGCTTGCTCAAGAAGACCTAGGGCTCATTTGAGGAGGCTCATCATTGGAATATACAAGACAAGTTCTATAGTGTGAAGGTCCCCACATAGCTATATGCATGAATGATAATCTCTATGGAGTACAAGTTATAAGAAGGAGTACGAGTGTGGATCTCTCAAAAGGAATAGTAGTGTGCCCCCTTCTCTCTTTTTATTTCTTTTTCTCTTTTTCTATTTTTTTGTATTTTTTTTGGTGGCCTCAATGGCTCTTTCTATTTCTCTCATTTGTCCTCTTTGGGATCATTTGATTTTGTCCTCATTGGGATCTTTTCCTCACTTTAGGGGCAACACTCTATAAATTACAAGAAGTATAGAAGATCTTTCACACTTTACAAAAGTACTCAAATCATAAAGAAAATGTAACTACCATGAAGTATGCAAATGCATGCCTCTGCCAGGGTAGCAGGATATGCAATGATACTAGCGCGTCATGTAGCAATGATTAGGGAAAGGCCCAACTAGCATGCGGCTCATCGATCAAGCAAGTAGCATGTATCACATGAAGATCAAGTCATGAGAAGATGGATGTTGCATGGCAATGTATCTCGGAAAGGCTATGGAAATGCCTTGATAGGTAGGTATGGTGGCTGTTTTGAGGAAGGATATAATGAGGTTTATGATGACATAGCGTATCGTGCCAAGGGTTTGGATGTACCGTCAAAGGTGGACGCCAACTCTCGGAGTGAGAATAAAGCAATGCACGGCACAGGAGAGGCTAGAAAAATATGGGAAGGTGGAAGTATCAACTTTCGAATACTCACATTAATCCGAAGAACTCGTGCACTTATTATCGGTAACTCTCAATCTAATAAGGAGGTTTCACAAAGATACAAGTACCCCGAGGAGGAGTGTACGGGAGTTTGGTTATCCTTGCGCATCCTCGACTCATGGTACGTGAGTGTACTCTAATATTCGACCCCACCAAAGAGTAGTGATCCATCTAGTAGCTAAAGTTCTCAACTAGTTTTGTAAGTTTTGAAAATAAACACAGATTTCCCAAAATACAACATCTATCACTAATAGGATAAATCTCTTGACACCAAAAGTCCAAACATTACTCAAAACAATACCTCAAAACAATTGCAGGTTACTACTACAAAAGAATAGCAACCTCAACTACCTACTTCAAGTCAAGACACAAAACTCAGTGCAACAGGCAAACTCTCTAAACAAGATAAACATGAAAACTCAAGAGAGTTCAACCAACAAACTAAACAAAAGTTCTTTAAAAAGATAAGCATGAAAACTAAGAGCTAAACATGACAGTATCTATGAAAAAGATAAAGAACACACACAGCAAAGATATGCATGAAGAATCTATGTTGTGTTCTAGATTTTGAAAGTGGAGCGTGTTTCTCTCCCGCACAAATAAAGATGGGTTCTAAATTGTTATGAACAGCAAGCAAAGCTAAAGAAAACTAAAAAGGAAATAAAGAGCAAGACGCTCCAAGCATAGCATATAACACATGAAGTGATAAAAATATAGTGAAACGAAAGAAGAACTGATAATTGTTGATGGAGAAGGGAATGCACGGGGGCATCCCCAAGATTAGACGCTTGAGTGTCCTTGAATATTACTTGGGGGTGCACGGGGGCATCCCCAAGCTTGAGCGCTTGACACTCCTGAATCTTCTTTCATCATCTTCCCTCGCACACTTGAAAACTCCCTTCATACATAACTCATCATAATCTGATTAGCGAGGTTAGTACCCATAATAAAATATATTTTTCTCTACTGGAAATAAGGATATTCTTGAAGAGCTACTGTTTCTCAAGATTTCCAAAAAGTTTTTGCAAAGAAAAAGCAAGCGTAAGTGTTGCAAAACGAAGAAAAGGCAAAACAGAACAGAATCTGTGAAAAACAGACCAGCAGGTAGTAAATAGTTGTTTAGGGATACTTCTGCAACTCAAATAAAAAAACTCAGAACATACGAAAGTTTCGTAATTGTATAGAGAACGCTGTGTAAAAATTTCAGCTCAAAAAATTGAACTGGGATTTTTCTGTGATTTTTCCAGTCACGAGGACAGAATCTGTTTTCTGGACAGCATGTCACAACTTTCACTTCCCTTGTCATGTGAGGCTATAATCGGCACAAAGCTTGAAAAGTAAAGATACAATGATATTTCTACAGTAGTAACAATCATCAATACCACTAAAAACAGAATAAAAACAAAAAGGAAATCTTAATTCATTGCGGGCTGCCTCCCGAAAGCGCTTCTTTAAAGCCATTAGCTAGGCATAATGCAAAAAGATCAAGTTTTTTCAAGAAAATAACTAGCCCGTGTGACAGCCTCAAAAGGTAACTTAATCTTTTTTCTAGGGAAATGTTCCATCCCTTTCTTGAGAGTGAATTGGAATTTTATAATCCCTTCTTTCATAACAACGTTCAGCAAAGCAGGTTTAATCTCATGAGAAGGTGCTGAAGTAGCAGGTGTAGCAATAGGAGTGCAGATAAATTCACTGTTGTTATGACTAGTGAAATCACACAACTTGGTTTTCTCAGAGGAACCCATAGCAGCAGCAAGCAACATAACTATTTTTTTGATTTTTGATAAAGGACACTAAAGCAAACACTAAAAGGTAAACTAACAAGACTAAAAAGCAAAGATAAAAGATAGTGTGCAACTCCCCTATCTTGAAGAGTGGAGTCCCCGGCAACGGCGCCAGAAATTGCTTTTGATTGTACGAATTCTCGTCCCCTCGTTGGTTACCCAAAGTGGAAGGTTGAGGTGTAGATAGCGGCAATTTCCCTTGGTGAAGATACCAAGGTTAAGGATTGACCAGTAGGACTCCAATATCGACAAGTAGGTGGCAAGGAAACAATGGCACCGTTTTTAAGACAAAAGTTGCTTCCTTGACCTGGACCTGCACAGACAACAAATAACTTTGCTCCCAACGAGTTCAGAGAGGTTGTCAATCTCTCCGGCCTTGTTGTTTACAAAGGATCAAACGCATGGGATAATAATGATAGTGATAGCAACGAAAAAGTAAATAAAGCAGTAAATAAATAGTGGGTGTAAACAATATTGGAAATATGGACCGGGTTCCTATGATGTTCACTAGTGATGTCTCTCTCCCAAAAGACGATAAAATAGCCATGCGAGGTAAGCAAATTACAGTTGGAAAACTGACAGGATTATGTGCGCAAACCAATGCTAACTATGTTATAAAGAATGGAAGAGGCTCAAAAGCATGGGCAGTACGCCAAGACAAGTAGACCGAAATCCATCTGCACCTACCTACTATTCATCCACCTTGAGATATCTATCCAGAACATCTCGCTTGTATTAAGTTGTGAATCCCACCCAAAGTGTAAACTGAAAGCAACAGACAACTGCATTAAAGAACTTTGCATAAAGTAAACAATCCTTGCACACCCAAGTACAAGCACCGTTTTTTCTCCGTTGTGGCAATAGCACATCCCCTAGACTCATGTTTCTGTCACTCAAGCTAGTCATCAGGGGGCATGAACCCACAATCATACATAACGCTCCCTCTTGGAGTCACTACCTACTACTTGGCCAAAGCAATAAACAGCATCGGGGAACATGCAAGAATTACTCTAGAACATAAATATAAAAGAGGAGAATCAAATATATTACTCAAACACAATCTGAACATAGTCTCATAATCCATCGGATCCCAGCAAACTCAACATAGCAACATCAGAAAGATTACATATGTGCCTCGATCATGTAGGGAAGCTCACGAGGTCTAATCCATGAAGAACAAAGAGGGGAGGAGAACATCACATAGCTACTGATCATAGACCCATGGTCCAAGGTGGACTACTCACGGTTCATCCGGGAAGCATCCATGATGGTGGACAAGCTCCCGGAGGTGGTTCCTCCCTCTGGAAGGGTGCCGGGAAGAGGTCTGCTGCTGCTCCCGGTCTTGGAAGCGCGGCGCCGGCGGAACATAGGAGAGATCGCGAAAAAGGGTTCCCCTTTCGGGGGTTTCGCGTCACGGAGAATATTTGGGCGAAGGGGGCAGCCAGGGGGGCCACCAGGGGTCCAGGCGGCCCCCTGGCGCGGCCCCACCCTAGGGTGCGCCGGGAGGGCGCCTGGGGCCCTTGACGTGGACTGCACACACAACAGATAACTTTGATCCCAACGAGTTCAGAGAGGTTGTCAATCCCTTCGGCCTTGTTGTTTACAAAGATCAAACGCACGGGATAATAATGATAATGATAGCAACGGAAAAGTAAATAAAGAAGAAAATAAATAGTGGGTGTAATCAGTATTGGAAATATGGACCGGGGTCCCATGATGTTCACTAGTGATGTCTCTATCCTAAAAGACGATAAAATATCCATGCGAGGTAAACAAATTACAGCTGGGCAATTGACAAGATTATGTGTGCAAACAAATGCTAACTATGCTATAAAGAAAGGAAGAGGCTCAAAAGCATGGGTGGTACGCCAAGACAAGTAGACTGAAATCCATCTGCCTCTACCAACTAATCATCCATGTTGAGATATCTATCCGGAACATCTCGCTGGTATTAAGTTGCGAATCCCACCCAAAGTGTAAACTCAAAGCAACAGACAACTACATTAAAGAACTTTGCGTAAAGTAAACAATCCTTGCAGCCGAAATTACATGCACTGTTGTTTTCTCCTTTGTGGAAACAGCACATCCCCTAGACTCATGTTTCTGTCACTCAAGCTAGTCATCGTGGGGCATGAACCCACAATCATGCATAACGCTCCCTCTTGGAGTCACTACCTACTACTTGGCCAAAGCAATAAACAGCAACGGAGAACATGCAAGAATTACTCAAGAACATAAATATAAAAGAGGAGAATCAAATATATTACTCAAACACAATCTGAACATAGTCTCATAATCCATCGGATCCCAGCAAACTCAGCATAGCAACAGCAGAAATATTACATATGTGCCTCGATCATGTAGGGCAGCTCACGAGGTCTAAACCATGAAGAACAAAGAGGGGAGGAGAACATCACATAGCTACTGATCATAGACCCATGGTCCAAGGTGGACTACTCACGGTTCATCCGGGAAGCATCCATGGTGGTGGAGAAGCTCCCGGAGATGGTTCCTCCCTCCGGCAGGGTGCCGGGAAGAGGTCTCCTGGTGCTCCCGATCTTGGAAGCACGGCGGCGGCGGAACAGAGGAGAGATCGCAAAAAAGGGTTCTGTCCCCGAGGGTTTCTCGTCACGGGGAATAAATAGGCGAAGGGGGGCAGCCAAAGGTGGACAAGGGGCCCAGGCGCCCCCCCCCCCCTGGCGCGGCCTAGGGGGTGGCCGCGCCAGGTGGCTGCCTGGGCCACCAATGGCCCCCCTCTGGCCCCACTTTGGCTCTTCTGGAAGGTTCCCGTACGCTGATTTTTCCTATATTTTCCCGGAATTTTTCTGACACTTTAAATAATGGGAAAACCTGAAATACAAAAACAGCAGAAAACAGGAACTGGCACTGGGGTGCACTGAGTTAATAGGTTAGTCCAAATATGATCAAAAGTGTATGGAAGTTCATCAATATCATAGCAATATCACACAAAAGAGGCATGGAGCAAGCAGAAATTATAGATACGTTTTGGACGTATTAGTTGGGCAAGGTGGCTATTACTAATGACATGTCTCTTGCAAATGTCATGCTTGTCGTTTCCCTTCAATACACTATTTGGTCTAACAAGTATGAAAGTCTTTAGGAGAGATACTATCAAAGTGGCCTTTGTTGGAGTGTTGGATGGAAACCTTTACACGGTTGATTTCTCGAAAGAGAGTACCTACCATGAAACTTGTCTAATGTCCAAGGCCGACAAGGGGTGGCTATGGCATCGCCGGCTAGCCCATGTTGGCATGAGATATCTAAAAGATCTCCTAAAGGGTGAACACATCCTCAGACTAAAAACATGTCTTTTGAGAAAGATCGTGTGTGTAGTGCATGCATAGCCGGGAAGCAACTTCAAGCTAAGCACAATCCCAAGAATATCTTGTCAACTTCAAGGCCTTTGGAGCTCCTCCATGTGGATCTCTTCGGGCCTCCATCGTGGGATAGTATTGGTGGGAAGAAATATGGTCTTGGCATTGTTGGTGATTATTCAAGATACACGTGGGTGTTCTTCCTCAAGTCCAAGGACGAGACGAAGGCCACCTTCATTGACTTTGCCAAGCAATCCCGAAGAAAATACAACATGGCTATCTTGGCAATAAGAAGTGACAATGGCACCGAATTCAAGAACTACACCTAGGAAGAATTCTTGAGTGATGAGGGGATTGAGCATCAATATTCCGCACCATACACCCATCAACAAAATGGTGTAGCCGAGAGGAAGAACCGCACTCTTGTGGAGCTGGCCTGGTCCATGTTGGATGAGTACAAGTCACCATATAGCTTTTTGGCCGAAGCCATCAACATCGCATGCCATGCATCAAATCGGCTCTTCCTTCGTAAGATCTTAATGAAGACCCCCTATGAACTTCTAACCGGTCACAAGCCCAACGTCAAATACTTCCAAGTATTCGGTTGTAAGTGTTTGTTTCTCAATAAGAAAGACCGATTAGCTAAGTTTCAATCCAAAACAATTGAGGTTATATTTGTTGGGTATGCCTCAAACTCTCACGCCTATAGGGTCTACAACAAATCCACCAGATGTGTTGTGGAAAATTCTGACGTGGAGTTTGATGAATTTAATGGCTCCCATGGGGAGTAAGTTGATCTAAGTGATGTAGGTAATAATGAAGATTCCTCTCAAGACATCTTGGCTATGGGCATTGGAGATCTTGTGCCCATTTCTCAAGTTCCTAGAGATGATGAGGTTGGTGATGGACCAAGTGTTCCACCACCACAAGCACCTCCTCCTACCAGTCAAGATCCAATTGCTCATGATGATCCTATTATCCAAGAACAAGAACAAGACCCTCCACAATCCGATGTGGATGCTCAACCACAAGTTGATGATGCGATTGATCCACGAGATCGGCTTGACTGAATTTGCTTCAGAGAAAATGATGCTATTGAAGATGGTTCCACCCTTGATGATGAACCAAATTTATATCATGAACCCGAATGGGTGGAGCCTATTGAAACTCCAACTTCTACCATGCCATTGGTGGCTAGACGGGTTGATGTTGATAAAATCCTCACGGGGTTGGGGCAAGGTATAGTTACTCGTCGTCAACTTATGAACTTTTTCGTTCAATTCTCGTTTGTGTCCATCATTGTACCACTTAGGGTTGAACAAGCTCTTGAGGATGCGGATTGGCTCATTGCAATGCAAGATGAGCTCACTAGTTTCACCCAGAATGAAGTGTGGTCTCTCGTGGAGAGGCCTTCTGGTCAAGATCATAACATCATTGGAACCAAGTGGATCTTCAAGAACAAGCAAGATGAATATGGTAATATCATTCGAAACTAGGCAAGGCTAGAGGCTCAAGGGTGCTCCCAAGTTGAAGGCTTGGATTTTGATGAGACCATTGCTCCCGTTGCCCGTCTTGAATCTATACGCATGTTTCTTGCTTATGTCGCATTCAATGGATTTTCATTATTTCAAATGGATGTAAAAAGTGTTTTTCTTAATGGTCCGCTGCAAGAGGATGTATATGTAGCACAACCACCCTGATTTTGTGACCCTCATCAAAAGGACCACGTGTACAAACTTCATAAGGCATTATATGGTCTTAAGCAAGCCCCTCGGGCTTGGTATGACCATCTTAGGAAGTTTTTACTCGAGGAAGGATTTGTGAGGGGTCTCATTGATGCCACTCTTTTTACCAACAGAACCAATGGTGAGTTGCTCATATGCCAAATCTATGTAGATGACATAATATTTGGTTCTCCTAATCCATCTTTGTGTAAGTGGTTCTCGAAAACTATGACCAAGAACTTTGAGATGTCCATGATGGGGAGCTTGAAGTATTTCCTTGGATTTCAAATCGAGCAATTTGCCGAAGGAACCTTCATCTCCCAAACAAAGTACATTCAAGACATGCTCGTGAATTTTGGTATGAAGGATGCCAAGCCATGCAAGACACCCATGCCAACCAAGAGATATATAGATCAAGACCTTTCTGGTATTCCGTATGATGCTATTCTTTATCGTTCTATGATAGGGTCATTGCTTTACCTTTGTGCATCTAGACCGGATATTATGCTTAGCGTAGGAATGTGTGCAAGATATCAAGCCTATCCTATGGAGAGTCACCATTTGGCGGTTAAGCGCATTCTTAGATATCTTGTTCATACTCCTTTGTTGGGCCTTTGGTACCCCAAGGAAGCCAAGTTTGATCTCTTGGGGTACACCGATGCGGATTGGGCCAGAGACAAGGTGGATCGAAAGTCAACATCCGGTTCATGCCAATTTATTGGGCGCTCATTGGTAAGTTGGCACTCTGTAACAGCCCAGATTTTCATTAAAATTAGAAATTTTGTTTTCTGCGTGAATTGGTTGATTGTCTGATTTGTTTGCGCTGTTTGCGTCCCCGATTTATCGATCGGTCATTATATTTCCCCCTTTTATCTCGTACCGGACGGAGACCGACCCTTTCCACCCTGACACTTGACCTTTGCGACATCGGGTTAAGCCCTATCACCGTCGTCAAAAACCAGCACAAGACCAGTCGTCGCCAACGGAACGAAAACCCCGTTCAATAAGTAAACGAGATATTTTTATAGCGCGTCGGAAACTATTCTCGGAACAGTTTCGAAGGGAGGTGAACACCGCCGGCTCGACGTGTTGATCGCGCAGTTCTAAGTTTTAACGGAATCGGAGGTCCTGCGGATCCTCGGCGGTCAGAAACATAAACACTCCGCGCGAGAGAGAGAAATTGGGGCTGTTTTTGCAAACTGCCAGCCACCTGGGCTATATAAAGACTACCACTTTCCCACCTCTTTCTAGGGTTTCCCCTAGCAAAAATTGCAGCCACCCCCCTCACAAAACTCAAATCTGCCCATTTTATCCCAAATTCCCGAAACCCTAGCCACCCTGTCCATCCAGGACCGTCGGATCGCGAGATCGACGTCCCAGGTTCCTCCACGTCGCCCCCGAGCCTGCCTGTGCTGCAGCCCGAAGCCCCGACCCCGAGCCTCTCCTCCCGTCCTCGCCGCCTCATCTCTCTAGCCGGCGAGCCCCGCAGCCCAGCAGCAGGCGGCCCACCCTCCCACCCCCGACCCGCGGCCATCTCCCACCTAGGCCGTCCGCTGCCTATCCTTCGCCCCCGCGGCCAACTGGGCTTAGCCCGCTATGTTGAGCGAGCCAAGACCTTCCCTTTTTATTTTATTTTTTCTTGTTGTAGTTTCTGTTGGGCCGGCCCAGTCCAGTGGCCCTTGTGTCACGTCCCTCTGCGCGTTTTAGATAATATGTGCTGCCCTCTATATAGGCCCAACAGCAGCAATTCCGCCCGTTGCTTTTTTTCTTTTCTGGGCATATATATTTGGCAGATTGCGATGTAATTTTGCGATGCACGTATCTTTTTAACGGTAGCTCGGATCGCGATGCTTTAAACATGAAAGTTGCTTAGTTTTTTGTGTAGAATAATAAAATGTTGTTGTTTGCCATGTTTGAACTTGTTAACTTGTTGTTTGCCTTCTATTTACACCGCATGCCATCGTAAATGGTTTCTTTAATAAATTTTTAACCGTTGCTAAGATAAAATGTTCCTTATATGTAACTTGACTAGAATTTTGTGTAGGTTGTGAATATGCTTCTCTTGCTTATAAAAATAATAAAATTATTTTTAGGGCAGAACAGTACCAAATGCAATAATTATCGTGGGGTCCGTAATAGTTGCTATGTATAGGGTTTACCCCCCACTTAAAGTGACTAGATTAGATAGTTTATTTATGCTTCACCTCTTGCCATGTTTGTGTGATATGACATGCTTGAGTGAGATGCCATGTTAACAACCTTTTCTCACGTTGTGTAGCTAAACAACTTGAACCCTTGTGAACGTGCGGTATCGTCGTGTGTGACGAGTACTCCACTTAACCTGTTAGTAACCGCTCTCAACGGTAGATGAGATACCGTAGTGTGTTGTCTCGTGTTTCTTTCTTGTTGATGCTTGGTCGTGATTTCTTCGTAGTAATAGATGCTTGCTCGTCGATAGTCTTTCTAGTGTTTCCTTCCTGTGTGCTCCCGCAGTTACTCTCAGAGACGGTGCGAGCTCGCGATCGCCCGCACCTTCAGAACCCGACTTATCAACAGGCAAGGACTATACATTACTTATGATCCATTCTATTATAACCAGCGATTTGCATGCTAGTCTAGATTAGGTTCGATGTTTGATCCTACCACATGTTTATAGCCTCTCTCAAATCGATACAGCCATGTCCCCCTCCCAGCAAACCATGTACTACTATGTTACTATTGCTCGTTGCTCAGCCCCTGCTTAGTATGCATGCTTAGGATGCTACGAATGTTATCCTGTTACTCCTTGGTTTGGGATATCACATCATTATATTATTGTGAATGATATGATTATTATAAAGTTGACTATATTCGACGAAGGATGGAAGGTCTATGCTATACCGCCCTATGCTTTGTTCCATTCGAGTCACCTAGGATCCGAGTTCCGGGTATTGGTTTTAAAACTGAGCATGCCTAACCGCGTGTGGGATTTTATGGGGTCCCCTTTTCTTACCTACCTAGCTTCAGACATTTCTAGAGGTGGCCCAAGCTGATTTACCATTTGCAAACCATTCATATATGTTTGTCGGGTCGCTCCTAGCAGATATCCTTTAAAACAACCCCGACCAATGAGGACATGGTTTCCTTGTTGGTCCACCTTTGGCCGGCGAGGGCCTGGCCCCATGTGAGGTGTCCCGGTAACCCAAACCATGTTGAGACGGAAGAGGCCGATCCGACCGCGTGGCCGGCTTTTGGATTAAATGTCGACTCCCCGGGGGCCACCCGGATTTGTTCGTTGTTAGCTAGAGGGACCTGGCATTTCGGATCTCTCAGAACTATATCATAAAATGGTTGCCTATGATGGGTAGCAACTAAGAGAGATGGGCGTGCGTGCGGAGCCTTGTAATGGGCAGTTGGTACACCCCTGCAGGGTTAAATCTTTTCGAGAAGCCGTGTCCACGGTTATGGACGACTTGAGACCTACTCCTTGTTCATAGACAACAACAACTGAGATAATTTTAATATAACTTGATCAACGTGTGTGTGTGCCTTGACTGCTTCTTCTTCGCCGGGATGCGAAGAGGAGGACAAGGAAAGGATAGGTTTTATGTTTGCATAAATAGCTGATAGAAAGACTTGTTGGAGGCGATTCCTCATCGAATGCTTGGCTTATTATCTTACTCTCTAGATCGTTAGCCACTTCATAAAAGCTAGTGCGGCAGCAACCTCACCACTTAACCCATCCTTACCGTGAACTACTAGTTATCCTAGAATGACGAGTGACGAGGGGGTGACCCCACGACTCCTATGGATGGGTCTATCCGGTGTACCCGAAAACATAAGGCCCACAAAGATGCCGCCTGGGTCCAGCCTTGGCTCACTAGTGGCACCGACGTAGGAGTCCACGACTAATAAGGAAGGCTTAAACCTGGCGTACAAGGCAAGCTTAGGGTTAGGAAATACTATCTGTAATCTAGGATGGACCCCCCAGGACCTGGCCGACTATATAAGGGCTACGAGGGGAGACGTCAAGATCAATCCAATACACAATCTGTAACCCTAGCCTTGTGCGCACTAGCCTTGGCTTCCTCTATAATCGCATCTCCAAGCAATAATATCGAGCAGGAACGTATCCTCATGTTAGCGGACGAGCTATCGTCCAACTTGTACCTCTCATGACTAACCCAGGGTCCCTGACCATGGGATTTTTTGGGGTACATCCCCGTCAATTGGCGTCGTCTGTGGGAACCGCACAGGTTGCGAACGCGATCTCGGCGGCCTCACCGGCATCTTTAACACCTGCCAACGCAATGACTCCACCAGCACCCTTCGACCCGACAACCCAGAAGGAATCTGATCTGTTTGGGTCCCTCGGTTTCACATCTCCTGTTTCGACTCTCTGACCAGTCTTCGCTGATCTACGCTCCGGCATCAACCTGATCTTCAGAGCATATCAGATCTACATCAACCATTGGGGTGCCCTCTGCCTCACGGATGACGCTCGAGCACCCGCGGCGACATCTACAGCAACAATCGACGCAGTCAACACCCGCGCTGCCACCCTTCGAGCCAGTCGCGACAGCCCACCCAACCCAAGACTTCACATCACCCGCGACCGCTCGGGCGGACCCTCGGCCTGGAAGAGCAAAATCACATGCGTGAGCAAGAAGGCTGTAACAGCCCAGATTTCACAAAAATTAAAATTTTCGTTTTCGATGTAAATTGTTTGATTGTCTGATTTGCTTGCGGTGTTTGCATCCATGATTTATCGATCGGCGATTATTTTTCCCCCTCTTATCTCGTACCGGACGGAGACCGACCCTTGCCACCCTGACACTCGACATTTTTGACACCAGGTTTCGCCCGATCATCGTCGCAAAAACCGGACGAGACCAGCCGCAGCCAACGGAACGAAAAACTCCGTTTAATAATTAAAAGGGTTATTTTTATAGCGCACCAGAAAGGTTTTTCGAAACAGTTCTAGCGCGAGGTGAACGCCGCCGGATCAACGCGCTGATCGCGTAGTTCGAAGTTTTACCCGAATCGGAGGTACTGCGGACCCCCGGCGGTCAGAAACGTAAACACCACGCGCACGAGAGAAAAACCGGGGATCGATGTTTTTCTCTTTGCCAGTAGGCATTTGATTGTAGTCTATACTCAGACATGTATCTTCCACTGTTGTATTGTATTTGAGGCAGTTGTATGCCGATTGTATGAGATGTTGTATCCTTGTATTTGTAATGTTGTGATATCATGTTGGAAAATTGGGGCATATGACTTCGTCATATGTTGCGTTGGGACCGATATGTGCTTCGTCCCCGGATCTGGATGGAAACATCTAGATCTGGAACAGTACCGCATATCGGGCCTTATAACTTGGTATCAGAGCCTTACCGACCGTAGGATCCTTTTTCTGGCCGAAGTCGAGTCTAGACAAAAACTATTTTGTAGTCAATAAGTTAGTTATCGGAGAGTAGGAATCTTTTTACTCCTTACCCTTGCTCTGGTCAGGAAAAGTGTCGTAAGTGTTTTATTCTTGACTTATCCCCTTTCAACATTTAGGATCTCGAGTGTGTGGAGTTTCGGAATAGTTAAAATTCCTTGCTTGCAGCGTATTGTCTCGATTCCGATCTCAGGTGGGAATTCCTGTAGTACCTTTAGCTTCTCCGAATTTTGATATCATCTGAGTCGTCCGTTGCCCTCCCTCCTTTTGCCCGGTGTTTTCACGACTTGCGTCGAAAAGCACTATCCCTTTGACCAGGTTTTAGTTGTCGTTCTTCCTCTTGACACTGATGGTTTCGTTTTCGGACGTTGCCGACTCTCTGCGGAAATTTATCTCGACAGAAGTTCGACGTCGACATGGAGCAGAGTCCCTTGTTGGTGGTGTTGAAGATGGTCGACTCTTTTCTCTCCCCCGGATCATCCTGGATCTTGGGACGAGATCCCTTGTTGGTGGTGTTGTATTGTAATAGCCCAGATTTCACAAAAATTAAAATTTTCGTTTTCGATGTGAATTGTTTGATTGTCTGATTTGTTTGTGGTGTTTGCATCCCCGATTTATCGATCGGCGATTATTTTTCCCCCTCCTATCTCGTACCGGACGGAGACCGACCCTTTCCACCCTGACACTCGACATTTGCGACACCGGGTTTCGCCCGATCACCGTCACAAAAACCGCACGAGACCAGCCGCAGCAAACGGAACAAAAAACCCCGTTTAGTAATTAAACGGGTTATTTTTATAGCGCGCCGGAAAGTGTTTTCGAAACGGTTCCAGTGCGAGGTGAACACCGCCGGCTCGACACGCTGATCGCGCAGTTCGAAGTTTTACCCGAATCGGAGGTACTGCGGACCCCCGGCGGTCAGAAACGTAAAGACCGCGCGCGCGAGAGAAAAACCGGGGATCAATGTTTTTCTCTTTGCCAGTAGGCATTTGATTGTAGTCTGTACTCAGACATGTATCTTCCGCTGTTGTATTGTATTTGAGCCATTTGTATGCCGATTGTATGAGATGGTGTATCCTTGTATCTGTAATGTTGTGATATCATGTTGGAAAACCGGGGCATATGACTTCGTCATATGTCGCGGTGGGACCGATATGTGCTTCGTCCCCGGATCTGGAAGGAAACATCTAGATCTCGAACAGTACCGCATATCGGGCCTTACAAAGGCAGTCAGGGCACCATCGCAGGTGTTCATGGCAGAAACCGACGCACCAGCAGCAAATGTCAAGGGCCAAGACGATGACCCGAATGCTCGCCAAAACAACCAAACCAACGGCAACACAAAAGAGTCTGGATCCACCAGTAAGACCGTCGTGAAGCTGGGAGCAGCAGGAAGCATACCAATGAAAGTACCACAGGGACAAGAACAGAGCAACCACAAGAGCAACGAACCATCAAGCAGCAAGCAACAAACCCCGGGTGCGGCGGATGACCCACCCAGAGAGCGTATATACCTGTCCAAAGAGTCAATGGCCAGAGTAAGGGAAGCAGTCGAACACGGCAAGCTACTACCAGCAAGCGCAACAAGGGACGAGCTCAGGGCATACAAAAGAATGGCAAGCGAGCTAACCCAGCAAGAGAGACAATAGCGCCTAGAGATGGAGAAGCAAGAAAGGGTGGCCGCCAAGCAGAAAAACAATCGCAAGCCACCTCCAAGAGACGACTCCCCGGATCACGGCTCCCCTCTCCGCACTAAATCAAAATTCAGAAACCTGCGACGAACAGACAAGAAGAGAGTGGTTCGGAAGCTCGACAACGACTTCAAGTTAGAAGAGGAGGACGATGAAGAGGAACCCTCACACCAGCAGAAGCCCTTATAAGCGCCCGAGACTACCTATCTCGCGCCCAGAAAAATAGGCAGAACGGACGAGACCGCAACACATCAATAGCCTTGCAGATAATGAAAGACGCCATCGCCGCCTCAGCACCCAAAAAATCAAGCGCAAGGCGACCGACCCGTGAGAGGACACCAGAAAGGGACCCCAGCTCACCCAACAACAGGCGCCGCAGTAGTCGACGAGAAGCGCGCGACGACATCACACAAAACAAAGTCAACCGCAGCAGGGGAAGACGCGCAGCACGTGAAGAGTACTCGGACGAAGAAGCTTCCGATGAAGAAATCGAGCCATGCGGAGCACTATGCTTCATGCGTTCTATACGCGAGACGCGAATGCCGAGTGGGTTTAAATTGAACTCCACAACGCTAAAATACAATGGACTCGAGGAGCCAGAGTCATGGCTCGACGACTACTTAAAAGCAGTTAAGTTTCAGTAGGGACCAACGTCACAGCAATGCAGTACGTGCAGCTCATGCTCTAGAGCTCGGCACGACATTGGTTGAAGAATCTCCCGCGAGGATCCATCAGCTCATGGAGGCAGTTCCGTGAAGCCTTCTTAGAAAACTTTAAATCTACATACAAGCGACCAGCATCGCTCGAGGAGCTGCGGGCATGCAAGCAAGGAACTAGGGAAACCCTACGAGCCTACATCCAGCGGTGGACCATACTCAAGAATTCAGCAGAAGACAAATCAAACGAAAGCGCAATCGACGCGTTCAGGCGAGGCCTGCAGCGCATCGAATTCAAGGAACATCTCGGGCAGATGAAAGTCCGAACAATCGCACGACTGCTAGAGCAAGCCAACAGCTGGGCGGATGGCGAGGATTCCGTTCGCAACGAAACAGAAATCCACATCGCACGCTCAGAACACGACTATGACTACCACAATTGAGAAAGAGGACTCGACCGACGAAGGAAGAGATTCAGGCGCAGTTTCTACGACGACAGAGGACCCGACATGGTCGCGCCGGCTTCCCAAACGACAGAGACGGTAGGCATCGCGACGACAGAACACAGAGAAGGGATAACCTTGAGGACGCGCCCCAAGCTCAGAAACGAGACTGGAGGATGAGGTAGCCGCGCGACAACACTAGAACATACTGCTCGGCCAAAGAAAAACTCGACGGACCGTGCTCGATACACGGATTCAGAAACGAACGAGGGGAGATTAGATCAGGGCACACCCTCAGGAACTGCAGAAGCTTCAACGAGTTGGCCGAGGAAAAAAGTCGATCTGCGACAACAGCGGCCTAGCCACTCGTGAGCATAGCAGTCGGGCCTATCGCCCACGATGCACCACCAGCCCCTCCCCTGCCAACAAGGCAAGTGGCCGCAATCCAGGAACGGCGCAGGACACCAGAAGAAGAGGAGCAGTATCCAGAAGACCACGGCAGGATCTACATGATACAAGAAGGCAGGCCTTCAAACAGGCAGCAGAAGCAGGTCACAAGACAAGTTTTTCTCGCAGCCTCCTCACACCCCGATGTCCCGGAGTACCTGCGCGGGTCCGAGACAGAAATTACTTCCTCTCGGGAGGACCACCCACCAGCCATCCCTCGAACAGGACACGCCGCGCTAGTGCTCGAGGCGAGAATTGGAAACTACGACATGTCACGAGTGTTCGTGGACGGCGGCAGCGGGATCAACATCATCTTCACCAGGACACTCGAAGAAATGCTAATCCAGAGCTCCGCACTCAAGTCCTAAGGCACAACCTTCCATGGGATTTTGCCAGGAAAAGTAGTCTACCCTCTGGGAAAAATAAGCCTGGAGGTGGTTTTTGGCAATGCGACCAACTTTCGCAAAGAGATCCTAGACTTTGAAGTGGCCGACTAGAAGTCGTAGTACCACGCAATCCTCGGGCGACCAGCCTTCGCCTGCTTCACGGTAGTGCCCCACTATGCCTACCTAAAGCTAAAAATGCCAGGCCCACATGGAGTGATCACAGTCAGCGGCAGTTTCGTCAGGTCTGACCGCTGCGACAAGGAATTCCACAAGATATCAGAGGCCTTTGGAGCTCACCAAGCTAGCAGAACCACGGGACTCGCAGAAGAAGCGCTCCCATAGAAGAAGACATCACCTGAAGGACCCGAGCAGTCGGAGAAGAAGCTACCTAGACCTCATGGCTACCATGCCATCTTTTTAAATAAAGGGTACTGTCTTCATCAGAACCCCCTCCCCCTCCTTACTAAATATAAGAAACAGCAGGAAGAATATCGAAAAATATTTTTCCCAAAGATTGATTCATCGGCACTCGGGGGCTCACCGCAGCAGCCACCCCCCGAGGCGTTCTTCGCAATTGCGACATAAACAAAATTAGCACTCGGTGGCTCACCGCAGCAGCCACCCCCCGAGGCGTTCTTCGCAATCGCGACATAAACAAAATTGGCACTCGGGGGCTCGCCGCAACAGCCACCCACCGAGGCGTTCTTCGCAATCGCGACATAAACAAAATTCGCACTCGGGGGCTCGCCGCAGCAGCCACCCCCCCCCCCCCCCCCCGAGGCGTTCTTCGCAATCGCGACATAAACAAAATTGGCACTCGGGGGCTTGCCACAGCAGCCACCCCCCGAGGAGTTCTTCGCAATCGCGACATAAAAAAAATTGGCACTCAGGGGCTCGCCGCAGCAGCCACCCCCGAGGCGTTCTTCGCAATCGTGACATAAACAAAATTGGCACTCGGGGGCTCGCCGCAGCAGCCACCCCCCGAGGCGTTCTTCGCAACCATGACATAAACAAAACTAGCACTTGGGGGCGCGCCGCAGCAGCAAAACCCCTTACCGCAAAACCAAGACTACAAAGGAGCACAGTGCACCAGGAGGAAACATATACAAAGCAAGGAAGCACCTAACCCCCAGGCTCTATCTTCGCCTTAATAAGACAACCCAGATAATGGTCGTTCTTTTCGCAAACCCGCTTCAAAACTTGGCGCGCAGACCCATCGACCGCCGCATAGTGCTCGTCCATCGAGTGATCCCTACCACCTGGAGGACCCTCCACCACTTGAGCAATATTAGCTCCCGGTCAATGACTATGGACCAATCCCAAGGAAGCCCGAGCCCCAGCATGAATCTGGTGATCCATCACGCGACGCACCTCTGCAGGCTGAGAAAATACGTGGCAGAGCGTCTCAAAGGACGATGGAACCACCTGCAGCGGATAAAACTCAGAGTGGATCCCACCCAGCACCTGTTGACAGTACCGCAGAGCAGCCGGCACCCTCTCAACTCGAAGATGAAGCACAGCAAATGCTCGAGCACGAGCCCCATCTGCCCAGAAAGGATTTCTCGCATGTACATTAAGGTCATCCAGCCGCGACAGTTCCGATCGAACGGCCTTCTCTTCATCCCGGGACCGCCCCGCCAGCACTTCGAAAAACAGGATCAAAATCAAGACGAAGACAGAAAAGCTACTAAATGCAGTCGAGCAATCGAGCAAAAGCCAAACTCACCACGCAGGAGGTCAGACAACTTCACCACCCACGAAGCAAGGCTATACAGCACAGCGTCAGCGCGTTCGCGTTTGGAACGATGGACTGTTGCAGCCCCCTTGAGGCGAACAACTTCCTGCTCACCGTTTCTCAGCCTCAAGCACACGGACTCGTACGCACCCTCGCGAGCGTCCTCCTTCAACGAACTCCAATCCCGAAGAATGCCCGGGGTGGCCTACCGCAAAACGAACAAAAAAGAAACAAAAATCAAGCACAACAGCAGGAATGGCCAAGCAGTTATTCCGATAAAAGTAGCACAGATTCACCACCACAAAGGAGGCATATTACAACCAAAAGTTTCAGACGACACGACATGGCTACGCCCCCCCCCCCCCACCCTTGCCCGCAGAGGAGGGATACTGAGCATCCACAACTTTTTGCAGCCGACGATCCAGAACAGTGGCTCGCTCACTCTGCTCGTCGGTGTAATCAGGGACATCTCAACCAGAGAGTCATCAATGGAAATTCCGTGCCCCATAAGAACAACAAGGGCCGTGGAAAGACCACTCACCACGTTCTCGCCAACTAGCTCCTCCAAGAGATCCCCGCCATCGCCAAATGCAGCAACGCGGGCGTCCAGACCAGTTGGTAACTTCGTGCCCTCCGGCATGAGGTGCTCATCAGCAAGACCCACAAGAGTGGAAGCCCGGGCACAGACACCCTTGGCAACATCAACAGCGGCCGACATGACATCCACGACCCCACGAAGAACTCCAGACCCCGATGCAACCACTTCCGTCGCACTCGCACCCTTAGAGGCTGCACCAGGCGACCAAAATTACTACGGGAAGACAAAGAGGCAAAGCGCCCAGCAAAGGAACGACGAATTACACATAACCGAGTCCGCCAAGACCCGAAGATGCTCGCACTCGACCGCCTCCGCCTCCACAAGCGCCTTCTCGGCCTGACTCAGGCGTACCAGCTCCTCGTGCTGATCGTGCAGCTCCTTCTCCTTGGAAGCCAAAGCAGCCTTGAGGTCGGAAATCGTTCCTTCTGCCTTCTTGATCCGCTTCACAGCAGTTTGGCGACAGTCTGAGAAACAAGACAACACTCAGAACAGAGGACCCAGCAGCTCAAGCACAGCGGTACAGGAAGAAATACTTACTACTCATGGCAGATAAAGCATCATGCGAAGAATCGTGGGCCTGTTGCCAATGCTCAGCTTCAACCACCAGACGCTCACAGTGCTGGAACACCGGCTATTCGAAGAAATCAAACATTAAGACCGAACCAAAACAAGACTACAATCAACCGCAAGCGCTTGCTTGCAGCGTCGGGGGATACTCCCATCGGAAGCACTGGTCGTGCTCCCAATGACGACACAATGCAAAGACAGAGCCAAGGCAAGACTACAATCAACTGCAAGCACTTTCTTGCAGCTTCGGGGGCTACTCCATCGGGAGCATTGCCGTGCCCGTGATAACAAAAACTACACAAGAAAACAGGAAACAAACTCACCAGCCCAGCTATGCGGTCGAAAAATCGGACTTTATCTTCAACGGCGAGATCAAGACGGCCCAAGTAAGGATGACCTGGAGCAGCAGGCCTGACATCAGGAGCAACAACACCAGACGCCATTGGCGGAGCAGCAGCAGGAATCACACCCGCAACCGAGACAACAGGAGTCACCGACGGTACGGGCTGACCGACAGCAGCCGAAGAATCCCTAGTATGCTTGGCGGCTACTCCAGAGCCAATCGACTGCAGGTCGACAGTAGCCACACTGGTGGAAGAAGCAGCCGAAGCAGTCGCAACGCTACAAGATAAACACCATCAGACAAAATAACAGAGGAAAACAGCCCCGGCAAAAGTCAAGCATATTCTTACCCGCCACGCGCACAGCGAGTACGCAACAACCTCCCAAAGTTGGGCCTTTTGCAGGCAGCAACAGGAGGAGACGGATCAGCGGATGGTGCAGACAGTGGAACAGCACCACTCGTCGCGTCAAGATCTTCGGCGCCCGAAGGCCGCGACCGCTTGACACGAAAGGGAGCCGATTCCTCACTATCTCCGGTCCCCGGCAGCTCGACCCCCGTGGACTCGTCAGCACCAGCGGCACCCGCGAGCACGCTGGCACCAACAGTCGGAGCAGCATCGTCAGCAGCGGAAGCATCTGGCTCCTCGCGAATATCAGCATCCTCCGGCTGCGGAGGGTTGCACAACATAGGAACGTGATCCTACAAAACAAATAGCACATCAGCAAGTAGTCAAGCAAAGATCTAAATCAGACGAGAAATTCAAAAACGCGAACCTGCGGCAGCGCTTGATCAGAAGAATAAAGAAGGACGAAACCCATCTCAAAAACGCTCGAGCACTTGGTCACATGCTGGATCCGGGCCAAGAGGCCATCAGCATTAAGCTCCTCGGAGGAGCATCTCATTGAGTCCTTGAGTGTAAGACCCGATATGCGGTACTGTTCCAGATCTCGATGTTTCCATCCAGATCCGGGGACGAAGCACACATCGGTCCCACCGTGACATATGACAAAGTCATATGCCCCAGATTTCCAACATGATATCACAACATTACAGACACAAGATACAACATCTCATACCATCGGCATACAACTGCCTTAATACAAAACAACAACGGAAGATACATGTCTGAGTACAGACTACAAGCAAATGCCTAGTGGCAAAAGAAAATCATCGATCCCCATAACCACACGGGTTCAGGCCCTCCACCGGGATCCGCCTAACTAGTCGTCGTCGAGTCTCCACATGAAACGTCGATCACCAAACCTGTTGTCGACTAAAACCCTGAAAAGAGTTTGGGGGTAGTATCATGAGTACAGAAGTACTAAGCATCCAACTGTAGTGGTCAACTTACCCAGCAAGGACTTCATCACTCGTCATTCTAGGACAACTAGTAGTTTATGGTAAGGATGGGGTAAGTGGTGAGGTTGCTGCCGCACTAGCATTTATGAAGTGGCTAACGATCTAGAGAGTAACGTAAGAAGCCAAGCATTCGATGAGGAATCGCCTCCAATAAGTCTTGCTATAAACTACTTACGCAAGCATAACACCTATCCTATCCTTGTCCTCCTCTTCGCATCCCGAAAAAGAAGAAGCAGTCAAGGCACACACACATGTTGATCAATTTATATTAAAATTATCTCAGTTATTGTTGTCTATGAACAAGGAGTAGGTCTCAAGTCGTCCATAACCGTGGAAACGGCTTCTCGAAAAGATTTAACCCTGAAGGGGTGTACCAACTACCCATTACAAGGCTCCGCACGCACGCCCATCTCTCTCAGTTGCTACCCATCACAGGCAACCATTTTATGATTTAGTTCCAAGAGATCCGAAACGACAGGTCCCTCTAGCTAACAACGAACAAATCCGGGTGGCCCCCGGTGAGTCGACATCCAGCTCAGGAGCCGGCCGCGCTCTCGATCTGGTCTCAACCGTCTGTCGCAGGTTTGGATAGCTGGTTAATCACACATGGGAAACCGGGTCCTCAGCCGGACAAAGTGGGCCAGCAAGGGAACTATGTCCTCACTGGTCCAGGTTGATTTGTAAACAACTGGCGGCCGACCAGCAAACACACGGTTTCAAATGGTAAATCAGCTTGGGCCACCACTAGAAATGTTTGAAGCTAGGTAGGTAAGAAAAGGGGACCCCATAAAATCCCAGACGCGGTTAGGCATGCTCAGTCTTGAAACCAATACCCGGAACTCGGGTCCTAGGTGACTCGAATGGAATAAAGCGTCGGGGCGGGATAGCCTAGACCTTCCATCCTTCGTCGAATATAGTCAACATTATAATAATAATCATATCATCCAAAACAATATAACAATGTGATATCCCAAACCAAGGAGTAACAGGGTAACATCGTAGCATCCTAAACATGCATACTAAGAAGGGGCTGAGCAACGAGCAATAGTAACATAGTAGTACAAAGTTTGCTGGGAGGGCACATGGCTGTATCGGTTTGAAAGAGGTTGTAAACAGGTGGTAGGATAAAACATCGAACCTAACCTAGACTAGCATGCAAACCGCTGGTTGAAATAGAATGGATCATAAGTAATGTATAGTCCTTGCCTATTGGTAAGTCGGGTTCCGAAGGTGTAGTTGATCGCAAGCTCGCAACGTAAATCAACGAGCAAGCGTCTATTACTACGAAGCAAACACGAGCAAGCATCAACAAGAAGGCAGCACGAGACATCGCACCTACCATCGAGAGCGGTTACGAACAGGTTAAGTGGAGTACTCGTCACACACGGCGATACCGCACATTTAGAATGGTTCAAGTTGTTTAGCTACACAAGGTGATCAACAAAGGTTGTTAACATGGCATCTCACTCAAGCATGGCATAGCACTCAAACATGGCAAGAGGTGAAGCATAAATAAACTATCTAATCTAGTCACTTTAAGTGGGGGGTAAAACCAATACATGGCAAACTATTGCGGACCCCACGATATTTATTGAATTTGGTACTGTTTTTTCCTAAACAATATTTTATTACTTTTATTAGCAAGCAAGAGCAGCATAAACACAATCTACATGCAATTCTAGTCAAGTTACATATAAGAAACATTTTTATCGGAGCAACGGATAAAAAGTTATTGCAATTAAAGTTTACAGTGGCAGTCAGTGTAACTAGCAGGAAAACAGCATGTAAACAAAGTCAAACATGGAAACAAAGCACATTTTATTAATCTAGACAAAATTCTAAGCAAGTTTCATGTTTAAAGCGTCGCGATCCGAGCTACGAGCTAAAAGATATGGGCAACGCAAAATAATAATACAATCTGCCATTATTTATAACCAGAAAAAATACTAAGCCTCACTGGGCCGAAACTTCTCTAAATAGGAAAAATAAAATAAAGAAAAAGAAAAGAAGAAAAAAAAGGGGAGACGCTCACCGTGGGCCTCGGTCCAAGTGGCCTGGGAGGGGCGGCTGGGCTGGCGCCTGGCAGGCCGACGGGATAGGCCGTGGGGCAAGGCCTGCCCAGGTCGGCGTCCACGCGCAGGAGGGGAACGAGCGAGCTCGGGCTCCTCCCGAGCAGAACTGGCGTGGTGGCGGCTGCACTCGCCGGCGTCGACCGGTGGCGCGACGAGGTAAGCTGGAGGGAGGCGGATCCGGGCCACGGTTGAGGTGGTGCGGCGGTTCCATGTGGTGGCGGCGCGAGCTCGAGGCTCCCTGCCATGGCGCGGCGAGCTCCGGATCCCCACCGGCAGCGGCCCTGTGGATGAGGCGAGGTGAGGGTGAAGGAACGGAGGAGAGGGAGGAGAGGGGAGCGCGGGAGGAGAGAGGCGTGCGGCGTGCGGCGGCCGGCCGGAAGCTCGACGGCGGGGCGGCATGCTGCCCACGGTCTGGAAGCGCCCTCGTGAGGAGAGAGAGAGGCAGGGACAAGGTAGGTGGCTGGGCACGATCTGGGCCGTTGGATCGGCCGATCCGATGGTCCAGATCCGCTGGGATTGGGTTTTTTTCTGGCTAGGGTTTGGTGCGAAAATGGGGCTATTTTTGGGGCAAAGTGGAGTGGTTGGCTGCAGTTTTATGGCTAGGGAAAACCTAGAAAGGGGTGGGAGTGTGGTGGTCTTTATATAGCCCAGGTGGCTGGCAGTTTGCAAAAACATCCCCGGTTGTTCTCTCGCACGCGCGGTGTTTACGTTTTTGACCACCGGGAGTCCGCAGGACCTCCTTCGGGTAAAACTTCGAACTGCGCGATCAGTATGTCGAGCCGGAGGCGCTCACCTCGCGCTGGAACCGTTCCTAGAACACTTTCCGGCGCGCTATAAAAATAACCCGTTTAATTATTAAACGGGGTTTTTCGTTCCGTTGGCTGCGGCAGGTCTCGTGCGGTTTTCGCGACGGTGATCGGTTGAAACCCGGTGTCGCAAAGGTCGAGTGTCAGGGTGGCAAGTGTCAGTCTCTGTCCGATACGAGATAAGAGGGGGGAAATAACTGCCGATCGATAAATTGGGGATGCAAACACCGCAAACAAAGCAGGCAATCAAACAATTCACACCGAAAACAAAATTTTTAATTTTTGTGAAAATTTTAGCTATTACAATACAACACCACCAACAAGGGATCTCGTCCCGAGATCCAGGACGATCCGGGGGAGAGGGGAAGGGGGAGAAAAAAGAGATTCGACGATTCTTCAACACCACCAACAAGGGACTCTGCTCCATGTCAACGTCGAACTTCTGTCGAGATAATTTTCCGCAGAGAGACGACATCGTCGGAAAAAACTAAACCGTCAGTGACAAGAGGAAGAACGATCGCGAAAACCAGATCAAGGGATAGTGATTTTCGACGCAAGTCGTAAAAACACCGGGCAAAAGGAGGAAGGGCAAAGGACGACCCAGATGATATCCGAAACCGGAGAAGCTAAAGGTACGACAGGAATTCCCACCTGAGCTCGGAATCGAGACAATACGCTGCAAGAAAGGCATTGTAACGGTTCCGAAACTCCACACTCAGCGAGATTCTGAGAGTTTGAAGGGGGTAAGATAATAATTAAAACACTTACGACACTTGTCCTGACCAGAGCAAGGGTAAGAAGTAAAAATATTCCTACTCTCCAATAACCAACTTAGTAACTACAAAATAGTTTTTTTTAGACTCGTCTTCGGCCAGAAAAGGGATCCTACGGTCGGTAAGGCTCTGATACCAAGTTGTAAGACCCGATATGCCGTACTGTTCCAGATCTCGATGTTTCCATCCAGATCCGGGGACGAAGCACATATCGGTCCCACCGCGACACATGACAAAGTCATATGCCCCGGATTTCCAACATGATATCACAACATTACAGATACAAGATACAACATCTCATACAATCGGCATAAAACTGCCTTAATACAATACAACAGCGGAAGATACATATCTGAGTAAAGACTACAAGCAAATGCCTAGTGGCAAAAGAAAATCATCGATCCCCATAACCACACGGGTCCAGGCACTCCGCCGGGATCCGCCTAACTAGTCGTCGTTGAGTCTCCACGTGAAACGTCGATCACCAAACCTGTTGTTGATCAAAACTCTTAAAAGAGTTTGGGGGTAGTATCATGAGTACAGAAGTACTCAGCATCCAACTGTAGTGGTCAACTGACCCAGCAAGTACTTCATCACTCTTCACTCTAGGACAAATAGTAGTTTACGGTAAGGATGGGGTAAGTGTTGAGGTTGCTGCCGCACTAGCATTTATGAAGTGGCTAACGATCTGGAGAGTAAGGTAACAAGCCAAGCATTCGATGAGGAATCGCCTCCAATAAGTCTTGCTATCAACTACTTACGCAATCATAACACCTATCCTATCCTTGTCCTCCTCTTCGCATCCCGACGAAGAAGAAGAAGTCAAGGCACACACACACGTTGATCAAGTTATATTAAAATTATCTCAGTTATTGTTGTCTATGAACAAGGAGTAGGTCTCAAGTCGCCAATAACCGTGGACACGGCTTCTCGAAAAGATTTAACCTGCAGGGGTGTACCAACTGCCAATTACAAGGCTCCGCACGCACGCCCATCTCTCTCAGTTGCTACCCATCACAGGCAACCATTTTATGATTTAGTTCCAAGAGATCAGAAACGACAGGTCCCTCTAGCTAACAATGAACAAATCCGGGTGGCCCCCGGTGAGTCGACATCCAGCTCAGGAGCCGGCCGCGCTCTCGATCTGGTCTCAACCGTCTGTCGCAGGTTTGGATAGCCGGTTAATCACACATGGGAAACCGGGTCCTCAGCCGGACAAAGTGGGCCAGCAAGGGAACTATGTCCTCACTGGTCCAGGTTGGTTTGTAAACAACTGGCGACCGACCAGCACACACACGGTTTCAAATGGTAAATCAGCTTGGGCCACCACTAGAAATGTTTGAAGCTAGGTAGGTAAGAAAAGGGGACCCCATAAAATCCAACACGCGGTTAGGCACGCTTAGTCTTAAAACCAATACCCGGAACTCGGGTCCTAGGTTTCTCGAATGGAACAAAGCGTCGGGGCGGGATAGCCTAGACCTTCCATTCTTCGTCGAATATAGTCAACATTATAATAATAATCATATCATCCAAAACAATATAAAAAACCCGAGTTCCGGGTATTGGTTTTAAGACTAAGCGTGCCTAACCACGTGTGGGATTTTATGGGGTCCCCTTTTCTTACCTACCTAGCTTCAAACATTTCTAGTGGTGGCCCAAGCTGATTTACCATTTGAAACCTTGTGTGTGCTGGTCGGCCGAATATAGTCAACATTATAATAATAATCATATCATCCAAAACAGTATAACAATGTGATATCCCAAACCAAGGAGTAACAGGGTAACATCGTAGCATCCTAAGCATGCATAATAAGCAGGAGCTGAGCAATGAGAAATAGTAACATAGCAGTACAAGGTTTGCTGGGAGGGGACATGGCTGTATCGGTTTGAAAGAGGTTTTAAACCGGTGGTAGGATCAAACACGGAACCTAACCTAGACTAGCATGCAAACCGCTGGTTGAAATAGAATGGATCATAAGTAATGTATAGTCCTTGCCTGTTGGTAAGTCGGGTTCCGAAGGTGTAGTTGATCGCAAGCTCGCAACGTCTCCGAGAGTATCTGCGGGAGCACACAAGAGGTAAACACTGGAAAAGGCAATCGACGAGCAAGCATCTATTACTACGAAGCAAACACGAGCAAGCATCAACAAGAAGGCAACACGAGACATCGCACCTACCGTCGAGGGCGGTTACCAACAGGTTAAGTGGAGTACTCGTCACACACGACGATACCGCACATTTAGAATGGTTCAAGTTGTTTAGCTACACAAGGTGATCAACAAAGGTTGTTATAACATGTCATCTCACTCAAGCATGTCATAGCACTCAAACATGGCAAGAGGTGAAGCATAAATAAACTATCTAATCTAGTCACTTTAAGTGGGGGGTAAAACCAATACATGGCAAACTACTCCGGACCCCACGATATTTATTGAATTTGGTACTGTTTTGTCCTAAACAATATTTTATTACTTTTATTAGCAAGCAAGAGCAGCGTAAACACAATCTACATGCAATTCTAGTCAAGTTACATATAAGAAACATTTTTATCGGAGCAACGGATAAAAAGTTATTGCAATTACAGTTTACAGTGGAAGGCAGTGTAATTAGAAGGAAAACAGCATGTAAACAAAGTCAAACATGGCAACAAAGCACATTTTATTAAACTAGACAAAATTCTAAGCAAGTTTCATGTTTAAAGCGTCGCGATCCGAGCTACGAGCTAAAAGATACGGGCAACGCAAAATAATAATACAATCTGCCATTATTTATAACCAGAAAAAATACTAAACCTCACTGGGCCGAAACTGCTCTAAACAGGAAAAAGAAAAAAAAAGAAAAAGAAAAGAAGAAAAAAAGGGGGGCGCTCACCGTGGGCCTCGGCCCAAGTGGCCTGGGAGGGGCGGCTGGGCTGGCGCCTGGCAGGCCGACGGGCTGGGCCGTGGGGCAAGGCCGCCCAGGTCGGCGTCCACGCGCAGGAGGGGAGCGAGCGAGCTCGGGCTCCTCCCGAGCAGAACTGGCGCGGCGGCGGCTGCACTCGCCGGCGTCGACCGGTGGCGCGACGAGGGAAGATGGAGGGAGGCGGATCCGGGCCACGGTTGAGGTGGTGCGGCGGTTCCATGTGGTGGCGGCGCGAGCTCGAGGCTCCCTGCCATGGCGCGGCGAGCTCCGGATCCCCACCGGCAGCGGCCCTGCGGAGGAGGCGAGGTGAGGGTGAGGTAACGGAGGAGAGGGGAGCGCGGGAGGAGAGAAGTGGCAGTGGGCGCGGCGTGCGGCGGCCGGCCAGAAGCTCGACGGCGGCGGCAGCATGCTGCCCACGGGCTGGCGGCGCCCTCTTGAGGAGAGAGAGAGGCAGGGACGAGGTAGGTGGCTTGGCGCGATCTGGGCCGTTGGATCGGCCGATCCTACGGTCCAGATCCGCTGGGATTGGGTTTTTTTTCTGGCTAGGGTTTGGTGCGAAAATGGAGCTATTTTTGGGGAAAAGTGGAGGGGGTGGCTGCAGTTTTGTGGCTACGGAAACCCTAGAAAGGGGTGGGAGTGTGGTGGTCTTTATATAGCCCAGGTGGCTGGGAGTTTGCAAAAACATCCCCGGTTTTTCTCTGGCGCTCGCGGTGTTTACGTTTCTGACCGCCGGGGGTCCGCAGGACCTCTGATTCGGGTAAAACTTCGAACTGCGCGATCAGTGCGTCGAGCCGGAGGCGTTCAACTCGCGCTGGAACCGTTCCGAGAACACTTTCCGGCACGCTATAAAAATAACCCGTTTAATTATTAAACGTGGTTTTTCGTTCCGTTGGCTGCGGCAGGTCTCGTGTGGTTTTCGCGACGGTGATCGGGGGAAACCTGGTGTCGCAAAGGTCGAGTTTCAGGGTGGCAAGGGTCGGTCTCCGCCCGATACGAGATAAGAGGGGGGGAAATAACCGATGATCGATAAATCGGGGATGCAAACACCGCAAACAAAGCAGGCAATCAAACAATTCACACCGAAAACAAAATTTTTATTTTTTGTGAAAATTTGGGTTGTTACATTGAGTCCCTTATACTACCACATGGGACGGTCTGGAGACTGCAATGGTTGGACGCGCCTCCCAATAAAAACAGAGATGAGCTGCCCACCGGTCAAGTTGTCCTTCAATAGAGCGACCCTCTCCAAGAATGGAGCCACTTCAGACGACTCTCTCGCGGACAAAGAATGGGACCATGAAGCCTGCTTGACCACTCTTGCCTCGGGATTAAAGGGAACGCGACCAAATTGCTGCCCAGCAATGTGCTGATCCTTTAGATAGAACCGACTTTTCCGCCAAGCACTGACGGAGTCAAGCATCTCCAAATCAAAGTATGAATGTTTATCGCTAATGGATATACCCACCTGCCCCACAACATACTTAGAGTTCGTCCTCTTTATAAAAAAGAGGCGCTTCCAGAGCCCCCAATGGGGATAGATCCCCAAGAAGGCCTCACAAAGGGTAATAAAGCAAGCGATGTGCAAAATCCCATTGGGCGTCAAATTATGCAGCTGAAGCCTATAGGAGTACAGCAAACCACGAACAAAAGGGTGAATCGGAAGGGCAAACCCGCGAGGGAAGAACGCCTGAAAGCACACCCGTTCATCTGCCGATGGAGCGGGAATAGGTTCATCCCCCGGAATCCGCACGGCATCTCCCGCCACCAAGCCATCATCTATCAGCGAGCCGAGATCTGCAGCCCCGAAGGTCGAGCGCTCCCACTTGTCAGACATCTTGGCCGACTCTGGAGCAGCACAGGAGCGCGTGGTCATAGATTTCGTAGCAAGCAGCAAAAGGAGGAATGTGAAGGCTCAAGAACAAGGGCAAAATAGAAGTGAGAGGAGGAAGGCAATGGCTGGGTAAAACCTAAAACTTACCCAGCCGCTCGGTATTTAACCAACAGCCAGGAGAGAAGGGGCACCGTTCAATTCCAGCTTCCAGTAAACGTGGCACGATCCCATGGCCGGCGAATATCATGGAAAACCCAATCGGCGCAGTAACAACACCGCCCACTACGCGCGCAAAAAAAGGACCATAAACACATGACGCGAAATTTTCGGCGAGACAGCGCCAAGTCATTTCCTTCGAGAAGCTACAGTGGTCAAGATGCCAGAAGACCAAGCCAGCGTCACATCCTAACAATGCGTATCGAGTACGCTTCCCAGCCTCAGAATTTCCACCTTTTAAATCTTTTACCGATGGGCAAAACATTTTACTCCCATCAGGAGCATCTCCATTAGAGTTTCGGGTGCTCCCTCACCTAAAGAATAAATATGTGCTCGAGTGGTCACTCGCACTCACAAAGTCCTGAGTACTCCCTCACTCGATAGGAAAGGAAAAAGACGTGCTCGAGTGATTGCTCGCACCCATGAGAGTCACGGGTGCTCCCTCACCTAAAAGAAAAGATGTGCTCGGGTGATTACTCGCACCCATGAGAGTCTCGGGTGCTCCCTCACCACGACACGAGATAAGCAGACTTGCACTCGTCAGATTGTACAATCCCAGAGTATCGGGTGCTCCCTCACCCCGAGCGAGAAGGCGATACTCGAGTGATTACTTGCAGAAATCTGTGTACCCGAGCACTCGAAGACCTCCCGAGCAAGTACTCCTCTACATTATTCCTCGCCCGAGCGCTCGACAAAGCTCCGCGAGTGACCGCTAAAACAGCTCACTTGATTGTTTATTCCAAGTGGGTGCATCACTAATTAGGCTCCGTGCCTCGATAAAAAATGCATATTCCTGGAACACGATACACTGTGCCCAGATGCCACGCAAGCTTAGCGTGTAGGTAAGACCCCGCTGCGCAGATCGGCCGGACTCGGACTTGCCGCAGAGCGATTTCACTCCCAATCTTTCCCATGCGCTTGCAAGATAGAAAAAGCCGGGAGGACCCGCCTAGGCTACAAACTTTACTGGCGGCAATTGATCACTGTAAGACCTGCAGCGGCATGACTTTTTCTCGACACCAGTGTTCCAAGCTCATGTAGAGGGACGTGAGTTTGATTGGGCTACTGCGGTATTTTCCACTAGTGCAATTCACCAAGGCTCGACCAGTCGACTCCTTGTGCCCTTTCAGCTTAGCATTCCCTCGAAATAGGTTTTGTCATGGCTCTAGACTGCCAGCGACCCGCGGTTGAAACCGTGCATACATCGAAACAAAGAAAGAATGGACTCGAGTCCCTGCGCGACTCTTCGAGCCCCCCAGGAACTCGGGGGCTACTGACGAGGGGGTGACCCCATGACTCCTATGGATGGGCCTACCCGGTGTACCCGAAGATAGAAGGCCCACAAAGATGCCTCCTGCGTCCAGCCTTGGATCACTAGTGGCACCGACGTAGGAGTCCACGACTAATAAGGAAGGCTTAAACCTGGCGTACAAGGCAAGCTTAGGGTTAGGAAATACTATCTGTAATTTAGGACGGACCCCCCGGGACCTGGCCGACTATATAAGGGCTACGAGGGGAGACGTCAAGATCAATCCAATACACAATATGTAACCCTAGCCTTGTGCGCACTACCCTTGGATTCCTCTGTAATCGCATCTCCAAGCAATAATATCGAGCAGGAACGTATCCTCCTGTTAGCCGATGAGCTATCGTCCAACCTGTGCCTCTCATGACTAACCCAGGGTCCCCGACCATGGGATTTGTCGGGGTACATCCCCGTCAACGAGTGATGAAGTCATTGTTGGGTCAGTTGACCACTACAGTTGGATGCTGAGTACTTCTGTACTCATGATACTACCCCAAACTCTTTTCAGGGTTCTTGATCGATAACAGGTATGGTGATCGACGTTTCACGTGGAGACTCGACGAAGACTAGTTGCGCGGATCCCGGCGGAGAGCCTGGGCCCGTGTGGTTATGGGGATCGATGATTTTCTCTTTGCCACTAGGCATCTTATCGTAGTCTGTACTCAGACATGTATCTTCGCTGATGTAATGTATTTAAGGCAGTTGTATGCCGATTGTATGAGATGTTGTATCCATGTAGCTGTAATGCTGTGATATCATGTTTGAAATCCGGGGCATATGGTAATGTCATATGTCACGGTGGGACCGATATGTACTTCGTCCCCGGATCTGGATCGAAACATCTAGATCGGGAAAAGTACCGCATATCGGGCCTTACAACTTGGTATTAGAGCCTTACCGACCGTAGGATCCCTTTTCTGGCCGAAGTCGAGTCTAGACAAAAACTATATTGTAGTTATTAAGTTAGTTATTGGAGAGTAGGAATCTATTTACTCCTTATTCATGCTCTGGTCAGGACAAGTGTCGTAAGTGTTTTAATTCTCGCCTTATCCCCTTCAAACTCTAGGATCGAGAGTAAGTGGAGTTTCGGAACTGTTACAATGCCTTTCTTGCAGCGTATTGTCTCAATTCCGATCTCAGGTTTGGGAATTCATGTGGTACCTTGAGCTTCTCCCATTCCGGAAAACATCGTGGTCATTCCTTGCCCTCCATCCTCTTGCCTGGTGTCTTCATGATTTTGAGTGGAAACACTGTACTTTTGATCCAGTTCGCGATGGTGTTCTTCCTTTTGACACCTGATGGTTTCTTTTTTCGACGTCGCCATCTCTCTACGGAAAGTTTCTCGACGGAGGTTCGTCGTTCGACATGGAGCAGAGTCCCTTGTTGGTTCTATTGAAGATTCCCGACTCTCTTTTCTCTCCCCCGTCTCCCCCGGATCGTCCAGGATCTCGGGATGAGATCCCATGTTGGTGGTGATGCTTTGTAACAGCCCAGATTTTTCATTAAAATTAGAAATTTTCTTTTCTACGTGAATTGGTTGACTGTCTGATTTTTTCGCGGTGTTTGCGTCCCCGATTTATCGATCGGTGATTATACTTCCCCCTTTTATCTCGTACCAGATGGTCACCGACCCTTCCCACCCTGACACTCGATCTTTGCGACACCGGGTTAAGCCCGATCACCATCACGAAAAACCAACACAAGACCAGCCATCACCAACGGAACGAAAACCCCATTTAATAAGTAAACGAGATATTTTTATAGCGCGTCGGAAAGTGTTCTCGGAACGGTTTCGAAGCGAGGTGAACGCCGCCGGCTCGACGCGCTGATCGCGCAGTTTGAAGTTTTACCTGAATCAGAGGTCATGCGGACCCTCGGCGGTCAGAAACATAAACACCGCGCGCGCGAGAGAGAAACCGGGGATGTTTTTGCAAACTGCTAGCCACCTGGGCTATATAAAGACCACCACTCTCCCACCTCTTTCTAGAGTTTCCCCTAGCAAAAATTTCAGCCACCCCCTCACAAAACTCAAATATGCCCATTTAACCCAAATTCCCGAAACCCTAGCCACCCTGTCCATCCAGGACCGTCGGATCGCCAGATCGACGTCCCAGGTGCCTCCACGTCGCCCCCGAGCCTGCACGTGCTGTAGCCCGAAGCCCCGACACCGAGCCTCTCCTCCCGTCCTCGCCGCCTCATCTCTCTGGCCGGCGAGCCCCGCAGCCCAGCAGCAGGCGGCCCAACCTCCCAGCCCCGACCCATGGCCATCTCCCGCCTAGGGCGTCCGCTGCCTATCCTTCGCCCCCGCGGCCAACTGGGCTCGGCCCGCTATGGTGAGCCAGCCAAGACCTTCCCTTTTTTATTTTATTTTTTCTTGTTGTAGCTTCTGTTGGGTCGGCCCAGTCCAGTGGACCTTGTGTCACGCCCATGTGCGCGTTTTAGGTAATCTGCGCCGCCCTCTATATACGCCCAACAGCAGCAATTCGGCTCGTTGCTTTTTTTTTTCTTTTCTCGGCATATATATTTGGCAGATTGCGGTGTAATTTTGCGATGCCCGTATCTTTTTAACGGTAGCTCGGATCGCGACGCTTTAAACATGAAAGTTGCTTAGTTTTCCGTGTAGAATAATAAAATGTTGTTGTTTGCCATGTTTGAACTTGTTAACTTGTTGTTTTCTTGCTATTTAGACCGCATGCCACCTAAATGGTTTTTTAATAACTTTTTAACCGTTGGTAAGATAAAATGTTCCTTATATGTAACTTGACTAGAATTTTGTGTAGGTTGTGAATATGCTTCTATTACTTTCTAATAAAAATAATAAAAATATGTTTAGGGAAGGTACAAAATGCAATAATTATCGTGGGGTCCGTAATAGTTGCCATGTATAGGTTTTACCCCCCACTTAAAGTGACTAGATTAGATAGTTTATTTATGCTTCAACTCTTGCCATGTTTGTGTGATATGCCATGCTTGAGTGAGATGCAATGTTAACAACCTTTGCTCACGTTGTGTAGCTAAACAACTTGAACCCTTGTAAACGTGCGGTATCGTCGTGTGTGACGAATACTCCACTTAACCTATTAGCAACCGCTCTCAACGATAGATTTGATACCGTAGTGTGTTGTCTCGTGTTGCTTTCTTGTTGATGCTTGCTCGTCATTTCTTCGTAGTAATAGATGCTTGCTCATCGATTGTCTTTCCAGTGTTTCCTTCTTGTGTGCTCCCGCGGTTACTCTCGGAGACGGTGCGAGCTCGCGATCGCCTACACCTTCGGAACCCGACTTATCAACAGGCAAGGACTATACATTACTTATGATCCATTCAATTATAACCAGCGGTTCGAATGCTAGTCTAGGTTAGGTTCGATATTTGATCCTACCACATGTTTACAGCCTCTCTCAAACCGATACAGCCATGTCCCCCTCCCAGCAAACCATGTATTGATATGTTACTATTGCTCGTTGCTCAGCCCCTGCTTAGTATGCATCCTTAGGATGCTACGAATGGTATCCTGTTACTCCTTGGTTTGGGCTATCACATTATTATATTATTGTGAATTATATGATTATTATAATGTTGACTATATTCGACGAAGGATGGATGGTCTAGGCTATCTCGCCTCGATGCTTTATTCCATTCCAGTCACCTAGGATCCGAGTTCCGGGTATTGGTTTTAAGACTGAGCGTGCCTAACCGCGTGTGGGATTTTATGGGGTCCCCTTTTCTTACCTACCTAGCTTCAAATATTTCTAGAGGTGGCCCAAGCTGATTTACCATTTGCAAACCATGCATATATGTCTGTCGGGTCGCTCCTAGCAGATATCCTTTAAAACAAACTGAACCAGTGAGGCCATGGTTTCCTTGTTGGTCCACCCTTGACCGGCGAGGGCTCGGCCCCTTGTGAGGTGTCCCGGTAAACCAAACCCTTGTTCGTCCACCCTTGGCCGGCTTTTGGATTGGATGTCGACTCCCCGGGGGCCACCCGAATTTGTTCGTTGTTTGCTAGAGGGACCTATCGTTTCGGATCTCTCGGAACTAAATCATAAAATGGTTGCCTATGATGGGTAGAAACTGAGAGAGATGGGCGTGCGTGCGGAGCCTTGTAATGGGCAATTGGTACACCCCTGTAGGGTTAAATCTTTTCGAGAAGTCGTGTCCACGGTTATGGACAACTTGAGACCTACTCCTTGTTCATAGACAACAACAACTGAGATAATCTTAATAACTTGATCAACGTGTCTGTGTCTTGACTGTTTCTTCTTCGTCGGGATGCGAAGAGGAGGACAAGGATAGGATAGGTGTTATGTTTGCGTAAGTATCTGATAGCAAGACTTGTTGGAGGCGATTCCTCATCGAATGCTTGGCTTCTTATCTTACTCTCTAGATCGTTAGCCACTTCATAAATGCTAGTGCGGTAGTAGCCTCACCATTTACCACATCCTTACGGTGAACTACTATTTATCCTAGAATGACGAGTGATGAAGTCCTTGCTGGGTCAGTTGACCACTACAGTTGGATGCTCAGTACTTTTGTACTCATGATATTACCCCCAAACTCTTTTCAGGGTTCATTATCGATAACAGGTATGGTGATCGACGTTTCACGTGGAGACTCGACGACGACTAGTTAGGCGGATCCCGGCGGAGAGCCTGGACCCGTGTAGTTATGGGGATCGATGATTTTCTCTTTGCCACTAGGCATCTAATTGTAGTCTGTACTCAGACATGTATCTTCCGTTGATGTAATGTATTTAAGGCAGTTGTATGCCGATTGTATGAGATGTTGTATCCATGTAGCTGTAATGTTGTGATATCATGTTTGAAATCCGGGGCATATGGCATGGTCATATGTCGCGGTGGGACCGATATGTGCTTCGTCCCCGGATCTGGATGGAAACATCTAGATCTGGAACAGTACCGCATATCGGGCCTTACAACTTAGTATCAGAGCCTTATCGACCGTAGGATCCCTTTTCTGGCCAAAGTCGAGTCTAGACAAAAACTATTTTGTAGTTACTAAATTATTTATCAGAGAGTAGGAATCTTTTTACTCCTTATCCATGCTCTGGTCAGGACAAGTGTCGGAAGTGTTTTAATTCTCGCCTTATCCCCTTCAAACTCTAGGATCTCGAGTAAGTGGAGTTTCGGAACCGTTACAATGCCTTTCTTTTAGCGTATTGTCTCGATTCTGATCTCAGGTTTGGGAATTCATGTGGTACCTTTCGCTTCTCTAACTCCGGACAACATCGTGTTCATTCCTTGCCCTTCATCCCCTTGCCTGGTGTCTTCACGATTTTGAGTGGAAACACTATTTTTTTGATCCAGTTCACAATGTTGTTCTTCCTTTTGACACCTGATGGTTTCATTTTTCGATGTCGCCATCTCTCTACGGAAAGTTTCTCGACACAGGTTGATCATTCGACATGGAGCAGAGTCCCTTGTTGGTGATGTTGAAGATTTCCTACTCTCTTTTTCTCTCCCCCCTCTCCCCCGGATCGTCCAGGATCTCGGCACGAGATCCCTTGTTGGTGGTGTTGTATTGTTACAGCCCAGATTTTCATTAAAATTTGAAATTTTGTTTTCTGCGTGAATTGGTTGATTGTCTGATTTGTTTGCGGTGTTTGCGTCCACGATTTAACGATCGGTGATTATATTTCCCCCATTTATCTCGTACCGAACGGAGACCGACCCATGCCACCCTGACACTCGACCTTTGCGACACCGGGTTAAGCCCGATCACCGTCGCCAACAACCAGCACAAGACCAGTCGTCGCCAACGGAACGAAAACCCCGTTTAATAAGTAAACGAGATATTTTATAGCACGTCGGAATGTGTTCTCGGAACAGTTTCTAAGCGAGGTGAACGCCGCCGGCTCGACGCGCTGATCACACAGTTTGAAGTTTTACCCGAATCGGAGGTCATGCGGACCCTCGGCAGTCAGAAACGTAAACACCACGCGCGCGAGAGAGAAACCGGGGATGTTTTTGCAAACTTCTAGCCACCTGGGCTATATAAAGACCACCACTCTCCCACCTCTTTCTGGGGTTTCCCCTAGAAAAAATTGCAGCCACCCCCTCACAAAACTCAAATCTTCCCATTTAATCCCAAATTCCCGAAACCCTAGCCACCCTGTCCATCCAGGACCGTCGGATCGCGCGATCGACGTCCCAGGTGCCTCCACGTCGCCCCCGAGCCTTCCCGTGCTGAAGCCCGAAGCCCCGACCCGGAGCCTCTCCTCCCGTCCTCGCCGCCTCATCTCTTTGGCCGAAGAGCCCCGCAGCCCAGCAGCAGGCGGCCCAACATCCCAGCCTCGACCCACGGCCATCTCCTGCCCAAAGCGTCCGCTGCCTATCCTTCGCCCCCGCGGCCAACTGGGCTCGGCCCGATATGGTGAGCCAACCAAGACCTTCCCTTTTTATTTTATTATTTCTTGTTGTAGCTTCTGTTGGGCCGGACCAGTCCAGTGGCCCTTGTGTCACTCCCCTGTGTGCGTTTTAGATAATCTGCGCCGCCCTCTATATAGGCCCAGCAGCATCAATTCGGCCCGTTGCTTTTTTTCTTTTCTGGGCATATATATTTGGCAGATTGCGGTGTAATTTTGTGATGCCCGTATCTTTTAACGGTAGCTCGGATCGCGACGCTTTAAACATGAAAGTTGCTTAGTTTTTCGTTTAGAGTAATAAAATGTTGTTGTTTGCCATTTTTGAACTTGTAAACTTGTTGTTTTCCTGCTATTTACACCGCATGCCACCGTAAATGGTTTCTTTAATAACTTTTTAACCGTTGCTCCGATAAAAATGTTCCTTATATGTAACTTGACTAGAATTTTGTGTAGGTTGTGAATATGCTTCTCTTAATTTCTAATGAAAATAATAAAATTATTTTTAGGGAAGAACAGTACCAAATGCAATAATTATCGTGGGGTCCGTAATAGTTGCCATGTATAGGTTTTACCCCCCACTTAAAGTGACTAGATAAGATAGTTTATTTATGCTTCCCCTCTTGCCATGTTTGTGAGATATGCCATGCTTGAGTGAGATGCCATGTTAACAACCTTTGCTCACGTTGTGTAGATAATCAACTTGAACCCTTGTAAACGTGCGGTATCGTCGTGTGTGACGAGTACTCCACTTAACCTGTTAGTAACCGCTCTCAACGATAGATGTGATACCGTAGTGTGTTGTCTCGTGTTGCTTTCTTGTTGATGCTTGCTCGTGATTGCTTCGTAGTAATAGATGCTTGCTCGTCGATTGTCTTTCCAGTGTTTCCTTTCTGTGTGCTCCCGCGGTTACTCTCTGAGACAGTGCGAGCTCGCGATTGCCTACACATTCGGAACCCGACTTCTCAACAGGCAAGGACTATACATTACTTATGATCCATTCTATTATAACCAGCGGTATGCATGCTAGTCTAGGTTAGGTTCGATGTTTGATCCTACCACATGTTTACAGCCTCTCTCAAACCGATACAGCCATGTCCCCCTCCCAGCAAACCATGTACTGCTATGTTACTATTGCTCGTTGCTCAGCCCCTTCTTAGTATGCATGCTTAGGATGCTCGAATGTTATCCTGTTACTCCTTGGTTTGGGATATCACATTATTATATTATTGTGAATGATATGATTATTATAAAGTTGACTATATTCGACGAAGGATTGAAGGTCTAGGCTATCCCGCCCCGACGATTTTCTCCATTCGAGTCACCTAGGATCCAAGTTCCGGGTATTGGTTTGAAGACTCAGCATGCCTAACTGCGTGTGGGATTTTATGGGGTCCCCTTTTCTTACCTACCTAGCTTCAAACATTTCTAGAGGTGGCCCAAGCTGATTTACCATTTGCAAACCATGCATATATGTCTGTCGGGTCGCTCCTAGCAGATATCCTTTAAAACAACCCGGACCAGTGAGGACATGATTTCCTTGTTGGTCCACCCTTGGCCGGCGAGGGCCCGGCCCCATGTGAGGTGTCCCGGTAACCCAAACCCTGTTGAGACGGAAGAGGCCGATCCGAGGGCGCGGCCGGCTTTTGGATTGGATCTCGACTCCCCGGGGGCCACCCAGATTTGTTCGTTGTTAGCTAGAGGGACTTGTCATTTCGGATCTCTCGAAACTAAATCATAAAATGGTTGCCTATGATGGGTAGCAACTGAGAGAGATGGGTGTGTGTGCGGAGCCTTGTAATGGGCAGTTGGTACACCCCTGCAGGGTTAAATCTTTTTGAGAAGTCGTGTCCACGGTTATGGACGACTTGAGACCTACTCATTGTTCATAGACAACAACAACTGAGATAATCTTAATAACTTGATCAACGTGTGTGTGCCTTGACTGCTTCTTCTTCGTCGGCATGAGAAGAGGAGGACAAGGATAGGATAGGTGTTATGTTTGCGTAAGTAGCTGATAGCAAGACTTGTTGGAGGCGATTCCTCATCGAATGCTTGGCTTCTTATCTTACTCTCTAGATCGTTAGCCACTTCATAAATGCTAGTGCGGCAGCAACATCACCACTTACCCCATCCTTACGGTGAACTACTAGTTATCCTAGAATGACGAGTGATGAAGTTCTTGCTGGGTCAGTTGACCACTACAGTTGGATGTTGAGTACTTATGTACTCATGATACTACCCCCAAACTCTTTTCTGGGTTCTTGATCGATAACAGGTATGGTGATTGACGTTTCACGTGGAGACTCGACGACGACTAGTTAGGCAGATCCCGGCGGAGAGACTAGACCCATTGAGTTATGTGGATCAATGATTTTCTCTTTTCCACTAGGCATCTAATTGTAGTTTGTACTCAGACATGTATCTTCCGCTGATGTAATGTATTTAAGGCAGTTGTATGCCGATTGTATGAGATGTTGTATCC
Source organism: Bromus sterilis (assembly GCA_950022295.1). Classification (NCBI taxonomy): domain Eukaryota; kingdom Viridiplantae; phylum Streptophyta; class Magnoliopsida; order Poales; family Poaceae; genus Bromus; species Bromus sterilis. Next base: position 177,277,014 of record OX465599.1, on the reverse strand, counting down.
ATGTAGCTGTAATGTTGTCATATCATGTTGGAAATCCAGGGCATATGGCATTGTCATATGTTGCGGTGGGACCGATATGTGCTTCATCCCCGGATCTGGATGGAAACATCTAGATCTGGAACAGTACCGCATATCGGGCCTTACACTCCAAGAAGCAAAACTGTGTCTCCCTCTCCACCGCCGAAGCCGAGTATGTGGCCGCCGCAAGTTGTGCTACTCAAATCCTACGGATGAGGCATACTTTGAAGGATTATGGACTCATCTATCAGAAGGTACCCATCTTATATGACAATGAAAGTGCTATCAAGATTGCGAACAACCCACGTCAACATCCTCGCACCAAGCATATTGACATTCGTCATCACTTCATACGGGATCATATTCAAAAGGGTGATATTGTTCTTGCACATGTGGGCACCGACAAGTAACTTGAAGATATCTTCACCAAGCCATTGGATGAAGCGAGGTTTTGCCAACTAAGGGGTGAACTCGGTATCTTGGAACGTTATAGCTTCTCGGCCTAGGGGTATCTTGCTCTCATTCATGCACATAGCGAATATCTTGTCTAGATGTAGGCATGTATGTAGGGGGAGAAACTCAATTAGTGAGTTCTCAACTCTCTACGTGATGCATAAATGGATTCACACATCAGCAATCCACGTGCTCACCATGGTGAAACCACGTGTAGCGGTTATCGATGGATTTTGTGTCTTTGGACCCAAGGTACATCTTCGCGGTGTCAAAGCACAATACACTCAAACATGGTGGCCTAGGCCACCACCTCTCCTTTGCGAATGTCTTGTTTTCTCATCCATGTGTGCCTATGTGTTCATGATTGTTTGTGTTTGTTCTACCTTTGGACCCCTGTCATGTTTATGAGTATCTATATATATATTACTTTTGATCAAACAGGAATTTTCAAGTAAAATATTAATTTTTGGCGCCGTTGCCGAGGACTCCACTCTTCAAGATAGGGGAGTTGCACACTATCTTTTATCTTTGCTTTTTAGTCTTGCTAATTTACCTTTCAGTTTTTGTTTTTTCTTTTGTGTCTTGTATGAAAAACCAAAAAACTAGTTGCTACCTTTTTCCTTTGTCTTGCTTTGCCTAGTTATGCTATCCTCACCATGGGTGCTGAACCACACAAATATGGTAGGATGGACATATTTGACATGTTTCACTTGGATCGTGTTCGATCAATTTGTGCTTGCGCTAAAAACCCAACCGACTTGGTTGAGGGAAAATCATTGGATGAGCATTCTCATTATACGCGGCACCGCCTATCTCAGAAAGGGAAACACTTATGGGATCAAATACATGTTTCTTATTGCCATGCTAAACTTTTGTGCTACAGTTATGATTTTACTTGTTGTTCTAATATAGATCATAAACACCTCCCTTTCCAATGTGAGTTCAATGAAAATGAGATCTTATATTCTTATGCTAAAGTTGTCTATGATTACTTTGATGTTGAAAAGATTGAAGAGTTTGTTGCTTTTAAAGGTGCTTATGAGATTGCTTCTTTGATTGAAAGGTATCACGATACTATTCACCAGTCCGAAAAATTTGCAGTTCTTGCTTATTGCTTCGAGAATTATACTTCCAATTCTTATATTGAGGATTTTAAAAATAAAATGTTTTCTGCCTAAGAAGAGGCCAATGATTGCTTTGAGGAGGAATCCCATGATTCCGAGGACTCACTTGAAATATCCCTTTCTGAAAATTTTGATACTTGCTTTGTTGATGGCCAAGATGCCACTATGGATGATGCTGACAAAAATGAACTCTCTATAGTTCCTTATGTTAAGCATGAAATTGTTTCTATTGCACTCACACTTGATTGTCCTATTATCCTTTTGAAATCTCCAACTCATATTCTGGAGAATTGTGCTCTTATTAAGGCTCAATGTGATGGGTTGCGTTTATCTTATGATCCTAAAGACCGTGTTGAAAATTATACATGTGTGCTTGTAGTTCATGCACAACATGATTTACGTGATAGTTATATTCTTGATGTTGTTCATGATACTACTGAAAATTACTTTGAGAGGGGAAAGTATGGTTGTAGAAACTTCCATGTTGCAAAAACACCTCTCTTCATGTTGAAAGTTTTGAAATTGTTCCTGTTCACCTTTCTATGCATGTCACCTTGTGCTTCTTTGAATTAATTTCTTACAAGATGCCTATGCATAGGAAGTGCGTTAGGCATAATTGTGTTTCATATTTTCTTCTTGATGCTCTATTTTGCTTCAAATTCTTATTCTTATGAGAGCACCTTTTATAATCTTTATGCCTAGCTTAAAGGCGTAAAAGAAAGCGCTTGTTGGGAGGCAACCCAAGATGTTTTTATTCTGTTTTTAGTGGTCTTGATGATTGTTACTACTGTAGCGACATCATTGTATCTTTATTTTTCATGCTTTGTGCCAAGTATTGCCTCATATGACAAGGGAAGTGAAAGTTGTGACATGCTGTCCAGAAAACAGATTTTGTCCTCGTGACGGGAAAAATCATAGAAAAATCCCAGTTCATCTTTTTTATCTGAATTTTTTACACAGTGTGCTCTATACAATCACGGAACTTTCTTATGTTCTGAGTTTTTTGATTTGAGTTGAATAATTATACTTAAAAAAAAATTTACTACCTTCTGGTCTGTTTTTCACAGATTCTGTCCTGTTTTGCCTTTTCTTCGTTTTTCAAACCTTAAGATTTCTTTTTCTTTGCAAAAAAGGTTTGGAGATCTTGAGAAACAGTAGCTCTTCAAGAGTATTCTTATTCCAGTAGAGGAAAATTATTTTATTGTGGGTACTAACCTCGCTAATCAGATTATGATGAGTTATGTATGAAGGGAGTTTTCAAGTGTGCGAGGGAAGATGATAAAAGAAGATTCAGGAAGGTCAAACGCTCAATCTTGGGGATGCCCCCATGCATCCCCAATAAATATTCAAGGAGAATCAAACATCTAAGTTTGGGGATGCCCCCATGCATCCCCTTCTCCATCAACAATTATCAGTTCGTCTTTCGTTCCACTATATTTTTATCACTTCATGCGTTATGTGCTATGCTTGGAGCGTCTTGCTCTTTATTTCCTGTTTAGTTTTCTTTAGCTTTGCTTGATGTTCATAACAAGTTAGAACCCATCTTTCTTTGTGTGGGAGAGAAAAACGCTCCACTTCACCCTAGAACACAACATAGGATTTTCATGCTTATCTTTGTTGTGTGTGTTCTTTATCTTTTTTGTAGCTGTTGTCATGTTTAGCTCTTAGTTTTCGTGCTTATATTTTTAAAACAGATTTTTTTAGTTTGCTGCTGGAAATCTCTTGAGTTTTCATGTTTATCTTTCTTAGAGAGTTTGTCTGTTGCACTGAGTTTTGTGTCTTCACTTGAAGTAGGTAATTGAGGTTGCTATTCAATTGTAGTAGTAACTTGCAATAGTTTTGAGGTATTTCCATGAGTAATGTTTGAACTTTTGGTGTCAGGAGCTTTAGCCTATTAGTGATAGATGTCGTATTTTGGGCAATCCGTGTTTATTTTCGAAAAACCTAAAAAATTAGTTGAGAACTTTAGCTACTAGATGGATCACTAATCTTTGGAGGGATCAAATATTAGAGTACACTCACGTACCATGAGTCGAGGATGCGCAAGGATAACCAAACCCCCATACACTCCTCCTCGGGGTACTTGTCTCTTTGTGAACCTCCTAATTAGATTGAGAGTTACCGATAATAAGTGCATGAGTTCTTCAGACTAATGTGAGTATTCAAAAGTTGACACTTCCACCTCCTCATATTTGCTAGCCTCTTCCGTGTTGTGCATTGCCTTCTTCTCACTCCGAGAGTTGGCGTCCACCTTCGCCGGTACATCCAAATCCTTGGCACGATACGCTCTGTCATCATAAGCCTCATTATATCCTTCCTCAAAACAGCCACCATACCTACCTATCAAGGCATTTCCATAGCCTTTCCGAGATACATTGCCATGCATCATCCACCTTCTCATGACTTGATCTTCATGTCATACATGCTTTTGCTTGATCAATGAGCCGCATGCTAGTTGGGCCTTGCCCTAATCATTGCTACATGACGCGCTAGTATCATTGCATATCCTGCTACACTGGCAGAGGCATACATTTGCATACTTCATGATAGTTTCATTTTCTTTATGTTGAGTACTTTTGTAAAGTGTGAAAGATCTTCTATACTTCTTGTAATATATAGAGTGTTGCCCCTAAAGTGAGGAAAAGATCCCAAAGAGGACAAAATCAAAAGATTCCAAAGAGTAAAAATGAGATAAATAGAAAGAGCCATTGAGGCCACCAAAAAAATACAAAAAAATAGGAAAAAAAAGGAAGAAAAAAAGAAAAGGGGCACACTACTATTCCTTTTGAGAGATCCACACTCGTACTCCATCTTATATCTTGTACTCCATAGAGGTTATCATTTATGCATATAGCTATGTGGGGACCTTCACACTATAGAACTTGGCTTGTATATTCCAATGATGAGCCTCCTCAAATGAGCTCTAGGTCTTCTTGAGCGAGCAAGTTGGATGCACCCCACTAGTTCCATTGGAGAGCTTACGTTAGCTCATATGTGCATCTGTTGCATGGAAATGCCTACTGCTCGCATCATATCTACCATTTGGATTTCTCTCACCTATGATTGTCCTCATTGATGTGATCGTTTCACACCTTTTTTGTCATCCTCCCCCATCTTTTTTTTCTCTTTGCCATCCTAAGTGTCAACTTTCTTGCTTACGCTCATCCATTGCATGAGTGCTCAAAAAGTCGAAAAGGAGTGGATCATTTTGACTTGTACCTGGCTAGTGGTCTGGGGATGAGTCAATATAAGATTCCAAAGAAGACCAAGCGTGAAACTTTAGTGGATTGAGTTCTCAACACAAAAATACTTTTTCTCATATATCTCTATCCCCTTTCTTGCACGCAAACACCATTTGGAGACATTCGAGTCACGGACAGCGAGAGCTCTTGCACCTTTATGTTTTTCTTGCCTGTTATGACTTGAATTGAATTACATGCCTTGATTGCTTTACTTAAAAGTTATTATATGGTTGTTAGCATGTCACCACAGAAATTATGCTTGTTATCATTTACCTACTCGAGGACGAGCAGGAATTAAGCTTGGGGATGTTGATACGTCCAAAACGTATGTATAATTTCTGCTTGCTCCATGCTTCTTTTGTGTGGTATTGCTATGATATTGATGCACTTCCACACACTTTTGATCATATTTGGACTAACCTATTAACTCAGTGCACCCCAGTGTCAGTTCCTGTTTTCTGCTGTTTTTGTATTTCTGGTTTTCCCATTACTTAAAGTGCAAGAAAAATTCCGGGAAAAATATAGGAAAAATCAGCGTACAGGAAGCTTCGCGAAGAGCCCAAGTGGGGCCAGAGGGGAGCCAGGGGTGGCCCAGGCGGCCACCTGGCGCGGCCACCCCCTAGGCCGCGCCATGGGGGCGCCTGGGGCCCCTGGTCCACCTCTGGTTGCCCCCCTTCGCCTATATATCCCTCTCATCTTGAAACCCTCGAGGACAGAACCCTTTTTCGTGATCTCTCCTCTGTTCCGCCGCCGCCTCGCTTCCAAGATCGAGAGCACCAGGAGACCTCTTCCCGGCACCCTGCCGAAGGGAGGAACCACCTCCGGGAGCTTCTCGACCACCGTGGATGCTTCCCGAATGAACCGTGAGTAGTCCACCTTGGACCATGGGTCCATGATCAGTAGCTATGTGATGTTCTCCTCCCCTCTTTGTTCTTCATGGTTTAGACCTCGTGAGATGCCCTACATGATCGAGGCACATATGTAATCTTTCTGCTATTGCTATGCTGAGTTTGCTGGGATATGATGGACTATGAGACTATGTTCAGATTGTGTTTGAGTAATATATTTGATTCTCCTCTTTTATATTTATGTTCTTGAGTAATTCTTGCATGTTCTCCGTTGTTGTTTATTGCTTTGGCCAAGTAGTAGGTAGTGACTCCAAGAGGGAGCGTTATGCGTGATTGTGGGTTCATGCCCCCTGATGACTAGCTTGAGTGACAGAAACATCAGTCTAGGGGATGTGATGTTGCCACAAGGGAGAAAACAACGGTGCTTGTACTTGCGGGTGCAAGGATTGTTTACTTTACGCAAAGTTCTTTAATGCAGTTGTCTGTTGCTTTGAGTTTACACTTTGGGTGGGATTCGCAACTTAATACCAGCGAGATGTTCTGGATAGATATCTCAAGGTGAATGATTAGTAGGTAGATGCAGATGGATTCCGGTCTACTTGTCTTGGCGTACCGACCATGCTTTTGAGCCTCTTCCTTTCTTTATAGAATAGTTAGCATAGGTTTGCGCACATAATCCTGTCAATTGTCCAGCTGTAATTTGTTTACCTCGCATGGCTATTTTATCGTCTTTTGGGAGAGAGACATCACTAGTGAAAATCATGGGACCCCGGTCCATATTTCCAACACTGTTTACACCTGCTATTTATTTTCTACTTTATTTCCTTTTCTGTTGCTATCGCTATCATTATTATCCCGTGTGTTTGATCCTTTGTAAACAACAAGGCCGGAGGGATTGAGAACCTGCCTGAACTTGTTGGGAGCAAAGTTATCTGTTGTGTGTGCAGGTCCACGTCAACCGCCTAATTGTTGGCGCCGTTTTCACCTTCCTGTCGTTGTCGGAGTCCTACAGGAGACAAACCTTGGTATCTTCACCGAGGGAAATTTGCTGCTGTCTACATCTTAACCTTCCACTTTGGGTAACCAACGAGGGACGAGAAGCCTTCAAATATTTATCGAAATTATCGGACGCCCGAAAATGTTTCGGGCTTCCGCGTTAAAATGTCCAGTGGCATGCCCAAAACGGCGGACGTCCGATCGCGTTCCGACGTCCGACAAATCGGACGTCCAAAACTCGTCGGTCGTCCGAACTTTCCTGTTTCCGCCTCACCTGATTGCCCAGCCTGGCCTGGTTCGCACAACTCATCCACTTTCGAAAATCCGAAGGCTTTCGGATGTTCGACACGTCGGACTTCCGAAACTCGTCGGACGTCCGAAAGTGGTTGTGCTATATAAACTGGCCGTCGGGCCGAGGGGAGCACTTTCTTCCCTCTCGACCGGCTTCCCCTTCTCTCCTCCTGCGCTGTCGCCGCCTGGCGCTACCTGGTGTCACCAACGGCCTCCCTGGTGCTCCTCCCCTCCGGATCTTCTCATTCGTGGTACTTCTCCTCCCGATCTATCTTTCCATCCAATTGGTTTTCCCATGGGTTCCCGTATTTTTCCTCATTCTCGCCTCTCCTTGATCTAGGGTTTTGTGATGGTGAGGACAAAAACATCCGCTCGTAAACATCGTGATGCCTCTAGTTCCCGTGGTATGCTCCTTCTTCTATTCGTGTGTGCCATCACTTTGTGCCCCAATTATTTCCCATTGGACGGTTGGGTTTCATTGCTCATGTTCCTCTCATGTGGCTAGGTGGTTCTGGGGACTCGAATGAACCGCCTCGTCTTCGTCGATGGCTGAAGCAGCCGATGTACACCGACCCACCGTCAGACAGTGAGCACACTCCTAGCGCGGAGGACCGCGACTCTGGATCATAATTTGAGGAAGAGGAGGACATTGCGGTAGAGGAGGAGAATATGTTTGCTGCCGGAGATCCCCCGGAGGTTGTGACTCGTCCCTCCAAGCTTGGCATTCGTCGGCCGTCTAAGGGCCCATCTTTGGCGTCCGGAGCTCGTGATGGTGAAGACCCTAATGATGCTCCTCCTATGCCTCCGATTCACATCTCCTCCGAGCCGGTGGTTGCTACTGGCCGTCTGATGGCCGATTACTCCAAGATTTCACTTGATGCATACCGCAAGCTTCGTCGTGTCAATCATTTTGTGGCTCCTCAGGATTGTCTGGATGGCAGGTTCCGGACCAATGTGCATGCAGATATTTTCACATCAATGGCAGTTCGTCAGGAACTTGCAAACTCTCATGCTTGCATTCCCCTTGACTTCATCCGTGCCAATCCGGACAAGTTTCCCGGTGTGATGGATCTCATTGCTTCTGTGGGCCTTGGTCCAGTCTTCGGCTTCCAGCATGACTGGAACACGGCTGCGATCCTACAGTTTTATGACACATGCTACTTCCATACCACTAACAGAGAGATCTCATGGATGACTGGGGAGCACCTATGCACTGCCTCATTTTCTCAGTTTAAGAAGGCTCTGGGCTTTCGCTCCTCTGGGGTCCGGATTCATGCTACCAACAAGAAGGAGAAGGCTAAGGGGATGTATAACTGTCTTTGTTTTGTTAAGTCTGGGATTAAAGGTGATGACTGCTTGAGGGAGTCAAATGAAATATCCATCTGGAAGCAGCCCTATCAGTTCATGTACCAGTGCGTGCTCAGGACTCTCTATCCCAAGTCTGGGGATAAGACTCATTGCAGTAGTTCTGCGATCACTTTGATGTGCCATATCCATGACACCCCCGACAAGCGTCTTGATGTGCCACACTATCTTTGGCATGAGATCCGGATGGCGAGCCTGCAGCGGCATCGTCACTACCCTCATTCTCCTTTTATCATGGCGCTCATTCATTCCGTGGCCTCCTCTCCATTGGAGATCACCCAGACCCACACTGTATGGACCATTCCGGAGCACATGTACTTCACTGCTCCGGCTGTTTCCATGAATCGACCAATTCCGGACTCCTCCACTGTCTGTGGCACTCTTCACCGTCAGTCTTCGGAGCAGGCTCCTATGCATCGTATGGCACAGTTTTTGGGCAAGTCCCAAGCAGCTATGATGAGGGCCATCACGTTCAATTGTCACTCCAACCACACGATGGTCTCCGGTCTCATCAAGTCCAAGAACTCTCTGAAGGCCCGTCTTGGTGCAGCTGGTGAGACCAATGTCAGTGATGATGAGCGTCTTCCCGATGCTCCTCCTACTGATCTTGGTTTCGACTTTCCTGCGGGTCCAAAGTGGGCGGACTTCTTCCCTGGAGACCCTGGCGCGAGCGGCAGTGGGACTCACTAGTGTCGTTTTGTGCTACTGCCCCTTTTTGGTAGTTGGTGCCAAAGGGAGAGAGTCATATCAGTTTTATTTTATGGTGTCTAGGTGTCGCTTATGAGATCGTATCTTGATTATGTCGTTGTATGAACTTGGTTGTGTTTGGTTTACGTGGCTAAGACAGTTTTATGGGTTTTATGCAAAACTTGTGACCTTGGTGTTATGCATGGTGTTGCTCTTGCGTCTGGCTTAGAACTTATTGGCATATGTTTCCTTACTCATATTCGGGGGCAATCCACTTTATCATCTCCATAATCAATGATTGCTAGCCTCGATATTTTGCTTAATGATTAATACTCTTGCCTTCATATCATGTGTTGTGACTCACCCCAATGTGTGCATCTTGCTTAAAAGTCAAGAATCTTATATGCACACATTAAGGGGGAGCTCATAATATGACTTTTTCCCACTAAAACTAAGATCTGGATAATTTGGGGGGCTATATGTATGTTGTCATCAACTACCAAAAAGGGGGTGATTGAAAGTGCAATCGTGCCCTTAATTATATTTTAATGTTGATGACAATATACATATAGGGGACTAATAATGTTTGTCAAGTATATCTCAGGTATTTGTCCTCAGTTCGTTGTGGTGGTGGACCAAGGACCATTTGATCTTATCAAATTGCTCAAGAAATAGCAACCAATGAAGTTGAAGCGTAAGCTTTTAGGTTATTCTTGAGTATAGGGATCCCCGCAATATTAAGAGGGGATCAGTGGGTTTGTGTTTAAGATTTGCTCAAAGCTAATTAAAACAAAAACATTCCAACACAGAATTAAAGCTAAGCGTAAAAATCAAATACCTGCTTTCGGACGTCTGACATGCATCGAACGTCCGACATTTCAAAGTTTTGGACGTCCGACTCATTTCGGACGTCCGACATCTCACATGCAGGTTTTCGGTTGGAGAGGTTAGTGAGCATGCTATTTCACCGGAAGTCCGACAAGGTTCGGACGTCCGACACTTTGCTCTCCAGATTGTGCATCAATGTCTAGTGAGCCTGCAAAATTGACAGACATCCGTCGGCCCTCGGACGTCCATTTTTTCGGAGGTCCGAACCCTGTCGGATGACTGATACATTTTTCACTACTCAGTTTCCTGTGTTGCATGTTGTGTTCCTCTAGAACATTACAGACGTCCGACCTATTTCAGACGTCCGACATTTGGATTTTTGGACGTCCGACTTCGGACGGACGTCCGACATTTGCACAGCTCATTGCCCCAACGGCCATTTCTTCCCTTGGGCTATAAATACCCCCTCACACCCAATTGTGAGCGTTGACCACTTCATTTGCAAACACACAACAACACAAGTGCTCCCTCTCACTCTCTCCCTCACAAAATCTCAGATCCCGGAGAGTTCCGTGAGAGTTCTTGACGGATCTTTTACCCAGTGATAGATCCGCCCTTCCCCATCTTTCAACCAAAGAAAATCGTGTTTTGAGCAAGTCTTGAGTTTTCCCCCATTGATCTTGTTAAGGTTGAAGACTCCTAGGCGGGTAGGATTTCTTCGGAGAGGAATCGACCATTGTGATTACCCCCGTTGAGTTTATGAGGGTTTGGTGACCACCTTTAAGGTCAACCGATAGTGGTTGGGAGTCGCCTTCGTGGTGATATCTCAAGGGGAATAGAGTGAGCCTTCGTGGCGTTGGTGTGCCTTCGTGGTTTCACCCACCCTCTCCGAATTGTGAGTAGCTTCCCTCCAAGGAAATGAACATCGGGATACATTGTTTTCTTCCCGTCATTCGGTTATCCCTACTCTTTCCCCTTATTACTTGTGCTACCATATTATTCATCCCTCACTTGCTTTAGTATGTTGTGCTTATTCTTTATCTTGTCATAGCTAGGTCAACTTTGCAATTGTTAGGCACACCTTTATCTTCCGCATTATTGCCTAAAATTGCTAAGTAGTGTTAAAAATATGTAATAAGACCTATTCACCCCCCCCCCCTCTAGGTCTATCTCGATCCTTTCAATGGTACCCCGAAGCTTGTTGGCGATGGCGGCGGAGATTGGAATTGCTTCTGGAGAAAAGGGTTCTGGAATCAGGGTTTTCGCGACGGGAGTATAAATAAGAGCCAAAGGGGGCACCGGGGGGCACCAGGAGTCCAGGCGGCCTCCCGGCGCGGCCCCACCCTAGGCCGCGCCAGGAGGGCGCCTGGGGGATGTGGGACACCCCTTGACCACATCCTCCGGCTGGAGGACTCTTCTAGAACGCTGATTTTTATATATTTTTCCAAAATTTTCTGAGCACTTTTAATAATGGGAAAACCTGAAATAGAATAACAGCAGAAAACATAAACTGGAACTGGGGTGCACTGAGTTAATAGGTTAGTCCAACTATGATCAAAAGTGTATGAAAGTATATCAAAAGAATAGCAATATCACACAAAACATGCATGGAGCAAGCAGAAATTATAGATACGTTTGGGACGTATCACTTACTTATTGAGCTACCTTCTGCCATCTTGCATTCCCACAGCTGTTTCGTTATCTCGAAATGTTCAGTTCTAGCTTGCTTCAGATATGGAGCGTTCAGTTGTGTCACCATGTCAAAAATGGTGAAGTTCTCAAAAAGTTTTTGGAGCTCAGTATGCATGCATGTATGCACCAAGCATTGTACTGTGGTGTGGTAATCCACTTTAGTCGCATAGACGTTCTTATCGTCCTGCGATGCATCCGCAGCGGGAGCGGCTGGTGGAGCTTCTTTGAGAACAAAGTCCTTCTTAGCAAATTTTAGAACAAACCCAAGATTACGGAACCAGTCTGCATAGTTGCCTTCATTTGCAGCAAGCTTCTCTTTTTCAAGCATCAATCCTAAGCTAAAAGCATTGTTGTTGCGGGCCATCTCTCTACAACGATATAAACAGATTGATTTAGACATGGTTCAAAATTAATTGCATTAATCTTAACAAGTTTAATCTAATGCTCCCACTAAAACCAATATCTCTCTACAATTGATCTTAGGGTAATCAAGATACAGATCAATACACCTGCCACCGTTGTAACACTCAACCATGGACGAGATCAACCCGGTAGTTCTAACAAAACAAATCATAACCGTTTTATGACTCTTGTATTAGTCTTTAGACACTTGTGCTCCAAGCTTAGATCTGATAAGCTAGAACATCAAGACAACCAAGCGCTATTGTTGCGGAGACAACTCAATCCACCCGCCTCTTTGTTACCTTTCGGTTGCTACTCGTGTGACACGATGCACCTCGGGTGGCGTTTATTTCAGATGGTTGCACAGTTGGGAGAGCACGAACTTCTTGATATTTTAAGAGAGGTCTACCTATTAAAACACGACTACTTGCGCATTCAAAAAGGCAATGAAAAGGATTAACATCAGAAGCAATTAAATGTATGTTGAAAGGGCATGTGCCCTCATGTTTGATTTTGGTAATTGATGAAAATATTTATGGACTAACGGTTTCCTTGAGTTATACTTTAAGGTTTTTCCATAGGCAACGCTTGAGCATCTTAGGTCAGCTTCAAGGTTGAATAATGAAGATTATGTGTTGACCAAGGCGTTATTCATGGAGTTATCCAAAGATTGGTCAGGTTTATGTGTGCAAGGTCAAGAGGAGCATCACGAAGATACCATATTCTTGGAGCTTGCTGACCATTTGGTGATAATGGTCGTGTGAATATGTGCCTGAACGAGGCTCACCCATACTGGAGTATGGGGGAGCAATCTACTAGTCTTCATCGAGCCGGCGGAATCAAGAAAGATGTTCCAACTTGAGGCGGGCATGATCTTCGTCATCAAGCACAAGTGTAGTATGCGCAAGACAAAGGTTCGACCTTGATAGGCGTCTAGTTACTGGTCTCATGGTATTAGTTAGGAGAACGGGTTTTAGGCTAGGCCACATCATTCGTGGAGAGCTCAAATATTTGCATCCTTGGCATTATCTTTATTGGTTCTTGTTTGGCTTTTCTGTTTGTGAGGTTTGGAGCTTGTGGTCTTCTTCTTGACAAGCTCATGTTCATCGAAAATGGGTTTCATATGCATCTTCTCTAGTGTTTTTCGATGTGGGAGATTTACCGGTTCTTTTAGTTTAGAGGTTTCACACCTCTATTTGTTTGGCATTTCTCCCTTGTCACTTCTGAATATTTGCATCGTTATTAGGAAGCTTTGTTCATTAGCTTTCCATCAATCTTGAGTTTGCCTTAATCGGAGTTCATTCGCAGAAGTTATGTCAGTTCAGGGTTTGCCTGTTTCTTTTGGAGTTCATCTGTTATGTTCTAAGGGCTTCCTGGTTTTACCAAGGCGGTAGTACCGCGCCAGCGGTAGTACCAAAGGTTACTACCGTGCCACTACCGCTCAGCTCTCTGTACCCGAGCGATAGTAGCACGATACTTAATATTCGGTAGTACCGCTGGGTTGGTAGTACCGTGCTGAGCGCGGTAGTACCGCTGGGGCTGTAGTACCGTGCTGAGCGCGATAGTACCGCGCCAACGGTAGTACCGAAGGTTACTACTATGCCACTACCGCTCAGCTCTCTGTACCCAGAGCGATACTACCGTGGTAGGTGCAGATTGCACATAACGGTTGGCTTCGTGGGGACCTATAAAAGGGGGTCTTCTTCTCCATTGTCCCCACCGTTCTTGAGCTCGTTTTTCACCTCCATTGTTGACCTCTTCAAGCTTGAAATTTCTCTATCCCTCCCATGATTCTTGCTCCTTTCATTATCTTTCCATCAATCTTGAGTTTGCCTTAATCGGAGTTCATTTGCAGAAGTTATGTCAGTTCGGGGTTTGCCTGTTTCTTTTGGAGTTCATGATATGGGGTGGCCCGATCTTCTCAGTAAGAGAACGGTGAATATGAGGGCGATGATAGATAACTTGTATGTAGCCGATGAACTCTCCTCGCTAGATCCCTGTTGCCAATGCGACAGCTCTCTACCCTTTGGATATTCACAACTTCACACACTTGCGCAACGTAGCCGTCGACCACGAGACGGTAATTTGCAATCTACTAATTCCCAGTGGAACAACAGATCACACAAAACTTGCAGTAGCAACACTTCAGATCGATGCGAATTGAAGTATATGATTCAAGATGAAATCTTGGAGCTATTCTCAAGAACTAGGGTTTATCGAAACGTGGTCTAACCCTAAAACTCGCAGGGGGTCCGGTATTTATAAGCTAGGGGGTGTCAAACTCGGATAAAAGTCCGCAGCCCTTCAGATCTGCGCGCAGGCAGTTTCGGACATCCGATGGGTTTCGGACGTCCGATGTGTCGGACGTCCGAACCGTGTCGGATGCCCGGCTGTTTTGACATCGGTACTCTACTAGGGGGCGTCGCGAAGATCTTCGTGTCGGACGTCCGTTCCATGTCGGACGTCCGTCGTGTCGGACGTCTGAATCCCGTCGGATGTCCGCCGAAAATGGAAACCCTTCTGTAATTTTAGGTCATCGAGGCGTCGTAGCTCCTGGCCTCCGATGTCGGACGTCCGAAATGTGTCGGACGTCCTAAAGTTGGAGCTTCCTTCATCTTCTCCTCCTTCTGGATCCTCTTCTTCGTCATGATACCTGATTATGCAAACATACAAAGATTTAGGCAGTATAAAGTTCTCATTACATAACATATCAGAATCTATTAAGAGCGAGTTCACCTGTTGTTCTATCAACTTTGCATGAGCTCTTGTAATAGGTCCAATTCTGATTTCATCATCCTTCTTCTTTGTTGAATCAACTTGTTCTTCATGACGAACTGGAGATGTGTTCGTACTAGGGATGTCCTCATCATCTCCCCCCCCCCTTCAAAAGGCGTCGACCTCGACGCTCCAAGGTCATCTCCCATGTATGGTGATAAATCAGCAACGTTGAAACTGTTGCTAGCACCACCAAACTCAGCAATGGGAATATCAATCGAGTAGGCATTGTCATTGATCTTGGCTAACACCTTGTAAGGACCAGCACCACGTGGCTTCAACTTGGAATCCCTCATTCCTGGAAATCTATCCTTGCGCAAATGCACCCAAACCATATCTCCAGGCTGAAATAGAACTTGCTTCTGTGACTGGTTCCTTGTAGCAGCAACATTCTTGCCTTGCTTCTCAATAGCCTCTCGGGTCTTCTCATGGATCTTCTTCACATAATCTGATCGTTTGGATGCCTCCATATTAACTCGTTCCTGCAATGGAAGAGGCGGCAAATCAAGAGTCGTAATAGGCTTGAAACCATATACCACTTCAAAAGGACAAAGATGAGTAGTAGTGTGTACTGCCCTGTTATAAGCAAATTCAACATGTGGCAAACACTCCTCCCATTCGCGCAGATTTTTCTTGATCATAGCTCGCAGCAATTGTGACAATGTTCTATTGACCACCTCCATTTGACCATCAGTTTGGGAATGACATGTAGTGCTGAACATCAACTTTGACCCCAGTTTTCCCCAAAGTGTCTTCCAGAAGTAGCTCACAAACTTCACATCCCTGTCAGAAACAATTGTCTTGGGTACTCCATGCAAGCGTACAATCTCCCTGAAAACAGGTTAGCAACATGCGACGCATCGTCGCTCTTATGGCATGCAATAAAATGTCCCATCTTAGAAAATCTATCCACTACCACAAATATACTATCATGACCATATTTAGTGTGTGGCAATCCTAACACAAAATTCATACTAATACTTTCCCAAGGTGTGGTAGGAGCCGATAGTGGAGTATACAAACCGTGAGGCTTCAGCTTGGACTTGGATGTGTTGCATACAATGCAGCGTCGAACAAACCTGTCCACATCACGCCTCATCCTGGGCCAATAAAAATTATGAGCAAGCATGAGTAATGTCTTCTCACGCCCAAAGTGACCCATCAATCCTCCTGCATGTGATTCCTGCAACAATAGCAAACGCACAGAAGATTCTGGAACACAAAGTTTCTTAGCTCGAAACAAAAATCCATCATGGATGTGGAAGTTATCCCATGCAGTTCAAAGCAAACACAAACGATATGGTTCAACAAAATCATGATCAGTTGCATATAAATCACACAAACTCTCTAATCCAGGAATTTTAACATCAAGATGTGTCAATAACATGTTCTTCCTAGAGAGAGCATCAGCAACAACATTATCTTTCCCTTTCTTATATTTGATGATGTAGGGAAAAGACTCAATGAACTCAACCCACTTAGCTAGGCGTCTATGAAAATTAGATTGAGCTTTCAGATATTTCAAAGCTTCATGATCAGAATGTATGATAAATTCTTTTGGCCACAAGTAATGTTGCCAAACTTCAAGAACTCTAACAAGTGCATACAATTCTTTATCATAAACAGGATAATTTAATCTAGCACCAGAAAGCTTCTCATTGAAATAAGCTATAGGTCTACCTTCTTGCATCAAGACACCACCAATGCCTATACCACTAGCATCACATTCAACTTCAAATTGCTTAGTAAAATCTGGTAATGCAAGTAATGGTGCAGAAGTAAGCAAACGTTTCAACTCATCAAATGCAAGGTCTTGGGAAACGCCCCAAACAAAAGGCAAACCTTTCTTAGTCAATTCATTCAATGGTGCAGCAATAGTACTAAAGTCTTTCACAAAACTTCTATAAAAACCGGCAAGACCGTGAAAACTTCGTACTTGACTAACATTCATGGGAGTAGGCCAGTTTTGAATTGCTTCAATTTTAGAAGAATCTACTTCTACCCCATGTTTAGATACAACATATCCCAGAAATATGACCTTATCTTTTGCAAATGTGCACTTCTCAAGATTAGCATATAATTTAGCATCACGAACCACTTGCAAAACTTGTCTAATATGATCAGCATGTTCAAATTCATTGCGGCTGTAAATAAGTATATCATCAAAATACACAACCACAAAATGGCCAATAAACTCTCGCAAAACATGGTTCATTAATCTCATGAAAGTACTAGGAGCATTAGTAAGACCAAAAGGCATAACTAACCACTCATATAATCTGAACTTAGTTTTCAAAGCAGTTTTCCATTCATCCCCTTCTTTTATCCTAATTTGATGGTATCCACTACGCAAATCAATTTTAGAGAAAATAGCAGCACCACTCAATTCAACAAGCATATCCTCTAAACGTGGAATAGGATGGCGATATCGAATAGTGATATTATTTATAGCTCTACAATCTACACACATACGCCATGTACCATCTTTCTTAGGAACCAAAATAACAGGAACAACACAAGGGCTAAGACTGACACGAATATACCCTTTATCCAGAAGCGCTTGTACTTGTTGCTGAATTTCCTTCGTTTCTTGGGGATTGGTCCTGTATGGTGCCCGGTTGGGAAGAGTAGCACCCGAAATAAGATCAATTTGGTGCTCAATACCACGCAAGGGTGGTAATCCTGCTGGAACCTCCGCCGAAAACACATCATCATAATCCTGCAAAACAGTAGACACACTAGAAGAAAGAGGATGATTATCATTAGAAAGCAAAACATCGCCTTTGTACATAAGCACAAGTGGCATGGCTGCAGGATCCTCACTAAATTCTCTGATATCTTCTTTGGTGGCTAATGTAAGCAAACTAGTCTCTCTCGCACTTTTCGTTATATTATCACTCACAGCTATTACATTGTTCTCTCGTGTTGGTTCTACATTCACCTCTACCTTCTGAAGAGACTCATTCACAATTTGCTGTGGGGACATAGGATGGAGATTAACTTTCTTTCCCTTGAACTCCAAATGATATGTATTGGCTTCACCATTGTGTTGCACATGGCGATCATATAACCACGGCCGACCCAATAAGAGATGGCAAACTGTCATAGGCACCACATCAAAATCAATGGAATCCTTGTATTGGCCTATCTCAAAATTTACGCGCACCATGTGATTCACCTTCATCTCACCACTATCACTCAACCATTGGACATAATAAGGATTCGGGTGAGGTAAATATTTCAGATTTAGCTTGGCACATAACTCCTTGCTTGCGAGGTTGCGACAGCTACCTCCATCAATGATAACTTTGCAAGCTTTGTTGGGGCCAACTAATGCTTTGGTTTGGAACAAATTGCAGCGCTGAGACTCAGATTTGGACTGCACAGTAAGAGCACGTTGTGACGCAATAATGGTAGGAGCATGCGATGGAAAAGCATCCATGCCTTCTTCACTATTGTATCCCTCGATATGAAATGCGGCGGGGTCTTCATCGTCACCGGCTTCATACTCGCCGGTTTCTTCATTAATGAACATGACCTTTGGGTTCGGGCAATCTCTCTTAAAGTGACCCGGATTACCGCAAGAATGACAAGTCATCTCGCGATTGCGAGCTGTAGACATGTTGGAGCCTGCACTAGTGGCAGAAGCAGCTGGCTTCTTGGCCATAGAACCATTGGAGGCTGGCTTGGAAACTGAAGAAGAAGCCCGAGTATTGGCACCATAGTTCTCCATAGGCGCGGCTGACGATGTCCTTGGAGAAAATCTGCTAGATGTGGAGTATCTGGACTTCAGTTGTGCCTCTTCTGCAAGCTGGGATTCAGCCTCCCTTGCAAGATGCAATAGATCATTCATATTGTAGTATTGGTGATGCCGCACAATACTCTTGATGTTAAATTTCAGCCCATGGAGATAACGTTGCATAGTCATCTCAACCTCTTCGCGAACTCGCGCACGTTGCAGCAACATCTCCATCTCCATATAGTATGCATCAACAGACATAGTACCTTGCTTCAATTGTTGCAATTTATCAAAAACTGTCAGTAAGTAATTAGTGGGAACAAACCGAGCTTTCATGGTCGCCTTCATGTCACGCCATGTACGAATAGGCTGCCCATCGGTTTCTTGTATCTCGGTCAACACACTCTCCAACCAACGCAAGGCATAACCGTCAAACTCGGAAGAAGCAATCTTGATCTTCTTGTCCTCCGAATAATCATGCAAGCGCCATAATTTTTCTATCTTAAGCTCCCATGTGAGGTACTCTTCCACATCCGTGGAACCTTAAAATTTGGGGATGTTAAACTTGGGCTTGCTCAAGACATCTTCTTCCTGAATGGGTAGACGGCGCGTACCAAAACCAAGTGGATGTTGAAGAACCGGCCCTTGAGCACCACGCCCACGGCCTTGATTGCCCCTCAAATCAGCATTGTCGCCATGAACACTACCATCATCTTCCTGAGCGTCGGGTTGGCGTTGTACAATAGCTGCTTGTATGCCAGTGATAGATGTTGTCATTTGCTGTAGGCTCTGCTGTATAGCAGCAAGTTGTTGTTGCATAGTGGTGACTGCAGCTTCAGTCGCGTCCACTTTCAGTTGGACCGCTTGAACATTTGTATCAATCGCATCAGCGGATTTAGTAAACATCCCAGTCAAGTGATCACGGAGACCTTCATATGCCTCCCATGTAACTGGCGCATCCTTGTCCTGTTTCTGCATCACATCAAAACCACTTTGAGACATGATTAGTAGGTTAGTGCACTAAATCAAAATCTTTTTGGTGGACACTCACAACTCACTCAAAACTGACAAGAAAAGGTGAATCTTACCGTTCCAAAGTGAATAGTAATGCGTACCCGTTCAGATGGAGGACTAGTGCACGGATGTGATGAAGTGAACCCCCGAGTAAAAGAGTGAACACACGACAAAGCAGGATATATATGGTGGAGCTATAGGTATGGCACCCTAACTACACCGAAGTCAATTCCTAGTGCTGATCGTGTGATACAAACCCAAGGAAAAACTCACACAGTAGAGACAAACGAAAGACAGGCCTCTCAAAAGATCACCACTATGATATGTCCTTTCTAGCACTTGTATATCTCTTTACACTCTTGGATAACTCTTTTTTTATCACACTTCTTTCTCTCTTTTTTTTGAAACTTTTCTCTTTTTCTCTCTATTTTTTTTTGATTTTTCTGACACTATTCCAAACTTGACGGAAAATTGCACTTGTATATCTCTTTGCACTCTTGGACGTCCGAAAGTTGTAGCTTCCTTCATCTTCTCCTCCTTTTGGATCCTCTTCTTCGTCATGATACCTGATTATGCAAACATACAAAGATTTAGGCAGTATAAAGTTGTCATTACATAACATATCAGAATCTATTAAGAGCGAGTTCACCTGTTGTTCTATCAACTTTGCACGAGCTCTTGTAATAGGTCCAATTCTGATTTCATCATCCTTCTTCTTTGTTGAATCAACTTGTTCTTCATGATGAACTGGAGATGTGTTGGTACTAGGGATGTCCTCATCAGTTCATCTGTTATGTGCTAAGGGCTTCCTGGTTTTACCAGGGCGTTAGTATCGCGGCCATCGCGGTAGTACCACGCCAGTGGTAGTACCAAAGGTCACTACCGTGCCACTACCGCTGAACTCTCTGTACCCGAGCGGTAGTAGCACGATACTTAATATTCAGTAGTACTTAATATTTTTCGCCTCCATTGTTGACCTCTTCAAACTTGAGATTTCTCTATCCCTCACATGATTCTTACTCCTTTTGAGGTAATAGATAGAGGAGATCTAGATCTACATTCTCCACCAAGTCATCTCTCCTCTAAGTGAGGGGAAACTTATGGATCTAGATCTTGGAGTTCTTGGTGTTCTCCTTGTTCTTCCTCTCATATTCCACTACAAAATCGGTGAATTTTTTTCACAAAAACCCGCGTGATAGAGGGACAATCGTCATTGAAGTTTGATATTCTTTGACGGGTGCCGTCACAGGTAAAATCTGCCCGATCCAGATCTTCGAGGGAACTTTAGTGACGCCCTAACCAAATTTTAAATGACAAATTTGACCGTCACTACGGGCGAGTATTTTCTGCGACGTTGTTTAGTGTCACATGAACTGTTTCGAGCATCATTTATTGACTGCGTACAAAAAGTGGTAACTGTTTTTTAGGCTCGGTCGATGAGCGGGGTCTATTTCTTTCTCTTGGCGGGATCTCTTCTTTCTCATGGCGGGATCTATTTGTTTCATGGCGGGATCTCTTATTTTTCATGGTAGGAACTTGGAATTGGCATCTCTTATAAAAAGTAATTGGGAAGATCGACTTAGGTCCCTCCTATACTACTACGTCTCCGGCGAGGCTAGAGGACGGCATGGCGAGGTGAACGCGGTTGCGGCGGTACGGCAAGGTGAGGAGCCCTATTGAACGGAGAAGTGAGGCGCCCCTGCTGAACGAAGAAGTGACGCGCAACGGTGACAGAGTGAAACAGGGGTGATTTCAGGTGCAATCTATTTCCCAAAAGACAAATTGTCTTGGTTTCCTGGATTTTGCGATGCAAATTCTTATGCAACAAATCCTTACGTCTTTTCAGGAAATGGATCGCTCCTAGATTAATAGTAAAGCCAGGATGACCCCAGAATACACTCAGGGCCTGAAATTTTTTATGAATTTCGCGCTTCTTCGTAACAACGGAGCTTCAGAAATGGTGTGCCCATGCATCAGGTTTCGTAATTTCTACATCCATGCCGCAGAAATTGTTTGGCGTCACATACAAATCAATGGTATGTGCAATTCCTATACCACGTAGATCTTTCATGGGGAAAGTATTGGTAGTAACAACGAATCTCCTAATGAAACTATTGAGTCTGATGATCTTGAGCCTGTGAACGGATCACGTATTGATAATATGGGAGGTCAGATGGAAGACTTGGTATATGAATCAGGTAATTTTCCTTCTTTTTTGTTTTTCCTTTGGTTGTGTGCATCCCGTACGCCTTTACCACATCTTGTAGGTGCAGAGGCTGGGTGTAATTGCTATCTTCCCGATATTAATATATTCCCTTTTTTGGAAAAAAATGTGAATCAGGTGACACGGGTGTTTTCAGAAAATTATTGCAAGAAGCGCGGGCAAAACTCTATCCTGGATGCAGTAGTATGACACGGTTGTCATTCATTTAGAGAATGCTTCATGGGAAAACAAAAAAACATATGAACAACAGGGCATTCGATTTTGTCTTTGGTGAACTAAAAAAAATTATGCCTGCAGAAATCAACCTTCCTAAATTATATGCTGAGGCTAAGAGAGTTCTTACTGAAGTTGGTATGGGTTATGAGACAATTGATGTATGTAAGTATGGTTGCAGCTTGTTTTGGGGAGACCATGCCAGCAGTACTCATTGTCACGAGTGTGGTCATTCAAGGTGGAGATACCAGGATCGAAAGAGAAAGGTTCCTCACAAGATCCTTCGATACTTTCCGATAATCCCACGGTTCCAAAGATTTTTTTTCTTCCAGTGAAATGTCAGAGCACACCCGCTGGCACAAGGACAGGAGTGTTGTAGAGAATAATGTCATGAGGCACCCCGCTGATGGAAAGGCATGCCAAAAATTTGATGAGCTCCATATACCCTTTGATGTAGATCACCGCAACTTGAGGTTAGGCTTTGCAACAGATGGATTCAATCCCTTTGGACACATGAGAAATACATATAGTATGTGGCCTGTTTTTCTCATTCCTTACAATTTCCCACCTTGGATGTGCATGGACCAATCCAATTTCATGATGGCATTGTTGATTCCGTGAAAATATTCACCAGGAAAGGATTTCCATGCATTCATGCAACCACTAATTCATGATTTGAAGAAGCTCTGGGATGGTGTACCAACAAAAGATGTTCTGGAGAATAAAGAGTTCAACTTGCGTGCGGCGATTCTGTGGACCATTCATGATTATCCTTCATATGGCACTACCTCAGGTTGGAGCACAAAGGGTTATTATGCATGTGCGTCTTGCGACAAAAATCCTTGCAATGTGAAATTGAAAAATAAAATTGGATATATTAGCCATCGTCGATTCCTTGATGATGGACATACCTTCAGAAAACAGACGAAAACTTTTAATAATGAGACAGAGTTTGGTGACCGACCACTGAAGTTCACGAGATAAGAAGCCAATGTGCACATAGAGGCTGCTAAGAAGAATTTCAAACCAGGCAACTACCCAAAAAATAAAACTAGAAAGAGAAAGTATGCAAGCGTGAATCATCCTACATGGCACCCAAGGCTAGATTTCATGATTTGGATTACTGGCACACTCTTTTGTTACCTCACAACCTGGATGTCATGCACATAGAGAAGAACATATGTGAGAGTATCCTTGGGTCTGGACACAATGTCATCTGCAGACTGGAACATGGGTACGAAGGGTCGTAAAAAGAATAACCAGGTTAAACCGAGGGAAGGAGAATTAAGTATATTTTCATCTGTTGTTCATGGCTTCGGGTCAAAAAAATATGCATATTGCCAACAGAGCAGATGACCAAAATTTATAGATATAGATGACCAAAATTGTTCGAGGCAAATCAAAACAAAAAGACTCAAAATTATGGCATCATGTTGAAGGTATTTATGGACAACTCTAAAGAAGCTGAAATATATGGGGTTTTAAATGAAGTTTTTCAGTTGTGGTATGATGAGAAATCAGTATTTGTGTTTCAATGTGATTGGTATGACCTTTCTGGTAGTAGGAAGAAAGGGACGAAGATGAAGTCGGATGGTTATTATCAAAGTGTAAATACTTCTGTCTTTTGGTACAAGGATGAGCCATACATGATAGCGTCCCAAGCTATCACCTGTATTTATTTGGAGGACACAAAGGATGGACATTCATGGAAGGTGGTTGTGCCTATCTAGTTGAGAGGTACATATGATGTTCTAGAAAAGAATGATGATGATGAACCTCAACCAAATAAAGTAGCCTACCAGGAATCAGGAAATACTACACGTCGTATCGTTGCTATTGTTGAGCAGGGAAACGAGGTAGTCGATGCTTCCGTACAAGTGGATGATGTAGAGGAGAATGTTGATGTTCACGACAAAGACATCGGTCCAGATGGCGAAGAAGGGGAAGAAGTTCCTATTTATGTTGTTGAAGAATTAAAGCGTAAAGAAATTTCCGTCTTTGATCTCAGCGACGATGAACAAGTTCACGAGGAAATCGTGCAACCAAAAGATTACGATAGTGATGTAGAATAAGAAATATTTCATTGCAATTTTTCTTGGCTTGTTGAAGTGTTTGCTATAATGTCTTATTACTTGGTACTGGTATTGAATATACGCATTTTCTAATTTACTGTCTTGTAATATTTCACAAAGTGATATCAACTATATTTTTTTGAAAGAAATTCAGTTCATTTCTATGAGTGTTTGCAAACATTTCAGAAGGTAAACACATCATTTCACATGATTCATCTAATGAGTGATGATAGATTAAGTAACACATATATAATTTAACTGAAATAGATTATACTTCTAAAGGTATAGCGTTACAATAAGATAAGATCAATACGATAATAGAAATTTTCAGAACATAAATAGATCATTTATGTTGAGCATTTCAGATTTCATATAGAGAAATCAAACAAGTTCAACTACACACTTGGAAAACTAGACGATCGAAATGAACCCAGGAAGACTAGAACTTAGGTAAGTCTTAAAAAATAATAGGCAAAAGGCTAGGAAGCCAACATCATGTCTCATGGGACCAGAACATAAACAAATCTACCAACAATATCTGGTCCCATGCTCCGGCTCCCACTTATTCTTGAAGGACTTCTGCATTCTCCTATTCTCTGTAGCATGTGTGCCCTGCAATATGAAGTCGGCACGATTCCATATGGCGTAGCATGCATATGCCTCCTTGCATGCGTACACGATTTTCTCCTCGCAAAGTGGCCCCGCCCAGCGAACATGATAATCCTTGTTGAAGTCATCCTTTAGTTTTAAGGAGGAATCAACAAGGCGTCCTGCCATGTACGCTAGTGAATCAAGAGCCTTCACTGAATGAGGAACAACTCAACCTGCCTGGATGTCGAAGTAATTGGTTACTTCCATGTCCCATCGCCTCAGCATGTCTTTGTCTAGCCCAATGCTAAATCCAAAAACAGTAATTGGATTCGCGGAGGAAGCTCTTCAGTTCTCGACTCACCTCTGTTGCCAAGGACACCTAGTAAAGGAGACATCCGGTGCCACAACAAAGTTGGATCAGGTCCGCCTTCTGCTTCTCGTCAGGAACATACCCACGCTTCTGAGGTGGTGGAGTGTACTCGACGTCCATGCCGATGAAATGCTCTTCATGGTCTTCGAGATACTCCATGGAATGTTCTATCCATCGTCAGAATTCTCTGAATTCATTGGTGTAGAAGATGGTGATCTTCACGTCACCATGGACTGGGACATCCATGGTGTTGGAGAAGATCCTGCTCTGTCGG
This sequence comes from Bromus sterilis, assembly GCA_950022295.1. Taxonomy (NCBI): domain Eukaryota; kingdom Viridiplantae; phylum Streptophyta; class Magnoliopsida; order Poales; family Poaceae; genus Bromus; species Bromus sterilis. The sequence goes on along the minus strand of OX465599.1, from coordinate 177,251,796 downwards.
GGCGCCGCAATCTTGTGGTCGTGGCGTTTGTGGGGAAAATTAGAGCCAGGCATGGTGGAAGCTAAGGTAAACGCTAGAGATTAGCAGAAAGCAAATGGAAGGAGGGAGTGGGATGCGTTCATTGTGTTCTAGATGAGATTTGGCAACTTCCTAAATCTTGGAGGGAGACGAGAGGTTAACGAAGCATCTGTTTAATTTTTTCATTCAATATCCTGGAAACACGAAGCATCCGCAGCCATGATGTTAATGCACCCCTGTTTTGAGGGAGAAGAGGAGGATTTGACCGTACATTGTATCTTCCATTATTTTTTTCTACAAAAATTTTCAAAAGAACACAATTCTTGTGATGGTTAATAGTGCAGTGGTGCAACATTCGTGTAAACATTCAAAATCTCCAACGTACACAAACAAAATGATCATGCATCACAGTCCTCTATGTGTCACCTAAATTGTGTGAGGAACATCCTACCACATCAACACACATTACACACAACCAATTGTATTGAAATCAACAAAATGTGTCAAATGCAGACAAACTATTTGAACATTCACCTATGCCCTATACATAATTACGGGTCACATGTGTGAAAGTATGACGCCGTGACAAGCGATGACACATGATCGAACTTTGTATTTGATATCCTTTACTTGGAGACCTTGTAGATAATTATATATGAAGAAAAAAATGATCATGCATCGCAATCCTCTTGGGGGGTCACCTAGATTATATGAGGAACATCCTACCATGTACACATGAAAACCATAGGAACAACAAAGTATATTGAAATTACCACCTAATGCATATGCATGTGATGCACGCAATGTTTTGTATTTGTTTGAAATACTCTCAAACTAGTATTTTGTTATATGCATGAATCATGATTACAAAGTGCATGAATGGAGATGTAGTGAATCCAGCCTTGATATATATGGTGGCAAACATATGCCTGCGTGCAAAAGTACATAGGGGGTTACTTGTGTCAAAGTATGTCGTGACAAGCGACGACACACGATTGAACTTCAATATATCCCTTTACATGCATGGAGACCTTGTAGATGGAAAGTGGAACACCACAAAATGATCGTGCGCCGCAATCCTGTTTCGGGATCACCTAAATTATGTGAGGAACGTCCTATCACATATGAACACCGTAGAAAAAACACCAACTAATGCATATGCATCAGATGCACACAAAGTGTTGTATTTGTTTGAAATACTCTCAAACTATTATTTTGTTATATCATGAATACCATGATTACAAAAGTATACACGAATGGAGGTTTGAATCTAGCCTTGATATATATGGTGGCACCGTATGCCCACATGCAAAAGTACATACGGGGGTGGGGGTGGGTACATGTGTGAAAGTATGCCGCGTGATAAGCGACAACACACAATTGAACTTCAATTTATCGCTTTACATGCATGGATACCTTATATAGGTTAGTTGAACACCACAAAATGATCGTGCGCTGCAAACCTCTTTGGGGGTCACCTAAATTATGCGAGGAACATCATATATACCCTAAAGATGAACTCATGCATTGCACACAAACAAAGTCGATTGAAACCAAACAAATGTGTCAAATGGACAAACTATTTGAACAATCACGTATGACCAGCATAGTACACCGTGCACTATACATATCATGTCTTACCTTATGAGTGCAAATAGAAAATGCATATAAAGTCATATGCAACCTTCAAAACCCTTAATGCATGTTTTCAAAGTACACTTGAATGGAGTGTGGATCTGGCCTCGATATGGTGCGATGCTTATCCTCATGCAAAAGCGACGACACACGATCGAGCTTCGGTTTGTCATTAAACATGGATATACCTTGTAGATGGTTATATGCACAACCAAAATGATTGTGCATCGCAATGCTCTTGCGGGATCACCTAAATTATGTGAGGAACATCATATCCTAGCACAGATGAACACATTACACACAACAAAGTATATTGAAACCAAACAAATGTGTGAAATCTAGAAAAACTATTTGAACAATATTATTTTTCATATCAAAGTTGTCACGACTTTTTGGTGAAAATGCTAAAAGTTTCTCTCACTTAGCATTACCTCTAAATGTTTACTTGCCTCCTACTTAGCATTCCTTCGAAATTTCCGTTCCCTCCACTCGTTTTTCAACTCCCCGCTCAACTAACTACCCCCAACCCTACTTAAATACCTGCTCTTATTTCAAGAGCTACCCCCATCTCCTTCCTAGAAACGAGCCGCCTCACCTCTCCCTCCTTCTCCCTCTCTCTCTCTCTTCTACTTTGCCTCCAGATCTCGCCCCGCTTCCCGGCCGGTTATTCTTGGTAGGACGTCAGAAATCTTTGTATCACCATGTTGCCACAGGGTGATATCGACGGCATTCGGCAGGTCCCTGTCGGAACTGATGGTACGAATCGATCTGGATCTCATCCAAATCGACGAGGTTTTAATACCCCCTGGCACACCTCTATCTAATTGAGCCTTTGTTTTTAGACCTTCTCTTCTATTTCATTTTCTATCAAAATATGAAAATAACTGTATATGTCCACCAGATTTTAAAATTAGTCTTCTTATTCAGGTTAAAACTTCAGATCATTGCAGTTAAGGTTCCAACTATGGGTCGGTAGTTATAATTACTTCATTGATCAGCATCTTGTTTATGCGATCTTTCACTATATCTTGTTTAGTCTGTATGACATTTGATGATGCTTTTGGTCTGAATTAATCCATGTTCCTATATACTTATTGCAATTGCAATGACAATATTCTTACTTGTTCAACACTTCACATAGATTGTTTAGCATGATGTCACACATAGGTCATTTTGAAAAGCCCTAGCCCAAGTCGTTTGTTCTATTTCCTTGAGCCAATCGTATGCATCCTCATGGACCTGCTTCATTTCCTTCATGTACTGCTCGTACTTGATTGTTGTGCTGGCTCTGGCTATATTACATAACTGGTTCTTCAGTACATAATGTTTGATGAAGTGATGGAAATTCTTCCACATGTGCCTTACACATGTTTTGTTAACTAGTCATCACTGTTCAGAATTAGTAAACATAGCATTGACATCGTTTAGGCCCTGCAAATTCTCCCATATGTGCCACACACGTTTTGTTAATTACTCATCATTTTGTTTTTATCTACTGTTAACTAATGATCACTTTTACGCAGTGGATGATATCTTCTCACAGTGGAGCATGTTTAAGAACACACATGGAGAAGAAGATCCTGGAACGACAAGCAGAATATATGAATTCAAGATTTCTCCTTACAAGCGGTATTACGGATCATCCGAGCCTGACATCTCTACGAGCTCATGTTCCTTCACAGCACTATACAATCCATCAAGAACAACTAAAAGAATGTGAGAATGCTGAAAATGAATCAAGTGATTCACAAGAGAATATTAATGCAAATTGTTCATATGTGGCTAGAAGATCTCTACTTTCTCTCATATGCATAGGAAATATAATTTGTAGCTTCCAACCTAATGTCTTCATCCACATTATCATAAGACTGTTATCATCATCAACTTGGACATGTGTCTAAGAAGATGAAGATCTTACGAGTAGAGTTTGAGCGTCTCATCTATTTTTTCTGAAGTTGTACTACCAAGCTCAAGCACATGAAAGAGAAAGTGGTTTAAAGGGGTGAGTGCATGTACTCTTTTCCTTAAACACTTATTTCAAATGTATGATTGTCTTCCTTTTACACAACCACTGTCTTTCTTTTCGAAATCTTCCACCTGTTGTAAGCTTGATATTTTTTCTTGTAGAACACTATAATATTCTCAAATGATGCCAACAAACAACAATCTCCAGTACTCAACAATGTCCTGGCAGAGCAGCAGCGAGAACCAAGTGTTGTCAAGATTTCCCTAGCAAAGCTGCAGGATGAACTTGAAGTTATGAAGAAGACTCTGGCAGAACAGAACCTCGAACTTGAAGCTGCCAAGAAGGCCCTGTCAGAGCAACAACAGGTAATTGATGATGTGAATCATGTTTTTGCCTCCGAAGCATGAACTTCAAACTATAAAATTATGCTTGTCGACCAACTAAAAGAATTTAAACTTGTCAAGAAGACCCTGCCAGAGCAGCAGGCAAAAATCGAAGGTCTGAAAATTGCCATGTTACAGTTGCATAATCATCTTGAATCTATCATATGTGCCTTCATTCAACAACAGGAAGACAATGAAGAGAATGGTAAACAAAAGAATACTTTGGTTTCTGGAGAAGGCATGAATCAACTTGATTGAATTCTTACTTCTTCCTTAGGATGGAATTGCTACCACCCCTTCGCATGAAACTGAATAATGTCCCTATTTTTATTTTGTGACCTTACCACATGGTTGGTATTGTAATGACTCGGAAATTCGGTGACATCTACTAAGTATTAATAACAGCAGCGTGAGCTGAATTTGCATTCTAATTCAAACTTTACAAATATTACTCAAATACGACTGTCGCTCGTCGTATATAAAACTAATTGAACGCATGTGCAAACTGTGACGGTTATGCAAGGTGTCACAAGCACGTGGACCCACATGTAAGAAGACACGTCACCATCCCCCGGGCCCATGTGTCGGTACCGCACAAAAAAACCGGGCCTACATGTCAGCACCCGTCACAGAAAATATGATAGTCGGTCCCATACACAAGCTGCCACGTCAGCACCATGTGGGACCGCGTGGTAGGCCCGTTGACCGGTCAAAACCGGTGGATCCCCTCATTAAACAGGGCCCACACGGAAGGGAGCCACGTCAGCAAGCGGTGGACCCTATTTGGCAGAAATTATAACCGGGTAAATAAAAAAACTAAACCCATTGACGGTTTTATCGTCAGAAAAGACGTTCTTGGGTGACAGATTGACTTGGTATACGTGACAAGTATACCATCCTTGAAGAACCTCATTATTGACAAAAAAGAGTTGTCACCTAAGATAAAAAATTGCGTGTCGAAAAAAGTGGTACCGGCATCATTTTTGTTTTTTATGACGGCGCGTCAATGACAGTTGGATTGACGGAGGCGAACCGTCCTTAGGGTGTTATTATTGACGAAAAATGATTTTCCATGACACAATTAGCCCGTCAATTGATATTGTTGATTTTGTAGTGCATGCAAGTCATGGAACATAATATTACAAAGTATAACCATCTCATACAACTTTTATCATGACGAAGACTATACCACAGCACATGTTCCTGCAAAAACAAGTTAGATGTTCTTCTACTCGTTCTTTGCATCTTTTACGTGGCTACTAGGGTTAGCATGGCAAAACTTTTTGCTAGCTACGTAACCATATTAAAAACAATCTTCAAGTTTCTAGATTAACACTCGGGGCATATCAACCATGAGACTACAATTTAATCTCATGACCCATACTGAACAATCGTCAATACGCGTGATCCTCGTGCTACATCAACAATTCTAAGACGCCCCTTTTGTTACACAATTTCTCCACACCGAAAGAAAGACCCAAAGCATCTTCATGTGATACTCAGGAGCAGCATAGAAGGACCCCGAGGGGCAAGATGTTTGTAACAAAATCAAGCAATACAGGAGGGATCCACTTGTGCAATTAGAGGGGAAGCAACTGATGACCCACAAGTGTAGGGGATCTCAATATTCTTCACAGGTAAGATAACCCAATTTATTGATTTGACACAAGGGGAGCCAAAGAATATTTATAAGATTTGACAGTTGAGTTGTCAATTCAACCGCACCTGAAAGATACTTGCTTGGCGACAATTTATTAGTAGTAACGATGTGATGGAAGTGATAGTGGCAACGGAAATAGTGGTGGCAAAGCAACAAAAGTAAAGTAACTTGTAACCAGTAGGATTAAAACACTGTAGGCTAGGGTAATGGATGGTTGGGCGCTGCATGGATGAGAGATAACATGTAACTGACATGGAGCAAGGCACACAGAAAATTAATGATCATCTAGGAAGTATCAAACATTAGGCATGTATCCCAAGGTAGTTGTGTGTGCTTGCAATAAGAACTTTGCACAACATCTTTTGTCCTACCATCCCGCTATCAACGGGGCCAAAAGGAACTTATGGAGATTAAGATGCTCCTGTAAAAGAGCACCGGAACAAAGCATTAACAATCAATGGATACATGGAATCCTCAAATTATAGTCCATCCCCTTTGGTGTCCCATTGGGATCGCCGGTTCCGGACTATAATAGGTGCATACAACTCATAGATAGATCAAGAACACAAATATATTCATGAAAACATAAAGGGTTCAGATCTAAAATCATGGCACTCAGGCCCAAAGTGACAAGCATGAAGAGCAACAAGTAGTAGCAAAGATGATAAACACCATAGTAGATGATAGGCAACATGCCCCCAACAATCTGACGACCTATTACCTGATCTAACGCATCCAATCCCTACCATCCCCTTCCCCTACAGCAGGTAATTACTCACACATGAAAGGGGGAACATGGAAGGGTGATGGAGTGGCGATGGTGATGACGATGTCGACGATTTATCCTCACCAGAGGCCAAAACAGCCTCCAGATTAGCTCTCCCGAAGAAGAACAGAGGTGGCGGTGGCTCCACGACGATAATTTGGATATCAACTTCTGTTCTGGAGTTTTCTTGCCACGGGTTAAAATAGGAGTCGATGTAGGGAGCCAGGGGAGGTGGGGGCCTCCCAGGCGACCTCCTGGCGCAGCCAGGGGCTTGGTCGTGACACCTGGCTCCTGGGTCCTTCGGTTGCGTGGATTTTCTGTATTTTTTCCTGGATTTTTCTGAGGTATATAGGATTCCTTTTTCTTGCACATGAAAAAACCATACAGACGGCTCTGCTGAAAACAGCGTTAGTCCAGGTTAGTTTCATTCAAATCATGCAAGAATGAGGCCAAAACAATAGCAGAAGTGTTTGGAAAATTCGATACGTTTGAGACGTATCAGCAACTAGAAGCTGCATGATCAACTCATTAATCATTATACCAATTATCCTCATATCAGTTATTTTCTCTTTCCTCGTTCACGTATTCCATATCCCATGTGATCTATACACAGAGTATCCGATCCGATGTATGGTGGGTACGTAATACCGAGAGGGCCCAAAGAATATCTCTCCTGAATATGAGGAGGAAATCCCAACTTGAATTGTTAAGTCTCTTGACATACTTTTAGGTGTGAGTGAGCAAAGCCTTTATAGCCACGCGTGTTACGGGTGGTGTTTGGACAGATTCAAAACCCACCCTCCGGTATGTAGGTACTTAACATTCTCATGGTCTATAAGGATACATGCAAATGTCAACTCATCTGATGATTTAACTCATAATACAATGATGATGAAATCTCAAAGCAAATCATATAATTGGGTCGGTTTAGCACCCTTGTTCTTGCAACAACGTGATCCCATGTATTACCGGCATATTCAATGCCCTATGTCAGGAAAACATGACATCCATAATACACAGGTTAGTCCTAGAGGCGGACTAAGAATATTTTGTGTTTATACTCCACACCTGCATATGGGTTTTCCTCCGAAGGCAGTTAACATGCACTTGGCAAACCTCTGCATAGGCTATTGCAGTTATAGCATAGACATATAAACATTAATAATAAACCTGAAATTATAATAATATATTTTATTATTGCCTTTAGGGCATAATTCCAACAGTCATCTCTGGTGATGCAAATACCGAACAAGTTAGTCAAAATTTGTCATGACTTACCTAAAATAATATGCTGACGACATAAATACCTAAAAAAAATCGGACACGATGATTCTGGTCTTGGGAGCATCTATACCTAATATCTTAGTTGTCCTTTTGGTTGTTGGGATCTGAATAATGTGGTCTGACATAACAGTGTGGGCGAATAAAAACACATATGTTGGGTGGAATACGTGCTGAAACAGTGGTCTACGGACAACGGCAGGTGCATAGACGTTACGGGTGATTTTTGTTCCGTGGCTCGCAACGCTTATGTGAAGCTATACCAGAGGTAGGATATAGGTACAGAACGTTTTTTCAGACCTGACCCATCGCTGTGAAAATGATTGCAAACGTGTGGTGGCTCGCCATTTTCTACTTAGATGATCTTTTATATCACATATACAACATGATTGATGGATTATCGTTGATGTGTCTGGTGGTGTCTCTCCTTCGTCGCCGGAGAAAGCTGAAGACTGAAGTTGTACCCTACAACAAGATGGCTACGGCGAACATTAACATGATGTCCATCAGATTAGCGCACCCTACCAGCAAACTAGCGGCAGCCAAGACTTGGGAGGAGCGGCCACTTGCGCAATCGGTGTGGCAGACGTGTCCTTGGGCTCCGTCGGTGACGCCCTATTTGCATTGTTGTAAGATGGCATATGGATTAACCGGATGGTTGCACATGGCGGCTGCAGGAGCAGCTTGTGCTGAGACTCCCGGGTCTGCTGTTTGGATCTGCGCGACACAACGAGCGTACTTGTCTTGGAACTCGAAGAAGAAGCGGCTCACATTCTGCAAAACGAGATTTGTGCGGACATGAGAGGGGGCTCAAAAGCAGATCAATGTATTGACGATGGGGGTTAATCTCTTACATCATAATCCATACACTTGTCTAGATCCAGGATGATGACCCTTGCAGGCTAACGAGGTAACCAGTGGCTTACCAGATGATGCGCAAAAGCTCCTGCTACTGAGTGAAGGAGAAAGATCCAGATGCCGATATCGCTGGAACTTGGGCGGCGAGTGGCTCGCTCGAACTGAAAGGAAGAGGAGACGATTGAGCAACGAGGGTTGGGGAAAGCAACGACGTGTTTATCCGTCTCTATGGGGTAGGTCACAGTTACGAGCCGTTCGTCGGAAGTGGGTTAGGACGGCTCAGAACAGTGCATGTTCCGTGCGACACGCAGCTGTACCACGACGTCCTTAGGTGGCAGTTGGACTGACAGTGTGTCATATCAGAACCCATATATGGCTCATATACGTGATGGCTGTAATTGGGGAATACATCAGACCCTCCGATCTCGATAAAGACTAACGAGTGAGATTTAAAGTGCATATGTGCTCAAGTTCAGATGTGAATTTTCCCAAAAAATCACAATGAACTATGTATAACCATACTAACACTATAATCTACAACTAAAATTAACACTACACTAACCTAAAACTATAATTGTACAACTACATTAATATTACAATTAAAACTAAAACTACACTAACATTACAACAAACTAAAGCAAAAGTCATCTAAATAGTACACAAACACATACTAAACTACAGTAATATTATCTAAAGATACAAAAACAAAAAATATTAAAAACTTACCGTGGGAGGAGGACGACAATGGTTGGGCTTCAGGGGGGATGGCGGGGCAGGTACAAGGCGGCGAAGGCTCGAGGACGGGGCGACGACAGATCGAGGACGAGTACCGATGGGCAAGGGCAGGGCGGCGACATGCGGCGACGGGCGGTGATGCGGGCGGCGACGTTTTGGGATCGAGAGAGTGAGAGGGGCCGGTCAGAGCGTGTGATGGTGCCACAATGGTTTAGGAATTCAAAAATTAATGTTAAAAACTGGCGGTGTGGGCTTTACGGGCCCAACGCCACCAGTATATTTTTTATTTTTAAAACAATATGATCTTACGTATTTTTTTCACAAGATCGACCAATATTCATGTGTGCAAGAGACTGGTCATGTTGAATCGGTGTATACATATAATGATGTGAGCAATGATACATTATGTGAGCAATGATACATTTGCATGTATGTGCAAATTTGTTCAAACATATAGAGAGATTTTTATACCTTTCCACGAGGAGCTTAGATGAAGAACTCTCATTCTAGATTTCAGGTTGTGTGTGAAGTTTTCTTACCAAGATGGTATAGGTAGCCGCAAAGCAGCACGAGTGCCTGAAAGCACAAGTTATCGACCAAAAGGGGTGAATGGGAGATTTCTATGAAATCTTGAAGAAATTTTGTTTCTTCAAGAGTTGAGAAAGACAGACTGAAAAAATGCTAAATAGTAAAACTTCAAACAACGACGGAAAACATCATATGCACTAAAGCCATTCGAGGCGCTTGTGAAGCTTCCGGTCCTCCCGCCTCTCCCTCGTGGTGACCACCCGTGGTTCGACCGGCTCCAACGGTGGGAGGCCGTTCGAGAAGTTTCACCGACTGGCGGTGCCGTGCAGCTGCACCGACTTGATGTTGTGTACGCATGTCGGCTGTGCCGCTGAGTAGAACGACCCAAGCAAATGTCGCTTGTCGGTCTCGCGATCAATGATTTTCGCCACTTGATACGTCCAAATTACATCACAATTTTATATCGTAATTCGTCCTTATTCATTGATATATTTTACATTACGATGATGTTCTTATGTTGATTTGGCTTATTTTACACAGTTTGCAACTTTCCGGTGCCGAAGCAGCAAACGCAGGATTCAGCGGTAAAAAGTGGACGCTGAGTTGCTGAAGAAGAATACCTTCAAATTACCTGAAAATCGACGGAGATTATTTTCCAGAAGATTAACGAAGACACACCGAAGAGGGGCCAGATGGGGGCCACAGGATCCCCAGGCGGCCACCTGGTGCGGCCCCAACCCTAGCCGCGCCGGGAGGGCGCCTGGAGCCCTGGGGCCACTCCCGGCTCCCCCCTCTGGCCTATATACTCCTCGTTACGCGAAAACCTAAAAAAGGAGAAGATTTTACGGAGTTCCGCCGCCGCTCCGTGGCGGAAACCTACAGAGAAAAAAAAGGCTCTCCGGCGGGCAAATTCCGCCGAGGAGATCACTTCCCGGAAGAGGAGATCATCGCCATCGTCATCACCATCGTCACGGGCATCATCGAGATCATCATCAACATCATCCCCAACATCAGCACCATCTCTACCACCATCCAATCTCACCTCACAAGTTTATCTTGTGTTGTAATCCGTACTATCTATCCTCTCTACTCTATTGGTGTTGATTACTACTTTGTGGTGAATGCTATTGAGTTTTGTTGGAGAAATATCATTATGTCCAGATTGTTTATCATATATTTATCACCTCTGATCATGATCTCTTTTATGTCTTGTGAGTAGTTACTTTAGTTCTTGAGGACATGGGAGAAGTCTAGTTGTTAGTAGTCATATGATGTTGAAAGAATTTGTGTTGTTTGATATTTAAGTTGTGTTGTTATTTTCCTAGTGGTGTTGTGTGAGTCGAACACTCAACACTTCGCCTTATTAAGGACCTAGGGGGATACATTGTGTATAAAGAATGCTTATGGTGGGTTGCCGGAGTGACAGAAACCTGAATCCCAGTTTGCACACTTTTGCACAAGGGACTATTGGATCCTTGATATTATTGTTGTGGTTAGGCTTTGCCTTAATTTCTATCTTGCATTTGTGGATGCTTGCAAGATGTTTAATCATAAGAGTGCACTTATCTTAGTCTATAGGATGTGCTAGCATAGATCCACCCACTCAACACTTATCAGCACAACACTTGTTATCGATGCGGAGTATGGAGAAAGCACGTGACTACCTCTCCATGTGTCCTCAAGAACGCTTTAATCTTTATAAGTTTAGTTGCCAAGCTTATCCTTTGCTCAAAAGTATTGGGCCACTTGCTGCTCCTCAGTACTATTTGCTTTGCTTACTTTTATCTTATTGTTGCTTATATCGAAAACCCCTAAAAAGTTATCTTTCAGTGCTTGCAATTATTCCTTGTCCAAAATCACCTATCAATTCCTTTCGCTCCTCGTTGGGTTCGACACTCTTACTTATCGAAAACACTGCAGTAGATCCCTTTACGTGGAGGGTCATCAACTAAAGTTTTTTGGCGCCGTTGCCGGGGAGCATAGCGCTATTGGTAAGTGAAGCTGGTAAAGACAAAAAATTATTTTTGCTGTTGCTGCTCTTTGTCCGTATGGACAACCTAGCTATTGGATCGTTGCTTATGGGGAAACACCCCACATCTGTGGTGGTTGTACCTCCTGTTGGAGATATGCCCTAGAGGCAATCATGTTATGATGTTATCTCCTTATGTATTCATGAGTTATTTGTATTGTCCTTGAAAATCATCACTGATATGTATCAATAAGTATGTGACTTGTTTGTGAGACTATATATTCTATGATGATTGTTCTAATGGTCCCTAGTTGATAAGGTTATGCGGACACATATCCTTGACTAGTATATTATTCGATTGATGACTATGTTTCACAAGTCATGAGCATGGAGATCCTACTGATAGTATGAACTTAGTGATGGGATCACTGAGTTGGACAGAGACCCACTTTGAGACGCAGCGAGATATTGTCATTTGTTAGTCTCAATACAATGTATATGCCATGTCCTAGACCTGAGGTCCTCGCATGTTCTCGAGATGAGGAATGACTCACTTAGGGACTATCAAACGCTACACCGTAACTGGGTAGTTATAAAGGTAGCTTACGGGTGAGTCATGATACATGCCGCGAGACATGGTTGATCAAGATGGGATTTTCCACTCCACTTTGGAGAGATGTTCTCTGGGCCATCTCGAGTGATAAGATTCAGAAAGCATGGCCATGCGACATGGGTTAAGTGTTAACCCGGTTCAGGAATCTGTATCACGGTTTCGAGAAGAGAGGTCAAGCTATCACAAGGGCGACAAGTACTCGCCTTGAGCTTGACAACATATATCGTGAGGCAAAAGGAATGTTGCATATGACACTTTGTAATGGTTCGTCTTATGAATTTATGCATATATGGGAGTCGGCACGTTCTGCTAGGAACCACTATCGACTATCGAACCGGATGTGATTCGGGACGTGTCCATGTGTACGTGAACCTATAGGGTCGCGCGCTTAAGGGGAAAGGATCCCATTCAGATGTGATCCGAATGGATTATCGATGGAGGGTCCGTATTGCCTCAAGGGTTGAGGCCATTCCACGGGCGCCTATATAAAGGCTAGGGCGAACCCCGAAGGGGTATAGGATAGACCACAACCCTAGCCGCCACTCCACCTCCAGGCCGAGCCGCCGGACCTAGCAGTCCGCCGCCCGGCGCTCCTCCTTGTACATGCGCATCCCTTGGAGGCGCTGCACCTGCGGCGCTTGGACGAACTGTTCGCGGGATTGGATCGCAGGACTCCGTTCGTGGGATCGGTACGAGGGATCGGTTCGAGGGATTCGAGGAGCAGCCGCCGACGCGCATCGCCAACTCTCCTTCCGCTGTCGTGACTGCGCGTCTAGTGGTAAACCCTAATCACGTAGTTCATATCCAGTAGCAGTGATATTGGTTGTGCGCGGTAGAAAATTTTGATTTAGCGCTAGCGTAGCGTACCGTGTGCCTCAACAGTGGTATCAGAGCCTCTGCTATTTGGTGGTGAATTCGTGATGGATTTGCATATAGAGATGTGTAGATCAGATCGGCTTTGCATGTATGTTTGAGGTTCTTGATTTCATGATTTGTCCCAAGGCGTGAGCTACTTAGGTCGTGCCACAACTTATCCCTAGAGGTCGGTTATCCGCCAGTGGGATAGACAGTGTGCCATAAACCCTATTGTGGCATGCGGATATCACTAGGTGATTGATCCGGGACACGGATCAGGACACGGCGTAGATATGATTTGCGTTGTCCAGAAATCTGTGAGCAGGTTTGGTTCAGAGGCCATATCTTGGTCATATGAACTCCGATTGAGCTCCGTGACCTACCAAACGATCCAGAATGAAAAGATATGCAAAACAGCGACCTAATTTGACTAGTGCTAAAAGAGGTTTAGACGGCGGTAGAACGTCTAACTTGGTTTTGCAGGGTATGAATGTGATTTGGTATAGCCCATTGTGTATGTTCTTATTCATGGCCTGTGTGTCATGGTTTTGACAACTGGCTGGAGCCATATGGTTGTCTCATTATTGTATTAATGACATGCGTGTCAACTTGTGGAGCCATGTAATGTAATTTACTTTCACAGCTATTAGTTTGTAATAGCATAGTAACTTATGTAACACTTGGCGGTTGACACCATGGCGTGGCGATGGAGATCACCACGAGGACAACCGTACATGGAGATGGAGATCGCCATGGGAGGTTCGCGCACATGGAGATGGAGATCACCATGCGCTATGATAAAGGGGCTATACCATATCACTTGTATAAACTGCCTGTGAAAGTTTATCCCTTTATGCATCCTTCTTTGACATGGTAGATGTTTTAAGTAGGATGATCCCTCAAAGAATGTCAAGTAAAATTTGCCTCCCTAATTGCTACACATCACATGTCATGTATGTTTAGTAGTAGGCCTATAAAATTAGGGTGCTGCTAGATCTCCTTGGCGTGATGGATTTGTGTCGGACACTTACACGCATAGCACTTGGTTAACTTGTCGAGGCTATCAAAACAGTTTTGGGCTTCGGGGCATAGGTGTTGGTGTGTATGTGATGTGCATCAACAAACAGGAGTCGTATGGTTGATGCGATTAGCAAGGAGTTTCTTACCGGTAGGTCGAGTCGGCTAGCAGTGATGCAAAAGCTCACTAGTCAATTCGCCCCATCGGATCCTGAATCACTTAGTGTCAACTAGAGGGATGTTGAACTTAGTGGGAGTAATTTTATTAAAGCGTTTAATACGAATTCCTCTTCATGAATACATGTCTTAGTATTTTTCATTTTATGTTGTAGATCAATGGAACCACCTGCTCCAGTTACCAATTTTGCGTTGAAATCCATCCTTGAGAAAGATAAACTGAATGGAACAAACTTTACCACCTGGTATAGAAATCTGAGAATTGTTCTCAAGCATGATAAAAATGAAAATGTTCTAGAGGAACCGGCTGATAATGCTACAGCTGCTGCTAAGAATGCCTATCAGAAACTCAAGGATGAGTCTACTGAGATCAGTTGCCTCATGCTGGCTTCTATGGAGCCCGAGCTGCAACAGCAGTTCGAAGACATTAGGGATTTTGATATGATCGAGAGTCTTAAGGGCATGTTTCAGGTTCAGGCTAGGACCGAAAGGTTCAACGTCTGGCGATCCCTGATGGATTGCAAGCTGAAAGAGGGTGATCCACTAAGCCCGCATGTCATCAAAATGATGGGATACATGCAAGCTTTGGATCGTCTTGGGCATCCGTTGACTCCTGAGTCAGCTACAGATACAATTCTGGGTTCTCTTCCGCCAAGCTATAACTCGTTCATTACGAACTTTCATATGCATGGCATGGAAAATAAGCCCACTGAATTGCATGGGATGCTTAAGATAGCAGATCAGGATATTAAGAAGGGCACACATCAAGTGTTGATGGTGCAGAACACGTCCAAGTTCAAGAAGTCATGGACCAGGAAGAAGGCTAACGCAAAGGGAAAGGACAAGGATGTGATCCCGACTCCAGCCCCGGCGCCTAAGCCTGGACCTGACGCAGAGACCATTTGCTTCTATTGCAAGGAGAATGGTCACTAGAAGAGGAACTGCAACAAGTGGCTCGCCAGCAAGGGCAAGAGCAGTGGGAGTACGTCTTGTACAGGTACACTTGTTGTATATGTTATAGACATTTATCTTGCGGATATTTCTAATAGTTCTTGGGTATATGATACCGAATCGGTTGTTCACATTTGCAACTCGATGCAGGGACTAAAAAGAAGTAGAGATGTCGCAAGAGGAGAAGTTGACATTCGCGTCGGGAATAAAGCAAGAGTTGCGGCATTAGCCGTCGGCACCATGCAACTTAATTTACCTTCTGGATTTGTAATGGAGCTTGATAATTGTTATTATGTTCCATCGTTAAGTCGAAACATTATTTCTGCCTCATGTTTGATGAGACAAGGTTATGAATTCATTATTAAGGACAATGGTTGTTCTATATATTTGAATAAGATGTTTTATGGCTTGGCGCCCGTTGTGAATGGGTTATTCATTTTGAATCTTGAAGGTGAATCTGTCTATAATATAAATGCCAAGAGGCTTAAACCTAGCGATCTGAATACAACTTACTTTTGGCACTGTCGGCTTGGTCATATTAGTGAGAAGCGCATGAAGAAGCTCCATGATGATGGACTTTTAAATTCGTTTGATTTTGAATCATTCGAGACATGCGAATCGTGCCTACTCGGCAAGATGACCAAGACACCTTTTGCAAAGAGTTGCGAGAGGGCATCCGACTTGTTGGAACTCATACATACTGATGTGTGTGGACCAATGAGCACGACTGCTAGAGGTGGTTACCAGTACTTCGTGACTTTCACTGACGACTTGAGAAGATATGGATATATCTACTTGATGAGGCACAAGTCGGAAACCTTTGAAAAGTTCAAGGAGTTTCAGAATGAAGTAGAGAATCAACTCGGAAAGACGATCAAACTTTGACGATCAGATCGTGGCGGTGAATATCTGAGTCAAGAGTTTGATGATTATCTCAAGAGTCGTGGAATAGTTCCACAACTCACTCCTCCTGGAACTCCTCAAAGAAATGGTGTATCAGAACGGAAGAATCGCACCTTGTTGGACATGGTTCGATCGATGATGAGTCAGTCAGATCTACCGTTGTCATTTTGGGGTCATGCTCTAGAAATTGCAGCTTTCACACTAAACAGAGTACCATCTAAATCTGTAGATAAGACACCATATGAGATATGGACTGGGAAGCGTCACAGTTTGTCTTTTCTAAAGATTTGGGGTTGTGAAGCTTTTGTCAAGCGACTTCAGTCGGACAAGCTCGCACCCAAATCGGATAAGTGCATATTCGTGGGATATCCAAGGGAAACCTTAGGGTATTACTTCTACAACCGACAAGAGGGAAAAGTGTTTGTCGCTCGACATGGTACCTTCCTTGAGAAAGAGTTTCTCAATAGGAAGGCTAGTGGGAGGACGGTGCAACTCGAAGAGGTTCGAGATAAACCGCTCGGGGAAGACACGGCAAGTGATGCCATTATGGCAGAGCCAGTGAGTGAACCCGTGGTTGAAGTAGCACCCGCACCACGAAGGTCAGAAAGGCTGCGTAATGCAAGCAATGTATTGTTGTTGGACAACGATGAGCCTTTGACATATGTGGAAGCGATGGTGGATCCAGATTCCGAGTTATGGCTTGAGGCCATGAGATCCGAGTTAAAGTCCATGGATGAAAATCAAGTTTGGAACTTGGTTGATCTGCCAAATGGTGCAAGAACCATTGAGTGCAAATGGATCTTTAAGAAGAAGACTGATATGGATGGAAATGTTCAAATCCATAAAGCTCGACTTGTCGCGAAGGGGTTTCGACAAGTTCAAGGAATTGACTACAACGAGACCTTCTCACCTGTAGCGATGCGTAAATCAGTTCGGATTATTCTAGCTATAGCTTCCTTTTTCGATTATGAGATATGGCAGATGGATGTCAAAACAACTTTCCTTAATGGAAATCTAGAAGAGGACGTGTATATGATACAGCCCGAGGGTTTTGTCGATCCAGAGAATGCTAGTAAGGTATGCAAACTTCAGAAATCCATTTATGGATTGAAGCAAGCATCTTGGAGTTGGAATATTCGTTTTAAATAGGTTGCCAAATCGTTTGGCTTCATCGAGAACGAAAAGGAACCTTGTGTGTTCCAGAAGTTTAGTGGGAGCTCAATCGTATTTCTAATCTTATATGTGGATGACATATTACTGATTGGGAATGACATTCCAATGCTTGAAGTTGTCAAGGACTCATTGAAAAATAGTTTTGCAATGAAGTACTTGGGAGAGGCAGCTTACATTTTGGGAATCAAGATCTATAGAGATAGATCAAGGAGGCTTATTGGATAAAGCCAGTGTACGTATATTGACAAGGTGTTGAAAAGGTTCAACATGCATGAGGCTAAGAAAGGGTTCTTGCCTGTGTCACATGGCATTCATCTAAGCAAGACTCAGGGTCCATCGACTCCTGATGAGCAAAGATGCATGGATAAGATTCCGTATGCTTCGGCCATCGGGTCTATCATGTATGCTATGGTATGTACTCGTCCAGATGTTTCCTATGCTCTAAGCGCTACGAGCAGATACCAGGCTAATCCAGGCGAGAGCCACTAGACAGCAATTAAGAGCATCCTAAAGTACTTGAAAAGGACTAAGGATATGTTCCTAGTTTATGGAGGTGAGGATGATCTCGTTGTAAAGGGTTACACCGATTCTAGTTTCCAAACCGACAAGGATGACTTTCGTTCACAATCTGGTTATGTGTTCATTCTGAACGGAGGTACAGTGAGCTGGAAGAGTTCCAAGCAAGAGACGGTAGTTGATTCTACAACAGAGGCCGAGTACCTTGCAGCTTCTGAAGCTTCAAAGGAAGGTGTTTGGCTAAGAGATTTCATTACCCTACTTGGTGTGATTCCAGACTCGGCAAACCCGTTGGATCTCTATTGTGATAATAGTGGTGCCATCGCATAGGCCAGGGAGCCAAGGCATCACCAGAAATCCAAGCACATAGAAAGGCGTTATCATCGCATACGACAATTCGTAGATGATGGTAATATAATGTATGCAAAGTATACACGGATGCAAACGTTGCCGATCCTTTGACAAAGCCACTCCCGATGCCGAAGCATGAGGCGCACGTAAGAGCCATGGGCCATAGATGCCTAACTGATTGACTCTAGTGCAAGTGGGAGACTGTCGGAGATATGCCCTAGAGGCAATCATCTTATGATGTTATCTCCTTATGTATTCATGAGTTATTTGTATTGTCCTTGAACATCATCACTGATATGTATCAATAAGTATGTGACTTGTTTGTGAGACTATATATTCTATGATGATTGTTCTAATTGTCCCTAGTTTATAAGGTTATGCGGACACATATCCTTGACTAGTATATGATTCGATTGATGACTATGTTTCACAAGTCATGAGCATGGAGATGCTACCGATAGTACGAACTTAGTGATGGGATCACTGAGTTGGACAGACAACCCACTTTGAGACGCAGCGAGATATTGTCATTTGTTAGTCTCAATACAATGTATATGCCATGTCCTAGACCTGAGGTCCTCGCATGTTCTCGAGATGAGGAATGACTCACTTAGGGACTATCAAATGCTACACCGTAACTGGGTAGTTATAAAGGTAGCTTACGGGTGAGTCATGATACATGCCGCGAGACATGGTTGATCAAGATGGGATTTGCCACTCCACTTTGGAGAGATATTCTGTGGGCCCTCTCGAGTGATAAGATTCAGAAAGCATGGCCATGCGACATGGGTTAAGTGTTAACCCGGTTCAGGAATCTGTATCACGGTTTCGAGAAGAGAGGTCAAGCTATCACAAGGGCGACAAGTACTCGCCTTGAGCTTGACAACATATATCGTGAGGAAAAAGGAATGTTGCATATGACACTTTGTAATGGTTCATCTTATGAATTTACGCATATATGGGAGTCGGCACGTTCTGCTAGGAACCACTACCGACTATCGAACCGGATGTGATTCAAGACGTGTCCATGTGTACGTGAACCTATAGGGTCGCGTGTAACAGCCCAGTTTTCACAAAAATTAAAAAAAATTGTTTTCGGTGTGAATTGTTTGATTGTCTGATTTGTTTGCGGTGTTTGCATCCCCGATTTATCGATCGGCGATTATTTTTCCCCCTCTTATCTCGTACCGGACGGAGACCGACCCTTGCCACCCTGACACTCGACCTTTGCGACACCGGGTTTCACCCGATCACCGTCGCGAAAACCGCACGAGACCAGCCGCAGCCAACGGATAGAAAAACCCCGTTTAATAATTAAACGGGATATTTTTATAGCGCGCCGGAAAGTGTTTTCGGAACGGTTCCAGCGCTAGGTGAATGCCACCGGCTCGACCCGTGGATCGCGCAGTTCGAAGTTTTACCCGAATCGGAGGTACTGCGGACCCCCGGCGGTCAGAAACGTGAGCACCGCGCGCGCGAGATAAAAAACGATGATTTTTTTGCGAGCTGCCAGCCACCCATGCTATATAAAGACCACCACACTCCCACCCATTTTTAGGGTTTCCCTAGCCACAATTTTGCAGCCACCCCCCTCACAAAAGCCCCAATTTTCGCATTTTGCCCAAGTTTTGCACTCCCTGCAATCTGGACCGTCGGATCGGCCGATCCAACGGCCCAGACGCGCCCACTGCCCCACCTTCTCTCTCCTCTCCACGCAGCCTCTCCCGTGGACGCCGCCTCCGTGCCCGTGGAGACCCGCAGCCGCGCCGCGCCTCCCTCCGACCAGCCGCCGGCAAGGCTCCGGCGCCGCCACCTCTCCTCTCCCTCCTCTCCTCCTTCCCTCTCTCCCCTCTCCTTTCTCTCCTCTCCCTCTCATCTCTCTCCCTCTCCTCGCAGGTACAGGACCCGCGCCATGGCCATGGCCTCCACGAGCTAGGAGCTCTGCCCGCGCCGCCACGCCATGGGGCCGCCCGAGCTGGCCTCCCCGCCGCCCAGATCCGGCAAGCCGCCGCGGATCCGCCACCCCACCGCAGCGCCATCCCGTGGCCCGCACCTCGTCGCCGGCGTAGGGCGCCGCCGCCACCGGGAGGTCCCGGTCGGGAGCAAGCCGAGCCGGCTGCTCAACCGCCGGCTGCCCCGCGTGGGCCGGCCCACCTCCCACGGCCAGCCTGGCTCCAGCCAGCCCAGCAGCGCCCGGCCAGATGGGCCTCTAGAGCCCATGGTGAGAAGAGGCCCGTGACCCTTTTTCTGATTTTCCTGCCTGTGAATTTTGCTAAGTTTGTGTTAATTGTGCTGCTGATTCGATTCCGCGTTGACGATAGCAAGCGATCCGTAGCCCGGATGACTTCGCGCCCAAAAGACGAATTGTTTAGAATTGCGTGCTCTAGCTTTCATCTTTTGTGAGCATTTGCATTTGAGCTCATCTTGATTGTGTAATTGTGTGCTAAAGTGGGCATCAGACCGTTAAACTGCTACTTTTCCATGTTATGTGCTGCTGTTATTATTTTGTTGCAACTTTGCATGATGATTGTAACAAATCCATGAGGCCTATTGCATTGATTCCTTTTGCGTTGCGTTAAGAAATGTTTCTACTTCAGTTTCATGCATTCACATTCCATATTTGCTTGCTGTATCATGTTTAAATCTTCCTCCAAAGTAGCTATCCTGAGGTTATTGTGCTGTTGTTGCTGAAACTGTTATTTTATTGCAACTTCGGATGACGATTGCTTCGCAACCGTTCATCGGAATTGAGTGATTCCAATTGCATTTTGTTAAGAATCATGTCTACTTTCATCCCATGTATTGCTATGTCATGTTGCTGCACTTTTGCATATAGATTTACCCCTGTTTTTACAGCATGTGTGCATAGCTTGTTTTGCTTATATCTTTTTAACCGTAACTCCGTTTGGATTGTGCCTTATATGTAACTTGATTAGATTTTCGTGTACTTTGTGTTTATGCTATTGTTTGATGTTGTTAACCAACCTAAAATATTGTTTAGGGCATAACAGTACCAAATCCTTTAATCATCGTGCGGCACTTAGTGTTATGCCATGTTTAGGTTGTGCTTCACTTAAATTGACTAGCATAGATAGTTTACTTTGTGCTTCACCTCTTGACCTGTTTTGTGCTATGCCATGCTTGCTTGAGTTGCCATGTTAATAACCGTTGTTTGTTCACCTGTAGCTAAGCAACTTGAACCACCGTAAACGTGCGGTATCGTCGTGTGTGACGAGTACTCCACTTAAATCGTTAGTAACCGCTCTCGACGGTAGGTGCGATGTCTCGTGTTACTTCTTGTTGATGCTTGATCTTGTATTGCTCCGTAGTAGAAGTGGTGCACCGTTGATTGCTTTCCAGTGTTTATCGTCTTGTGTGCTTCCGCGGGTACCTCTCGGAGACGATGCGAGCTTGCGATCGGCTACACCTTCCGAACCCGACTTATCAACAGGCAAGGACTATACAGTACTTATGATCCATTCTATTTCAACCAGCGGTTTGCATGCTAGTATAGGTTAGGTTCGATGTTTGATCCTACCACATGTTTACAGCCTCTTTTAAACCGATAAAGCCATGTCCCCTCCCAGCAAACCTTGTACTGCTATGTTACTTTTTCTCGTTGCTCAGCCCCTGCTTAGTATGCATGCTTAGGATGCTACGATGTTACCCTGTTACTCCTTGGGTTGGGATATCACATTATTATATTGTTGTTGATGATATAATTATTATTAATGTTGACTATATTCGACGAAGGATGGAAGGTCTAGGCTATCCCGCCCCGACGCTTTGTTCCATTCGAGTCACCTAGGATCCGAGTTCCGGATATTGGTTTTAAGACTGAGCGTGCCTAACCGCGTGTGGGATTTTATGGGGTCCCCTTTTCTTACCTACCTAGCTTCAAACATTTCTAGTGGTGGCCCAAGCTGATTTACCATTTGAAACCGTGTGTGTGCTGGTCAGCTGCCAGTTGTTTACAAACCAACCCGGACCAGCGAGGACATAGTTTCCGGGCTTGCCCACTTTGTCCGGCTGAGGACCCGGTTTCCCATGTGTGATTAACCGGGTATCCAAACCTGTGACATACGATAGAGACCAGATCGAGAGCGCGGCCGGCTCCTGAGATGGATGTCGACTCACCGGGGGCCACCCGGATTTGTTCGTTGTTAGTTAGAGGGACCTGTCGTTTCGGATCTCTTGGAACTAAATCATAAAATGGTTGCCTGTGATGGGTAGCAACTGAGAGTGATGGACGTGCGTGCGGAGCCTCGTAATGGGCAGTTGGTACACCCCTGCAGGGTTAAATCTTTTCGAGAAGCCGTGTCCACGGTTATGGACGACTTGAGACCTACGTCCTGTTCATAGACAACAACAACTGAGATAATCTTAATATAACTTGATCAACGTGTGTGTGCGTTGTCTGCTTCTTCTTCGTCGGGATGCGAAGAGGAGGACAAGGATAGGATAGGTGTTATGTTTGCGTAGTAGGTGGATAGCAGACTTGTTGGAGGCGATTCCTCATCGAATGCTTGGCTTCTGACCTCACTCTCTAGATCGTTAGCCACTTCATAAATGCTAGTGCGGCAGCAACCTCACCACTTACCCCTTCCTTTCCGTAAACTACTAGTTGTCCTAGAATGACGAGTGATGAAGTCCTTGCTGGGTCAGATGACCACTACAGTTGGATGCTGAGTACCTCTGTACTCATGATACTACCCCCAAACTCTTTTCAGGGTTCTTGATCGACAACAGGTATGGTGATCGACGTTTCACGTGGAGACTCGACGACGACTAGTTAGGCGGATCCCGGCGGAGGGCCTGGACCCGTGTGGTTATGGGATCGATGCTTTTCTCTTTGCCAGTAGGCATTTACTTGTAGTTTGTACTCAGACATGTATCTTCCGCTGTTGTGTTGTATTTGAGGCAGTTGTATGCCGATTGTATGAGATGTTGTATCCTGTATCTGTAATGTTGTGATATCATGTTGGAAATCCGGGGCATATGACTTCGTCATATGTCGCGGTGGGACTGATATGTGCTTCGTCCCCGGATCTGGATGGAAACATCTAGATCTGGAACAGTACCGCATATCGGGCCTTACATCGCGCGCTTAAGGGGAAAGGAGCCCATTCGGATGTGATCCGAATGGATTATGGATGGAGGGTCCGGATTGCCTCAAGGGTTGAGGCCATTCCACGGGCGCCTATATAAAGGCTAGGGCGAACCCAGAAGGGGTATAGGATAGACCACAACCCTAGCCGCCACTCCACCTCCAGGCCGAGCCGCCGGACCTAGCAGGCCGCCGCCCGGCGCTCCTCCTTGTATGTGCGCATCCCTTGGAGGCGTTGCACCTGCGGCGCTTGGACGAACTGTTCGCGGGATCGCATCGCGGGACTCCGTTCGTGGGATCGGTACGAGGGATCGGTTCGAGGGATTCGAGGAGCAGCCGCCGACGCGCATCGCCAACTCTCCTTCCGCTGCCTGACTGCGCGTCTAGTGGTAAACCCTAATCACGTAGTTCATCTCCAGTAGCAGTGATCTTGGTTGTGCGCGGTAGAAAATTTTGATTTAGCGCTAGCGTAGCGTACCGTGTGCCCCAACACCTCCCCCTACTGAAATTGTGCCTTATAAAATACCAGTTGGTATTATCGATTGTGTTTTGGCTAATCGTTATGCAGGAGACAGACATCCTAGTGAACACTTGCTATATTTATCACAACTATGTTCACTATTTAAGCTTGCAGGTGTATCAAAGGAGTTTGTCATGATGAAATTGTTCTCCGTATCGCTTACAGATAAAGCTTCAGATTGGTATATGCTTCTCGATAACTCTCATTTGCTTGATTGGCAAGAGCTTATGTCTCTCTTTTATACCAAGTTTTATCCTCTTCATGAAATTCATCGAGACAGGAATTATATCTATAACTTTAGGTCTCGTGACGGAGAAAGCATCGCTCAAGCTTGGGGGAGATTGAAATCTCTAATGCTCAAATGTCCTATTCATGAGCTTCCCAAGAAAACTATACTTACAAATTTTTATGCTAGACTTTCTCGTCAGGATAAGCAGATGTTGGATGCCTCCTCTAGTGGTGTATTTCAGACAAAAAGCGTTAAAGAAAGATGGGATCTCCGTGAAAGGATCCAGAAGAATACCGAAGATTGGGAAATAGATAAAGGTATTGAATCCACTATAAATTATGAGCATGATTATATAGAGAGCTATGTGAAAACTGATTACTTTAATACCTTTTGCTCTAAGATTGGTCTTGATTCCCATCTGATGATTGATTTTTGTAAGGACTTTGCCTCTCATATTGACTCTTCTAAGAAGAAGAAGGATCAGCATCATAAACCCTTCAAAGAATCACCTATTGATATTCATGTTGCTGACCCTATTGTGCCTGCAGTTATATATGAAAAGCCCCCTTTTCCCTAAGAATAAGGGAGCACTCTTTTGTGACAGGCATAATGAATAAGAGTGAGAGAAAAATTGATGAGCCTGAGGACCAGATTAAGGTCGATCCTCGAGTTGCATTGGTTAAGGATCTTATTACTAATGATGCTTTAGATTCCAATATAAAATTTTGTGACTAACCTTGTCACAGCCAAGAATAAAGGCCCAATTTCAGGTACTCCAATAGTATCTATTAAAATAGGAGATCACAATTATTATGGGCTATGCGATTTGGGATCGAGTGCTAGTGCTATCCCATACTAACGTTATCAAGAAATCATGGGTGAAATTTCACCTTGTGAACTTGAAGAAGTTGATGTTACTATTCATCTTGCAAACAGAGCAAATATCTCTCCTATCGGAATTGTGAGAGACGTTGAAGTTTTATGCGGAAAGGTAAAATATCCTACTGACTTTCTAGTACTTGGTTCAGTAAGGGATAATTTTTGTCCTATTATTTTCGGTAGACCTTTTCTCAGAACTTGTGGAGCTATAATAGATTGCAAGAAAGGTAAAGTTTCTTCTGAATTCAATGGTGAGCCCTATGAATTTAACTTTTCTAAGTTCTCTAAGCAGCCTCGTGGTACTGATTTTCCTAGTAATGATAAGATTATTGAAGATATTGCTTCCATTGCTATTCCTCCTAATGATCCTTTGCAGCAATATATGGAGGACCACAAGAATGATTTGCATATGCAGGAGAGGAATGAACTGGACTAAATATTCTTAAGACAACCTGCTATCCTAAAGCACAACCTTCCAGTTGAGCCTTTGGGAATTTTATCGAAACCAAAAGAAGATCCAGTGTTTGATCTTAAACCTCTTTCCGATTCGCTCAAATATGCTTATTTAGATGAAAAGAAAGTATATCTTGTTATTATCAATTCTAACCTTTCAGGTTATGAAGAAGAGCGACTATTGGAAGTACTTCGCAAACATCGAGGTGCGATTGGCTATACCCTTGATGACCTTAGGGGAATTAGTCCGTCTATTTGTCAACATACCATCAACCTTGAACCTGATGCTAAACCAGTTGTTGATCATCAATGACGGTTGAATCCGAAAATGATAGATGTTGTAAGGACTGAGATTCTCAAGCTTCTAGCCGAAGGTATTATCTACCCTATAGCTGATAGTAAGTGGGTAAGCCCGGTTCATTGTGTTCAAAAGAAAGGAGGAACAACTATGGTTCCTAATGATAAGAATGAACTAATAACTCAGAGAATTATTATTGGATATAGAATGTGTATTGATTACAGGAAGCTGAACAAGGAAAACAGGAAGGACCACTACCCGTTGCCGTTCATCGACCAAATGCTTGAAAGGTTATCCAAAAATACTCACTTTTGTTTTATTGATGGTTATTCTGGCTTCTCTCAAATTCATGTTAATATTGTTGATCAATAGAAGACCACTTTTACTTGTCCCTATGGTACTTATGCTTACAGACGCATGCCTTTTGGTTTATGTAATGCCCCTGCTACTTTTCAAAGGTGTATGTATGCTATCTTTCATGGTTTTTGTGAAGAAATTGTGGAGGTATTCATGGACGATTTATCCGTCTATGGAACCTCTTTTGACCATTGTATCCACGACCTTAATAAAGTTTTGCAGAGATGTGAGGAGACAAATCTGGTGCTTAACTGGGAGAAGTGCCACTTTATGGTCAACGAGGGAATTGTTCTTGGCCACAAGATTTCCGAGAGGCGAATTGAGGTGGACAGGGCCAAGATCGAAGCAATTGAAAGGATGCCCTGCCTAAGGGACATGAAAGGTATTCGTAGTTTTCTCGGTCATGCTGGTTTCTATAGAAGATTTATTAAAGACTTTTCTAAGACTTCGAGACCCCTCACTAATCTTCTCCAGAAGGACGTTCCTTTTGTTTTTGATGAAGATTGTAAGGAAGCCTTCGAAGTTCTTAAGAAATCTTTAATAACTGCTCCTCTAGTAAAACCACCTGATTGGAATTTACCTTTTGAATTTATGTGTGATGCTAGTGATTTTGCTGTTGGAGTTGTTTTAGGGAAGAGGGTTGATAAGAAGTTGAATGTTATATATTATGCTATCAAAATCCTTGATAGTGCTCAAAAGAATTATGCTACTACTGAGATGGAATTCTTAGCAATAGTGTCTGCTTGTCATAAGTTTAGGCAGTATATTATTGATTCTAAGATTATTGTTCATACTGACCATGCTGCCATTAAGTATCTTATGGAGAAGAAGGATGCCAAACCAAGGCTCATTCGATGGGTACTCCTTCAAGAATTTGATTTACAGATTGTCGATAGGAAAGGAGCAGAAAATCCGGTGGCGGACAATCTTTCAAGGATGGAAGATATACCGCATGATCCCATTCCAATCAACGACAGTTTTCCAGACGAACAGCTAGCTGTTGTAAAAGTACAATCTCTCTCCGATCCTTGGTTTGCAGATTATGCTAACTTTATTGTTGCAAAGTTTTTGCCTCCAGGTTTAACATTTCAGCAAACGAAGAAGTTCTTTCATGATTTGAGGCATTACTTTTGGGATGACCCACATCTTTTCAAAGAAGGTCCAGATGGGATCGTGAGAAGATGCATACCGGAACACGCAGAAGGATATTCTCAAACAATGTCACGGCAGTCCATATGTAGGGCATCATGCTGGTGAGAGGACCGCACATAAGGTTCTTCAATCAGGTTTTTATTGGCCTACTCTCTTTAAGGATGCTAGAAATTATGTCTTATCCTGTGATAAGTATCAGAGAGTTGGTAATATTAGTAGAAGGAATGAGATGCCTATGAATTACTCCCTAGTGATTGAGCCTTTTGATTGCTGGGGTTTTGATTTTATGGGTCCTTTTCCTTCCTCGCACAAGTACACTCTCATTTTAGTTGTTGTGGATTATGTAACCAAGTGGGTAGAAGCAATCCCCACTGAAAGTGTTGATCACAAAACATCTTTGAAAATGCTCAAGGGTGTAATTTTTCCTAGGTTTGGAGTACCCAGGTACCTCATGACTGATGGGGGTTCGCACTTTACACATGGAGCTTTTAGAAAAGCTTTAGCCAAGTACGATGTCAATCATAGAATTGCTTCATCGTACCACCCTCAAACTAGTGGGCAAGTTGAGCTCACCAATAGAGAGATCAATTTGATCTTACAGAAGACAGTCAATAGAAATAGAAAAGATTGGTCGAATAAGTTAGGAGATGCCTTGTGGGCGTATAGAACTGCTTACAAAAACCCCATGGGCATGTCTCCCTATAAGATGGTTTATGGCAAGGCTTGCCATCTGCCACTAGAATTAGAACACAAAGCTTTCTGAGATATTAGAGAGCTTAACGCTGACCCGAAACTAGCTGGTGAAAAGCTTCTCATGAACTTGACTTCTCTAGATGAGTGGAGAAGTGAAGCTTACGAGAGCGCTAAAATGTTCAACGAAAAGGTAAAGAAGTGGCACGATAGGAGGATTCTGAAACGTCAATTTAATGTTGGTGATAAAGTTTTGTTGTTTAGATCCCGTTTCAGGTTTTCTCCAGGTAAACTACTTTCCAGGTGGTAAGGGCCATTTCATATTGAGGAAGTCTACCGCTCGGGTGCGATCAAGATTAACAATTTCGAAGGCACCAAACCTCAAGTGGTGAATGGGCAAAGACTTAAGCATTACATAGCAGGAGATCCTGTCAATGTTGATGTGGATTTGGTATACACAACAGCTCATGAAGAACATGTTGCAGCCCTGTTTCAGACACCAGCAGGAGCAGAATAAGGAAAGGTATGTATTACGGTAAGGAAACATCGCGAAACCGCCATAAAAGTTCCAGATTACGAGTTTTAGCAAAATATAGAAAATTTGAGGCCGAAGTGGAGCCGGAGACCAGCTCCAGGGGGCCCAGGCGCCCCCCTGGCGCGGCCCCACCCCTGGCCGCGCCGGGAGGCCGCCTAGGCACCCCGAAGTTTGTCTCCGACCCCACTTTGACTCGTTACCTTCCTTTCTGTGCAGAAATTTTTGCTATATATTTTCCCGGATAGTTTCGGCAACGTATCTCGCGATTTCGTGTGTTTTCTTTTCGGGCTGTTTCTGCCAGGAAAGATTTCAGCTAGACCTAGGTGCCATGGCTTCCCCAAGTTCCCCGAAGGACAAGTTCGTCGTCAACGTCATCAACCCTTACCTCGTTGAGGTGAAGAAGCACCCCCATGTCCTTCATGTGGAGGATGGTGACCTCCATAAGGAGGATCTGAAGGGACCAGTCAAGGAGGGGAGCACCGAGGAGCGGCTGAAGGAGATGGAACATGAGGTCTGCAAGTTCAAGAAGATGGTGGAGCGTGGTGTTGAAGCTAACTTCGACATCATGAACGAGATAGAGGATTCCCACAAGAAGGAGATGAAGGAGATGTGGTCAAGTTTGGCCGCACTAGAATAAAAAGTTTATGAACTTCAGGCACAGATCTATGATCTGCAGAACCAGAACTGTGAGTATGAACTAAAGTTTTTGCGCATGGGTTTGGGTGCTGAGTGCAGGATCGTGGAGACGGGAATGTCCTTTGAGACTGGAGAACAGCTGCCATGGAAGCGCTTCGCTAAGGAGTACGTGACCAACAAGAACAAGGATGAGGAGTAAATCTCCTCGGGTAATGGCATCCCCTTAGCTTGTTCCAAGCTTGGGGGAGTGCCCAGTATTTTTATCTTTATCTATGTCTTTTAGAGTCAAGTAGAGTCGTATCATGTCTAGGGAAGTTATCTTATAAAATAAGTGTTTGCTTTGAGGTCTATCACTCCTTTTTGGAGAGTTATGTATCCGTGAGTGTGGAGTCGTCTATGATGGAATATTAATGAGAAGTCTATTGATCCCTTCCCTGCACTCGGTATTCTCTTCACGCAATCGACCTTATGATGATTCTTATGGGGAGTAATGACCTTATATCAGGTATGGCTTTGAAAACTTTATTTAATCTTGGCAAACATAGCTTTGACAAGCATGTTATTTTTCTCAAAGTAGCGACATAGCCAAACCCTCTTTGTTATTATGCTTGTAGTGTTATGTTGAATAGGAAGACATCTTGATGTGCTATGCTTGTTTTAATGTTTATGCTTTATATTGCTTTGCATCCAAGTCATCATCAATTGTCTGTTCTCTCAAAGCCTTTGCTAGCCAAACCTCTGTACTAAGAGGAATTCTGCTTGTACATCCATACCCTGAAACCAGTATCTTCCATATGAGTCCACCATACCTTCCTATTCGTGGTATTCCACTACCACTCCTAAAGCATAGAATTTTTGTGTTATCCTTAGATGTTCAAAATCTTCTGTTGTGTGCCCCTGTTTTAGCTCATGAGGAAGTAGTAGATAATTCATGACCTTCTTAAGTTGGACAAGTTTTACCCCGGGATTGCATGTCTAATCTGCAAACCCCTAATACGAGGAGGAACTGGCCGTGATAATACAAAGGAGATTGCGGGGATGTGATCGTCCCCGTTTGGGAGCCGTTCCTCGAAACTTGTCCAATCTGAGAAGTAATTGAGTTATCTATTAGCATTCGTTGACAAATCATGCACCTCTCAAAACTTGTTTTCATTCTGTTTGATTTAAGGATAGCACTTGAGTTTTCCCTGCTTGCCTTTAACAAGGCTTTTTCCTTTACTTTTATGTTGAGTCAGTTTTCCCTACTTCCTCCTTTCCCAACGAGAACAGACACTTGATGCTGATGAAGATTCATCCATATAATGTTGCATTAAAGTTTTGCCATGCCATATCATTGTTGACATTATCTCTTGATAAGTAAGTTGTTTGCAAAAGCATTTGCCAAGCAAACATCTTCCTTTGTGTTAGCATTTGCACTACATGACTAATAGCTTGTTCTTTCAAAAGGTTCCAAATTGTCTCTTCAAAATATAAAGAGAAAGAGCAAAGGTAAAAGCTATTAGTTGTTCCTTGACCAAAGGACTTGTTTGTTGCCATGATTTGATGAGTTTCCTTAGCCCTACTTTTGATTACAATTGTTATTACTCTTTCATAAGGGCTTTATGAGTTGAAGATTGCTGTTGAGGATGTTTGATTTTGGTGAAAACATCATGATGCTTCTTGTTCGTATTTTATTTATCGACATTTCACTCTCTAAACTTGTGGACAGGTTTACCGAGCTCAGTTTTCGCTTGGGGACAAGCGAGGTCTAAGCTTGGGGGAGTTGATACGTCCAAGTTGCATCACTATTTTATATCGTAATTCATCCTTATTCATTGATATGTTTTACATTACGATGATGTTCTTATGTTGTTTTGGCTTATTTTACACAGTTTGCAACTTTCCGGTGCCGAAGCAGCAAACGCAGGATTCAGCGGTAAAAAGTGGGCGCTGAGTTGCTGAATAAGAATACCTCCAAATTACCTAAAAATCGACAGAGAGTAATTTCCAGAAGATTAACGAAGACACGCCGAAGAGGGGCCAGAGGGGGGCCACAGGAGCCCCAGGCGGCCACCTGGCGCGGCCCCACCCCTGGCCGCGCCGGAAGGGCGCCTGGAGCCCTGGGGCCACTCCCGGCTCCCCCCTCTGGCCTATATACTCCTCATTACGCGAAAACCTAAAAAAGGAGAAGCTTTTACGGAGTTCCGCCGCCGCTCCGTGGCAGAAACCTACAGAGAAGGAAAGGGCTCTTCGGCGGGCAGATTCCGCCAAGGAGATCACCTCCCGGAAGGGGAGATCATTGCCATCGTCATCACCATCGTCACGGGCATCATCGAGATCATCATCAACATCATCCCCAACATCAGCACAATCTCCACCACCATCAAATCTCACCTCACAAGTTTATCTTGTGTTGTAATCCGTACTATCTATCCTCTCTACTCTATCGGTGTTGATTACTACTTTGTGGTGAATGCTATTGAGTTTTGTTGGAGAAATATCATTATGTCCGGATTGTTTATCATATATTTATCACCTCTGATCATGATCTCTTTTATGTCTTGTGAGTAGTTATTTTAGTTCTTGGGGACATGGGAGAAGTCTAGTTGTTAGTAGTCATATGATGTTGAAGTAATTTGTGTTGTTTGATATTTAAGTTGTGTTGTTATTTTCCTAGTGGTGTTGTGTGAGTCGAACACTCAACACTTTGCCTTATTAAGGACCTAGGGGGATACATTGTGTATAAAGAATGCTTATGGTGGGTTGCCGGAGTGACAGAAACTTGAACCCCATTTTGCACACTTTTGCACAAAGGACTATTGGATCCTTGATCTTATTGCTGTGGTTAGGTTTTGCCTTAATTTCTATCTTGTATTTGCGGATGCTTGCAAGATGTTTAATCATAAGAGTGCACTTATCTTAGTCTAGAGGGTGTGCTAGCATAGATCCACCCACTCAACACTTATCAGCACAACACTTGTTATCGATGCGGAGTATGGCGAAAGCACGTGACTACCTCTCCATGTGTCCTCAAGAACGCTTTAATCTTTATAAGTTTAGTTGCCAGGCTTATCCTTTGCTCAAAAGGATTGGGCCACTTGCTGCTCCTCAGTACTATTTGCTTTGCTTACTTTTATCTTATTGTTGTTTATATCGAAAACCCCTAAAAAATTATCTTTCAGTGCTTGCAGTTATTCCTTGTCCAAAATCACCTATCAATACCTTTCGCTCCTTGTTGGGTTCGACACTCTTACTTATCGAAAACGCTGCAATAGATCCCTTTACGTTGAGGGTCATCACCACTAACATCCCCCATCGGCGGTACCTCACGCTGATGTAGTTCAGATGCATGCGGTGGCGGAGGCGGGTCGGGGATGTGGCCAGTGTGGGAAGACGTACCGATATCACCCGTGCGGCATCGGCGTTGATCCACGCGCCGAGCACTCAGGATGGGCGGCAACTGGATCCGACCATGGCTAAAGGGTGAGGGGGCACCGGTGTGGGTTGGGTGGCTGGGTAGTCGATTCGGCAGTGGTGGCAGTGGTAGGTGAAAGAGAAAAGAGAAATTTTTACTCGACGCGAGAGGAGGCCGCTGAGTATATTTTGGTATCGAGGAAGACGAGGATAAATTATCTTTCTCTAACTGTTATATAGATTCGACTAGGCACCAATTAGAGAAAGATAACCAAATCTATCCTTCTTTAAGGCCGGATAAGGGATCGATTAGAATTGCTTTTATCACGATGGTACCATAGAGAACAGAAATGTCCGCACGACGCCATTCAGGATCATCAGTGTCCAGGCCCGCATTTTCATCTGCGGGATGAAGCTAGAAACAGGTGTAGTTGGTGATGGTGCGGTGTTGGAGTTAATTGCAAAAAACCACGACAATTCGGGCTAGTATTGCAGAAAACACACATTTTCAGATTTTCTACAAAAAACACTAATTTTTTTGCTAATTTTTTGCAAATATCACAGATTACTCAATTTGCTTCTTTTAAGTATGATTATGACAGATGGAGCCCACATGTAAGGATGACATGGAACCAATGACAGTTTTTATTTGCAGAAAACTCCTTACACTAAAAAATTAAAAGCAATCGGGTCCTCATTGTTTTCTCCCTGTTGTCCCACCGTGGCGCCGGCGTGGGCACACCACTTTGGTTTGTCCGGTGCGGGGGGGAGCACGGGGCGGCGCGGGCGCCGCCGCCCGCGACAGGCCGGCCTCCTCCTTCCTCTCCTCGCGCAGGCAGCCAAGGGGCAGTAGCTCCCCTGCCCCTGCTCATCACGCGCGTGGATGGAAGCTTGGATGGATGGATGGTAGCTCCTGCGCTGAGGGATGGATGATTGGACGAGCACAGCTTGGGTAGCTCGACGGCGCACGGGCGGGCGCGGGGCATGGCTTGGCGGCGAACGGACGGGCGCGGGGCGTGGCGACGCTCCAGCGCGTGTGACGACGCACGGGTAGGCGCGGGCAGGGCGCGGAGTGTGCCAGTCCAGTGGGATGAGCAGCCACGGCCACAGCCCGGCTAGGCGTCGAACTCTCTGCCCCTTCCTTGCAGCGCGACCGCCATGGGAATCCCAAGCACGCCGCTGCTTGGAAGCTCGCCGCGACACCCTGTACTGGCCGCCGGATGGCCAGCAGCAGACGGCCGCGGCCGGGTGGCGCACGGCTGCCAGAGGACCCGATTGATTTTTATGAAAAAAATTTAAGGGTGTTTGTGCAAAATAATATCCTTACAAGTAGGTCCCACCTGTGAGAAACGTAGTTAAAACGAGCTAACCGTTTGATCTGTGTTTTTTACAAAAAAATAGCGAAAAAATAGTGTTTTTTGCAGAAAATCTGAAAATGTGTGTTTTCTGCAATAGTCCAAATTGTCGTGGTTTTTTTGGAATTAACTTGTTGGGCAGAGAGAGACACGAGGGGACAAGAGGGTGATAGTGCTGGCGGCGTTGCCAGCGAAGAGATGGGAGCAGTCTGTTGATGCAGTGGCCGGTAGTCGCGGTCCCGGCAATGGTTGGTCGGACTGAAGTCTGCTCCATGATTCAGGTTGACTTACAATGGAAATAGGGCATGAAAAAAAAAGACTAACTGATACTCCCTCCGTAAACTAATATGGAGTATAAGATATTTTAGATCACTAGTTTAGTTATCTAAAACATCTTATATTAGTTTACAGAGGGAGTACATCTCTGGAGCTAACGGCATGCAGAGGCGCATGCTCTGAATCCTACGATCTTATGGTGATCAGGTACAAAACACACGTACATCACATACAGTACCACGCCACATGTGCACAACACGTTTAGTACTAATCACAAGTGATTTAACAAAGATATTCATGTAAAATGTTGTTCCTCGACAATCTATACAACCGGAGGAGAATGATGCTAACCAATATGGCTACAGATATTTGTTTGACAAATCGCAGAAGACATGGGCCATGCATGAAATCTTATCATGGAGAGCATTTCAGTAGACAGATCGTTTCATCCTGATAGGATATAGGCTCCATGTTCCTATATAGATAAGCTTGTAATGCAAAAACATCTCACCAGGCATCGATTGGTTTGAAAATATCAACTACACTTCATCTTTCCCTGTCTGCGTACAGCCATGTCAATCAATGGTCTTCGTCGGCTGAAAGATGACCAACAGTAATAGAAATATTTAATGGGGCACTAGAAGAACATCTGCTTGAACTGCTGCCTTCAGTAAGAGTACTACCATTAATCTGCTTAATGCATTGCTTCTTCCTTTTCAAGTCATAGGAGGAATCCTGTAATAAAGAGAAGTGCCTTTCAGAAAACTGTGTTTTTGCTCTTTTTTGTAATTCCCGCAAAAGAGGGTAAAACAAAACGAAACCTATTTTTTACTACTTTCTGTAGATATTCAACAAAGCAATTGTTTGAACTGGTACACCAGATTTCACTAATTATTTACGGTGAAACTGAGTAATGGTTGGCTTTTACCTTGTTAGTAATCTCTGAATGTGAAGGAGCGTAGGAACCGGGAGTTTTTAGTTCCAAGTCAGTTGCAACATCACCACGATCATTAATTCTCCCTCCACGGCTTGCTTGCTGAATTGTAGGTGACTTGCTTCTACAGTCTTGCGTGGGAGAGTGAGATTGACTACTACTTGAAAGCGGAAATGGACTACTGAACTGGTTAGATTGATCCCTAGGAGCATGACAGGATTGATTGGATGTCATGGATGGAGTACATGGATTTGAGAAGGCTACTAAAGTTGGATTTTGGAAGAAGGGGCATGGCTGAAGCTGTGGATGCATAGTTACAGCACCAGTGGGTATAGGAACTTGGACTGAGAAGGGATATGATGGCGGTGGCCCAATGAGTACAGAAGGCTCCATTGTAGTCCACGGGTACAACATTTGAATACTTTGCGCATGGTGGTTGTTCAAATTATTAACATCAGACTTCAGCGAAGTTTTCTCACCTCGAAGTTCATTTATTTCTTGAGTCAACTACAACAACCGGAAATAAAACACAAATTAGATGTTTGAATATTTCTGTGGCTGATATGCTTCTTAGGTTACCTCGCGTTCTTCTTCAAAGAGAGAAGAGTATTCAGCTTTAAGCTTGTTTACTTGAGAAGTCAAATCCTTGAGCATCTGAACTGTATAACCAAGAATAGTAGCCTTATCGTGCCTGGGACAATCTGGGTCTGCACATTTGAACATGCAGCAAACATGAGATCATGTGAAAAACACAGCCCCCACAACACAAGCACACAAACATGCAAAAAGAAAGTAAACGCTTCTGTAATTGTAAACAAGTAGATGCAATGAGCACTTGCAAAAGAGAATTCGAGAAAATGTGTGAACTTTGTCTCAATGCACTGATAGATAAGAGGAAGAATTATGTACAAACCCAAAAAGGGCAAGCCGTCATCATGACCCAGAATGGCTTGATATCTGCTTTTGAATGGTGCTAAGTCGAAGTGTGACCCAGAATAGCAGTTGTCGGGTGTGCTGAAGATTACGTCTAGCGTGATACTCCCGGTGAACCGGACAGCCTTTCCAGGGATGATGCCCTTGAATTTTGTCGTACTTGGGTAAATCTGTGTCGGGTCAACTCCCATCTTGATTAGGGTATCCTCGTAAATGAGGTTGATGTTGCTTCCTCCGTTCATAAGGAGCTTTGTAAGGTGGAAACAATTGATGATTGGGTCCAGGACGAGTGCAGCTGCCCCTCCTTGGCGGACGCTTGTCGGATGATCCCGACGATCAAAAGTGTTTGGGACGTGGGACCAAGGGTTGTAGGTTGGTTTTACAGGCTCCGTGGCGTACACCTCACGTAGAGCCCTTTTCCTTTCTTTCTTTGATATGTGAGTGGCGTATATCACATTGACGTCCTTTATTTTCCGTGGGGAACTGCTTTTGGCCACCGTTGCCCCTTGCTGGGTAAGGTCGCTCATCGTCGTCCCCCTAATGTGCGTCAGGCTTCTCGACTTTAATGGCCATCTTGATAGCGCCTTTATGGACCCAACATCGTCAGTTTGTATGTGTTGCCGGTTTTCCATCACAGGGTGAATCTAGGAATCTGCTTAACACAGCCCCCCCTTCTTTCCTTGGTATGGCTTCTTCCTTTCACCGCTTTGACGGTTATTGAATCTGGCGTTAACTTCACCGTCTTCGGGGTCATCGCTGTTGCCGTGACGGTGACGCTTGTTTTTCCTGTTCCCGCAAGGTTTGTCGTTTCCGTCCCGGACCTCAGATGTTCCAGGATCGCCTCTTCTTTTGGTTAGCCAATTGTCCTCTCCTGCGCAGAATCTGTTCATTAGTTCCGTGAAGTCATCCATGATCTTGGGTTTGTAATGTCCAAAATCTCGAGAGAGAAACTCATTGTTAATGCCGTTGCGGAATGCTGCTAGTGCTTCGGCATTCGTGCAATCGATGATCTAGTTCTTTTTCTTGAAAAAGTGGGTCCAAAATGACCTGACTGATTCTTTGTTCCTCTACCTGATGAGGGCGAGGTCGCTGGCATCCGCTGGTCGGACGTACGTTCCTTGAAAATTGGCCAGGAACTCACTTTGAATGTCGGACAAGGTGTTGATCGAGCCTGACCTTAACGTAAGGAGCCAATGTCGGGCGGTTCCCTTCAACATCAAAGGTAAGTGTTTGATGGCGTGGAGATCATCACCATTTGCTACTTGTACTGCAAGGATGTAGTGCTCGAGCCATATGGCCGCATCCGAGGTCCCGTCATACTTCTCGCAGTTCGTAAGTTTGAAGCCGATAGGTAAATGGTGCTCCACGACCTCGTCTGCAAAACATGGGGGCATGACGTACCCCCTATGTCCTGGATTGCTTTGATTGTTCGACGTGCATCATCGATTCCGTCGTTTATGTCCAGTTTGGAGAAAGCCGGAGTGTATTTATCTCCTGCTTGTTCTCGGAGCCGTGATGCTTGTTCGGATGTGGTGCCGTTGCGCCATCTGGATTCGTAGGTAGTCCAAGAGGCAACCTGGTAAGGAGGGATTTGCTAGGGTCGGTGGTTTGGGATACCTTCGAATTTACTCCTCGAGGCTGAGCTTCCAGTATCGTCTGCGTGGTATGCTCAGTCTCGTCTCCTATTCTCGTATCGCCTTGATGCGCATTTCAACCGACGTTGGTGTGTGGCTCCTTTGTTTTGCCATACCAGCGACTTGCGACGCTGTCTAGATCGCCGATGAGGTTTTTGCCTCTCATGGGTGAATAATCCTTGCTACCTTGGCATTCCGTATTTTTTTTCCTTAGATCCTCTTCTCGTCTGATTATTTGCTGCCTTTGCTTGTCGAGCTCCAATTCTGTTCAGCTAGCTTTGCTCTGTCCCTTGTGACCTTTTTGGCCGATCTGGCTTGTCTATTTCGGCCTTCGTCCATTGTCGGATCATCCAGAGCTTGGTTGATTGCATCCTCGTCTGCTGCTTCAAAGTCGCTTTCGACCCCGTCCTCGGGTGGATCTCCCTCATTGCTTTGATCTCCTTCCTTCGGCTGTTCGTTGTTGTTGACAGTGTTTCCGCTGGTTGTTGCCCCTAGGGTGTAGATCTCATAGGTAGAGGTTCCCCTCCACCGTTGGGCAGTGCTAGTTTTCCTCGATGTTGCCGATTTCTTCATTCATTAAGTCGTCGTTGTTGCCTTCCATAATGTCAGTGAGATCATCAATATTAGCAACGAGGTGGGTGGTGGGCGGGCGAAAGAAACTATTCCCCTCTGGGATTTTCTTGGCCTTGCCTAACGCAGAGGACAAGGAGTCCTAACATCAGGTCCAGTAGGCATTTGCCGCGGTCCTCCCGCTCCTGATCTGTGACGGGAGCCAAAGAGAGGTCTTCGAAACGCTTTCGGGCATTGGCCTCAAGGCGGGTTCCTTACGAACCGTCGGGATGCGATTTAACACCGCATCAGTGGGATTAGGTGGAAAGATACGACTTGAGGTCATTTTTCGTGGGTTTTCGTCATGCATGTCCTTAGCCCGAGGTGAGGTCTGGCTTGGGGGCGACAGCTTGATGACCCGATCTGACATTGGATCCGGCGAGTGATTCTTTCACTAATTCTGGGCCGGTTCGAGCATCGGCTTTGTGACGAGAGTTTTATACTCTTCCAGGGGCTGATACGACACCAGACCCGTGGTCATTAGCATGCCTTCAGAATCCGCAATGTAGTCCTTGCTACCAATACATTGCCACCAAATCTGACAATTCGGTCTGGAGTGAGGGTTTCAACTGGGTCGAGCTGACCGGTCGAGTTGGCGATGGAAGTGATGTCGTTGAAGATGATCGATTGTCCCGGCAAAATTGATCATTGGATTGATCTTGACTCCCATCGAGACGTGTTGATCACTTGGCAGGACCTGCATGGGCCACCATTGTCGGGTATAATTCTGGCAGATCTCTTGGTAGGGTATCCCAAGCTAGATGATATAGAGTCGATGGTAACAAGAGGCGCAGAGTTACCCAGGTTCAGGCTCTCTGAAGAGATAAAACCCTACTCGTGCTTGTCCTTGATTATGATGGGGTGTATCGCAAAGTACAATGATCGAGAGATTGTTGTTCTATCTTCTACAAGCCCTGACCATCGACTTATATACTACGTCGGAGGGTTTACATGAATCCTAGCTGAATACGATCAAGAAAACCGTATCCTGCACTATTCTATCATCTTGCTTTCCACGACGAGCTTGGAATTATTTCCTTTCTTCTTCATGGGCTTTGTCAGGCGACCTGTTGATGAAGTCTTCTAAGAGGCCCATGATCGGCCTACAAGGTCGGGCCCGTCTTCATGGGAGGCCCTTCATACGGGACACGGTCACCAGCCCAAGAAGCCCATTCGAACAGACGAACTAGCAAGAACAAAATGAACCCAACAGCGGACGTCCTCAACGGAGACGGGTGCATGACTTTACGGGGTCAGCGGCCCAGCGGAGCGAACGACAGCCAGGTGAGGCAGGTGGCGGCGGTAGAAGAAATCGATCTGGAGAGGAGTCACCAGAAAAGCAGAGGAGATATGTGGATCGTGTAGACCTCAAAAAATTGATCGAGAGTGAGGACGAGTTGTGGTATCAAAGGAGACTTAAATCTAGGCTCTAATACATGTTATGGAAGCAACTTGATTGTATCGCAAGGCCCAAGGGGCATATATATTGTTATGGAAGCAACTTGATTGTATTGCAAGGCCCAAGGGGCATTTAGGATACAAGGACAAAAAACATAGCCTAATAGAACTCCTAGACCTAATACTACTACTTCTTAACAATTTTAACATGCTAAATTCTATTATTATACTTGATTAACATCCACATATCATAAGACATTTTCAAGGATATATGGATAGATCATACATGTGAATCAAAAGTTAAATGTTTGTCCAAGCCACCTACAACTCATGCTCATCAAATAGCCCAAACTTTAGACTGCATTATTGCATGGTTTCCAGAAAACACAGTAAGTAAATATCTCTATGCATGTACAAGGGTACATTTAAGAATTCAGCTCGATAGAATAACAGAGGAGTTGCACCAATCAGGGTTAAGTCATGAAAGTACCCAATTTATAGCAACAAGAGGAGAATAGGTGTTTGTATTCCATGCAAACAAGAATGGAGGCCTTTCCTGATTTCAAATGGTACTATTGATGATTCAATATTTTATAAACATAAAAGCTACTAGATGGTTGGAATATGCAAAAAACAAAATGAAGAGAAGATTGGCTAGGAGAAGGAACAGGGCAGTTCTTCAAAGTAAGGGAGGGGCATAATTAGGGGAAGGCGAGATAACAAATACTACACCAACCATGACACCCATTAAGCCCATCCTGCTAAGAAATCATATCACATAAACCCGAACAGCCATCGGGTGGCATGTGTCAAAAGGGGTTGAACCTCAAAGCAGTAAAGAAGAGACGAATCTCTAGTCCTCCACAATTACTAGGGTCTCATAGGTTTTATCATGTCAAGTAGCCTCCCCAATTTAAAGCACATTTTCCTTCTTGCTGATCTGGAATGGTAGAAATTCTAAGGAGTTGAATTGTTCTTGTAGAGATCATGAGCTTTGCGTAGCCGCAATTGCATGTTATTTACGTGAAACATTGGTGTTGTTGTTGGTAGTAGAAGGATAAGTACGTAAACCCTTGAACTTGACTGCTTTAAAGTAACCGCTCATAGAATATAGTTTTAAGATATGTTTCTTTTTCCATGGGAACTGCAACTTCACACTATATAAGTTCCATGAGAACCCACAGAAGCAGCCAGAGCCAAGAAAAATGCCTAAATGTCCTAGTTCTCTGCATGAGACAAGCTGCGGCATCATACCAAGTGTGGTTCCCAATTCCAGGAACTGCAAATTCAATTTGTCTCGTCGCATTCTCTCCCGGTCAGCCTTGTGAACCTTGCCAGCAGTAACCGAACTCTGGGGTTTACATTCCATCCCTTGACTGTGAACAAAAGAAGGAACAGTTATTGTCAGCAGATACAAGATGAGATCTATGATTAGCAATTATTTACTATAATCGCATCAACAAGTCAAGGCTACTAGAGGAAGCATTCACATACGTTGACATTGTAATGTGGATCTCCATGATCACTTTGTTAATTGGAAAATATTTTCACACAGGCATGTCTTATCCTAGTGACCACAAATCCTATGCACAAAGATGACTTCTTGGAGTAGAAGTGCTATGTAATTTTTTTTTTTATTTTTTTTGCGGGGAAGTGCTATGTAAAAAAAAACTTGGGATTAAACCAAACGCGTCATCTAACAAAATCGTGGCATTCCCAACGCTGCAGATATCCAACATCAAATTAACATTGCAGAATCGGCGAATCTCACTTCCCTCCAGAACTCCCCAGATTCGTGCAAAAAGCAGTAATCAATTTGGTTTGAACTGGCATCTAACTGGAAGGTCCGGAACCCGAATCAGGACTCGGGAGCCACGACGGAAGAAAGGGCAAGCAAAAGTTTCAGTAATTTATTTTTATTCAGGTATAAACAAGAGAACAATTAAATAAGTGGCTTGGGCAGGAGAACCGGGGGTCGGCGTGGCACGCGCCATGGTGTGAGTAGAAGAAGCAGTCCTCCTGCTGATCCATGGTAGGGCGACGCTGAAGGTGGAGTCGGTGGCAGAGGCGCGTGGTCGCCTCCTTCCCGTGGAGAGCCGGCAAGTAGTGGATGGATAGCGTTGGCAGAATTAATTTTATTTATTTATTCCTTTTCGGGGGACTTATTTATCCTATTGTCTTCAAAATCTCTATCTCTATCTCTACTATCTAAAAAAAGCTAACGGTTCCTCACGGTCCCTTCCAAGTGTTTTGCCAGCAGCTTCGTCAACCGGTTTATTTTCTTCCACCACGCCTCTTCATCGAGTTTTTCGTCCAACCGGTTTTCTTATCCCACCAAATCCTATTTAACCACACCTTACCATATGCGACTTGAATGATATTAACATCTTTCCATGCATAATTCAATCACGTTAATTAAATATTTCCATATATCATTCGATCATATTAATTAAACCTTTTCATATGTCGCTAAATCACATGAATATGTTGTGAGGAACACGAGGATTTATTTTCCCGTTGCAACGCACGGGCATTGTCCTATTGTCTTCAAAACGCAGCAGCGCTATTTTGCTTAGCCGAGCGCACAAAATTGTTACAGAAACCGCTTCGTACTTTCTCTCTGGGAAAAAGGTTTATCCTTATCTTGGTTCCATTGAATCCGGCGAAGAAGCAACGGGAGGTCAAAGTGAGGCGGCGGACTGGAGGAGCCGAAGGAGCAGGTCTGCGGGGGAGCTGGACAGCAGCGTCGCCGTCTCTTCTCCCCTCTTTTTAGGAGCTGTACCTGGGGTCGCACGGCTGGCCCAGCCCCACCGGGAAAGGGACACCATGCGCCGCAACAGAAGAGAAGCTTCGCCAGCGCTGGCCAGCCGCTGCCCATGCCCCCGGATGAGGCCAAGGTGCTCGTCGTGAGCGCGCACGCCATCCGCGGCGCCCGCGAGACGCAGAGCTCCGGTCACCGTGCGCGCTCCACCATGGCGCGCAGCACCGGCTGGCCTGTGCCACAACGCACAGCGCCCGTAGGTCCTCGTTGAGCGCCTGTAATACCAGCGATAGCACCTTCTCCATGGGCTCACACCGGAGGGCGGCCCTCCGTCGCGGCTGTTTTGCTGCCACAGCTGCCGTCTGGGGTGAGGAATGACGCCATTTGCAGCTTCGCCGGTCGCCAGATTCAACTCACCTAGAGGGGGTGATTTGCCTCTGAAATTGGATATTTTGTTGCCTGCTACTGGTTCTGTCTGAACTAAGTACGAGTAGTTTAATCTTTAACGATTGTTTCATTTTCTACTAGTACTTCGAGTAGTTTAATCTTTACCGATTGTTTCATTTTCTACTAGTACTAGTATGAAATTTACAAATTGAGAAACCCCCATATGTTTGACTTTCGTATAAACATCCATTCTGGAACTAGTGAAGATGTGAAACTAATGAAACTATTTCGTATAAACCTCATGTGAAACCATTTCTACCAAAACCCGTTCCAAATTTCTCGCTGTCGAGAGTGGGTGGTAGGTCATCGTAGCCTATGTCAATGTATGAGTTTACTATATTATTTGACTGCCAATCAAACGCGTCCTAGGATTTAAAACAAACCTGGGAGCAGTTGGGATGGTAGAGGGACGTGGTATGGCTGATTTCGGCCTAGATTTTTTGGTGCATCAATCATCAGCGTCGAGGGGGTAGAGGTCGTGGGTTGTTGCGCGTCGGAGAGAGGGCGGGAGAAGAAGAAGAGGGGATGACACTGCATTTTTCGAGTGACCGGAGTAAAAGTAGGAGTTGCCAAAAATATTTTCTGGAGTTGCCCAAAATACCAATAAGAGTTGCTCACAATGCGATTATCAGTTGCCACCTCTTGTACCACCAGTTAGGGGAAGGTGAGGATGAAGATGTTCAATGCGATGCGGTGGGGCTTATGATGCGTTCATTGGTCAGGTAGGGGAGATGGCAACGCAATATTCCGTGGGGTTGGGGAGGTAGGGTCGATTTCCCCTTTAGGGGGGGTGCATCCGTGTTGGAGGCGAAGGGGGGTTGTTTATGGGGGTGATGGTTATACTTTAGGCGAACAAGGTGTGATATGGGACTTTTGTGGTTTTAGTTTTTTCTTCTCATGAGTTGCTCAAATCCCCGGTAGTACTTGCTCAGAACACGTTCAGTAATTGCTCAAAATACGAGTAGGAGTTTTTTTTGTTGTATCAGTAATGGGACAGTTGCTTAGTTTTGCTAGAATAGTTTTGCACCGTGTTTTGGTTCTCCCTCCAACCCATATTAATTATCGTTAAAATAGATGTATTTAGCTTTAAAATAAATCAAAAAAAATTCATTTGAGCAATAAGTAATATGAATCGAATAAAGTAATACAATTGATTCGATTTGCTAGGACGGTTTATTGATTTTATTAGGATAGTTGCTTAGTTTTGCTAGAATAATTTTGCATCGTGTTTTTGTTCGGCCTCCAACCCATATTAATTGTTGTTCAAATGGATGTATTTTGCTTTAAAATTTATCTTGATACATCCGTTTGAGCGATAAGTAATATGAATCGAAGAAATTAATACAATAGGTTCAATTTGCTAGGACAGTTGCTTTGTTTTAATATGACAGTTGCTTAGTTTTGCTAGAATAGTTATGCATCGTGTTTTGGTTCTCCCTCCAAACCATATTGATTATCGTTCAAATGAATGTATTTAGCTTTAAAATACATCTAGATACATCTATTTAAGTGATAAGTAATATGGATCGAAGAAAAAGTAATACAATTGCTTTGATTTGATAGGACAGTTGCTTTGTTTTAATACAACAATTGCTTTGTTTTGCTAGAATAGTTTGCACCATGTCTTGTTTTCCCTCCAACTGATATTAATTGTCGTTCAAATGGATGTAATTAGCTGTAAAATACATCTAGATACATACGTTTGAGGGATAAATAATATGGATCGAAGAAGTAATACAATTGC
Source organism: Bromus sterilis (assembly GCA_950022295.1). Lineage (NCBI taxonomy): Eukaryota > Viridiplantae > Streptophyta > Magnoliopsida > Poales > Poaceae > Bromus > Bromus sterilis. Next base: position 177,207,101 of record OX465599.1, on the reverse strand, counting down.
TTTGATTTGCTAGGACGGTTGCTTGGTTTTAATAGAATGTATAGTTTTGCATCATGTTTTGGTTCTCCCTCCAACCCATACTAATTGTCGTTCAAACGAATGTATTTAGCTTTAAATTACATATAGATACATCCATTTGAGCGATAAGTAATATGGATCGAGGGAAGTAATATAATTAGGTCGAGTTGCTAGGACGGTTTCTTGGTTTTAATAGGACAGTTGCGTAAGTTTGCTAGAAATTTTTTGCACCGTGTTTTGGTTCTCCCTCCAACCCACATTAATTGCACTTCAAATGGATGTATTTAGCTTTAAATTACATCTAGATACATACGTTTGAGCGATAAGTAATATCGATCGAAGGAAGTAATATAATTGCGTCGAGTTGCTAGGACGGTTGCTTGGTTTTAAAAGGACAGTTTCTTAATTTTTCTAGAATAATTTTGCACCGTGTTTTGGTTCTCCCTCCAACCCATATTAATTGTCATTCAAATGGATGTATTTAGCTTTAAATTACATCTAGATACATCCATTTGAGCGATAAGTAATATCGATTGAAAGAAATAATATTGTTGCTTCGATTTGCTAGGACGGTTGCTTGGTTTTAATAGGACAGTTGCTTAATTTTTCTAGAATAATTTTGCATTGTATTTTTGGTAATAAAGTTGCTTGGATTTTTTGCTACGAACAATGGCTTTAGATCTTACTAGAACTGTTGTGTGGATTTTCCTAGTGGTGAACTTGAGTTAATTTTGTAATAAGCCCGCACTTATGAACCAATGGGGATCTCATAGCGCGAAGTGCCCGCCATTCGAGGCAAAGGGCGCGGGAGGCCGCGACCGCCCTCGTAGCAGACACAAGTGAAGCGGAGTCGTACGCCACGCCACCACTACAGGTGACCGGTAACACCTGGCGCCGCTACCTCGTTGTCACGAAGGTGTCGAACTCTGACCATGATGAATCCATCACCAGCCTCGCATCAATCATCGCGATGTCGCTACGGGTGACCATCAACTCCTGGCACCGTATTCACGTCGTGATGGAGTGTGGGTGGTCGTGGATGCCCATGCAGTAGATGTTGGCAAGGCGGAGTCACGCACTGCGATGCCGTTACGCGTGACCGGCAACCCCTTGTGCCGCAACCGCATCGTGGTGCTGGTGTAGGTCTCTGACCACGACGGGCACAAGAGTTGCTCAAAATTGAAACAAGAGTTGCTCAAATTGAAACATGAGTTGCTCAAAATTTTAAATTGTGTTTTTTATAATGTAGTTGCTTAAACTTCCAAGGTCAGTTGCTTAATTTTGCTATAATAGTTTCGCATTACATTTGGGTAATACAGTTGCTCGGACTTGCTAGGAAAGTTGTTTGGATTTTTTTTGTCTAGGAACAATTGCTTTGGCTTTTGCTACAATAATTATGTGAATTTGTCCAGGAAGGCAGTTACAGTTGATTTCATCATAAGTATGCACTTATGACCCGATCGATGGGGAGGTGATGACGCATCGTGCTCGTCGTGCGAGGTAGGGAAAGTGAGGTCATGACTGCTCTCGCATCGGTGAGGTGGAATCACACATCGCGATGTCGCTACGGGTGACCGACAAATCCTAGCACCGTAATAGCATTGAGATGAAGGTGTCGGGCTCCGACCACAATGGATCCATCGTTGACCTCACAATGATCATGCAGTCCATGGGATCCTACAAGGAAGACTAGGGCATGGGAGACGACGGTATCTCAAGTCTCGTGAGCCAGTGTCTATCCCATGAGCCGCTACGGGTCATCAACAACCCTAACATCACAACCGCGTTGTAGTGGAGGTATCAGGATCCGACTATGACGAATATATCGTCAAACTCACATTGACCCGCTCTATGTGGCTGCCCAACCAAGGGGTGTAGAGCATAGATGAGGCGCGCATCTGCCCTAGTTGCATCGTGTCATAATGCACTTGCTTAATTTTGTTAAGACAGTTGCTTGGTTTTATTACGACAGTTGCTTGGTTTGGAGTATCTTACATTGTGTGTTTTTTAACGCGGTTGGTTTAATTTGCTAGCATAGTTGCTTGGTTTTGATAGGACAGTACCTTAGTTTTGTTAGAATAGTTTTGCACTATTTTTGTAATACAGTTGCTTGTATTTGTTATTAAAGTTTCTTGGATTTATTGGTAGGGACAATTGTTTCGTATCTTGCTAGAACAAATGTCTGGTTTTCTGTGATTTTGTAATAAACCCTCACTTATGAACCGACCGATGGGGTGGTGAGGTGTGTAGTGCCTATCATGCGAGCTAGAGAGCGCGGGAGGCCGCCCTCGCAAGAAATTTCCACGAGGCAGAGTCGCATGTCGCGGTGTCGCTACGGGTGATCGGCAACCCTTGGGACGCAACTGTGTCGCAGTGGAGGTGTTGGAATCCAACCACGAGGTATCCATTGACAAACTCACATCGACCTGCACGGCGCGGTTGTATGACAAGGGGGTGCCGAGCATAGATGAAGCGTGCATCAGTTCTAGTTACATTGTGTCATAGTGTAGTTGCTTGGTTTTTGTTAGGATAGTTGCTTGGCTTTGTTAGGATGGTTGCTTGGTTTTTGCGCAGGACAATTTTTCATTGTATTTTCTATAACGCAGTTGCTTGAATACTCTAGCACATTGGTTTGCTTTTTATAGGATAATTGCTTAATAGTTTTGCATTTTGTTTTTGTAATACAATTGCCTGCAAATTATAGGAGAGTTTATTGGATTTTTTGCCAGGGATAATTTCTTTGGATCTTGCTAGAACAGTTGTATGGATTTTCAAAGGGGGAGCCACTTGCAGTTGATTTTGCAACAAGCCCGCACTTATGACCCGACCGATGGGGAGGAGAGACGCGGCGTGCCCGTCGTGCTAGGAAAATGGCATGGGAAGCCACCCTCATACCAAATTACAGAGAGGTAAAGTCGCACATCGCGACATCGCTAGGGGTGATCGCCAACCCTAGCACTGCAACCGCGTTGTGGTGAAGGTGTAGGGCTCCGACCACGACAGATCCATCGTTGAACTCACCTCGATTACTCGACGCGGCTGCCCGACCAGGGGTGCAGATCATAGATTAGGTGTGCATCAACCCTAGTTAGATTTGTAGCACAACACAATTGCTAGGTTTTCTTAGTATAGTTGATTGGTTTTTGTTAGCACAATTCATGTTTTTTGCTAAGACAATTTTGCATTGTGTTTTTGCAACGCAGTTGCTTGAATTTGCTAGCATAGTTGCTTGTTTTTCACAGGATAGTTTTTTAGTTTTGCTAGAATAGATTTTCTTCGTCCTTTTTGTAAAAACAGTTGCTTGCATTTGCTAGGAAAGTTGTTTGGATTTTTTGTACAGGTTCTTTGGATCTTGCTAGAATAATTGTGTGGATTTTCCTAGGGCAGATGCAGTTAATTTTGTAATAAGACCACGCTAATGAACTGGCTGGTGGGGTGGTGAGACGCGATGTGTCCATCGAGCGATGTAGAAGGCGCGGGAGGCCGACCTCGCAGCAAATGATGACGAGGCAGTATCTCACCTCGCGGCGCCACTATAGGTGATTGGTAACCCCTGGTATCGCAAACGCGTCGTGGTGGAGTTATTTGGTTTAGACCATGATGGATCCATCGTCGACCTCCTATCGACCTGGTCAACACGTGAAAGGGCATGTGCCCTTATGTTTGGTTTTGGTAATTGATGAGGACATCCCTACTAATGTTACACCCATATCCTCACCAACTACACATACTGGACAAGTTACTAGAGCACGTGCACGTCAACTAAATTATCAGGTACTTTCGTTTCTTGTGAATCCTTCTATTGTTCATGAACATATGATGCTGCCTAAATTAGATACTTTTGTTTTGCTTATGAATGAAGGACCTAGCATGGACAAGAAGGATGGTCATTGGAGCGGGATCAAGCATGGAGAAGAAGGTGCGCGCGCGGGAAAGTACAGTGGAGCTTCCAGTGGTGATTATCACACTTTGAAGCCACCATAAGGCGCGCATGAAGTCTTGGACGAAATACGCGAGATGTCACTTCATTATTTTCGTCCAAGGGCAATTATAGGTGCTGCGTCACCTTAATATTGGGCTGGGCCCATGTAATTTCGAAATACCACATTATAGGCTGTTTTTAGAGTCCGTATGTGTGGGGAAACCGAGTTAGGGTTGTTTTCGGACCCCACCTCCAAGGGGCCACGAAATTCCCCTCTGTTCCCCCATATATACAGCCCTTAGGGCTTCATTTAGACTTGGGTTTTAATTAGATTTAAGTTAGCCATAGCCGCAACTTCGAGCTCTTCGTTTGTGTCATCCGACCAGGCCAAGACCGCATTGGAACCCCAACTTCTGTTAATCTTTCATCTTATATTCGCAATATCCAGATTGCAATTCTTAGTTCTTGCTTGTTCTTCGATTGCTTGCAGGAATTGACCTTCGTGGTCAGGTTGATCGTGCATCCGCGGGATCAATAACCTCTCGGAGTTGGTTTAGCGATTGTTAAGGCGCAACGTCTTCGCACGTTCGTAGTCGGGTCGTGAAAGTCTACTCCACCAAAATCGATCTCCATCCTCTCATCGAAACATCGGGACACCTTCGCCTCTATCAAGTGGTATCAGATTTCCAGGTTGATCGGTGAGATTTACCAGTTTTTCGTAGTCTATATTACTTCTGTTCTTCATACCTACAGTCCACGAAAAAGCCAAAAAAAATTTAGGGTTAGATCATCACGTCCCAAAACAGTCCGAGCCTTTGTCCAGTTTTCTTTACAGTAGTTTGCATTGTTGAATTTTCGGTTGCATCGTTGGGTCGAGTTGCTGATCTTAGCGTCTAGTTACCTTAGAGTTTCGAGTTCTGATCACAGTTTTGTCACGCCGCCGCCGCACAGTAGTACACCACCACGTTCCGCCAATCCGAGTCCAGATACACCACCACGTTCCGCCAAGCCGAGTCCATACACACCACCACAACCTACTGATCCGAGTTGAGTTCCATCACCGTTCGGTTTGTGATCTTTCCGTAGCCAGAATAGTTGAGTTGATTAGAGTCGGATTTCACCAATCTTTCGTCATACGTAGAAGGGGATGATTTCCAAAAAAAGAAAAAAAATATGAGCCTGGCACGCTTTCCAGAGCAGTTTTTAGGCCAAAAATTTCAGGGGTGAAAAAATTTCGTGCCCATACCTTCCTTAGGTCTAGAAACTCATTTTGAGACGTTCGCTACCATAGTGATTTTTTCGCACTTTTTCAGCCACCGCAGTCCCGCATCGCAAAAAAAAAATAGAAAAAAAAGAGAGAAAAAAAAATTCAGAGAGTGCTTCTCATTTGTTTACGTGCCGCGTCGTGCTTTCGTTGGTGTAATAGGCTCGCGTCTCTAGTACGGTCTAGCCTAGGATCAGCACAGTACCGACGTTGAGTGTTTATTCAGCTTTGCATTTCTGTTTTGATTACTGTTGATCTTTTTGCTACCATATTTGTCAAGCCTACCTACAGCTCCACATATATTCTACTTCGTGCGGTTGACACCTCCTGGCCATCGCTCTACCACATCTCTGAGAGTTTTGACCCGTTGGTTGTACATCACCACCTGCTGCTAGGTAAGAATCGGTAAGAACGAAGGAAAAGCTTGACGGATTTGTGCTTTCCACCACCCCACATCCCATTAGTAGAAGTAGGATCATATTTCTGTGTGTTTTCTATTTCTGCTAACCATGCCAGGATCCCATGATGAAGTGGCGCGGGATGCACCCGATTGGGAGAATATGACAAACAAAGAGTTACATGATAAATTTGCACAAATGATGTCTGAACAGGTGAATGACATCGAGAACAGATTTACAGAGGCGATTGATGGTGTGGAGAAGATGATCGACACCAAGCTCGACGCCAAGTTTACTGAGTTGCTCGCACGCCTACCTGCACAGCCTGCGGCCGCTCCAGGACAGCCACCGCCACCACGACGTGCACGACGTATTCTGTTTCCGGGCAGACAAGCTACTGGTGCTCCTGCTGCTGCTGCAGTTGCTGCTACTGCTGCTGCTTCTGACGTCGGCCAGGACGACAACTACGAGGGTGATTACGAGGAGGAGGTGGAACAGGAAGCGGCCTATGAGAAGCCAGCTGGACGTCCACGTCCCAACATTCGCCACGGTCGACACCAACCACCCCCTCAGGTACGCGATGATGAACATGTGCCTAAACTTAAATTGAATCTTAAGCCGTTTGAGGGGTAGATATATTCCTGATGCTTATCTTACTTGGGAGTTAGAAACTGAACAACGCTTTACATGTTTACAATATCCTGAGAATAGACGTGTTACTGCTGCTGTTTGTGAATTCACGGGGTTTGCATCTATTTGGTGGTCTGAACATTGTAGATTGCATGCTAATAATATTCCCACTACTTGGGCTGCTTTAAAAGATGCTATGCGTACTCGCTGGGTTCCTCCTTATTATCAACGTGAATTGCTACAAAAATTACAGCGTTTGAGACAAGGCAAAAATTCTGTAGAGGAATATTATCAAGAATTACAAACTGGATTGATTAGATGTGGCCTAGTAGAGGATAATGAAGCTATGCTTGCACGTTTTATGGGTGGTTTAAACAGGGAGATACAAACTATTCTAGAATACAAGGACTTTGCTACTATTACTCGTTTGTTTCATCTTGCGTGTAAAGCTGAACGTGAAGTGCAGGATCGACAGGCCGCTACGAGACCTAACTTTTCTGCAGGACGAAATACATCATGGACATCGCGTGGACCTTCTACATCCACATGTCCTGCTGCACCACCATCTACTTCAGCCGCTCATTCTTACAGGGAGCCACCAAAACAGCCAGCGCCACCATTCAAGGGTGCACAGAGTGGTCCACCGGCGAGTTCTTCTTCATCCATGGCTTCCACAGGGCAAACACGAGATCGTGATATTAAATGTCGCAGGTGCCAAGGTGGAGGTCACTTCGCAAAAGACTGCCCCTCCAAGCGTGTGATGATTATTACGGCGGATGGTGGGTATGAGTCAGCGAGTGACTATGATGAGGAGACTTTAGTTCTCATTGCTCATGAGGAACAGGGTGCTCATGATGATGCTCATGATATAGAGTATATGGCTCCTGATGATGCAGATAAATATGCTAGTTTGGTTGCTCAACGTGTGTTAAGTGTGCAGGTAACGAAGGCTGAGCAAAACCAGAGGCATAATTTGTTCCACACAAAGGGAGTGGTGAAAGAACGTTCGGTTCGCATCATCATTGACGGAGGGAGTTGCAACAACTTGGCTAGCATGGAGTTGGTGGAGAAGCTATCTCTCACCACAAGACCACACCCCCATCCGTACTATATTCAGTGGTTTAACAATAGTGGTAAGAGTAAGGTAACGCGTTCTGTTCGTGTGCACTTTAGCATTGCTGCATATGCTGATTATGTTGATTGTGATGTGGTACCCATGCAAGCATGCTATCTTTTACTTGGTAGACCATGGCAATTTGATAGGAATGTTGTACACCATGGTAGGACAAATCATTTTACTCTGGTTCATCAGGATAAAACTATTGCTTTACTTCCTATGTCTCCTGAACAAATTGTGAAAGATGATCTTGCTAGAGCTAGTAAAGCGAAATAGGAGAAAAATAAGAGTGAAAATGAGATAGCAGCCAAAGAATTTGAGCAACAACATAAGACTAATAGCAAATCTTCTTCTGCTGTTTCTAATGAAATTAAATTGACTAGTCCAACTTTGCTTGCTACTAAAGTTGATATTTCAGATTTGGATGTTAGTCAATATGTGTGCTATGCTTTTGTGTGCAAAGAAGCTTTGTTTTCATTTGAGGAATTGCCTCCTTCTTTGCCTCCTGTTGTCACTGACCTTTTGCAGGAGTTTATTGACGTCTTTCCACAAGACGTACCACCGGGATTACCACCTATTCGAGGGATTGAGCATCAGATTGACTTAATTCCCGGTGCTTCACTGCCCAACCGTGCGCCATACCGTACCAATCCGGAGGAGACAAAGGAGATTCAGCGTCAAGTACAAGAGCTACTCGACAAAGGTTACATACGTGAATCCCTTAGTCCTTGTGCTGTTCCTGTTATATTAGTGCCTAAAAAGGATGGAACATGGCGTATGTGTGTTGATTGTAGAGCCATTAATAATATTACTATTCGTTATCGTCATCCTATTCCTAGGTTAGATGATATGCTTGATGAATTAAGTGGCTCTACCATGTTTTCCAAAGTTGATTTGCGTAGTGGATACCATCAAATTCGCATGAAATTAGGAGATGAATGGAAAACGCCATTTAAAACTAAGTTTGGATTATATGAGTGGTTAGTCATGCCTTTTGGGTTAACTAATGCACCTAGCACTTTCATGAGATTAATGAACGAGGTTTTACGTGCTTTCATTGGACGATTTGTGGTAGTCTATTTTGATGATATACTGATTTATAGCAAATCTTTGGAGGAACATTTGGATCATTTACGTGCTGTTTTTATTGCTCTACGTAATGCACGTTTGTTTGGTAACCTTGGGAAGTGCACCTTTTGCACCGACCGAGTATCGTTTCTTGGCTATGTTGTTACTCCGCAGGGAATTGAAGTTGATAAAGCCAAGATCGAGGCGATTGAGAGTTGGCCGCAGCCCAAAACGGTCACACAAGTGAGGAGTTTTCTTGGACTCGCTGGATTCTATAGGCGTTTTGTGAGAGATTTCAGCACCATTGTTGCACCTCTCAATGAGCTTACACGCAAGGATGTGCCTTTTACTTGGGGTACCGCACAGGAAGAAGCCTTCGCGGTATTGAAAGATAAGTTAACACATGCTCCTTTGCTCCAACTTCCTGATTTTAATAAGACTTTTGAGCTTGAATGCGATGCTAGTGGGATTGGATTGGGAGGTGTGTTATTACAAGATGCTAAACCGGTTGCATACTTTTCTGAAAAATTGAGTGGGCCTAGTCTGAACTATTCTACTTATGATAAGGAATTATATGCTCTTGTTCGGACATTAGAAACTTGGCAACATTATTTATGGCCCAAAGAATTTGTTATACATTCTGATCATGAATCTTTGAAACACATAAGAAGTCAAGCAAAACTTAATCGTAGACATGCTAAGTGGGTTGAATTTATTGAGACTTTCCCTTATGTCATTAAACACAAGAAGGGGAAAGATAATATTATTGCTGATGCTTTGTCTCGTCGTTATACTATGCTTTCACAACTTGACTTCAAGATATTCGGTCTAGAGACAATCAAAGATCAATATGTAAATGATGCAGAATTTAAAGATGTATTGCAGAATTGTAGAGAGGGTAGAACATGGAACAAGTTTGTGCTTAATGATGAATTTGTGTTTCGTTCTAACAAGCTATGCATTCCAGCTAGCTCTATTCGTCTTTTGTTGTTGCAGGAGGCGCATGGAGGAGGATTAATGGGACACTTTGGCGTGAAGAAGACGGAGGACGTACTTGCTACACACTTCTTTTGGCCAAAGATGAGACGGGATGTTGAGCGTTTTGTTGCTCGCTGCACTACATGTCAAAAAGCTAAGTCACGACTCAATCCTCATGGTTTATACATGCCTTTACCTGTACCTAGTGTTCCGTGGGAGGACATATCCATGGACTTTGTTTTAGGCTTGCCTCGAACAAAGAAGGGGAGGGATAGCATATTTGTTGTCGTGGATAGATTTTCTAAGATGGCACATTTTATACCATGTCATAAAAGTGATGATGCTGCTAATATTGCTGATTTATTCTTTCGTGAGATTATTCGCTTACATGGTGTGCCCAATACTATTGTCTCGGATCGTGATACTAAGTTTCTTAGCCATTTTTGGAGATGCTTATGGGCTAAGTTGGGGACTAAACTACTTTTTAGTACTACCTGTCATCCCCAAACTGATGGACAAACTGAAGTAGTCAATAGGACTTTTTCTACTATGCTTAGGGCTGTTTTAAAGAGTAACTTGAAAATGTGGGAAGAATGTTTACCTCATATTGAATTTGCTTATAATCGTTCATTTCATTCTACCACTAAAATGTGCCCTTTTGAGATTGTTTATGGTTTTCTACCTCATGCGCCTATTGATTTGCTGCCTCTTCCATCTTCGGAGAAGGTTAATTTTGATGCTAAGCAACGTGCTGAATTGATATTAAAAATGCATGAGTTAACTAAAGAAAACATTGAGAAAATGAATGCTAGATACAAGCTTGCTGGTGATAAGGGTAGAAAGCATGTTGTGTTTGAACCAGGAGATCTTGTTTGGTTACATCTACGTAAAGATAGGTTTCCTGATTTGCGCAAGTCTAAGTTAATGCCACGAGCTGATGGTCCCTTTAAGGTTTTACAGAAAATTAATGATAATGCATATAAACTTGAGCTACCTGCAGATTTTTGGGTTAGTCCCACATTTAACATTGCAGATTTGAAACCTTATTTGGGAGAAGATGATGAGCTTCCGTCGAGGACGACTTCAATTGAAGAAGGGGAGGATGATGAGGACATCCCTACTAATGTTACACCCATATCCTCACCAACTACACATACTGGACAAGTTACTAGAGCACGTGCACGTCAACTAAATTATCAGGTACTTTCGTTTCTTGTGAATCCTTCTATTGTTCATGAACATATGATGCTGCCTAAATTAGATACTTTTGTTTTGCTTATGAATGAAGGACCTAGCATGGACAAGAAGGATGGTCATTGGAGCGGGATCAAGCATGGAGAAGAAGGTGCGTGCGCGGGAAAGTACAGTGGAGCTTCCAGTGGTGATTATCACACTTTGAAGCCACCATAAGGCGCGCATGAAGTCTTGGACGAAATACGCGAGATGTCACTTCATTATTTTCGTCCAAGGGCAATTATAGGTGCTGCGTCACCTTAATATTGGGCTGGGCCCATGTAATTTCGAAATACCACATTATAGGCTGTTTTTAGAGTCCGTATGTGTGGGGAAACCGAGTTAGGGTTGTTTTCGGACCCCACCTCCAAGGGGCCACGAAATTCCCCTCTGTTCCCTCATATATACGGCCCTTAGGGCGTCGTTTAGACTTGGGTTTTAATTAGATTTAAGTTAGCCATAGCCGCAACTTCGAGCTCTTCGTTTGTGTCATCCGACCAGGCCAAGACCGCATTGGAACCCCAACTTCTGTTAATCTTTCATCTTATATTCGCAATATCCAGATTGCAATTCTTAGTTCTTGCTTGTTCTTCGATTGCTTGCAGGAATTGACCTTCGTGGTCAGGTTGATCGTGCATCCGCGGGATCAATAACCTCTCGGAGTTGGTTTAGCGATTGCTAAGGCGCAACGTCTTCGCACGTTCGTAGTCGGGTCGTGAAAGTCTACTCCACCAAAATCGATCTCCATCCTCTCATCGAAACATCGGGACACCTTCGCCTCTATCAGTAATTGATGACAATCTTTATGGACTAATGGTTTCCTTGAGTTATACTTTAAGGTTTGTCCATAGGCAACACTTGAAGATCATATGGTGGCTTCAAGGTTGTAGGATGAAGATTTCGTGTTGACCAAGGTGTTCTTCATGGAGCTATCCAAAGATTTGTCAAGGTGATGTGTGCAAGGTCAAAAGGAGCATCACGAAGATATCATATGCTTGGAGCTTGCCGACCATTTGGTGATAATGGTCGTGTGAAGATGTGCCTAAAAGAGGCTCACCCAAAATGGAGTATGGGGGAGCTATCTACAAGTCTTCATCGAGCCGGCGGAATCAAGGAAGATGTTCCAACTTGAGGCGAGCATGATCGTCATCATCAAGCTCAAGTGGATCATGCGCAAGACAAAGGTTTGACTAGATAGGTTTCTAGTTTACCGGTCTCATGGTGCTAGTTAGGAGACCGGGTTATAGGCTAGGCCACATCGTTCGTGGAGAGCTCAAACCTTTGCATCATTGGCATCATCTTTATTGGTTCTTGTTTGGTTTTTGTCTTTGTGAGTTTTTGAGCTTGAGTTCGTATTCATTACAAGCCCTTCTTCATCGAAAACGGATTTCATATACATCTACTTTTGTGTTTTCGATGTTGGTGTTTTTGTCGGCTCTTATCTTGTGAAGGTTTCACCTTCTACCTTATTGGAATTCTAACATTTCCATGATTTGCATCATTTCTTTTTGTTGATCTTGGGTGGTTCTCTATGTGAGGAACTTTGGAACTTTGGAAATGATTCTAGGAACTTTGGAGATGCATTGGAGGATCGTCTTAGTCAAAAGGAAGGTGGTTTCACGATGTGCCTTTTGGAGTCAAGCTAGGACGATCAATGAAGACTTTATCTACTACATCATTCCCATGCTATCTCGGTAACAGGTATCTATCTCATGCATACAATTCTTGCATTCAACCTTGTGTAGGTTGCATCATGGCATGACATTCTTCATTTGCAAGATATATTATTGGTTGTGATACTTGTTTCGTTGTTCAAAGCATCTCAACTATCTCTTGATACCTTGTTGCTAGTTGTGATGACTTTGATGGTTGTTTGTGTGGATTTCATCCTTATACAATAAGATAATGTTAAGCCATTGGCTATGCTTTCAAGAAAAGATCTTATTCGTATATTTATGACTTTCATTTCAATATCGTGTTCTCTCCTTTTGTAACTATCTCGGGTGTACATGCTTCTTTGTGGATATAATCTACCTAGAATCTTATAGACTTGAGAGAAGTTACACTTTTAGTGGATATCCTTGGTCTTTCATGTCCACCTTTTTATTTTCAATGTTAAATTTTTCGGTGGTTACATGAAAGCGTGTGTGGTTGAGTGTGTGTCTTAATTCTATTCTTATTGGTGCACTCTTTTGGTGGTGAAGATTGTTGGCCTCATGCTTGTCTTGATGAGCCTGTTTTTCTATCTTCACCATGGGGTTGTCACAAGCCTTGATTTTACTTTGAATTTTACTTAAGCTTGTGAACCCATTTGTTGTTTGTGTGTGTGACCTTCTTAACTTATGTTGGAAGGACATGTCGAGCATCTTGAGTCTCATTTCTTCAAGACTATGTTGATGCTTAAATAGTCATCCTTATACTAGTCATATCAAGTGCTTCGCCATGACTCACACACATCTTGTTGGTTGAGCCTATTCCTATGATTATCTCTTTTGCTATTTGCTCAACCATTGGTTTGTTGCAAGTGCTAGAATTTGTCTCATATCTTTGCACACTTGCACATGTGTTGTGTTTCTATCGATTTTGGGGGAGTGATGATCCAATTTTTGTGAACTTTGTATTATACTACGAAGATTCTAAATAGTGCACAAATCTTGGGGAACTTCTCTATTTTCTTTAGAACACTCCTATGCTCAAATCATAATATCCTATAATCTTTTGGCATGTTGGATCGTTTGATTGCTTGACTTTTCTTATGCCTTTGTGCCATCTCACATTTTTTCAATCTTTGGATCCTCTATATAGTTTGTTTTTCCTCCCATCGTATATCTTTGGATATGTGTATTTTATTCCACTCATTTCTTGAGAAATACACCCTTTTGGGAGGAACACATTCTATATCGGCCTTCTAAGTTTTTCGCCCATTTTGGAAATCGATGCCAAAGGGGGAGAAGAGTTTAGAGGGTTAAGGAGGTTCATGCTTTTGTTTTGTTCTTAAGCATTTGCCTTCGTGTTCATGCATACTTGCTCTGCATGACTAGCATAATTCATCATATAAACCCTCTTAAAGTGTTTTTCATCAATTACCAAAATGGGGGAGATTGAAAGGGCATGTGCCCTTATGTTTGGTTTTGGTAATTGATGACAATCTTTATGGACTATTGGTTTCCTTGAGTTATACTTTAAGGTTTGTCCATAGGCAACACTTGAAGATCATATGGTGGCTTCAAGGTTGTAGGATGAAGATTTCGTGTTGACCAAGGTGTTCTTCATGGAGCTATCCAAAGATTGGTCAAGGTGATGTGTGCAAGGTCAAGAGGAGCATCACGAAGATATCATATGCTTGGAGCTTGCCGACCATTTGGTGATAATGGTCGTGTGAAGATGTGCCTAAAAGAGGCTCACCCATAATGGAGTATGGGGGAGCTATCTACAAGTCTTCATCGAGCCGGCGGAATCAAGGAAGATGTTCCAACTTGAGGCAGGCATGATCGTCATCATCAAGCTCAAGTGGATCATGCACAAGACAAAGGTTTGACTAGATAGGTCTCTAGTTTACCGGTCTCATGGTGGTAGTTAGGAGACCGGGTTATAGGCTAGGCCACATCGTTCGTGGAGAGCTCAAACCTTTGCATCCTTGGCATCATCTTTATTGGTTCTTGTTTGGTTTTTGTCTTTGTGAGTTTTTGAGCTTGAGTTCGTATTCATTACAAGCCCGTCTTCATCGAAAACGGATTTCATATACATCTACTTTTGTGTTTTCGATGTTGGTGTTTTTGTCGGCTCTTATCTTGTGAAGGTTTCACCTTCTACCTTGTTGGAATTCTAACATTTCCATGATTTGCATCATTTCTTTTTGTTGATCTTGGGTGGTTCTCTATGTGAGGATCTAGGGCTTTTCCATAGCTTTAAAACAAGCCCAAGATCATCAAAATCAGAGTTCGTATGGAAAAGTTATGCTTGTTTTGGCCGTGCTGTTTTTTCCAGTGAGGTAGTACCGCCCGGAGTTGAGGTAGTACCGCCCGAGCGGTAGTACCGCCCGGTAGAGCGGTACTACCGTGGTTAGTACCGCATCCACTACCGTATTCCTACTGGATAGGGCGGTAGTGGGGCACGGTACTGAGCCCGGTAGTACCGTAGGGCAGTAGTACCGCTCCAGTTGAGGTAGTACCGCTCCACGGTAGTACAGCGGTACTACTGTGGTTGGTGGGCTTCCAACGGTTGGATTCGTGGGGACCTATAAAAGGGGGTCTTCTTCTTCCTTTGTCCTCACCCGTTTTGTGCACGTTCTTCCCCCCATTGTTGACCTCTTTGAGCTTGCTTACTCCCTTTCCCTCCCATGATTCTTGCTCATTTTTGAGGGAAAAGAGAGAGGAGGTCTAGATCCACATTCTCCACCAAGCCATCTCTCCTCTAAGTGAGGGGAACCTTGTGGATCTAGATCTTGGAGTTCTTTGTGTTCTCCTTGTTCTTCCTCTCATATTCCTCCATAGCTTTTGTTGCTTTGGTGGGATTTGAGAGTTGGGGACTTGAGCACTTCGTGTGCTCTTGCCATTGCATTTGGTGCATCGGTTTGAGTTCTCTCCGAGGATTCGTTGTAGTAAGTGAAGTTGAGAAGATTTCTAATCTTGAGTGCATTGGCACTCTAGAGATTGTACCTCGTGGGTGCGTTGGCGCCTAGAGGCTTGTTGTTGCGGAGCTCAATCATTGTGGTGGAAAGCTTCGGGACGCTACGGGAGCCTCCAATTCGGTTGTGGAGATAGCCCCGAGCAATTGTACGGGTTCGGTGACCGCCCTCAAGGGTCGCCATTTGTACGGGTTCGGTGACCGCCCTCAAGTGTCCTAATAGTGGAATCACGACATCTTGCATTGGTAAGAGCGTGAGGAGAAATAGGGTGGCCCTCGTTGGCTTCGTGTGAGAATTGTGCTCCTCACCCTCTCCAAACGGAGACGTACTTCTCGCAAGAGAAGGAACTTCGGTAACAAATCCTTGTATCCATCGGCTCCACTTGCGGTTATCTCTACCTTTACTTTGAGCAAGCTTATTACATTGTTTATCTTGTGCTTGCTCATATTATTGTACATTGCTTGTCCCATAGGTTGTTCTTCTAGTCAACCTATTTACTTGTGCACCTACTTTGTGATAGCCATAGTGCTCTTGTCATATATCTTGCTATCACATAGTTGTTTATCTTGCTTAGTATAAGTTGTTGGTGCACATAGTTGAGCCTAGCTTATTTAGGTTTCTTGCTTGGCAAATTAAACATTAAGTTTTGTTCCGCATTTGTTCAAGCCGAAACCGTAATTATTTAAACGCCTATTCACCCCCCCTCTAGGAGACATCCACGTCCTTTCAACACGGATGCCCGCCCAAATGTTGTAGAGCATAGATGAGGCACCCATCAGCCCTAGTTGCATCGAGTCATAACGTAGTTTCTTGGATAATGGCTTGGTTTTTGCTAGGATAATTTTGCATTGTGTTTCTGTTACGTAGTTCCTCTAATTTGATAGCACAATTGCTGAACGGTTGCTTATTTTGGCTAGGATAGTTTGCATTTTGTTTTTGCTAATACAATTGCTTGAATTTTCTTGGAAAGTTGCTTGGTTTTTTCACTAAGGACAATTGCTTTGGATATTACTAAAACAGTTATGTGCATATTTCTAGGGCTCAATTGCGGTTGATTTTTTGATAACCACGCATTTACAACTCAGGTGATGGGCAGTTAATGGCGCGATGTGTCTCCCGTGCAAGGTAGAGGGTGCATGATGTTGTTGTCCTTGCTGCCGCGCTACCGGATAGTGGAGCGACATTACGACTAGCACCCACAACCTAGGTCACTTCCCTGCCTTCTACATAAACTGAGGAGAAGGGAGACCACGTCGAGGATGTCGACTAGGGATGAGGTTTTCAATCTAAGCAAACTAAGAGGTTGCTTTCTTATAACACTATAGTTGCCTAAAATACACACAGTTGCTCAAAATAAAAAAGTTCATCGAAACCTATCAATATGGGATCTACTTTTGAAGAACTCGTCGCGAGAAACCCAACGGTGAAAACGGATTTGAATATTGATCTTCGAATCAAAAGTTATAGCATTTTAAACTTTTTAAAATCATTCATAAATGCACATAACATATGATAGCACAGGGCAATAGGCTCTTTACTATATATGGAAAGTCTGTCGGCATGCACCAATGAGCACACGTGCACTTGCTAGCCGGGTCCCTTATTTATTTATTCTTGGCAGAGGTGTATGCTACCCGGAGAGCGGCCCTGGCTCGCCGGCTTACCTTTTCGCCGTGTACTTCACCGACACTTGTTCTTCATCCGTGCAGATGGTCCAAATGTTCGACAGCCAGAACAACAACGACCTCGAGTTCAAGTTCCTTCACGTCTTCACCAGAATTGAGTCGTGCGAGAAATGGATAATGTTGGCTCGCTCTCGCCAAGACCAAGGACGGTGTCTACAATCCGAACGTGTGTGTCACCCTCAATTTACGATCATGTACAGTAATCATACACGAAGTGTACATAATCGAGATCAAGGTGCCACGGTGAACAAAGAACAACACTAGATACAAATAAGATAAATCTTTAAGTTACAAGTTAGGGATCACGAGTGTTAGAGTTATCTTAGGCAGTTAGAGATATGATGAGATTTGTGTATGATTTGTAATTAATCTGCTACCTTATCTCTAGGAGAGGCTTCTTGCCTCTCAAGTCTTGTACTCCTATATATACTCGCCCGAGAGGCTCAATACAACATCCATCGACTCGGCCAAATCCCTCTATCCTTCTACATGGTATCAGCCTAATTCGATCCTAAACCCTAGAGCAGCCGCCGCCTAGCCTTCGCACCGCCGCCGCTCCCAAACCCTAGCGCCGCGCTAACCACCGTTGACACGCTTCCGCAGCGCCGCCCCCGGGGAGGTCGATCTCCATGATCTCCGCCGGGGGCAGCGCAACCCGTACGCAGGGTTCATCCGCCGGTCCTTGATCGGCTGCCCTGCAGTCTTTTTTCCGATCACTTGATTGGTTTTCTTTTTGGTTTACCGATCTTAGATCGGATTGAGTCGCCCACCGTCGCCGTCGATCCTCCGCGCCTCTTCTCCGACAACGGCACGACTACCGGCTTGTTCACCGACACGGCGGCTTCGCGCGCCGCCTCGTCGGCTTCGCGCGACGTGGCGACCCGTAATGGTCTCCTTCCGCAGGTCAGCCCACCCGTCGCCCTCGCCGAACGTCGCCGCCTTCGCTTCAGATCGGAGTCCTCTGCCGCCACCATCGTCCTCGTACCACGCCGGCTAGAGTCGTGCCGGCTGGCCCCGCGCCGGCTGGACTCGGGTCGGCTGGACCCGCCGGCTGACTCGCGCCGACTCACCCGCGTCGAGCCCGCGTCAGCCGGTTCTGCTTGGCCCCCCATTGCCATCATCACGTCGGGCAGCGCCCTCCACCTCGCGGACGATCGGGTTGATCACCCGTCCGCCCGCGCGATCGCCCCATCCGTGCCACGTCGACGACCCGCGCAGTCGTCCGCGTGCGTCCCACAAGATTCCGTGAAGAATGCATCTGAGTACGAGCACCTATCATCGACAGAGGATCGGCTGCCACCGCGTCACCCCTTCGGGCCGCGGTGTCGCCGCCCCGTTGTTCTCCCGATGGCTTCCTCGACTTGCGCGATGCCGCTGTGTCGCCCCCACGGGCCGCAACATCGCGGCATGCAGTCCACGTCGCCGTCCTGAGGCCGTTCCCGCGGCTGCCGACACGCCCGTCGCCGCTGCGTTGCCCCTTCGGGTCGTAGTGCCGCGACACGCGGTTAACGGCGCCGCCCCGAGGTCTTCCCCGCCGTCGCCCCGAACAACACGCGTCGTCGCTGCGTCGCCCCTTTGGGCCGTAGCGCCGCGGCGCGGTCCACTCCCCCGTCCCCGCGCGTCGACTTCTATGTGCTATGTGCTGCGCCGCCTCTCTTGGTGCGGGAACGCCACTATCTGCGCAGGGTCCTCGTCATGTTGTTGGGTTCTTCATCGCCTACTTCGAGCATCGCCGTCGCCGCGCCATCCGCGCCGCTGCCGCTCACCCGAGCCGCGCCGCCTCTACCGGCGACCGACGTGGCCCCTCACGGGCCGCCTCTGGTATCGCCGACTACATCGTCGTCCCCCTATTCGTCTTCGTCCAGCACGAGCTCATCGCCATCGTTGCCGCCATCTTTCCCGACCACTTCATCTAGCTCCGGCAACCGCGGCATCTCCACCCTTGGCACCTTATACCCTCCGCCAAGTTGCGCCGCAACCGTCGTTGAGCCCTTCTCTGTTGGTCCCTCCGACATGGCGTACAACTCCTACTGGTCCCCGTCTCTGCATGCTCGGTACTGGCAATACCGATGTGTGCCTTCATCTACGACGTGTTCTCGGGCCTGGCAAGCCTGGTGCGGCGCTTCGTCTGTCTACGCATGCCCGATGCTGGCAACACCGACGCGTGCCTTCGTCTATGACGTGTCCCCGGGATTGGCAAACCCGGCGCGACGCTTCGTCAACACTGTCTCCTTCCGGACGTCACCACCATCTTCATCGCAACGTCCCGTGCTACGATTGACGACCGCCCGCCAGTGCCGCTCTTCCCGAGCCACGCTGCGCTCCTGACTTCCTTGCATCCGCGGCTCCTCGGCGACTACCTCGACACCGGCTACCCTGACTCAACATCGACCACGGAATTTCTCGCACGACTACCTCGACTACGGCTTCACCACCCTACGCTCTCAGCTACTTCGACAATGACACAAGGGCTACCACCTCGCCTGAGCACTCATCGACTTCCTCTACAGTCCAAGCTTCGCGCCGCGACACCGTCCACAACACTCCCACTCGGACTACGGGGGAGTGTTAGCCTTCTGGAGTCCACTTCGGTTTATCTCCAGTCTGACCGTCCGAGACGTTCCAGTTGTTCACGACGCTACCGCTACGACTGCGGGGGAGTGTTAGAGTTATATTAGGCAGTTAGAGATATGACGAGATTTGTGTATGATTTTTAATTCATCTCCTACCTTATCTCTAGGAGAGGCTTCTTGCCTCTCAAGTCTTGTACTCCTATATCATGAGTACATACATAGTTAGTCAAGTTTTTTCTTACGAAGGCTTGCACAAATAACATCAAATCAAAAAACAAGACCTCCTGCATGGGAACCTCCGAACTACTCCTGGTCAACGGGGAACTCGATGTTGTAGTAGGCGCCTCGGATACTTCTGCTCCTGGGCGCCAGCGCCTGGTTGCAGCAATCCGGGTATATAAAACAAAGGGGGGAAATAAAGCAAGGGTGAGTATCTATCATACTTAGAGAGACTTAAACCTAGGCTACTAAGAATTTATGCACTTGTATCAAAATGGATGAAAAGGCTGTAGAGTGGACTGTATGATAGAAATACCAGGGTAAGAGGGAATATGCTAGGCCTATCGAAGACTAGCATCTTCCGACGATTCTTGAAGCACAAGAAGAGAATAGCCAACAGTTTAATCAGTTAAACATAAAGCATAAGTAACAATGCAGGAGAAGTTGTTGCGCCATTGTATAATAGTAAGTTGTATTAGTTAACAATTATCAATGCCTCTGAGATCCCTTCCTCGACTTCCCTGCGAGGAAGAAAACCCGAAACCAACAGTTTAGTAATGTAGTACTTTGTAGTAGTAGGATCTAGCTTCAGCATAAAGCGTCCTGTTCCTGTGGACACGACTATTTGAATAGATTAATTCTCCCTGCAGGGGTGCACTTCTGTTACAATACAACACACGGATCTCCAGGGTGGTGTACACCTTGTTAGGGAATTCCCCATCGGGGCTATCCAACTCGCCGTAGTCCATCCTTCAAACTCAACAGAGAGGTCATCCGCTGGTCTAAATCCGAAGTACGCAGGGCTTTGGATCCCAACCCTGACGTACTCCTGCACGGTGCGAGACTGGACGGTGAAGCAAAAGCAAATACCACCGCTCGAGCGAAAAAGACAAACCACTTCTCGCCAATCAGCCCGCAGAACTGCTAACGTTTGAAGAGTTCTCGAACGAGACTACGACACATGGGTGCCCATAACTCCTTTTCCCACGTGAAGGT
This sequence comes from Bromus sterilis, assembly GCA_950022295.1. Taxonomy (NCBI): domain Eukaryota; kingdom Viridiplantae; phylum Streptophyta; class Magnoliopsida; order Poales; family Poaceae; genus Bromus; species Bromus sterilis. Next base: position 177,186,373 of record OX465599.1, on the reverse strand, counting down.
ATTGCGTACAGGCCTTTGCGGCCTCTCAAGTCATCCACCGAGCCCTTAGTCATTTTATTATCTCACGGGCAACCGTTATCGTTGCCCGACTAATTCACACAACAGACAACGAAGAGCAGCCAGGACCACCAGTACATCGGTGCCTGCCTTGTAGTCCTATCAAAGCACGCGGTTACCAACAAGGTGAACCGTCTCCTTACCTTGTCTCGCGGATGCTCTTGGATAAGCTCGACTTTCGTGGTTTGGTAACTCTCGCGGACAACAATCAGGGTCCAAGCCCACCAGTACGTCCGTGTACCCTCCCCACCGTCCCGTCGCAATATCACCCGACTACTTACCTTTAAGGACAACCGTGGTTCGGGACCCTAGGTAGGCACTACAGAGTCAACAACGAGCGGAGTACAAGGATTACTCCTCGATATCTCACACTTGATGTGGCTCGGCAGGGCCGTGGTAGGGGCCTTTGGCGGTGTCTGCTCTATACCGTACCTGTGGAAGTTATATATATTTTGTATCCGCGTTCACTCCCCAGAGCGATCACGACCCGCTATCTAATCCTAGTTGACTAACAATGCGCAGGGCTCACTACTGAATAATATATATATATTTAATAAGCAGCATAGGATAAAGTAAGGTACATCAAGGGGCGACAATGACATGCTATGCAATTGAATAGGTAAGCGACATAGCAGCAGCAATGCCTAGTGCAACAGATAAATATAGATAGATAGGCGATATGTGGGAGAGGTGAAGGGGCACTTCTTGCCTGGAAGCTCGTCAGTAGAGGTACGGTCATCGACGATGTAGTCGTACTCAGCAGCGGTGTAGTCGGCGGCAGTCGCGGGGTCTACCGGAGAATAAGGGGGGAGAAAGAGTAAATAAAAAGAAACCATAAGCAAACAGACGAATGGCATGATAGAAGCAATGTTAATAGTGTTCTAACGCAGTACAAAGTGTTTGGCTTCGAGTGGAAATTCATCCGGAGATGAACTGCCAGCTCCGGGTGATTATCGGCAGATGATCCGGAAGGGAAAGGTTCCATGTTTGGTATGTTATAGGAGTGTGGTGGCCATACGTATAGCGTATTTTTGTTCACTGTATTTTTCTGATTATCTTTTATGTATAAAGTTTTTTCATCTGAGTTACGATTTAAAAGATATTCAATTTCAAAATTTAAATCAATTAAAGCAATTTCTGGAATTTCTTTTATTATTTAATTGCAACATTATCCACAATAGACATATTGACTAGTCAACGGACAGGTGGGACCCAACTGTCAACAGGTTGACTGATCAAATCTGACCAGTGGATCCCACTGGTCAGCGAAACAACTTTATAAACATGATTTAATTAATCTACTAAACTAATTTCTAGCCTAGGCCCACATGTCATCTACTAGGCTAATATTATTTAAACTAAACATTTTTATTAACTTTAACAGGCTGGGCCCATATGTAAGTGTCTTATCTATTATCTATTTTAGTTATCTTATTTTATCTATTTCATTTTTCTTTTTTTTCTTTACAGGGGGTCCACGGGTCAGTGAGGGGGGCTTAGCCCACGACCAACATGCGCACGCCGGCGACGGGTCGTGGCACGGCGGAGGATCACCGGAGTTACTCCGGTGAGGCCGCGTGCTCGCCACATTGCCCCATTTGACGCGCGGAGACAGACGTTCAAATGGCGACAACGAACCGTGTCGAACCATGACGCCACACGACAGAGGGTGGCAGGAGTCCACCATGACGACGACGGCAGGCGGCGGTGCGGCTTGGAACAGAGGGGAATTGGCCCCGTGTACATTTCTCGAGCGTGATCTATCTAGCTGTGATCTACCGCACACCAGGAGGACTCTTGTGTCACTGGCATGAGCTGCGCCACACGAGAGAAAGCACACCGACATTCATGGCAATGGTGTCTAGAGCGAGGGAGAGGTCCGAGGATAGTTGGCGGCGGTTAAGGTGCTCACCGCGAGCGCGTAGAGGCTGGCAACGGGCGCAGGGAGGGCTCAAGCGGCGCGAATTTTGGCGAGGTAGGCGACGGTCGGCGGTGAGGAAGATGAGGGGGCGGCGGTCCACGGGGCTTCTCAAGTCGTCTGCGCGTGCGGGAAGATGAGGACGGCGTCGCGGAGGCTCAGGGACATCACGGCGTGGCTCGGGGTGGAGGCTGGCCGCGACGACGGCGAGAGCGTGGCGTCGGCGGCTCGGGGCAGCTCGGTCCAGAGCAAGGGAGGCGCGAGGAGGGGAAATGGGGGCTCGATCTAGGGTTAGGGTTCACGGGGGAGTGCGGGGTGGCCTTATCCACGACGGCGAGCCGCGGGATGACTGCCACGGGGCCACAACGTGGCTCGGCCGCGGGATGGACGCCAAACCTTGGCCGTCCTTCCCCATTGTAGTGAGGAAGGGAAAGCCCAGGTGGGCTGGGCCCAGTTGGCTGGGCACTAAGCTTGAGATAAACATTTTCCCATTGTAGTCAAGGTTTTATTTGCCACAATATTTTTAATATCCACCAAAGGGAATTTTGAATTTGTTTTGATTCAAAGATGATCAAGGCAAGATTAGCAACACTAATTGTCATTAGCAAAAGTGATTACTGTTACATGAAACTGAGGGTGTTACAAATCTCCCCCACTACAAGAATTCTTGTCCCGATAATTTAAGTGGTAGAGGGGAAAAGATCGGGGTATTCTACACGAAGGCGGTCTTCGCGTTCCCAAGTGGCCTCCTCTTCAGAGTGATTCGACCACTGAACTTTGAGGAACTTGATTGTCTTGTTGCGGGTTCGACGTTCAGACTGATCAAGAATGCGGCTCGGATGTTATCGATAAGACAAGTCCTGCTGCAGTTCAAGCACTTCATGATCCACTGCTTAGATAGGATCCTTGAAGTAGCGACGGAGTTGCGACACGTGAAAGACATCGTGGACTTGGGAGAGGTTTGACGGCAGCTCCAATCGGTATGCCACCGGTCCACTTCTGAAGAGGATACGGAACGGGACAATGTAGAGAGGAGCCAACTTGCCTTTGATCCCGAAACGTTGAATGACCCTCATGGGAGTGACCCGAAGGTAAGCTTGTTCGCCGGGTTGATAGACCATTTCCTTATGCTTGCGGTCATAGCTGCTCTTCTGGCGGGACTGAGAAGCCTTCAAATGTTCACGGATAACGCGAACCTGATCTTCAGCATGCTAGATAATGTCCGGACAATTGAGGGTTCGTTCCCCAGTTTCTGACCAATTCAGAAGGGTTTGACACTTACGTCCATAAAGAACTTCAAAGGGTGCCATCTGCAGACTAGCTTGATAGCTATTGTTGTACGAGAATTCAGCAAACAGAAGAGATTCTTCCCATTTCTTACTGAATGAGATGACACAAGCTCGAAGCATGTCTTCAAGCACTTGATTGACTCGTTCAACTTGTCCTTGCGACTGGGGGTGATAGGCGGTGCTGAAGTTTAGATGAGTACCCATAGCTTCTTGGAAACTATCCCAAAATCTCGAGGTGAAAATGTTGCCTCGATCGAAACTGATCTCCAACGGAATACCGTGGTGGGACACAATTCTAGAAACATACAAGTCTGCTAACTGACTAGCAGAGATCGTCTCCTTGACTGGTAGAAAGTGGGCAACCTTGGAGAACCGATCGATGACGACAAAGATGGCATCATAACCCTTCTGTGATCTGGGAAAACTAGTGACGAAGTCCATCTTGATCTTGTCCCCTTCCATTCAGGAATAGAAAGTGGTTGCAGAGTTCCAGCAGGTCTTTGATGTTCGGCTTTGACGCGACGGGAAACGTCACACTTGTCAACATATCGAGTGATGTCTTGCTTCATGTTAGACCACCAGTACCGCTGACGAAGGTCTTGGTACATCTTGGTACTACGAGGGTGAATCGACAAAGGGGTATCGTGAGCTTCTTTCATGACGCGCGGGGTCAAGTTAAGACTGGGCTTACTTCTAGGAACCACTAAACGATTCTTGAAAATGTACCATCATCAGTAACAGTGAAGAATGAGGGATATATACCTCTTAATCTTATCGAAGTTAGTGTCACATGTTTTTATCCACTTGATGTGCAGTCGAGGTCCGGTTCAACAACCAGGTTATTCACATATCCCTGAGGAACAATCTTGAGGTTCAGCTTTCAAAGCTCTTCATACAGAGGTGGTTGTTGTACTTGAACTTCAAATTCACTACAGTAGGCTTTGCGGCTCAAGGCATCGGCCATCACATTAGCTTTGCCAGGGGTATAATGAATATCCATGTTGAAATCTGCTATTGTCTCGAGCCATCTTTGTTTGTGGAGATTCAGGTTTGGCTGAGTAAACAGGTAATTCAAGCTTTGGTGGTTGGTGTAGATCTCGCAATGATTACCGACGAGGTAATGCCGCCACAACTTCAATGCATAAATTACTGCTGCCAATTCGAGATCATGTGTTGGATACTTATCTTCGTGAGAATGCAAATGAAGAGATCCATAAGCAATCACGCGGCGCTCTTGCATTAGGACACAACCTAATCCTTGACGTGACGCGTCGCAATATATCACGAAGTCCTTCCGAGTATCAGGGGGAGCAAGCACTGGGGGAGAAGTGAGCTTGTCCTTGAGAGCTTGAAAACTTTCCTGACATTTGTCTGTCCACTCGAACTTGACGCCTTTGTGAAGAAGATTAGTCAAAGGCATGGCAATCTTGGATAAGTTCTCGACGAAACGGCGGCAATAGCTAGCGAGGCCGAGGAAGCTTCTGACTTGCTTGATAGTGTTGGGAGGAGTCCAGTCAAGAATAGTCGGAATACGTTCTAGGTTGACGGCAACACCATCCTTAGAAATCACATGACCAAGGTAGGTTACTTCGGGAAGCCATAACTCACACTTAGAATATTTAATATAGATGTTGTGTTCTTGAAGCTTTTCCAGTACAAGACAAAGGTGTTCAGCATGTTCTTCATCATTCTTGGAGTATACCAAGATATCATCCATATAAACCACGACAAACTTGTCGAGGTATTCCATGAATATATAGTTCATCAATCGGGAAAAGGTGGATGGGGCATTGGTTAAGCCAAAGGACATGGCGGTGTACTCGTATGAACCATAGAGATTAATGAAGGCGGTCTTAGGAATGTCCTCTTCACGGACCCGGATCTGATGGTAACCCAACCTCCAGTCAAGTTTCGAGAACACTTTAGATCCAGCAAGTTGATCATATAGATCGTTGATCCGAGGAAGCGGATACTTGTTCTGTATTGTTGCCTGGTTGATAGGTCGGTAATCTTGGACCAAACAGTTCGTTCCATCGCTTTTCTTGACAAAGAGCGAAGGTGCTCCCCAAGAAGAGGAACTGGGGCGAATGAATCCTTTCTTAAGTGCCTTGTCGATTTCCTCCTTAAGTTCAAGGAGTTCATGTGGCGGCATCTTGTAAGGACGCTTGGCAATAGGAACAGTGCCTGGCTTCTGGTCGATGACGAATTCCACCTCTCTGATCGGGGGTATTCCCAGCAGTTCTTCTGGGAAGACGTCAGAAAAATCTCGAACGACTGGAACGTTCTCAATCCTATCAAGAGGTGAGACATTCAAAGCATTCAACATATAGATCTGCGCTTCAGCATCTCGGGTAATTCGGGTGGTGTGGTTAACAATCTCGCCGGAGGGGTGAAAAGTTGGACAGACTTGGTGCCACAATACAATGCGACATTGTGAACTTTCATCCAATCCATTTCGAGAATAAGATCGATGGTGGGGGTTTTCAGAATGTGTGGAGAAACAATGAATTCTATTCCCTCGATATCGACGGTGAGGTCAAGCGCTACCATGTCAACATGACATTGGCCCCCGAGAGTCCTGACGGCTAAGGGGGTATGCATCTTTTGGTGTGGTATGCCATGATTAAATGCAAATGCTCTAGACATGAATGAATGTGATGCTCCTGAATCAAATAAAACAGTAGTAGGTATTGAGTTAACGAGGAGAGTACCCATCACTTTAGCGGGATGTGCCTGAGCTTCATCAAGATCAATGTTGTAGGCATGACCACGAGGGTGAGCAGGAGACCAAGTGTTATAGTTGGGGGTCCCGTTATTGCCACGACCATTTCCACGGCCAGCTGGATGAAGAGCCAGTTGGTTCTGTTTCTGGGGGCATTCTCTGGAAAAATGTCTAGGTTGGCGGCATGTGAAGCATAATACATCCTCAGGACGAAGGGGTGCAACATTGGATGGTGGAGGTAGAGCTCTTGGCCTCGGTGGTGGCGGAGGCAGACGGGGTGCAGCATAAGAAGGCCTTAGAGCAGGGGCGGGTGACTGGGTCACACTGTTAGGGAGCCAGATGCAACGCTTCTGTGTTGCGCTCGAAGATGAGCCAACGTCAGGATAGCGTTTCTGCGAGTCCTTGTGCTCCATTTGGGAAGTCGACGGTGATAGCCTTGTTCACCATGGTGGCAAAGTTGGAAAAATCATGAACGGCAAGAGCGAGCCTCAGGTCTGCATTGAGTCCACGGCGGAACTTCTACTGTTTACGGGAATCATTGGTGATTTATTCTTCCGCATAGCGAGAGAGGTTGAGGAACTCGTGCTGATAGTCTTTAATAGTCATGTTGCCTTGAGTGAGGGTACATAATTCTTCCCTCTTGCGATCCATGATTCCCTGAGGAATGTAGCGGGCGCGGAAGGCGGACGGAAATTCATCCCAGGTGATGACTTCTCCAACTCGCAGTGAACGCTTGTGGGTGCTCCACCACTGACCAGCGGAGCCTTTCAGGTGGAAGGACGCAAAGTTCACAAAGTCGGCTGGATCAACATTAGCGGTTCTAGCTCATTAGTGATGTCGCGAAGCCAGTCATCAGCATCCAATGGCTGAACAGAATTGCAGAACATAGTGGCGTTGAGGCGGGTGTAGTCGTACAGAGTCACTGCGACATGCTGATGGTGGTGCCCATGTTGGTTCAACTATGGAAACTAAGCCATCATATTCTCCATGAACTGACGGTTCAACTCAAACTGTTGGATCATTGCGGCCATGTAATCTGGCAGCGTGATACGTCCAAAACGTATCTATAATTTCTGCTTGCTCCATGCATGTTTTGTGTGATATTGCTATGTTCTAGATACACTTTCATATACTTTTGATCATATTTGGACTAACCTATTAACTCAGTGCACCCCAGTGCCAGTTCCTGTTTTCTGCTGTTTTTCTATTTCAGTTTTCCCCCATATAAAAAGTGCCAGAAAAATTCAGATAAAAAATCAGCATGGAGGAAGCTTCGCGAAGAGCCCGGGAGGGGTCAGATGGGAGCCAGGGGGCCCAGGCGGCCACCTGGCGCGGCCCAACCCCTGGCCGCGCCAGGGGGGCGCCTGGGGACCCTGGTCCACCTCTGGCTGCCCCCTTCGCCTATTTATTCTCCATCACGGGAAAACTCCAGAAGATAATGTTCAGATTGTGATAGAGTAATATATTTGGTTTTTATCTCTTATATTTTTGTTCCTAAGTAATTTTTGCATGTTCTCCGTTGCTGTTTATTGCTTTGGCCAAGTAGTAGGTAGTGACTTCAAGAGGGAACATTGTGCTAGATTGTGGGTTCATGCCCCCCGATGACACGCTTGAGTGACAGAAACATGAGTCTAGGGGATGTGCTGTTGCCACAAGGGGGAAAACAACGGTGCTTGTGACCGCGGTCACAAGGATTGTTTACTTTACGCAGAGTTATTTTTAATGCAGTTGTCTGTTGCTTTGGGTTTACACTTTGGGTGGGGCTCGCAACTTAATACCAGCGAGATGGTCTGGATAGATATCTCAAGGTGGATGATTAGTAGTAGATGCAGATGGATTTCGGTCTACTTATCTTGGCGTAATTCCCGTGCTTTTGAACCTCGTCCTTTCTTTTGTAGCATAGTTAGCATTGCGGTGCGTTCATAATCCTGTCAATTGCCTTTCTGTATTTTGTTTACCTCGCATAGCAATTTTATCGTCTTTTGGGAGAGAGACATCACTAGCGAACATCACGTATCCCGTTCCATATCTTCATTATTGTTTCCACGCTATATTTACCTTACTGCTTTTACTTGCTATCATTATCCCTTGCATTTTATCCTTGTGAACAACAAGACTGGAGAGATTGACAACCTCTCTGAACTTCGTTGGGAACAAAGTTATCTGTGCCTGTGTGCAGGTCCGCGTCAGTTGAGCCGCTGACACCTACTTATCATCTCTGGAGTCCTGCTGGAGACAAACCTTGGTATCTTCACCGAGGCAAAACTGCTGCTGCACTACATCTCAACTTTCCACTTGGGGTAACCAACGAAGGGGCGAGAAGCCATCAAGCAAGTTTTCTGGCGCCGTTGCCGGGGACTCCAAGTGCTAAGATAGGGGAGTTGCGCACTACCCTTTACCTTTGTTTTTTAGTCTTGTTAGTTTATCTTTCAGTTTTTATCTTTGTGTCTTTTATCAAAATTTACAAAAAAATTATTTATCTTGCTGTTAGTAGTCCTCCTTGTTTAGACGAACATGTTAGGACTAGGTTCTTTGCGGGAATCGGAAGTTCTCGATTTCCGTCAAAGGGATGGAGAAAATATGAAGAAGGCATGGGACAGAATTTCTGAAGCACATAAAAGAGTTATGCCTTGGATACTATAAAAATTGTGCTTAGAAATTTTTACCATGGTCTTTTTAAGTGGTGTAAACACTCTCTTGACATTATAGCTGAGAGATATTTTCTAGAGTGTGATGAAGATAGGGCTCTTGAGATTTTGCATAGTCTATCTAGTTATTTTGTTTATGATCGAAGTATTGATACTGTCATAGATAGACTTGCCACTGTTGAAAAAAGACTGGATGCTCTAGATTTGGGGAAAGTAGAGGAACTTAAGTCCAATAAGAAAGAAATGTTGGAGATAGATGATGATTGGGAGCCCTTTGTTAGGATTAGCATCTCTAACCAAGGCTTGCTTGCTCTTTGTGATATTGGATCCATAGTTTCTACTATGCCAAAAATAGTTTATGATTCTTTAAAGCTAGATATGGGTAAATTATCATCTTATCATGAACATTCTAATGGAGATATTTCAGAGATTAAAGGAAAGGTAAAAGAATTCCAAGTTGCATTCCTTCATAGGATTGCACCAATGGATTTCTTCATCGTGGAGCCAAACCAAAGTAACATTGTGCTCGGAAGAGACTTCCTCCGTGCTATGAAAGGCTTCATTGATATTGGTAATAGGCACATACGCTTACGCGGTATGGCAAAAGGTAAGTATATCTTTCCTAGTAAGAAGAAGAATGAGCTTATTGAAAATCAATTTGAAGGTTTTTATGATTCTGATCTTGGATACCCTTGATTCTTCTTTTTGCATCATGCCTAGCTAATGGCTTTAAAGAAGCGCTTTCGGGAGGCAGCCCGCAACAAATTTAGGTGTTTCTTTTTGCTTTTGTTGTGTCTTGATAATTTTTACTTCTTTAGCAACATCATTGTATCTTTATTTTTCAGTTTTGTGCCAAGTTATAGCCTCTTACGGCAAGGGAAGTAAAAGTTGTGACATGCTGTACAGAAAACAGATTCTGTCCTCGTGACTAGAAAAATTTCATAAAAATCCCAGTTCATCTTTTTGAGCTGAAATTTTTACACAGTATGCTCTATACAATTAAGAAACTTCCATATGTTCTTAGTTTTTTGATTTGAGTTGCAGAAGTGCCCCTAAAAAAATCTTTACCATCTGTTGTTCTGTTTTTCACAGATTCTTCCACGTTTTGTCTCTCCTTACTTTTGCAAACCTTAAGCTTGCTTTTTCTTTGCAAAAACTTTTTGGCACTCTTGAGAAACAGTAGCTCTTCAAGATTATCTTTATATCCAGTGGGAAAAAATTATTTATTAAGGGTACTAACCTCTCTAATGAGCTTATGATGAGTTATGTATGAAGGGAGTTTTCAAGTGTGCGATGGAAGATGATGAAAGAAGATCCAGGAGTGTCAAGCGCTCAAGCTTGGGGATGCCCCCATGCATCCCCAATAAATATTCAAGGAGACTCAAGCGTCTAAGCTTGGGGATGCCCCCGTGCATCCCCTTCTCCATCAACAATCATCAGTTCGTCCTTCGTCTCACTATATTTTTATCACTTCATGCGTTATGTGCTATGCTTAGAGCGTCTCGCTCTTAGGTTTTGTTTTTAGTTTTCTTTAGCTTTGCTTGCTGTTCATAACAAGTTAGATCCTTTCTTACTTTGTGTGGGAGAGAAACATGCTCCACTTTCAAAATTTAGAACAGATCATAGGATTTTTCCTGCCTATCTTTTTGCTGTTGTGTGTTCTTTATCTTTTCATAGCTACTGCCTTGTTTATTTTTAGTCTTAGTTTGTCTTTAGCGAGAGCCTTGGCTTTCGTTTAGTGTGTTGATGGAACTCTTTTTAGTTTTCATGTTTATCTTGTTAAGAGAGTTGGTTGTTGCACTGAGTTGTGTCTTGTCTTCAAACTAGGTAATTGAGGTTGCTATTTAATTTTAGTAGTAGCTTGTAATAGTTTTGAGGTATTGATGTGAGTAATGTTTGAACTTTTGGTGTCAGGAGCTCTAACCTATTAGTGATAGGTGTCGTATTTTGGGCAATCCGTGTGTATTTTCAAAACCTACAAAACTAGTTGAGAACTCTAGCTACTAGATGGATCACTACTCTTCTGAGGGGTCGAATATCAGAGAACACTCACGTACGATGAGTCGAGGATGCGCAAGGATAACCAAACCCCCATACACTCCTCCTCGGGGTACTTGTCTCTTTGTGAAACTCCTCATTAGATTGAGAGTTACCGATAATAAGTGCATGAGTTCTTCGGACTAATGTAAGTATTGAAAGTTGACACTTCCACCTTCCCATATTTTGCTAGCCTCTCCTGTGCCGTGCATTGCCTTCTTCTCACTCCGAGAGTTGGTGTCCACCTTCGCTGGTACATCCAAACCCTTGGCATGATACACTCTGTCATCATAAGCCTCCTTATATCTTTCCTCAAAACAGCCACCATACCTACCTATCAAGGCATTTCCATAGCCTTTCTGAGTTACATTGCCATGCAACTTCCACCTCTTCATGACTTGATCTTAATGTCATACATGTTCTTGCTACACTGGCAGCGACATACATTGCATACATCATGATAGTTACATCTTCTTTATGTTTTGAGTACCTTGTAAAGTGTGAAAGATTTCCTTTACCTTCTTGTAAAATAGAATGTTGCCCTTAAGTGAGGAAAAGATCCCAAAGTGGACACAATAAAAGATCCCAAAGAGGACAAATGAGAGTTAAATAGAAAGAGCCATTGAGGCCACAAAAAAATACAAAAAAATAGACAAAGATAAAAAGAAATAAAAAGAGAGAAAGGGGCAACACTACTATCCTTTTGAGAGATCCACACTAGTACTCCCTCTATATCTTTGTACTCTATAGAGATGATCGTTATGCATATAGCTATGTCGGGACCTTCACACTATAGAACTTGGCTTGCATATTCCAAGGATGAGCCTCCTCAAACGAGCTCTAGGTATTCATGAGCGAGAAAGTTAGATGAACCCCCACTAGTTCCATTGGAGAGCTTCTTAGCTCGTATGTGCATCCGTTGCATGGCAATCCCTACTCCTCACATCATATCTATCATTTGGCATCTCCTGCCTATGATTGTCCTCATTGATGTGAGCCTTTCTCTTCCTTTTTGTCTTCCTCCTCCACCATATTTCTCTCTTTGCCATCCTAAGTGTCAACTCTCGTGCTTACGCTCATCCATTGCATGAGTGCTCGAAATATCGAAAAGGATTGGATCAAATTGACTTGTACCTGGCTAGTGGTCTGGGGACGAGTCAAGATAAGATTCCAAAGAAGACCAAGTGTGAAACTTTAGTAGATTGAGTTCTCAACACAAAAATACTTTTTTCTCATATTCCCTATCCCCCTTCTTGCACGCAAACACCATTTGGATACATTCGAGTCACGGACAGCGAGAGCTCTTGCACCTAATGTTCTTTTGTTACTTGTTTCAGTGCTAATATAGACTCTTGCATGTTATGACTTGAATTGAGTCTCTAACCTTGATTTCTTTAATTTTCAAAGTTATTTTATGGTTTCTAGCATGTCACCACATAAATTATGCTGTTATCATTTACCTACTCGAGGACGAGCAAGAATTAAGCTTGGGGATGTTGATACGTCCAAAACGTATCTATAATTTCTGCTTGCTCCATGCATGTTTTGTGTGATATTGCTATGTTCTAGATACCCTTTCATATACTTTTGATCATATTTTGACTAACCTATTAACTCAGTGAAACCCAGTGCCAGTTCCAGTTTTCTGCTGTTTTTCTATTTCAGTTTTCCCCCATATAAAAAGTGCCAGAAAAATTCGGGAAAATTCAGATTAAAATCAGCATGGAGGAAGCTTCGCGAAGAGCCCGGGAGGGGCCATAGGGGAGCCAGGGGGGCCCAGGCGGCCACCCGGCGCGGCCCCACCCCTGGCCGCGCCAGGGGGCGCCTGGGGCCCCTGGTCCACCTCTGGCTGCCCCCTTCGCCTATTTATTCTCCGTCACGGGAAAACTCCAGAAGAGGAACCCTATTCCACGAACTCGCCTCTGTTCCGCCGCCGCCGCGCTTCCGAAGATCGGGAGCACCAGAAGACCTCTTCTCGGCACCCTGCCGGAGGGAGGATTGACCTCCGGGAGTCTCCTCTCCACCATGGATGCTCCCCGGATGTCTCGTGAGTAGTTTTCCTTGGAACATGGGTCCGTGATCAGTAGCTATGTGATGTTCTCCTCCCCTCTTTGATCTTCATTGTTTAGACCTCGTGAGCTGCCCTACATGATCGAGGCACTTTTGTAATATTTCTGCTTTTGCTATGTTGAGTTTGATAGGATCTGATGGATTAAGAGATAATGTTCAGATTGTGATAGAGTAATATATTTGGTTTTTATCTCTTATATTTTTGTTCCTAAGTAATTCTTGCATGTTCTCCGTTGCTGTTTATTGCTTTGGCCAAGTAGTAGGTAGTGACTTCAAGAGGGAACATTGTGCTAGATTGTGGGTTCATGCCCCCCGATGACACGCTTGAGTGACAGAAACATGAGTCTAGGGGATGTGCTGTTGCCACAAGGGGGAAAACAACGATGCTTGTGACCGCGGTCACAAGGATTGTTTACTTTACACAGAGTTCTTTTTAATGCAGTTGTCTGTTGCTTTGGGTTTACACTTTGGGTGGGGCTCGCAACTTAATACCAGCGAGATGTTCTGGATAGATATCTCAAGGTGGATGATTAGTAGTAGATGCAGATGGATTTCTGTCTACTTATCTTGGCGTAATTCCTGTGGTTTTGAACCTCGTCCTTTCTTTTGTAGCATAGTTAGCATTGCGGTGCGTTCATAATCCTGTCAATTGCCTTTCTGTATTTTGTTTACCTCGCATAGCAATTTTATCGTCTTTTGGGAGAGAGACATCACTAGCGAACATCACGTATCCCGGTCCATATCTTCATTATTGTTTCCACGCTATATTTACCTTACCGCTTTTACTTGCTATCATTATCCCTTGCATTTTATCCTTGTGAACAACAAGACCGGAGAGATTGACAACCTCTCTGAACTTCATTGGGAACAAAGTTATTTGTGCCTGTGTGCAGGTCCGCGTTAGTTGCGCCGCTGACACCTACTTATCATCTCTGGAGTCCTGCTGGAGACAAACCTTGGTATCTTCACCGAGGGAAAACTGCTGCTGCACTACATCTCAACCTTCCACTTGGGGTAACCAACGAAGGGGCGAGAAGCCATCACGGCGGAAGTGGATTGTTGGCACCACGACCACCACGACCAGCCATCCTGCTAAAATTTAACATGGGTATTTCAACGATGAAAATTTAGCGAGATACTGGAAACAAAGATGAGGAAATGCGACAATGAAGAAGCAGTGGAGCAGATATATAGGGGCAGTCATTTAAGACATACAAATCCACACACAGAGTCAGTCAAAATCAGATAGCATAACATCGTAGAAATTAAGGAAAAAGGACACAGTAGGCGGCGCGTAGACCGTGGTAGGAATACACAATGCGACATAGCAAAGGCTATGTCAATCACGTCGGAAGAAAACTATTGGCAACAGGAATTAAGCCAGTGAATGCGCGAACTGCCCTCAGTGAGAAAGGGGATCCAGCGGTACGGGATACTGGTCCGAAATCCCTGCGGCATGACTCAATAAAGGGTTTAGAAGCAGAACTCCAGGTGGAAAACGAGCACGTGATCCTAAAGTCAGAGTTAGTAAAACTTACCAGCAAGGATAAGAAGGTAGAATCCCAGAAACAAAGGTACGAATAAAAGGATCCTAATACCATAGATATCACAACTGGGTGGTATCAATGTGGGCCCGTAAGCCAAACATTAATTTAGCAAAATAGTTTGTCAAATACTAGACTCAACTTCGACCAAGGAGTGGGTAGGGGGTTTCCTACAGGCAGTCGACTCTGATACCAACTTGTGACGCCCCCAATTTACGATCATGTACAGTAATCATACACGCAGGGTACATGGTCGAGATCAGGATGCCACGGTGAGAATATCACAGCACAACACTAGACACAAATAAAATGAATATTGAAGTTACAAGCCAGGGAGCACGAGGATCCGAATACATAAGTTATACAAACCATAATATCTAAGTACATACATAGTTAGTCAAGTTTTGCCGTAAGAAGGCTAGCACAAATAACATCATATCGAAAAGGCAAGGCCTCCTGCCTGGGAACCTCTGAACTACTCCTGGTCAACGGGGAACTCGACGTCGTAGTAGGCGACTCCGGGGTACTCCCGCTCCTGGGCGCCAGCGTCTGGTTGCAGAAATTCGGGTATATAAAACAAAGGGGGAAATAAAAGAAAGGGTGGGTATCTAGCATACTCAGCGAGACTTAAACCCAGGCTACTAAGCATTTATGCACTTGTATCAAAATGGATGAAGAGGCTAAATAGTGGAATGTATGATAGAAGTACCAGGGTAAGAGGGAATATGCTAGGCATATCGAAGACTAGCATCTTCCGACGATTCTTGAAGCACAAGAAGAGAATAGCCAACAGTTTAATCAGTTAAACATAAAGCATAAGTAACAATGCAAAAGAAGTTGCTGCAGTATTGTATAATAGTAAGTTGTATTAGTTAACAATTATCAATACCTCCGAGATCCCTTCCTCGACTTCCCTGCGAGGAAGAAAACTCGGAACCAACAATTTAGTAATGTAGTATTTTGTAGTAGTAGGATCTGGCTTCAGCATAAAGCGTCCCGTTACCGTAGACATGACTATTCGAATAGATTAATCTTCCCTGCAGGGGTGCACTTCTGTTACACTACAACGCACGGATCTCCAGGGTGTCGTACACCTTGTTAGGGAATGCCCCACCGAGGCTATCCGACACGCCGCAACCCATCCTTCAAGCTCAACAGAGAGGCCATCCACCGGTCTAAATCCTAAGTACGCAGAGCTTTGGACCCCAACCCTGATGTACTCCTGCACGGTGCGAGACTGACCGATGAAGAAAAAGCAAATACCACCGCTCGAGTGAAAAATACACACCACTTCCCGGCAATCAGGTCGCGGCACTGATGACGTCTGAAGAGTTCTCGAACGAGACTACGACGCATGGGAGCCCTTAACTCCTTATCCCACGTGAAGGTAGTTGATACGTCTCAAACGTATCTACTTTTCCAAACACTTTTGCTATTGTTTTGGCTTCATTCTTGCATGATTTGAACGAAACTGACCTGGACTGACGCTATTTTCAGCAGAGCTACCAGTGCTATTTTCTTTTGTGCAGGTTTCTGGATATTTAGGTACGCTGGAAAAATCCCAAGAAAAAATATAAAAAATCAGCGTTCCGGAAGCTTCCGAGGATCCAAAGGGGGGCCACAGGGCAGCCAGGGGAAGCCAGGAGGGTGCCTGGCGTGGCCCAGCCCCTGGCCGCGCCACCTGCCCTCCTGTCTGGGTCCCACACCCCCTGGTGACCTACCTTGGCCCCTATTTATTCTCCCGACGCAGAAACCCCAGAAAATAAGTCGCTTTTCCAATCTACGTCGCGGAGCCGCCGCAACCCTCTGTTCTTCTCCGGGAGAGCTAATCTGGAGGCTGCTTTGGCCTCCGGTGAGGGGAAATCATCGCCATCGTCATCATCATCGCCTCTCCATCACCCCTCCATGACTTTCTCTCTCATGTGTGAGTAATTCCCTGGTGTAGGCAAAGGGGATGGTAGGGATTGGATGAGTTAGATCATGTAATAGTTCAATCAGATTGTTGGGGGCATGTTTCCTATCATCTACTTGGTGTTTATCATCTCTGTTACAACTTGTTACTCTTAATGCTTGCCACTTTGGGCCCGAGTGCCATGATTTCAGATCTGATCGCACTTTTGTTTTTTGAGTTTGTGGTGTTCTTGATCCTATCTATGAGTTGTATGCACCTATTATGATCCGAAACCGGCGATCCCAATGGTGACAGCTTGGGACATCAAAGGGGATGGACTATATTTTGAGGATTCCGTGTATCCATGAAGTGTTAATGCTTTGTTCCGGTGCTCTTTGATAGGAGTACCTTAATCTCCCTAAGTTCCTTTTGGCCCCGTTTGTAGCGGGAGGGTAGGACAAAATATGTTGTGCAAAGTTCTTATTGTAAGCACGTACAACTACCTTGGGATACATGCTTGATGTTTTATATTTGCCTAGATGATCCTTTCCTTTCTGTGAGCCTTGCCAGTGTTAGAATCTATTACATGTTCGTTCTCATCCAAGCAGCGCCCAACCATCCATCTCCCTAGCCTACAGTGTTTTCTTTCCTGCTGGTTACTTAGTTGTTTATTTTTGTTGTTTTACCTTTGCTGTTCCACTACCACTATTATCACCACCACTATTACCACCGTATCACAGTTGCTACTAATACCTTTGTGCAAGCAAGTGTTTATTTTAGGTGCGGTTGAATTGACAACTCAATTGTCAAAGCCTGTACGTATTCTTTGTGTCCCCAAGTGTCGAATCAATAAATTGGGTTATCTTACACGCGAAGACTATCTCGATCGCCTACAGTTGAGGGTTATCAAGTAATGTTTTCTGGCACCGTTGCCGGGGACCATACCTTTATTTACAGATCTACTTGAAGTATCCTAGCTGTTGCACGCTATCCGCTATGGGTAAGAAAGGAGACCCCAAGGTTACGATCCTACCATCCCGTACAAGACGAGGTACTGCTCTTAACACTAGTGCTAAACTTGATTCACCTTTAGTTATGCGTTAGTTTGATTCACCTCAGTTACATGTTACTTCTGCTAAGTCTGGCAATATGTCAGATACATTTGATGATGCCTCTACTACCTTTGAGACTACATGTTCACTTGGTTCTTTTATTGAAGAATAAATTGCTGCAGCTGCTGCCCGATTCTCGGGTGTTGAAAATCCTGTTACCCAAACACCTTTTGGAAAAATTCATGACCTTGCTGGCCTTAAGGAGAAACTCCTTGAGGACGATTATGTTATACTTGATGATGATTTATGCAGGGAGCTAAATGAATGTGCTGATTCCGACCCTGCTAGTATAAAGAAGTTACTAGCAAAGCAATCCCTGAAGAACAAGTTTACTCCTGATCCTACTTCTGCTACGTTGCCTATATGCATCACTGATCATGATTATAATTTCTCTGTTGATCTTTCACTTATATCCACAGTTGAAGCTGATCCCTTTTATGGCAGAGAAAATGATGATGCTATCGAGCACCTGACCAAACTCACTGAGTTGGGTGGCTTGTTTACTACTGATGAAAGGATTCGGAACTTCTATGTGACCAAGCTTTTTCCTTTTTCCTTGAAAGGAGATGCTAGAGCATGGTATGATGCACTACCATGTGGTTCCATTTAGAGTCCTCAAGATATGGCTATATCTTTCGTTGATAAGTATTTTCCTGCTCATATGCAACATGCTGCTTTACAAAGAATTTATAACTTTAAACAGTTGCAGGATGAGCATCTCCCTAAAGCTTGGGGGAGATTTTCCAGTTTGCTGAAGGCTAGACCGGGACATGAGATCCCTAAGAATGAATCGCTTGATATCTTTTATGCTGGTCTAACCGATGGGTCTAAATCCTATCTAGATAGTTGTGCTGCTTGTGTTTTCAGGCAAAGAACACCGGACGACGCGGAAGAATTGATGGGTAAGATTGCCAAAAACCATGAAGACTAGTCCGTTCCTGAACCACCTTCACCACCAAAGAAGAGGGGCATGCTTGTCCTAAGCCCCGAAGATATGCAAGAAGCAAAGAAGTCTATAAGAGAGAAAGGAATTAAAGCTAAAGACGTGAAGAATCTACCGCCAATTGAGAAGCTGTGTGAGCCCACCACTCACCCACCTATGGTAGAGGTACACTCTGTTTTAGATTTCAATGCAAGTGACATCCCTAAAGGTAAACCTCCTGACAATTGTTTAGATGAGCTTGATAATTTTATTATGAAGCAGAATTACTTCAATGCGAAGGTACAAGGTCAGTTGCATGATAATACTCTTGCTATCAAAAATTTGCTTGATGTTCTAGGAAGAACAGTTAATGATGTTAAATGTCTTGTGAAGCATTTTCATATGGTTCAAACTCAGCTTGAACAAATTCCTAATGTGCAAAAGATTTGCTTGCTAATAGTGCAAAACAGGACAATTTACAGGCTTATGGTATAAAGACCCGGGGTGGAACACACACCCAAGACCCTCTCTATCCAGAAGGGCATCCAAAGAGGATCGAGCAAGATTCTCAAGTGCAGGAAGAAGAAATTGTTAGCTCTCCAAAGAAGAAGAAGAAACACAAGGAAGCTGACAATTCCAATGATCCTATAGAAGAAGAAGAACAAGCTGTTGATCCAAACAACATATCTACCTCCGCTGCTGAGACTGAAGATGGTGCTGAACCTGAAAAATATGTTGAAAAGAATGATCCACCCGAGGTTCGTGAAGAAGAAGCACCCGATAAGCACAATAAGTATACTAGAAAAGACTTTCTTGCAAGGAGACATGGGAAGGAACGAGAACCATGGGTACAGAAAGCCATGCCTTTCCCAAGTAAGTCCGTCAAAACCAAAGAAGAAGAGCATTACAACAAGTTTTGTGAGTGGATGAAACCTCTTTTTCTTCAAATCCCTTTGACTGATGCTATTAAGTTACTTCCTTACTCTAAATATATGAAAGCTATTGTTACTAATAAAAGAAAAGTCCCTAATGAGGCAATATCTACTATGCTTGCTAACTACTCTTTCAGTGGCAAGATTCCTGAGAAGCTCGGTGATCCAGGTATACCCACCATTCCTTGCTCCATAAAAAATAATTATGTTAGACCTGCTTTATGTGATCTTGGTGAAGGGGTGAGTGTTATGCCCTTTTCTCTCTACAAAAGGCTTTGTTTAGAGAAATTAATTCCTACAGATATCTCTCTACAGATGTCCGACAAGTCCACGACCGTCCCGATCGGTATTTGTGAGGACGTTCCTGTTGAAGTTGCCAATTGCTTAATACTTACTGATTTTGTTGTGCTTGACATGCCCGAGGATGGGAGCATGTCCATTATCCTTGGTAGACCTTTTCTTAACACCGCAGGTGCTGTTATTGATTGCAATAAAGGGAAGGTTACCTTCAACATGAATGACAAAGAACACACGGTGTATTTTCCGAAGAAGATCGACAAAAGGCATGGCCTTAACTCCGTTGAGAATATCGAGACCGTGAAGATTGGAGAATGGGATTGTCCACTACATGTATACCACAAATACAAAACAATTATGGTGGGGACAATGTCCATTAAAGTGAGAGTGCAATGATCACTTCATAAGAGGCGAGACTTTCTACGCTATATACCACAGGTTTGTTGGTAAGACTTGATCAACCTTGCTAACTAGCATGTTCTATATAGGTAAAAAGTTGAGCTTGTTATGTTTTCATTTCCTTTAGCTTTTATTCTCCTTGCTGTACCCAAGTTTTTGTGTTTAAAGCTTCACTTGTTCTAACTTTTGTCTCAAGTTCACGAAAGTTTTTGCAGCTTTTTGAACTTTGAAAAATTCTCTACAGTGAAGTTGCCCAGAAAATTCCAGAAAATTCAAAATAAAAATTTCCAGGTAAAAAGCCATCGGGGAGTACCTGTGGCTGACCAGGGGGTCCAACCCTGGCCCAGGAGGCCAGGTGGCGCGGCCCATCTCCTGGCCGCGCCACCCACCTTCCTGGGGCCCACATGCACCTCCTGCTGGCATCTCTTCTTCCTCTCTCTCTCTCACCCCGAAAACTCGTGTTCTTGCTTTGGTTCTGCTATTCTTGCT
This sequence comes from Bromus sterilis, assembly GCA_950022295.1. Taxonomy (NCBI): domain Eukaryota; kingdom Viridiplantae; phylum Streptophyta; class Magnoliopsida; order Poales; family Poaceae; genus Bromus; species Bromus sterilis. The sequence goes on along the minus strand of OX465599.1, from coordinate 177,166,046 downwards.
GTTCTTGAGCATGGAACTTTGATCTCCCTCTACAACCACTCATTTGAGCTGAAATTTGGAACAACTACTCTCTGGTATGTGACTCCCTCACCCCTCCAATTAGTTTTCTAGTTGGTGGGTTCATTATTGAGTATTTAGTGGTTCTTGGTGCTGTTTAGTTGAGCTTAAATGTTTGTGTAGAAATTTATTTTTCAAGTTTTGTTGCTAGTTTGAGCCTTGGTAAAGTAAGTATAATGTTTTGCCCAAACTATTTTTGCTTAAATCTTCGTTTTTGTGAATTGTTAAAAATTTCAGAAATGGAGAGGCTAGGAAAGTGGCTTGGGAAGAAGAAGCCTGAGCTCTCTAGCCATGTTACGCATTCCGCAGCTTCACCTTCGAGCACGAGGGTGAGCTATTATGAAGATATTGTACCCATGGAGATGTTGGACGCGTCACCCGCGAGAGCTATGGCATTTCCATGCGAAGATTGCATGGAGGATGCCGGCATACGAGAGGAGTTCTATGCTCTGTGTGCCAATGCAGGTTTGACACGGCTTGTTACGAGCCGTGTACCACAGTACGGGACACTCACCGCTATTTTTGTTAACAGTTTCAGGTTTTATCTTGATAATGATACTGTGGTGTTTCGACTTTACGAAAGATTGCTGACCATGCCTATGAGTACATTTTGTGAAGCTTTAGGTTTGCCAGGCTTGGTCGAGAAGAAGAAGAGGAAAAATGTCCAAACTGTTGCACTCAACACCCTCCTCGACTCGTTCTGTAACACTGAAGTGAGGGCATCCAACCATCAGAATATTTCCAACATTATGTTCCCTCACCTCAGGTATTTCGCCTATTATATTGCTAGAGGAGCGTTGGATCGAGACAACACGAGCAACACTTCCACGCCTATACTGCTATCATGGCGAATGCCCTCTTAGGGAAGCACGAGTATCATGTGGGTTCGCTTATTACGAAACGCCTTGCTACTAATAGTAACAAGGGGGGCCTCTTTGGTGGCGTCTATGCCACACTTCTTTTGCAGTTTCTCCAAGGAGAACCGCGCCCAGATGATACAGTCTTTCCTTTTGTTAGCCTTGACTTGGCTGCCATGAAGAGGCATTTCTTTGTTACTAAGGCCTCGGACCGCTATGCACTTGATTATATTTTGCGGTTTAAAGACGGTGTGGAACGCACTTTCCGTCTACCTGCACCACTTGTGTTTGATTTTTCTCGCAGGAACGGATTTCTCTTTTCAGTTGCCGAGTTTGAAGAGATCACGGGGAGATACCAGTTTCACGACCCCACGGAGGGGGTCGAGCCGGACGAGGAGGAGCACGTGGTATATCCACCAGTTCAGGAGGAGACCGTTACCCCCTGGGGTGAAGGGTCTTCCTCTGGATGGGGGGCTGGACCTTCCCCTTCCACGTGGGAGGATCCGAGGACTTCAGTGTACGCACCGGAGGGCTCATACAACCCTTGGGATTACCATTACCCTGGAGTAGGAGGCTCCACGGGACCGCAGTAGACGATCCCAACTTAGGCCAAAAGGCTAAGCTTGGGGGAGTACGTGCTCTCCTCCCCTTTCCATTGTATCTACCGTTAGTTCACGTTTATCTTTTTGCAAGTTTTTGCCTGTTCTTCTTTGTTCTTTTAGTTTTCAAAAACCCACAAAAAGATTTCTCCTTTCTCTTGCTTTCGCTAAACCCTTTAGAAAACCCCAAAAAAATGTGTTTCCTTTGCTCTTTAGTTTGCTTTGTTTCAGAGTTCAGCTCGAGTCCGTGATGATTATAATTTCCTACGTTCGATCGTTCAAGTGAGAAGGCAGTGATGACGAAGATCGACGTAAGGAATGCAACAACGAAAGCCGGTATGAACTCTTTTTGTTTCTACTTTTGTACATATGCCTGTACTTATGTTTAGAGACCAGCTTGTAGCGACATAGTGCTATGTTTACAATGCTTTCCCAGTGGTTCATGCTTTCTTTGTGGTTAGTCTCAAATAGCTAGAGTTTATAATGTGTTGCTTGAAATGATTGACATGCATTGCATTGTTCATGGTGTGGCATATTGAAGTGGTATTTCCCTCCGGGGGATTCTTGGATTGACTTGGCACATGTTCACGCATGTTAAGACTAAAAAGTCTGTTCTGCCTTGATGATCTTTTTACTTCAGAGTGAGCTATATCACTTTCATGCCCGATTCAATGTTACTTTGTCGCTCTGCATGATTATGGCCGTTATGCTCTCTAGTTGGTCGCTTCCCCGTCTTTTGCTGGCCTTCACTCGCACCAAGCGGAATTCTGATTGTGCTTCCAAACTCCTTTTCAAACCAGTTGTTCCATTTGAGTCCACCATACCTACCTATATGTTGTATTTACCGGCCACTCCTAACTGAGACTTTCATGTACCATATCAAAATTTATTCAAAAGCTTCCCCTTTGTAACCGTACAAGCTCATGGTGCGGTGAGGGAAAATCAGTATCTTTCATGCCAAAAATATTTTGACGGAAGTTTTAACTAGTCAATAAAAAAAGAAGAAACATATGTGAGAGTTACACCTCCCCCATACTTGATGATGGAATGACATGGACCAAATGCTGCTTATGATAGATGGAACGATACCCTCCTTCCATACTTGAGGCAAAATAAAAGGTTCCGTAGACCATCAAAGGATTTATGGATAAGGGAACATGTGTAAGCAAAAGGCACTAATATGGTTGGCATGGGAGATATTGAGAGACCTTTACCGTTCACCGTTGACTAGAAAGTTGCACTTCTCAAAAGAGTTTTATCTCTGTTTTCAAAACCAAGAGCTCTGGTACATGTTTAGTCTTGGCTTCCTTTCTCGGGTTTTCAACCTTGCCATCAAAAGCCACGGTTCGAGAGTCTCCACCTTCCTTTCTCCAAAGCACCAACTATGAGAGCATAATTGTCATGCTTAGTGTAACATGCATTGTCCCAAAGTATCGCATTGTCTTCTGCATGCTTGTGATGTTTCTACTTTGAGTTCTGAGTTCTAGTCTCCTTTAAAACTCCGGAGGAGTTTCTGCATTTATGTTTTGCTTCACTCATGGAGGCTAGCGAGATACCACTCTGATATGTTCAAGCTATGTGCATTGTGATCTTGAATTGATTTTCAGCAGCATATTATTTACTTTTTGTTTGTTTGTGACTGATTACATTAAAGAAGGATTGCTTCGTGCATTGTCCTTGTAGCATGGTGTCAAAACTTGCTAAACTCTTTCGTAGTACATGCTTATTTACTCTAGTGAAGCAAAAGAGTTTGTCAAAGTTTTCTTTGTCGCGTCCAGTTCGTTGAACTGAATTGCTTGAGTACAAGCAATAGCTAAGCTTGGGGGAGTCGATATGTCTCAAACGTATCTACTTTTCCAAATACTTTTGCTATTGTTTTGGCTTCATTCTTGCATGATTTGAACGAAACTAACCCGGACTGACGCTGTTTTCAGCAGAGCTACGAGTGTTGTTTTCTTTTGTGCAGGTTTCTGGATATTTAGGTACGCTGGAAAAATCCCAAGAAAATAAATAAAAAATCAGCATTCCGGAAGCTTCCGAGGATCCAAAGGGGGGCCACAGAGCATCCAGGGGGCAGCCAGGAGGGTTCCTGGCGCGGCCCAGCCCCTGGCCGCGCCACCTGCCCTCCTGGCTGGGTCCCACACCCCCTGGTGACCTAACTTGGCCCCTATTTATTCTCCCGACGCAGAAACCCCAGAAAAGAAGTCGCTTTTCCAATCTACGTCGCGGAGCCGCCGCAACCCTCTGTTCTTCTCCGGGAGAGCTAATCTGGAGGCTGCTTTGGCCTCCGGTGAGGGGAAATCATTGCCATCGTCATCATCATCGCCTCTCCATCACCCCTCCATGACTTCCTCTCTCATGTGTGAGTAATTCCCTGGTGTAGGCAAAGGGGATGGTAGGGATTGGATGAGTTAGATCATGTAATAGTTCAATCAGATTGTTGGGGGCATGTTGCCTATCATCTACTTGGTGTTTATCATCTCTGTTACAACTTGTTGCTCTTAATGCTTGCCACTTTGGGCCCGAGTGCCATGATTTCAGATCTCATCACCCTTTTGTTTCTTGAGTTTGTGGTGTTCTTGATCCTATCTATGAGTTGTATGCACCTATTATGGTCCGGAACCGGCGATCCCAATGGTGACAGCTTGGGACACCAAAGGGGATGGACTATAATTTGAGGATTCCATGTATCCATGAAGTGTTAATGCTTTGTTCCGGTGCTCTTTGACAGGAGTACCTTAATCTCCCTAAGTTCCTTTTGGCCCCGTTTGTAGCGGGAGGGTAGGACAAAAGATGTGCAAAGTTCTTATTGTAAGCACGTACAACTACCTTGGGATACATGCCTGATGTTTGATATTTTCCTACATGATCCTTTCCTTTCTGTGAGCCTTGCCCGTGTTAGAATCTATTATATGTTCGTTCTCATCCAAGCAGCGCCCAACCATCCATCTCCCTAGCCTACAGTGTTTTCTTTCCTGCTGGTTACTAGTTGTTTATTTTTGCTGTTTTACCTTTGCTGTTCCACTACCACTATTATCACCACCACTATTACCACCGTATCACAGTTGCTACTAATACCTTTGTGCAAGCAAGTGTTTATTTCAGGTGTGGTTGAATTGACAACTCAATTGTCAAAGCCTGTACGTATTCTTTGTGTCCCGAAGTGTCGAATCAATAAATTGGGCTATCTTACCCGCGAAGACTATCTCGATCCCCTACAGTTGAGGGTTATCAGTAGTGCATACATGCCTTCGCGGCCTCTCAAGTCATCCTATGAACCCTTAGTCATTTTATTATCTCGAGGACAACCGTTATCGTTGCCCGACTAATTCACACAACGGTCAACGAACAACAACCAGGACCTGACGAGGATTGACCTCAGCAAGTCCCATGGTTAGGAACCCTGGGTTAGATCGTAGAGGAGATGTGCAGGTTGGCGATAATCGTTAGCTAACCGGTGACATCGATTTACCCAGGTTCAGGGCCCTCGATCGGTGAAACCCCTACTTCCTGCTCTTTTGTATTATGATGGAGGTGATTACAGTGGAGGTCGAGGCGAGTTCGCTCGGGACCAAAGGTGTTGCTCTGAGATTAGATGCCCTAGACGTCCCCTCTCCCAGCCTTTATATACTAGGCCGGGTTGCAAAGAGTCTATCTAGGGTTACAAAGACAGTTTCCTAATCTAGTTTCAGTCTTGGACGCCAAGTCGTAGATTCCATAGTCGTCGAGGACTCCTACGTCGGTGCCTCGAGTGGTCTAGTTGAGCCTTCCAGCGGGACTCCTGCCTTGATAGGCACCATGTACCCTTATCCGTAGGATTCGTGGTGTCACCCCCTCGCCAGTATCCCCCGAGTGCCTGGGGGACTCGAACAGTCGCGCAGGGACTCAAATCAATAATCGCCTGTTTTCATGCATGCAACACCGCTACGAAGGGTCGACTGTTAGCCACAAAAGATAGTTTATTCGAGGGATGATAAGTTGAAAGGGCCCAAGGTAGTCGACTAGTCGAGCCTTGGTGAATTGCGCTAGTGGAAAACACCTCAGTAGCCCAATCAAGCATGTGTCCCTTGGCACGAACTTGGAAAACAACCGGTGTCTAGAAAAGCCCATGCCGATGGAGGCCTTATAGGATCAATGCCGTCGGTCTCAGCAAATAGCCTTAACGCGTCCGGCATTGGCTCAACTTTCTTCATTCACGCGCATGGAAAACATCGGGAGTGAAGTCGCGTTGTGGCAAATCCCGGCCCGGCCGACTGCGCAGCGGGGTCTTACCTACGCGCGAGCTTGCACGACATCTGGGGTGAAGTGTGTTGCCGCCCAGGCATAATTTTTATAGATGCGCGGAGCCTAATTAGAAATGCACCCACTTGGAATAAACGAATCAAGTTGGCTAATAGTAGTCACTCGCGGAGCGTTTGCGAGCTCAGGAGAGGAGTTGATAAGAGATGCACCCGCTCAGATAGTCGTCGAGTGAGCTAGTCGTGCAGGCACCCACGGGGCACTCGAGCGCTTGGGCGGATTGTCCTCGTGGATGCTGATCGGGTCTTGTCATTTGGTGCGAGTAGCCACACGAACACTCCATCATCTACTAGGTGAGGGAGCACCCAAACTCTGTAGATGCATTAGTCCTTGCTGGTGCGAGTGATCGCTCGAGCATGTCATGATCTGCTGGGTGAGGGAGCACCCGAACTCTGCAAATGCGTTTGTTCTTGATGGAGGGGAGTATCCACTCGCGTCCTCGAGGCTTGGTCCACGTTCTATTTTTAGCAAAGATAGTGCGCTCCCGATGGGAGTATTTTTTTTGAATGTGTTGAAAAAGTTTTGAATAAGTGACCAGAAAAACAGGGAATCTTTCCAATGCTTGGGTTTGGCAGTGGCTTGTCTTAAATAAATCCTTCCCGTGCTGTCATAATGTCAGGGGTCGCAATGATGCACTTGGTGACATGCTTGATGACGGTGGATGGCTTGTGAACCGTCGCGTCTTCTATTCGGCCATAATGACGTTCTGCGCTGCTGCTGCCTGTTGGGTTTCCGATGCGTGTATGCGAAACGCGCGAGATTTGATGTCTCCTTTGTTAAGTATTTGTTAGATGCGAAGAGGCATCTTGTCTCAGACTCCGTATCACACGCGTTCTGGTCTTGATTTAATGATCGCGCCGTTTGGATTTCTGCGTATTTTTCTTGCTTGCCCTTGGCCTGGTGCCAACAATCCACCGACCGTTTCTTGTATTTAGTATGCATTTAACCCTGTAATTAGAGACCCATTAAGCTGAGGCATTGAAGGGGCAGAGGCGCACTCTATATAAGCCTCCCCCCTCCTCCAGCATGGGTACGCGCAACGCCATTTTTCTCAACCTTTGAGCAAAAGAACACCCCAGCCAGTCTGAAACAGGACTAAGGTTTTATCTCTACGGAGAGGCCTAACCTGTATAATTTCCCTGCGTCAATCACTCTACGTACATATTCATTTAGCTCCTTCCATACCCCCCTCTCTATTGTCAGGATTATATCCACGACAGCCCCCGAGTGCCAAAGTAGTGTCGTTGCGTGAGCGAAAACGGCCTCGAGGGGAAGTCTGCGCTCGAGCCCCCGAGTGCCAAAGTAGTGTCGTCGCGTGAGCGAAAAATGCCTCGAGGGGGAGTCTGCGCTCGAGCCCCGAGTGCCAAAGTAGTGTTGTTTGAGAAACACATCTTTTATTGCTTCATGTTTTTACAGGAGTTGCCTATCGGCGCTGTTGCCGATACTTCACTGCTGGAAAAAGTGTTGGAATTTATTCTCCAGGATCGCTTACATAAAATACCCATAAACACGCAAACATAAATTTATAACCAAAGGCACATGTCACGCCTCTTCTTTTTTATTGCTCTTTGTTTTCTCTGCGGTACAGCTTACAATATCTCACGTCCTAGCTGCGTTTATATATCAGCCAACCTAACCGACCTACAACCTAAACATACTAGTACTTAACACGCCTAGGAAACCTACACGGACTTGGATGCAACACTTTCCATCCAAACTAGCACAACTCACGTGTGCTACTGTCCTAGACTAGTACAACTCAAACTTACCATGCACGATTAGTATTTTGCCTAATCTAGCACTTGCCTAACTCACATTAACTCAAGATTATATTAACATTCACCTCCTAATCTTAATCTTGATTCGTGCTTTTTTGATATTGACTCGTTGATGATTTTATCGCTTGTCGACTCATTCGCTCGCTCCACGACAAGTTAAACTGACTCTCCCTAATTTTAACTTGACGAATTTACGGATCAACTCAAATATGCCTTGGACTACTCAACCTCGCTAGTAACCTTGTAGAACACACCACCCGGTGGACTACACCATCCACCCTAGCGAGATAGCACGCCGACCTCCCGTGAACTTCACCATCCACTCCGGCCACATGTAGAGACATGGCCTCATTGAAGAGACTCACCTTCACTGGTTTACCGCCACCACATACTTGAACTTGATCCTCTCGTCGAGACACATAGGCAACTTGGGTATGCTTCATCTTCAACGGATCCTTGCCGACGACAGCCTATCGTCTCCCTCCTATCGTCTCCCTCCATGTCGCTCCGCCGAACGACGATCGCTTGATCCTCATCACCGCTGCACAACTCAGCGACTTCATGGTCCGTCCTTTCTCTTGTCGCCACACCTCCTAGCGAATAGATTGCCCACCCCGAGGGCTAGTCGGGCGCCACCCCGGGGCAAGCTCCGCTTCAGATTGACCTTGCTCTAGATACCAATTGTTGGAATTTATCCCTCCAGGATCGTTTACATAAAATACCCACGAACACGCAAACACAAATTTATAGTCAAAGGCACGTGCCGCGCCTCTTCTTTTTTTATTGCTCTTTGTTTTCTCTGCGGTACAACTTACAATATCTCACGTCCTAGCTGCGTTTATATATCAGCCAACCTAACCGACCTACAATCTAAACATACTAGTACTTGACACGCCTAGGAAACCTACACGGACTTGGGTGCAACACTTTCCATCCAAACTAGAACAACTCACGTGTGCTACTATCCTAGACTAGTACAACTCAAACTTACCATGCACGATTAGTATTTTTCCTAATCTAGCACTTGCCTAACTCACATTAACTCAAGATTATATTAACAAAAAGTGTCGATGAGTAGTCTATGGGTAGAAGAGGCACACGTTTGCCTTGTTCCATGGGTTTTCTGCGTCTTCATTGTTCTTCAGGTTCTTTAGTCTGTATACTCCCTCTCCTATGACTTTGGAGACTATAAATGCTCCTTCCCACTACAGGGCGAGCTTGTGGACTTTTTCTTGTATTAGTCGCATGACGAGATCTCCTTCGTGAAAGGTTCTTATCCGCAGGCGGCTTCTTTGGTATGTGCGTAGCTTGTCTTGGTATCCTTCTGACCTTGCCAGAGCCGTGTCCCTTGCCTCGTCCACGATGTCTTTGTCGTCTTCGAGTGCGTCTTCTGCCTCTTCTTCTTCATATCCCATGATTCAAGGAGCTCCAAACTTGAGGTCGTGTGTCAGTATAGCCTCCGCCCCATACACCATGAAGAATGGCGTGTACTGGGTTGAAGCGTTGGGGGTGGTGCGCAAACTCCATAGGACTGCAGGGAGTTCTTCTATCCAGTTGTCTGCCGCTTGCTCGAGTGGTGCGAGGAGCCGATTTTTGATTCCACCGCATACAATACCGTTTGCTTTCTCCACTTTGCCCGTTGGACTGCGAGTGCGCAACTGAAGCGTAGTTGATTTTGATTCCCAGCTCCTGGCAGAAGTTTTGGAATTCGGCTGATGTGAAGTTTGTTCCATTGTCAGTGATGATGTTATGTGACACACCGAATCGAAAGATGATTGACTTGATGAAGTTGACTGCTGTGAGAGCTGTCGAGCTGGTGATTGACATTGCTTCAATCCACTTGGTGAACTTATTGAGTGCTACTAGAAGATGCATTCTGTCGCCTTTTGCGGATTTCTTGAGCGGGCCTACCATGTCGAGTCCTCATGTGGCGAAGGGCCAGTATAGCGGTATAGTTTTGAGTTCTGATGCTGGCGCGTGGGGCCTCCTGGCGAAATTTTGATAGGCGATGCATCGTCGCACGATGTCTTTCGCATTTCGCATTGAGGTTGGCCAGTAGAATCCTGCTCGAAAAGCTTTGGCCACTAGAGCGCGACTGCTCGCGTGGTGTCCGCAAGTGCCTTCATGGATCTCGAGAAGTAGGGCCTTGCCGTCTTCCTCGTCAATACACTTTTGGAGTATTTGAGATATGATCCGTTTGTAAAGCTGTCCATTGATTATGGTGAACGCCTTGAATCGTCGGCTGATTCGTCGGGTTTCTGCGACGTCTTGTGGTAAGGTGCCTTGTATCAGGAATCGGAAAAAAAGTCTTGCCCAGGTTGGGTCTTCGGGTGCCGCTGGTTCTACCTCCTCGACTGCGTTATTGCCTTCTTCCTCCGCAGCCGGGTTCGCTGCTGCTACCTGTGTTGGTTCGCTTGTATTGCCAGCTTCTGCGGTTGTTCCCGACACTGGTGTCTTGGATTTGATTGATCTTTGTTGATACTCTCGAGGAAAACTACTGGAGGAACATGTCCTCGAGTTGATCCGATGTTTGCGAGATTTTCTGCTTCTGTCTTATTTTCTCTGGCGATGTAGTTGAGCCCGCATCCGTCGAACTCCCCTTCTAGGGTGTTGTAGAGTTTCTGGTATGCTAACATGTTGTCTGCGACTTCTTAACAGTCCTTCATTGCTTGTGGAACGACAAGGTTGGAGTCGTTGTAGATTACAAGGCGAGTGGCGTCGCATGCCTTTGCCATGCACATGCCGTGGAGTAGTGCCTCATATTCTGCTTCGTTGGTTGATGCCTTGCTGAAGTTGATCTGGAGGACGTATCTGAGCTTGTCTCCTTTGGATGAGATTAGCACGACGCCTGCTCTAGCCCCTTGATGTCTATTAGACCCGTCGAAGAACATCTTCCATGAGTTGGAGAGGTCGGGGACCGGGTGTTTGTACTTCCATCCACTCGACCAGAAAATCTGGGAGTACTTCGACTTTGATCGCCGTTGGGTGCCTGAATTGCAGGTCGCGAGGGCTAAGATCAATGTTCCACTTGGTGACTCGACCCGTTGCTCCTGGGTTGTTGAGGATGTCGGCGAGTGGTGCACTGCTTACAACCGTGGTTAAATGCTTCTCAAAGTAATGTGTTACTTTCCGTGATGTCATGACGATGGCATACACGAGCTTCTGGTAATGTGGCGCTGCTGAGACTTTGTGAGGACCTCGCTGAGGTAATAGATTGGCCTTTGTATGCTTTGGACTTTTCCCTCTTCCACGCGCTCGACAACGAGCGCGGTGCTGACCATGCTGCTGCGTGCCGCTATGTAGAGCTAGAGAGGTTCTTGCTCCTTTGGTACGACCAAAATTGATGGGGTTGAGATGGTCTTCTTTAGGTCCGCGAATGCACTTCGGGCCTCTTCAGGCCACTCGAATTTTCCTCCTTTTCTGAGCAGTTGGTAGAATGGCAGAGTCCTTTCTCCTAGCCTGCTGATGAAACAACTTAGTATTGCGAGTCTTCCTGTGAGTTGCTGGACGCCTTTGATGTCGACCGGTTCTTGCATCCTTGCTAGTGTCTGGACTTTTTCTGGGTTGGCTTCGACTCCTCGGGCAGAGACCATGTACCCGAGCAGTTTTCCGGCTGGGACGCTGAACACACACTCTTTTGGGTTGAGCTTGATTCTATATTTGTTGAGTGCCGTGAAAGTCACGTGGAGGTCGTCGAGTAGCGTTCCCATGTTGTATGTTTTGATGACGATGTCATCGACGTAAACTTGGACATTTCTGCCGATTTGGTCTCTTAAGCATGCTTGCATCATACGCTGCTACGTGGCTCCAGCGTTTTTCATCCCGAATGACATTGTCTTGTAACAGAATACCCCGTAAGGTGTGATGAATGAGGTGTGCTCTTCGTCTTTTTCCTTCATCCTGATTTGGTTGTACCCTGAGTAGGCATCGAGGAAGGACAGGAGGTCGCATCCTGCGGTGGAGTCGATTATCTGGTCTATCCTTGGTAGAGGGAAGTGGTCCTTTGGGAAGTGTTTGTTGACGGGCCCATAGTCCACGCACATGCGTAGTACGTCGGTGTCCTTTTTAAGGACTAGAACTGGGTTTGCGGCTCAGGTGGCCTTCTTCGTCTCCCAGATGAATTGTGCGTCCAGTAATCGGTTGACTTCTTCTCCAATGGCTCTGCACTTGGGTTCAGAGAATCTGCGCAACGCCTGCTTCACTGGTTTAGTGTTTGAGTATATTTGCAGTGCTTTCTCTGTGAACTCCCGAGGTATTCCGGGCATGTCGGTCGGGCACCAGGCGAAGATTTTCCACTCCTCGCGGAGGAAAAACATAAGGGCAGTTGCTTGTTCTTCTGATAGATGAGCGTAGATTCGGACCGTCTTGTCCGGGTCTGTTGGATGCACCTGATGGTTGACAGTGTCACTGTTGACGCTGAAGTCGCGAGTGAATTCCTTTGTTTCGCTTGTGTTTGCTAGCGGAAAAACGCTCTTGTCTACCACCATGGCTATCTCTTTGAGCTGCTGTTGTGCTCCAAACGTGTCGGAGATTTGATGAAAGTCTCGGTCGCATTGGTCTGATTTGATAAAACTTCCACTGACCGTGATGACCCCTGAGGGTCCTGACATCTTGAGCTTGAAGTATGCGTAGTGTGGGAATGCCATGAATTGCGCGAATGCAGGCCGACCGAGTATGGCGTGATATTCGGACTGCCAGGTGAGTACTTTGAATTCGAGAATCTCCTTGCGAAGTTTCCCTTGATGCCGAAAACGACGTCAAGCTCGATTGTTCCGAGAGAGGAGGCTGCTTCTCTTGGTACTACGCCGTAGAGTGTGATGTCTGAGTTCTTCCAGACTGATCGCGGGATCAACATTTTGCGCAAGGTGGTGGTGAAGATTATGTTTAAGCTTCTTCCCCCGTCCATGAATACTATGTCCATGTTATAATCTCCGATCTAAGCTTCGAGGACCAACGGTGCGTGCCCTGGCCTTTGAATTGCGGGTGGATGATCGTCTCGCGAGAAAGTGATGTTGGTCTCTGAGACGTATTAGTGGTAGGTTTCTTCCGCCAATAATTCCTCGGCTGCTCGAGCTTGCCGGGTGTGGGCGTCCTGTTTTTATTTTGAGGGTCGTCCCTCTTGGATCATGCAGACTTGCCCGTGAGACTAAGGGAATTTCTCTTCTGTGTTAGGTGCTGACGGCTGCGCGGCTCCTCGAGCCCGTTTGGATTTGCGTTGCTTCTCTTACTTGAGTCTGTTGGAGAGTCTGGTGAACAAACGGCAACTCTTCAGGGTGTGGCCTGCTCTAAGGCATCCCCAGTCGTCTTCGAAACAGTGGATTGTGCAGGGTCCATCCAGCTGCTCTTTGGCTGTGAGCTTTCTAGAGCCGGCATGCCTTCTTCTTCTTGAGATGCGGAACGACCGCGAGTGATCTTCTATACGGGAGTGGAACCTTGGGTCGAGCTCTATTCTGTCGTTGATCGAGTAGTTTTGAATCATCTTGGCGAACCCGTCCGGTCTTCGGTCAGGGTTGTAGTATTCGCCGGACTGAGTTTCAGGGTTGCCATCGTGTGCTGGGGCGGGCGCCCGGGTGGCGGAGGGTGTTCGAGTGGTTATCGAAGCTGCTGCGGCATTGGTATCTCCTCGAGCGAGACTTCCATGCGGACTTCTTGCACTTGCTCTGGCGTCGTGGCTGGCTTCATGGCTGCGTCTTGCGTTCGCCTTCTGGGTTGTCGAATTATTTTTCGCCAGCTGCGACATTGGTAGTCGCCGAAAGATTGATCTTGGTTTAGTTGCTCGCCGAGCGATCTTGGCGGCGTAACGGAGAGCCTTGTGATGAACTTGAGTTCTTCGAGTGGGTTGGATCTTGATCGAGTCCTCGGGTTGTGGTTTGCTGATGACGGGACAACAGAGATCGTGATTCGAACCTGCATCGTCCCCACGGTCGGCGCCAATTGATGAGGATTGACCTCGGCAAATCCCATGGTTAGGAACCATGGGTTAGATCGTAGAGGAGATGTGCAGGTTGATGATACTCATCGGCTAACAGGAGACAGGGATTTACCCAGGTTCAGGGCCCTCGATCGATGAAACCCCTACTTCCTGCTCTTTTGTATTATGATGGAGGTGATTATAGTGGAGGTCGAGGCGAGTTCGCTGGGGACCAAAGGTGTTGCTCTAAGATTCGATGCCCTAGACGTCCCCTCTCCCAGCCTTTATATACTAGGTCGAGTCGCAAAGAGTCCATCTAGGGTCACAAAGATAGTTGCCTAATCTAGTTTCAGTCTAGGACGCCAAGTCGTAGCTTCCATAGTCGTCGAGGACTCCTACGTCGGTGCCTCGAGTGGGCCAATTGAGGCTTCCAGCGGGCCTCATGCCTTGATACACACCAGGTACCCTTATCCGTAGGAGTCGTGGTGTCAGCCCCTCACCAGTATCCCCCGAGTGCCTGGGGGACTCGAACAATCGCGCAGGGACTCAAATCCATAATCGCCTGTTTTCATGCATGCATCACCGCTGCGAGTCGTCGGCTGTTAGCCACAAAAGATAGTTTATTCGAGGGATGATAAGTTGAAAGGGCCTAAGGTAGTCGACTAGTCGAGCCTTGGTGAATTGCACTAGTGGAAAACACCTCAGTAGCCCAATCAAGCACGTGTCCCTTGGCACGAACTTGGAAAACAACCGGTGTCTAGCAAAGTCCATACCGATGGAGGCCTTATAGGATCAATGTCGCCGGTCTCAGAAAATAGCCTTAACGCGTCTATCAGTGGCTCAAATTTCTTCATGCACGCACATGGAAAACATCGGGAGTGAAGTCGCGCTGTGGCAAGTCCCGGCCCGTCCGACTATGCAGCGGGGTCTTACCTACGCGCAAGCTGTGCGGCATCTGGGGTGCACTGTGTTGCCGCCCAGGCATAATTTTTATAGATGCGCGGAGCCTAATTAGAAATTCACCCACTTGGAATAAACGAATCAAGTGGGATAATAGTAGTCACTCGCGGAGCGTTTGCGAGCTCAGGAGAGGAGTTGATAAGAGATGCACCCACTCAGATAGTCATCGGGTGAGCTAGTCGTGCATGCACCCACGGGGCACTCGAGCGCTTGGGAGGATTGTCCTCCTGGATGGTGATCGGGTCTTGCCGTTTGGTTCGAATAGCCACTCGAACACTTCATCATCTTCTGGGTGAGGGAGCACCCGAACTGTGTAGATGCATTAGTCCTTGCCGGTGCGAGTGATCGCTCGATCATGTCATGATATGCTGGGTGAGGGAGCACCCGAACTCTGCAGATGCGTTTGTTCTTGATGGAGGGGAGTATCCACCCACGTCCTCGAGGCTTGGTCCACGCTCAATTTTTAGCAAAGACAGGGCGCTCCCGATGGGAGTAATTTTTTTGAATGTGTTGAAAAAGTTTTGAATAAGTGACCAGAAAAACAGGGAATCTTTCCAGTGCTTGGGTTTGGCAGTGGCTTGTCTTAATCAATACTTCATGCGCTGTCATATTGTCAAGGGTCGTAATGATGCACTTGGTGACATGCTTGATGACGGTGGCTGGCTTGTGAACCATCGCGTCTTCTAATTGGCCATAATGACGTTCTGCGCTGCTGCTTCCTGTTGGGTTTCTGATGCGCGTATGAGAAACGCGCGAGTTTGATGTCTCCTTTATTAAGTATTTGTTAGATGCGAAGAGGCATCTTGTCTCGGACTCCGTATCGCACGCGTTCTGGTCTTGATTTAATGATGGCGCCGTTTGGATTTCTGAGTATTTTCCTTGCTTGCCCTTGGCATGTGCCAATGCCTCTGAGATCCCTTCCTCGACTTGCCTGCGAGAAAGAAAACTTGGAACCAACAGTTTAGTAATGTAGTAGTTTGTAGTAGTAGGATCTGGCTTCAGCGTAAACCGTCCTGTTATCGTAGACACGACTATTCGAATAGATTAATCTTCCCTCCAGGGGTGCACTTCTGTTACACTACGACGCACGGATCTCCAGGGTGGCGTACACCTTGTTAGGGAATGCCCCACCGAGGCTATCCGACACGCCGCAACCCATCCTTCAAACTCAACAGAGAGGCCATCCACCGGTCTAAATCCTAAGTACGCAGGGCTTTGGACCCCAACCCTGACGTACTCCGGCACGATGCGAGACTGGCTGGTGAAGCAAAATCAAATACCGCCGCTCGAGCGAAAAATACACACCACTTCCCGGCAATCAGCCCGCGACACTGCCGATGTCTGAAGAGTTATCGAACGAGACTACGACACAGGGGAGCCCTTAACTCCTTATCCCATGTGAAGTTAGTGCGTACATGCCTTTGTGACCTCTCAAGTCATCCACCGAAACCTTAGTCATTTTATTATCTCGCGGACAACCGTTATCGTTGCCCGACTAATTCACACAACGGACAATGAACAACAGCCAGGACCTGACGAGGATTGACCTCGGCAAATCCCATGGTTAGGAACCTTGGGTTAGATCATAGAGGAGATGTGCATGTTGGCGATACTCGTCGGCTAACAGGAGACAGGGATTTACCGAGGTTCAGGGCCCTCGATCGGTGAAACCCCTACTTCCTGCTCTTTTGTATTATGATGGAGGTGATTACATTGGAGGTCGAGGCGAGTTCGCTCGGGACCAAAGGTGTTGCTCTGAGATTAGATGCCCTAGACGTCCCCTCTCCTAGCCTTTATATACTAGGCCGGGTAGCAAAGAGTCCATCTAGGGTTACAAAGATAGTTGCCTAATCTAGTTTTAGTCTTGGACGCCAATTCATAGCTTCCATAGTCGTCGAGGACTCTTACTTCGGTGCCTCGAGTGGGCTAGTTACGGCTTCCAGCGGGGCTCCTGTGTAAGTCCCGATATGCGGTACTGTTCCAGATCTAGATGTTTCCATCCAGATCCGGGGACGAAGCACATATCGGTCCCACCGCGACATATGACAAAGTCATATGCCCCGGATTTCCAACATGATATCACAACATTACAGATACAAGGATACAACATCTCATACAATCGGCATACATCTGCCTCAAATACAATACAACAACGGAAGATACATGTCTGGGTACAGACTACAAGCAAATGCCTAATGGCAAAGAGAAAAACATCGATCCCCATAACCACACGGGTCCAGGCCCTCCGCCGGGTTCCGCCTAACTAGTCGTCGTTGAGTCTCCACGTGAAACGTCAATCACCATACCTGTTGTCGATCAAGAACCCTGAAAAGATTTTGGGGGTAGTATCATGAGTACAGAAGTACTCCACATCCAACTGTAGTGGTCATCTGACCCAGCAAGGACTTCATCACTCGTCATTCTAGGACAACTAGTAGTTTACGGTAAGGAAGGGGTAAGTGGTGAGGTTGCTGCCGCACTAGCATTTATGAAGTGGCTAACGATCTAGAGAGTAAGGTAAGAAGCGAAGCATTCGATGAGGAATCGCCTCCATCAAGTCTTGCTATCCACCTACTACGCAAACATAACACCTATCCTATCCTTGTCCTCCTCTTGGCATCCCGAGGAAGAAGAAGCAGTCAAGGCAGACACACGTTGATCAAGTTATATTAAGATTATCTCAGTTGTTGTCTATGAACAAGGACTAGGTCTCAAGTCGTCCATAACCGTGGACACGGCTTCTCGAAAAGATTTAACCCTGCAGGGGTGTACCAACTGCCCATTACAAGGCTCCGCACGCACGCCCATCTCTCTCAGTTGCTACCCATCACAGGCAACCATTTTATGATTTAGTTCCAAGAGATCCGAAACGACAGGTCCCTCTAACTAACAACGAACAAATACAGGTGGCCCCCGGGGAGTCGACACCCAATCCAAAAGATGGCCACGCTCTCGGATCAGACTCTTCCGTCTCAACAGGGTTTGGGTTACCAAGACGCCTCACGTGAGGCTTCGGGCCCTCGCCGGTAAAAGGTGGACCAACAGGGAAACCATGTCTCCGCTGGTCCGGGTTGGTTTAAAAACTACTGGCAGCTGACCAGCACACACACGATTTCAAATGGTAAACAACTTGGGGGCCACCACTAGAAATGCTTGAAGCTAGGTAGGTAAGAAAAGGGGACCCCATAAAATCCCACACGCGGTTAGGCACGCTCAGTCTTAAAACCAATACCCGGAACTCGAATCCTAGGTGACTCGAATGGAACAAAGCGTCGGGGCGGGATAGCCTAGACCTTCCATCCTTCGTCGAATATAGTCAACATTATAATAATCATATCATCAACAACAATATAATAATGTGATAGCCCAAACCAAAGTAACAGGGTAACATCGTAGGATCCTAAGCATGCATACTAAGCAGGGGCTGGGCAATGAGCAATAGTAACATAGCAGTACAAGGTTTGCTGGGAAGGGACATGGCTGTATCGGTTTGAAAGAGGCTGTAAACATGTGGTAGGATCAAACATCGAACCTAACCTATACTAGCAGGCAAACCACTGGTTTAAATAGAATGGATCATAAGTAATGTATAGTCCTTGCCTGTTGATAAGTCGGGTTCCGAAGGTGTAGTTGATCGCAAGCTCGCATCGTCTCCGAAGGTACCCGCGGAAGCACACAAGACGATAAACACTGGAAAGCAATCAACGAGCAAGCATCTATTAATACGAGGAAAACACGAGAAAGCATCAACAAGAAGGCATCACGAGACATCACACCTACCGTCGAGAGCGGTTACTAACAGGTTAAGTGGAGTACTCGTCACAGACGACGATACCGCACATTTACAAGGGTTCAAGTTGCTTAGCTACAGGTGATCAACCAACGGTTATTAACATGGCAACTCAAGCAAGCATGGCATAGCACACAAACATGAAAAAAGGTTAAGCACAAAGTAAACTACCTATACTAGTCAAGTTAAGCGAGGCAACACCCTAAACATGGCATAACACTAAGTGCCGCACGATGATTAAAACATTTGGTACCGTTCTGTACTAAACCATATTTTAGGTTGGTTAACAACAACAAAAAATAGCATAAACACAAAGTACATGAAAAACTAATCAAGTTACATATAAAGAACACTCCAAACGGAGTTACGGTTAAAAAGATACAAGCAAAACAAGTTACGGGCACAATCTGCCAACATCACGAAGCACACTTTAGAGAAATGCATAAAAAGGTTAATCAATGCAAACATGCTCAGAAATGATATGGAACTAAAGTAGACATGACAGGGAAGGCATGGCAAAAATAATCATGCAAATAGGCATCATGGATCAAAAGATATTAAGCATGCAACATGGCATCGTCACGTTAAAGACTTAGAGAAAAACAGAGGTGGCTGTCAAAAACAGCAGCATAGCAACTTTGGAGCTCAATATCTATATGACCAGGAATGCTAACATGAATATGAAATACATGTAATGAAAGAAGACATGATGCTTAACAATATGCAATTGGAATCACTCAATTCCGATAAACGATCGCGACACACTCGTCGACCGAAGTTGCAACAAAACATAAACAACAGTACACTAATAGCAGGGTAGCTACTTTGGAGCAAGATACAATCATGATGCAGCAAGAAATTATGGCATGTGAATGCATGAAACTGAAGTAGAAACAATGCTTAACGCAACGCAAAAGGAATCACTCAATTCCGACGCACGATCGCGAAGCAACCGTCGCCCGAAGTTTCAATCAAGCAACAGTTTCAGCAAGTTTAACAGCAGCAGTTGCAATTAACGATCTGATGCCCTGTTGAGCACACAATTACACAATCAAGATGACCTCAAATGCAAATTCTCACAAAAGATGAATTGAAGTACACGCAATTCTGAGCAACTTTCATTTTGGGCGCATCGCGATCCGAGCTACGGTTCATTCGCAAATCTACTCGCAAACAGGCAATCAGCAACAAAGTTCTCCAGACTTAGCAGAAATTTAACAGCCAGGAAAAAAATAAAACAACTAAAAAAAGAAAGAAAAAAAAACCTCACCGTTGGACCGGCCCATCTGGCCGCTGGAGGCCCCTGGACCAGGGAGGAGGTGGGCCGCGGGCCCACGTGCGCGTCGGCCTGGATCGGGCCGAGGATGAGACCGACGGCTGGATCGGCTGCCTCGTCCTCATCTCCAGGTGGCGGCGCGGTTGGTGCACGGCTCGCCGGCCGGCTGCCGGCGGCGGGCGGAGCGGAGCAGGGGCGGCAGGGACCAGGCGCGGCGGTGCAGCAGAGGACGGTGGCTGGGTCCGGGGAGGCGCGCCACGTTGGTGAGGACCGGGAGAAGGAGCTCGGCTTGCGGCTCCCATGGCACGCAGGCCATGGCAAGAACAGCGGCGGCGCGGGCTTCGGTTCCAGCCACCTGCGAGGGAAGGGGAGGACGGCAGTGAGTGGACAGAGAGGCCATGTGGATAAGAGGAGAGGAGAGGGGAGCCGGTGGCGCACTGCTGCCGGCGGCGGCGTGCTGCCCGCGGGCGCGTGAGGAGACAGAGGAGAGAGAAGGTCCAGGGGGCGACGTGGCAGCCTCCGGGGCCGTCGAATCTCCGGATCTGACGGTCCAGGACGAATTGGGAAAAATTTCAGATCTGGAACTAGGGTTTGGTGCGAAAATGGGGTATTTTTGGGGAAAAGTGGAGGGGGTGGCTGCAATTTTGGACTATGGAAACCCTAGAAAGAGGTGGGAGTGTGGTGGTCTTTATATAGCCCAGGTGGTTGGCAGTTTGCAAAAACATCCCCGGTTTTTCTCTCTCGCGCGCGGTGCTCACGTTTCTGACCGCCGGGGGTCCGCAGTACCTCCGGTTCGGGGAAAACTTCGAACTGCGCGATCAGCGCGTCGAGCCGGCGGCGTTCACCTAGCGTTGGAACCGTTCCGAGAACACTTTCCGGCGCGCTATAAAAAATATCCCGTTTAATTATTAAACGGGGTTTTCGTTCCGTTGGCTGCGGCTGGTCTCATGCGGTTTTCGCGACGGTGATCGGGTGAAACCCGGTGTCGCAAAGGTCGAGTGTCAGGGTGGCAAGGGTCGGTCTCCATCCGGTACGAGATAAGAGGGGGGAAATAATCGCCGATCGATAAATCGGGGATGCAAACACCGCAAACAAATCAGACAATCAAACAATTCATACCGAAAACAAATTTTTTAATTTTTTGTGAAATCCGGGCTGTTACATCCTGCCTTGATACGCACCAGGTACCCTTATCCGTAGGAGTCGTGGGGTCACCCCCTCGCTAGGACCACCATCGGTGCCTGCCCTATCGCCCCATCAAAGCGCGCGCTTACCAACAAGGTGAACTGTATCCTTACCTTGTCTCGCGGGTGCTCTTGGAAGAGCTCAAATTTCGTGGTATGGTAACTCTCGCGGAAAACGATCAGGGTCCAAGCCCACCAATACGTCGGTGTACCCCCCCCCCCCCCCGTCGTCCCGTCGAAATACCACTCGCGGGCACCGTTGGGTCACCCGACTACTTACATTTAAGGACAATCGTGGTTCAGGACAATAGCGCGGCACTACAGAGTCAGCAACGAGAAGATTACAAGGATTACTCCTCGATAGCTCACACTTGATGTGGCTCGGCAGGGCCGTGGTAGGGGCCATTGTCAGTGTCTGCTCTATACCGTACCTATGGCAGTTATCTATATTCTGTATACGCGTTCACTCCCAGAGCGATCACAACCCGCTATCTAATCATAGTTGAATAACAATGCGCAGGGCTCATTGCTGAATAATATATATATATTTAATAGGGAACATAGGATAAAGGAAGGTACATCAAGGGGCAACAATGACAGGCTATGCAATTGAATAGGTAAGCAACGTAGCAGCAGTAATGCCTAGTGCAATCGATAAATATAGATAGATAGGTGATATTTGGGAGAGGTGAAGGCTCACTGCTTGCCTGGAAGCTCGACAGTAGGGGTACGGTCGTCGTCGACATAGTCGTACTCAGCAGTGGTGTATTCGGCGGCAGTCACGGGGTCTACCGGAGAATAAGGGTGGTGGTTGTGGTGAGGGGGGGGGGGGAAAGTAAATACAAAGCAATCATAAGCAAACAGATGCATGGCATGACAGACGCAATGTTAATGGTGTTCTAACGCAGTACAAAGTGTTTGGCTCGGAGTGGGAATTTATCTAGTGATGAACTGCCAGCTCCGAGTGATTATCGACAGATGATCCGGAAAGGGAAATATTCCATGTACGGTATGTTAGAGGGGTGTGGTGGGCATACAGATAGCGTATTATTATTCGTCGTATTTTTCTGATCAATTTTCATGTATAAAGTTTTTTTCATCTGAGTTACGGTTTAAAAGATATTCAATTTCAAAGTTTAAATCAATTAAATTTTTTTCTGGAATTTCTTTTATTATTTAATTACAACATTATCCACGACAGAGATATTGACTAGTCAACTGATAGGTGGGACCCAACTGTCAGAAGGTTGACTGGTCAAATCTGACCAGTGGGTCCCACTGGTTAGTGAAACATTTTCATAAACAAGATTTAATTTATCTACTAAACTAATTTCTAGCCTAGGCCCACATGTCGTCCACTAGGCTAATATTATTTAAACTGAACATTTTTATTAACTTTAATAGGCTGGGCCCATATGTAAGTGTCTTATCTATTATCTATTTTAGTTATCGTATTTTATCTATTTCATTTTTGTTTTCTTTACAGGGGGTCCACGGGTCAGTGAGGGGGGCTTAGCCCACGGCCAACGTGCGCACGCCGGCGACGGGCCGTGGCACGACAGAGGCTCACCGGAGTTACTCAGGCGAGGCCGCGTGCTCGCCACGGTGCCCCATTCGGCGCGCAGAGACGGACGTTCAAACGGCGACAACGGACCGCGTCGAACGGTAGACGCCACGCGACAGAGGGCGGCCGAAGTCCACCGTGACGACGACAGCAGGCGGCGGCGTGGCTCAGAACAGAGGGGTCTTGGACCCTTGTACATTTCTCGAGCGTGATCTATCTATCTGTGATCTACCGCAAACCAGGAGGACGCTTGTGTCACTGGCATGAACTGCGCCACACGGGAGAAAGCACACCGACGTTCATGGAGGCGCCGAGCTTAGCTCCCATGGCAATGGTGTTTAGAGCGAATGGGAGGTCCGAGGATATTTGGCGGCGGTTAAGGTGCTCACCGCGAGCACGTAGAGGCTGGCAGCGGGCACGGGGAGGGCTCGAGCGGCGCAAATTTCGGTGAGGTAGGCGACTGCCGGCGGCGAGGAAGGAGAGGGGGGCGGCGGTCCGCGTGGCTTCTCAAGTCGTCTGCGTGTGACGAGGGGGTGACCCCACGACTCCTACGGATAAGCCTACCTGGTGTCCCTGAAGACAGAAGGCCCATGAAGATACAACCTCGGCCCGCTAATTGGCACAGACGTAGGAGTATGTAACTCACAAGGAAGGTGCAAAACCCTGCCGTACGGAGCAAGCTAGGGTTAGGAAAGCTTACCTGTAAACATAGATGAACTCCCTGAGACCTAGCCCAACATATAAGGGCTAGGAGGGGCGACACCAAAGGGCAACCAATATCATCTGTAACCCTAGCCTTGAGCGCTCCAGCATTGGCATCCACTGTAATCGCATCTCCCCCATCAATAATATCGAGCACGAGCGTGCCTTCTTGTTTGCCGACGAGCTATCGTCCAACATGTGCCTCTCATGACTAACCCAGAGTCCCTAACCATGGGATTTTCCGGGGTTGATCCCCGTCAATTGGCGCCGTCTGTGGGAACTACACAGGTTGGGATCACAATCTCGGTGGTCCCGTCTCCAGCAAGCTAAAACTCAAAGACAAGAACCAGATCTAGCCCACTCGAAGGATTCAAGATCACGGCGAACATCTCTGCCACCCCATCAAGACCGCTCGGGCTACAGTTCTGCCAGGACCAATACTACGGTAACGGCCAAGTGCAGCGTCAGCGCCGAAGGAATCGACGACCCAGAAGAACGGCAAGGGGCCTCTACGAAGGAATTCCACTCGACGAACCGCGACGCGCAGCGGAGGACTCGCAAATCTTTTGACAACCCACCACCGCCCGGGCACCCGCCGCACATCAAGACGATGACTACGAGATCAAAACCACCGATCAGCAGAACCATCGTCAAGGAAGAAGGAATCGACGACCCAAAAGGCGCGCTTGGGAGATCTATGGCGAGGCTCCAATGAACGAGCCACGACACGCAGCCGCGCAACCGACGACCGCTCGACGACACGCCGTCGCACGAGCACCTGCCGTCAGCCAGGACAACGACTCCGAGACACCGGTGGGCGAGTACTATGACCCAGATCGAAGGCCGGATGAATTCGCCAACCTCATCAAGAACCAAGACATGAGTCGAGGAATCGAAATCGACCCTCGCTTCCACGAACACCTGGAGGATCACGAGCAAATCTTCAGAATCTCAAGAAGGAAGAGGCACGCCGGATCTAGCAAACTCACGGCTAGAGAGCAGCTGGCAGGACCCTGCACGATCCACAACTTCGAGGATGACTGGGGACGCGTCAGGTCAGGTCACACTTTGAGAGATTGCCGCCTGTTCAACGAGCTATCCGACGACCTCAAGAAGGAGAAGCAGAAAGAAGATAGGCGCAACCGGCGACCCAAACAATCGCCACCCTCAAGCCCGGAAGGACGTCACAGCCCGCTGCAAGAACAGGTGCTCATGATCCAAGAGGGAAGGGTGCCGCAAGCACGAAGCGACGCCTACACCCTTCAAGCTGGAGCAGCCGAGAGCATAAACATAGTCGAAGTCTACCAGCTACATGATACGGAGACCAGCATCACGTTCTCACAGGACGACCATCCACCCGCAGTCCCAAGACCGGGGCACGCGCCCCTGGTGCTCGATGCACAAATCAGAGGGTACGACATGGATAGGGTCTTCATGGACGGAGGCAGCAACATGAACATCATCTTCGCCAGCACCCTGAAAAAGATGCTGATCCCACGATAAGTATGGAGAAAATCAAGCACCGAGTTACACGGGGTAGTCCCAGGAGAAGCAGCCACATCCCTCGGAATCATCAAACTCGAAGTTTCCTTCGGCAACCGACGCAACTTCGCAAAGCACGTCCTCGAGTTCGAGGTACTCGACTGGGAATCGCAGTACCACGCCATATTGGGATGGCCAGCATTCGCGCAGTTCATGGCGGTCCCACACTACGCCTACCTCAAGCTCAAGATGCCAGGATCAGCAGGAGTCCTCATGATCAATGGAAGCTTCATGAAATCAGATCAGTCTGATCGTGACTTCCACAGAATGTCCGACACATTCGGAGCCGAACAAGAACTCAGAGAAATATCCATGGTGACGGACAAGAGTACCTTCCCATTGGTGAACCAAAGCGAATCCAAGGAGTACGGACGCGACTTCAGCATCGACAGAGACACAGTCACTCACCAAGTGCACCCGACGGACCCGGACAAAACAGTCCGCGTGTACGCCCACCTACCAGAGGAGCAGGCGACGGCTCTCGTCGCTTTCGTTCGAGACAAGTGGGAAATATTCGCCTGGTGCCCAGCCGACATGCCTGGGATACCACGCGAATTCGCGGAACACGCCCTACGCATCAAGCAAAACATGAAGCCGGTGAAGCAAGCGCCGAGACGATTCTCGGAGCCCAAGCGCAGAGCAATCGGAGAGGAAGTCAACCGGTTACTCGACGCCCAGTTCATCCGAGAAACGAAGAAAGCCACCTGGATAGCCAACCCAGTGCTGGTGCCCAAGAAAGACACGACCGTGCTGCGCATGTGTGTCGACTACGGACCAGTCAAAAAGCATTGCCCGAAGGACCACTTCCCCTTGCCTAGAATCTATCAGATAATCGACTCGACAGCAGGGTGCGATCTACTTTCCTTTCTTGACGCTTACTCAGGATACCACCAGATCAGGATGAAGGAAGAAGACGAAGAGCACACATCGTTCATCACCCCCTATGGCGTATTCTGCTACGGGACCATGCCCTTCGGGCTCAAAAACGCAGGCGCCACTTACCAGCGAATGATGCAGGCCTGCCTGAAGGAGCAAATCGGAAGAAACGTGCAAGTCTATGTGGACGACATCGTCATGAAGACCTACAAAGCAGCCACACTACTCGACGACTTGCGCGAAACCTTCGCGGCGCTCAACAAATACAGAATCAAATTCAACCCAAAGAAGTGCGCATTCGGCGTACCGGCGGGGAAGGTGCTTGGCTATATGGTCTCTGCCCGAGGAATCGAGGCAAACCCTGAGAAAGTCCAAGCCATCACCCGAATGCAAGAATCAACCGACCTCAAAGGAATACAACAGCTCACTGGAAAACTCGCAGCCCTAAGCCGCTTCATCGGCAGGCTGGGAGAACGCACGCTGCCTTTCTATCAGCTGCTCAGGAAAGGAGCGAAATTCGAGTGGACGGAGGAAGCCCGTCAATCATTCGCGGACCTGGAAAAGACACTCTCGACCCCACCAATCCTGGCTGTACCCAAGGAACGAGAGAAGCTATACCTCTACGTGCCAGCACGTAACAGTGTAGTAAGCACAACGCTCATTGTCGAACGCGCAGAAGAAGGCAAGATCCAGAGCATCCAGAGACCAATCTACTACCTCAGCATGCTCCTGACCAAATACCAGCAGCGGTACCCGCACTATCAGAAGCTACTACTGGCCATCGTCATGACCTCAAGAAAGGTGTCCCACTACTTCGACTAGCACCCTATCACAATCGTGAGCAGCGCACCACTCGCTGACATACTAAACAACCCTGGAGCGACTGGACAAGTCGCCGAGTGGAACATTGAGCTCAGCCCACGGGACCTGCAGTTCAAGCACCCAACAGCCATCAAAGCCCAAGTACTCCCTGATTTCCTGGTCGAGTGGACGGAGGTTCAGACACCAGCCCCCCCAGACCTATCAAGTTCATGGTCAATGTTCTTCGATGGGTCCAAGAGACAACAAGGAGCTGGGCAGGAGTTGTGCTCATCTCCCCTAAAGGAACAAAGCTGAAATATGTCCTCCATATTTACTTCACTCACGCCTCCAACAACGAAACAGAATACGAGGCACTCCTCCATGGCATGCGCATGGCCAAAACGTGCAGAGCCACTCGCCTCATAATTTACGGGGACTCCAATCTCGTCGTCCAGCAGACGATGAGAAACTGCGACGCAATAGCCGACAACATGGCGGCCTACCAGAAGCTCTACAACGAACTCGAAGGAAGTTTCGACGGTTGCGAGCTCAACTACATCACCAGGGCCAACAACACGGAAGCTGACGAGCTCGCGAACATCGGTTCTACCCGCGGACCTGTACCACCCGGCGTTTTTCTCGAAAGCATCAGCCGGAGATCCATCAAAGTACAGGCAGCAACACCTGAAGCAGTCGTGGACGGCGAAGTGGCAGCAGCAACCCCATCAGAAGGCACAAGCACCAGCACACCCGACAGCACAGCTCCGACAGAGCTCGAAGGACCCGTCTGGACAAAACCGTTCCTCCGATTCCTAATCGAAGGTACGCTACCACAAGACGTGGCCGAAGCACGACGCATCAGCCGACGATCCAAGGAGTTCACGGTGATCAACAAACAACTATACAAGCGCAGCATCACCCAGATACTCCAAAGGTGCATCGACGAAGAGGACGGCAAAGCCCTACTGCTCGAAATCCACGAAGGTACCTGCGGAAACCATGCGAGCAATCGAGTACTCGTGTCCAAAGCATTCCGAGCCGCGTTCTATTGTCCTACAGCCATGAAAAACGCAGAGGAAATCGTGCGACGTTGTGTCTCCTGCCAGAAATTCGCCAACAGGCCACACGCTCCCGCCTCAGAGCTCAAGACCATAACACTATCCTGGCCGTTCGCCACCTGGGGACTCGACATGGTGGGACCACTCAAGAAATCATCAAAGGGCGGAAGGACACAATTGCTCGTCGCAGTCGACAAGTTCACTAAATGGATCGAAGCAGTGCCCATCACCAGCTACACAGCCCTCACGGCTGTCAACTTCATCAAATCGATCATCTTCAGGTTCGGAGTGCCACACAACATCATCACGGACAACGACACGAACATCACAACCGCAGATTTCCAGAACTTCTGCGAAGAACTGGGCATCAAAATCAATTATGCATCAGTCGCGCACCCGCAGTCCAACGGCCAGGTGGAAAAAGCAAACGGCCTTGTGTGCGGGGGAATCAAGAAACGGCTCCACGCACCACTCGAGCAAGCCGCCGGCAACTGGGTAGAAGAACTCCCCGCGGTCCTATGGAGCCTACGAACCACACCAAACACCGCGACCATGTACACACCCTTCTTCATGGTGTATGGGGCAGAGGCAGTCCTACCACACGACCTCAAGTTCGGATCACCTCGGGTCACCAGATACGAAGAAGAAGAAGCAGAAGAAGCACTACAAGACGACAAAGATACGGCTGACGAAGCAAGAGACACAACCCTGGAAAATCAGAGGGGTACCAGGACAAGCTACACACCTACCAAAGAAGTCGCTTACGCACTAGAACCTTCGACAAAGGCGACCTAGTCCTACGACTGATACAAGAGAAGGTCCATAAACTTGCCCCCCAATGGGAAGGACCATTTATAGTCTCAGAAGTCATTGGAGGTGGCGCCTACAGGCTGAAGAACCCGAAGACAGACGAGTACGTGGGTAACCCATGGAACGTAGCAAACTTGCGACTGTTCTATCCATAGTCCCCATCGGCCAGACATGACTGGCAACTCATGTAGCTGCTCGACCGCAATAAAGAAAATGTTGCCCAAATACTGCCATCTCAAAGCACTCGGGGGCTTAAGCGTAAAATCCCCCCGAGAGACGCTATCGCCTACACGATCTTAACCAAAGTACTCGGGGGCTTAAGAATAAAATCCCCCCGAGAGACGCTATCGCCTACGCGATCTTAACCAAAGCACTCGGGGGCTTAAGCATAAAATCCCCCCGAGAGACGCTATCGCCTATGCGATCTTTACCACAACACTCGGGGGTTTAAGAATAAAATCCCCCCGAGAGACGCTATCGCCTACGCGATCTTAACCAAAGCACTCGGGGGCTTAAGCATAAAATCCCCCCGAGAGACGCTATCGCCTACGCGATCTTTACCACAACACTCGGGGGCTTAAACATAAAATCCCCCCGAGAGACGCTATCGCCACTCAAGCGATCTTAACCAAGAGCACTCAGGGGCTTAAGAATAAAATCCCCCCGAGAGACGCTATCGCCACTCAAGCGATCTTAACCAAAAGCACTTGGGAGCTTAAGAATAAAATCCCCTCGAGAGACGCTATCGCAACTCAAGCGATCTTAAACACAAACACTCGGGGGCTCGAGCACAAAAACTCCCCCCGAAAGACGTTATCGTCGCTCACGCGACCTCTACATCCAAGCACTCGAGGGCTCGAGCACCACCTCCTCCCGAAGACCGCTCGCGCAGTCTGAAGCTTAAAAAGCCCAAGAAAAAATACCCGGCCAGCCCCACCTGCTAAGAGCAAGGCTCGAAAGACATGGCCACAATCAGATGGAGCACCCAGTACTCTGAAGAAACTTTGGAGGAAGCACAGGACACAGACTCATTTAGTCTTCATCCAATCGCCAACGATCACCTAATGACTCGGGGGCTACTCCCATCAGGAGCGCTGTCGCGCACCCGATAAAAGACAGAAATTAACGGAAGAACGGCAAGGGAAAGAAATCTCAGCCTACGCTCGACCCTCTGACTCAAGCGTAGCCTCGGGGGCTACTCCCATCGGGAGCGCTATCGCGCACCCGATACAACCCACAGTGCAAAGTTTGGACGGACTCGAGAATAGCTCTCGATCGCAAAGGACTCGAACATAGCTCCCGGTTGCAAAGAACTCGAAGACAGCTCCTGATCGCCAAGAACCAGAACACAACTCTCTGTTGCAAAGAACTCGACGATAGTTCCTGATCGCCAAGGACTCGAACACAGTTCTCGGCTGCAGAAGGCTCAAAGATAAAGTCCATTGCAAAGGCTGAAGCATAGTTTACCTCATAAGGATCATTTTAAGTACAAAAAGGACTCAACTACATTTGGATAGAAGGCAGCTCCTGTTGCAAGAGGGAATCACCCAAAGAATTATGACTTCTACATATGCGCCCATGCTGGGATGATTGGCACTAAGACAGCAAGCATCATCACAGACAAAGGAGGAGTCAAAGCAGCAGGCTCATGATGTCAATGACATAACAAAAGGTGAAAGTCGACTTATATGCAGAGCATTTGAAGACGATGCTCCACCAGCTTCTTCTCCAGCTGCATCTGGACGCCTTCTTCTCCGGATGCACAACCTCTTCCTCGAGTTGCCAGCGAAGATGAGGCCGCCTCCAGTTCTACAAGGTCGCTTGGCGCGCCCGCTTGATCGATGGCTTGACGTCGATGTCCTCTTCAGAGCTGTTGGAGACGACACCACCACCTGAGGAGTCGCCAGAAGACGGAGCTGTAGAAGATGCAGGCGTAGGACTCCTCGACCTTCTGGAGCTGTCGCTGCTCGACTCCTGCCAGTGTGGATCCATTCTATTTCCGCTCGGATCGAACGCGCGGACAGTGACAGTTCTTTCGCCGTCAAAACGACAGCTGAGCATATCGCCATCTCGCAAATTCAACCGCCGAGCAAACAAACTCCAACCAGAGCCAAGAAAAATCAAGCGGGAGGTATCAACCTCCAAGTCAACATAAGAAGGAGATCGACAGCTCCCTTGAAGATGCAGAAGCAAGCCATCCAAGCCACGTCCAGAGACAATGGCGGAAAAAGTAGAGGGAAGAAGAACGCGATTGGCACTCTAGCCACGAACACGTAAAAGAAAGTCATAGCGCCAGAATCCCTCCTCCAAGTGAGAAGAGGAAGGCAATGGCGCCGTACCATGGAGACCACCACGGCATGAGCGTGGTGTACGACCACAACGGCCACGACGAACACGGCCACGGCCAACACCCCGCTTGGGAGCCATGACAGGAACAAGAGAAGAAAGAAGAGGCAAAGCAGCAAGTCGGATGGAGGTGAAACGCTGTGGAAGAGAAAGACTTATTTATAGAACGAAAGTCTCCCAGCACGGACAAGCCGAGACGATAGCAGCAATTAATACAAAGACCAAACGTCGCAGACGTCCCAAATTCCAAGACCAAGATGCTTTCCCACGGGACGCACTGTGCGTGAGACGCGTAAATTCACGCGCATTTCCAACGCGCATATCGGAAACTCAACCAGCGCCTGCCGCACGCCACAGCGGTCATCATTGTGACCGGTCATAAAGAAGTGACGGTTCACTGGCGGAGCATCCTTGACAGCCATCAAACAGAGGCATCGTTATCCTGACAAGCGGTGAAGAATACAAACAGACATCAAGGCTCAGAGATTCCATCTTTCAGATCTTTTTCCCAATGAAGAAAAATATCTTACTCCCATCGGGAGAGCACATCATGAGAGTCCCAGGTGCTCCCTCACCCAAAGGTCAGCAATGTGCTCGAGTGACCACTCGCACTCACGAGAGTCTTGGGTGCTCCCTCAACCCGACACAAGACAAAACATGCATTCGCCAAGATCATACGGCACTAAGAGTCTCAGGTGCTCCCTCACCTCAAGAGCCGAAACGGCATTCGAGTGACTACTCGCGAAGAACTCCCCGTCTGAGCACTCGAAACAAGCTCCACGGGTGAACGAGTGAACAACTCTCTTGATGTTTTGTTCCAAGCGGGTGCAATACTATTAGGCTCCGCGCCTCAAAAACACACATTCCTGGAACACGATACACTGTGCCCAGATGCCACGCAAGATTAGCGTGTAGGTAAGACCCCGCTGCGAAGTTCGGCCGGGCTGGGACTTGCCGACGAGCGATTTCACTCCCAACCTTTTCCATGCGCTGCGCATGATAGAAAAAGCCGGGCGGACGCGCCTTAGGCTATGCACAATTCTGGCGGCAAATGAACACCGTAAGACCTGAAGCGGCAGGACTTTTGCTCGACACCAGTGTTCCAAGCTCACGTCGAGGGACGTGGGTTTGATTGGGCTACTACGGTATTTGCCCTAGTGCAATTCACCAAGGCTCGACCAGTCGACTCCTTGGGCCCTTTCCGCTTAGCATCCCTCGAAACATGTTTTGTCATGGCCACCAGACTGCCAGCGACCCGCGGTTGTACCTCGCATACAAATAACTGACAAATGGATGAACTCGAGTCCCTGCGCGACTCTTCGAGTCCCCCAGGCACTCGGGGGCTACTGAAGAGGGGGTGACCCCACGACTCCTACGGATAAGCCTACCTGGTGTCCCTGAAGATAGAAGACCAATGAAGATACAACCTCGGCCCGCTAATTGGCACCGACGTAGGAATCTGCGACTCACAAGGAAGGTGCAAAACCTGCCGTACGGAGCAAGCTAGGGTTAGGAAAGCCTACCTGTAAACATAGATGAACTCCCTGAGACCTGGCCCAACATATAAGGGCTAGGAGGGGCGACGCCAAAGGGCAACCAATATCATCTGTATTCCTAGCCTTGAGCGCTCCAGCCTTGGCATCCACTGTAATCGCATCTCCCCCATCAATAATATCGAGCAGGAGCGTGCCTTCCTGTTTTCCGACGAGCTATCGTCCAACCTGGGCCTCTCATGACCATGGGATTTGCCGGGGTTGATCCCCGTCAGCGTGTGTGGGAAGATGAGTACGGCGTCGAGGAGGCTCAGGGACATCGCGCCATGACTCGGGGTGGAGGTTGGCCGCGACGACGGCGAGAGGGTGGCGTCGACGGCTTGGGGCAGCTCGGTCCAGACAAGGGAGGCGCGAGTAGGGGAAATGGGGGCTCGATATAGGGTTAGGGTTCACGGGGGATTGAGGGTTGACCTTATCCATAATGGCGAGCCCCCGGATGGCTGCCATGGCGGCGCGACGCGGCTCGGCCGCGGGATGGCCGCCACGCCCTAGCCGTCCTTCCCCACTGTAGCGAGGAAGGGGAAAGCCCAGGTGAGCTGGGCCAAGTTGGTTGTGCACTGAGCGCGAGATAGACATTTTCACATTTCTTTTATTTCTGTTAGTCTGCTGCATTCTGTTCTATTTTATTTTGACAACATTTGATTTTTGTTAAATGTGATACTCGTTTCCATAGTTGTGTACACCTTAAAGTGGTGCCACAAAAAGTTTGGATATTAAATAAAATCATTTGGTTTTTATATAAATAGTATATGATTAAATGGGGATGTTTTTCTAGTGTTTGAGTTTGTTTAAATTATTAAAACATTTTCATAAATATCCATCACCATGGTATCTTGGTCTACTGATTTTTGTGCATTTAACAAAATTGTTTGCACAATTTTTAGGGAAGGTTTTATTTGCCACAATATTTTTAATATCAACCAAAGGGAATTTTGAATTTGTTTTGATTCAAGGATGATCAAGACAAGATTAGCAACATTAATTGTCATTAGCAAAACTGATTACTGTTACATGACACTGAACGTGTTACAACGTGCCTATCTCGATGGCGGCAGAAGGGCGTCCTGATTGCAACAAGAAAGTCGAGCACTACAACTGCGCCCACGCCAACGCCGAGAACTCCACTTGCACCGAGCATGGAAAATGTGCCCAGGCCTACACTGATCTCTCCCATCCTTATGGTAGAGGAGCTTGCCATTTGAGTTCCATTTTGTGGTTTCTACCCTTTTGATCGTCGGACTTTGGCTATATTCGATTGCCGACATGTGGCATGACGAACTAACTTATGACAATATGATCGCCGAACCTGTGTCGTTTTTGGTAGCGGGAAATAGAACTTTGAATTTTTGTGCGTTTGGGGGCCGAAACCTGGGGCCATGTCTGGAAACGTGTGCCCCCCAAGCCAAAAAAAACGCAGCACAAATCACCCCCTCAAGCGAATATTCCCAGCCGCGGCTTTGCTCCTTCTTCCTCCCCAGAACTAACTGTCTCTCTCCGCCTCCCATCGGCGTTCTCCCCCGCCTCCATCCGTCATCCTCCCCCACCTCCCGCCATCGCCCTCCTCCGCCCGCCCAGGATATAGCAGAGTGCCGCAGGGATTCCATGTGCGCAGGAGACATGGGGCGCGGCGAACCAGAGCGCGACGCGACAAGGACAGGCACCCTCGATGGCCGCGTCGTGGAGGAGCCGAAGACAGGGGTGTGGCGGCGGCTAGGACGAGTGGCACGGCGGCCGGGACGAGTAGGTAGATGACCAGGACGGGCGGGGTGGCGACCGGGACGAGCAGGGCGACGGCCAGGACGGGCGACGCGGTGGTCAGGATGTGCAAGGTGGCGGCCGGGGAGCGGGTCATGAAGGTTTAGCTGGTAGTTGGTTCCCGCTAAAGGTTTTCACAGAGCACCCTCTGGTTGGCTCCGAAAACCATATTTTCACAGGTTGGGCAAGACTTTTTTCCGCACCCCTTATAAAATTTTACACCTCGAAGTTGTTTGCGGGTTCTGATATGGACGTTTTTCTCCGCGAAAAATGTAAACGATAGTTATTTATATTCCGTGTGTTTTAAGGGCTCTCCTAGAGATGATCTAAGAGCAATTCAAGCCGGCCGTTAAATAGGCAACCAAATTTTTTTTGCGGGCAGTACGAGTTTATGCGATTTGTCCCAGTACTGTAAATTCATGCTGCAAAACATGATTTTGGTTGTATAACTTTGAATGATAGACATAAAATGTATTGTTTAACAACATATACTACAAGAAGTGTCTCAAGTACAATGAATGCTCAAATTCAAATAACAACTGAACCGGAATTATTACAATGAAAATTGTTCCTGAAATCAAATCACACACAAAAAATAGGACTCTTGGACATATGGAAAAATGGAAAATTGGGAATCTAATTAGTCCTGTATATTTCCAAGTGGTGCTCAGCGAGATCTTCGCGAAGCTGCTAGTGGGTGTCATGATCTTCTATCCGTTTTTACATCTCAAGAAATGCACCAATGTCATCAGGGTTTCTGGCTGGTAGGCTTCACACGCCTACAATGTTGTCATAGAAAAATTCCAAGTTCAAATCCCTTTCATCTTCAATGATCATGTTGTGTGGAATTACACAAGCAGTCATAATATCTGAGAGGGATTTCTTATCCAGTAGCGACTAGGACCTCAAAGAATGACAAATCGAGCTTGCATCCCACCAAATGCCCTCTCAATGTCTTTTCTGCATGATTCTTATGCTTGGGAAAAATGGTTTGTTTTCTGCCTAATGGGTTTATAATTTTCCTCATAAATGTAGACCATGAAGGATAAATACAATTGGCAAGATAGTAACCCATGGTGTAATCATGCACATTGACGATATAGTTGCAAACAGGAGCTTAACCACTAGCTAGCTGAGTAAATAGACATGATCTCTGCAACACATTGATGTCATTGATAGACCCGGACAATTCAAAGAAACAATGTCAAATCCATAAGTCATGAGAAGCAAATGCTTCAAAAATTATTTTGGGTTTGTGCTGATGTCCAGTGTATTGCCCTGCCCAAGCCTTTGGGCGGTTCTTCCAGTTCTAGTGCATGCAGTTCACACTCCCAAGCATTTCCTGCCATCCTCTAGATTCATTCATCACCATTAATATTTTTGTATCCTCCTTGTTGGGAGCTTGGAGGTATTCAGTCCCAAAGACACTATGATAGTTTATTTCAAAAACCCGAACGCATTTTAGCGTGGTATCTTCACCAATGCAAAGATACTCATCAATGTCATCGGCAGGAATCCATATGCAACCACTCACATATTGCTGCCTATACTTTATGGTAGGCACTGAATCCTAACAAGCCGGCGGCGTTTCTTCGGCGGGTGAAAAATCAGCACTTTTTCTCACAAGCTGCCACAATACGAACAAAAAGAGAGTGCCACATTCTGTACTGCCTACGGAAGAGATGAGTCAGATAGGTGGATACCTCGGAGAAGTAGTCTGTCATGAGCATCTTGTGGCTGGCCTCAAGCTCGATTCCGCGGTATGCATAGACGCCCCACCGTCAACCCACACCGCTTCTTCTTGCCTTTTTCGAACTTGTCCATCACATGAAGGAGAAGGTGCTCCACATTGTCATCGTGGAGGAGTATATCCTCTATGTCGGAATCATCGAAATCCGACGAGTACAATGAAATACTTATATTCATCTACGAATTGGGCATCCCGACTTCTTCAACAATCCACGTGGATGGAAGAAATTAGGGCAAACTAGGGTGAAAAGTTACCTTCTGAGAGGGAGTCAAAGTCGGCAAACATGTTTCCTTCTTCTTCACCGTTGCAACATTTTTCTTCTTCACCGCCGCAAATCGGATCTACTTTTGCGCCTCCTGATATGTCTCAAACATATCTGTAATTTTTGCTTGTTCCATACTTGTTTTTTGTCATTGTTACATTTTTCCATGGTCTTGAATATTTCATTGGACTAACCTACTAATCTAGAGCCCACTGCCAATTTCTGTCTGTTTTGTCTACGCATTGTAGAAAAAGTCCAAAAATAAAAGTGCTCAAAAAATTCCCAAAAAAATTGTCAGAACCCTAATTTAGGTTTGTGTTTAACCTAGCTTGCATTTTTGCATCATGAAATTTTTTGCAAAAGAAAAAGAATTGGGCAGCAGAAAAGCCCTAAAATATTTTAATAAAAGGCGAGACAAAAATCTTTTTCCAAAAATGCTTTGACCTTTTAGAAAATTCTTATAAATGGGCATGATCACATTTCAAGTGAAGTGGGTCCCACTCCATGCTCAAAGATTTCTCAAAAAGTCCAAAATGCCCTTGGAAATTATTTAAATAATGTATTTGCAATTGAAATTTAATAAATATAATTCCAATAATTCTAAAACTTATATATGTATAATTAGCTCACATAAAGGTTTTTGGAATTTTATAAAATGTTTTGATTTAAGAATCAAAATAAAACAAACAGAACAGAAAAGTTTAAAAGAAAATAAAAAGATAAAGGGCAAAGCCCACCTACCTGCAGCCCAACTCAGGGAGGTGGCCCAGCCCAGGGGCGTCTTCCTCCCCGAGCCAGGCAGGCAGCTCGCGCCGTGGCGAGCATGCCGGTGTCGCTGTGGCGAGCTGCTTCCCCCCTCGTCCTTATCCCGCGCCTGGAAGCCCCCTCGCCCTCCCCATCCACTCCCCCCTCTCTCTGGTTCTTCCTCGCGCCCGCTCGCCGTTTTCTGGCAGCCACCCGAGCCCTAGCGGGAGCGGCCGCCGTGCTCCGACGCGGCCACCGGCCGAGATAGCCCGAGCCGCCATGTCCAACGTCTTCCCCGACCCCGGCTTCGTCGACCTGCGCTGGTGATTCAAGCCTAGCACCCACGGAGGTGACACCCTCTTCAACGAGCCGCCGAGGTCACCTAGAGCTCTGGCGAGGAATTCCTCTTCGGATAGCCCGTCTCCGGCCCCGCTGTGCCCCTCATCACGCTCAAGGTGATCTCACGGTTGCTCTCCACCCCCCCCCCCCCCCGTGATCCTCCTCGACGCCTCCTCATCGATCTCGTCGAGGTCAGTGCCTGGTCGCCGCGTAAAGTCGTCGCCGACGTGGCCTGAGGCCTCCAACTCGAACCCCGCCTAGCCCAGCAGACGCGTGACGTCGCGAGGAGCACTCCAGCACCCTTTGCCCCCTCTCCTGTGCCTCCTAGCCGATTCCGGCGAGGGCTCCGCCGTGGCCAAAGGCCACCGGCGTCAAGCCGACCATTAGCCCCCTAATCCCCTCACTAACCACCCCCGTAAGCAACTGACAGGTGGGCCCAGGGCCCCCCTCTAATTAACTAGGGGGTTAATTAAACCGGGATTTAACCCCAGTCACTGACCAGAGGGCCCCACTGGTTAGTTGACTAGTCAACCCCCCCTGCGTCAGCATGACGCAATAAAGCTTAAATTATTTAATTTAAATCAGAAATTCCGGAAAATAAGCAAAACTTTGAATTTGAATAACTTTTAATCGTAACTCAGATTGAAATGATTTTTATATGAAAATTGATCAGAATAAAATGCTCTATCCAAAAAACCAACTTTCAACTATGTTTGAATTGTTTATATTGAGGAACCAGTAGCATTTTTCTATATGGATCATTTGGTATAATTCAAATAATTCACTAATGCTATTCCAACTTAAACCCTTGCTATGCAATCCACTTCACATGAACATAAGGAACATAACACACCCATGTTCATCTTCATATCATGCCATATTGCTTGAGCATTGTAATTTATCGAATGTGCATTACTTTCAGTGCTTCGGTTTCTGCTTCTTCTCGGTAGGAGTTGATCTCGGAGACGAGTTCAACCTCATGTCAGAAGACTAGTACATCGTGATCATCAACAAGGCAATCACCCCCTCTTTGATCATGTCGATAAAATCCCAGTTCCCTCTCATTCCCGCTGATGCATGTTTAGGATGTCACCATGATACGTTCTACCGCTAGTTGAACCTATTCCTTTGCATGACCTATCATTTTGTCACAGTAGTAAGCAAACCACAATCCTAGCAGATGTAGGAGTTGGTTGTTATCATGTGGCCCCTGCAACTGTTACATCTTATTGCATGCTTAGAGTTGTTAGCTGAGGCTACTTTGTTGTGAGTCGGGATGGTAGTGATCATGTGAATGATGGTGGTAACGTGTTGGTGAATTTGACCTAAACAAGGTGAACGATGAGAGGCTGTGTAGGAGTACACAGTGGGTTGTCTCGTTGAACATCGCCTTAAGCCCGAGTTCTTGTGTTGTTATCCAAGACTAAGAGTACGACCACACATTGGGCTCACTTACCCCTCTCGGCCTAGTACCTCACCCCGGACCTGTCCAGGAGTCGCAAGTAGTTCGCCCTTTAACGATCTCAAGCAGGTGGAACCAAGGTAAGTGGTTGGCGTAGGTTGTGGTCGAGTTGAATCAAGTGATCATGATCGAGTTGAGCTTGATGGCTTGTCTCGCAATGTTTGAGTCCGCATCGAAAAAATTGGTCGGATTCCGATCGTGGTCCCAACTCAAATAGGAGACTCCATAGGACTAGAGATGGTGTCGTGAGTGAAGTGTCGTGGCAGCATCCTCGCCGGTACTCACTTGAAGGGTCCATCCCTAGGCGTTAACTGATGAGGCGTGTGTGTAGCAGTACACCCCTGCAGGGTTAATGAACTATTCGAATAGCCGTGTCCGCGGTTATGGACTACTTGGAGACCTTTACTTGATCATAGAAAACTTCAATGGTTACTCTTTAAACTTGCCAAGATAAGTGTGAGTGTTGTGGTGTGCTTCCTCGTGGGGAAGTCGAGGAAGTATCCATAGTGGTGTATTGGTTGGAGACTTGATACTTGGACTCGTGTACGCTCTTTCTGTCTTTCTGGTACTCCTAGTACAGGACTAGCCAAGTCAAAGCTATCACTTCTGTAATGAAACCCCACGTCCCTTTGCCTTGATACATGTGCATGAGTAGTATAGTTCCTATGTAAGTCTTGCTGAGTACGACTTTGTACTCATGTTTTCTTATTCTATGTTTTAGAGGCGAGACCACTGACCCTGATGGTGGCCTCTACCTCGAGCTCGACGTGGACCAGGTCGTATAGTTCCAGACAGCAGCCTGTGCCCTCTGGAGGGTTGTTGTATTTTCTTTCAGGCTTCTTAAGCCATTTGTTAACCTTGTCTTTACTAAGACATAATTTCCTTCCGTTGATGTTTGATGTAATGTTGGATCACAGCCATGTGATCTCTGCTTGTAATACAACTTCTATGTCTGCTCTGTTTAGCAGAAGTTATAAAGACTATGAGTTTGTAGAGTTCATGGTGTGATTACCTTCTGTTTACACTGGACATGTATGCAGCGTGTATGATTATAACATGCATGTCTTAGTGTGGGGTTCAATAGCTTAGTTGTGTTCTTGCTGGCGGTCTTTTATACACCAAGTGGCCCTTAGATGTGCACAGCTTGGGTCATCGCGATGCGATTGCTCGTGACTCTGTCACGTGGCACACTTTGTTGTATGATCGAGCCCGCCCGAGACCCCGACTAGGTGATCGGGCTGGAGTTTGTTTATGTAAGTGTTGTAATTCAATCGAGAATATGGTTGAGGCGACTTGTCTATGAGTATGGGATTTCACCAACCATAATCATTTAGACTTGAGAGCGGACGATGAGGACCCATCTCAGTTGATCAGCCGGCCTGGATGGGATGTCCCTCACGTACAAAGCTTTACGAGAGTGTTCTGTGCTTGGCCTTGTCTGCTTAGACAAGTGGGTACGACTCGCGGCTCTCCATATGGTTCAGTTGTGACTGGAATTACATACGCAATTCCCGGGTCCCGACAAAAATCACAAAACTTCTTATTAATTAGAAGAGCCCCACAGCCAAAGGAGCACCTTAGGGGGTCCCATGTTGGGAAATGTAATAGAAAACAAAAAAATTGGTGCCTACGAAGCAAGAACCCAAGATTATACAAGAAGATGGCATACAAGGTTTAGGCCATAGCTCATCAACGAGTGTAGCGGAAGTAGAGTTGGTGAAGCTTGTTGAAGTAGATCTCGTGAATCGTCCCATGAACCGTCCCTCGTTCCGTCCCACGAACAAGTCCCTCGAACAAGATCTCCAAGGAAGAAGAAGCTCCTCGAAGAAGGACCAAAGTTATGATCCCTCTACCGGTATCCACACGTCCGGCACATCAATCACGTAGCGCTCGATCGTCTAGAGAAGAACGCCTCCAAGAAAACCGAGGGAAGAAAACCCTAGCGGATTCCGATCTAGAACTGAGTCTAAACCGGGGTCTAATGTGGAGCAAGTAGAAATATAGGGCAGAGAGTGGAGCAGTGCCTTCTGGGTGCGCCTCCCCCCCTTGGCTCACCTTATATAGGTGGCCAAGGGCCCTTGGTCGGCCACCCTAGGGGAGGAGTCCAACATCGACTCCAACTCCCCTAGGAGGAGTCCTCCTACTCCAAGGAGGATTGCAATCCTACTTAGAGTAGGATTCCCCCCTTGGTGCACCCCACCTCCTGGCCGACTTGGTCTAGCCCAGGTGGCTTATCCCCCAAGCCAGGGGGTGGGATAGTAGGTGATACTGTCCAGAACCTTCGGAACCTTCCAGGAGCTTACGGAACAATCTGCAACACTTCCAGGACCTCCCGGGACCGTTAATGGACGTTCTGGAACTATCTGGATAGGTTTTGGGACGATCTGGGTTACAGTCTAATATATCCGGTGACCGCGATAGTTTGTTAGGAGGCCACCGATTATCCGGTTGATCTTGGACTTCCCTAGTACCATTCACATATGTTCCAAAACCACCTGGGACAATTCCAAAGTGATTCAGACGTATCCATTACTCTCTGAACAACTTCACTTGCTTCCACTAAACGTTCAACCATTCTAGCATTCCAACAGATTACTGTACGTTAAGTGTGTGACCCAATAGGTTCGGTGTTGGGTCTCGCAGCAGAAAACAATAATTTTTCTAACTAGCTTCGCCCTTAACCCAAGATCTATCTAGCTGTAATGCCATAACGGAAAGACTTGCGGAAACATACCTCGGGGTGTAGTCCGTTGCGCGGGAAACGTTCCCGCAAACGTGGTTGATGAAGCCATAAACCTTTCACAGCCCCCTGGCTGTGTTAGCACCCTGTTGGGTGGTAGTGCCGCACGTGCAGCACCTCGTTGTACTCGCACACGTACGGACTCGATGACGACCTCCGTTCTCCGATCCAGCGAAGTTGGCGGAAGTAGACCTCCCGGAACCGGAGTTTCGGCAGCACGACGGCGTCCGCATAGCAAAGAAGCCTCAATCCCAGCACAGGTTCCAGACAAGGGGACTCCGGCTTGAGAGAGACGAGAGAGGGGAGAAGACCGGCGAAAACCGATCTCAATTCGGAGTAATATTGAATTCTCTGCGAATTTTTCTGTCTTCAAGAAGTGCACCCCTGCCCATCTTTATATAGGTAGACGGAAGGAGTCAACCCCCCTTACCTTGGAAATGTGGGACTAATCCCTTGCCAAGGGGGGAGGGTGCGGCCAGGAGGAGGGGGGAAGTGGGGCGCCACCCACATGGGCCCCAAGGCCCATGGCGCCCCCTTTTTTTTCTTTTCCCTTTCCCTTTTTATTTTCCTCCTTCCCCTAATGGGCTTCTTTCACAAATAAGGCCCATTGCACTTTTTAATCTGAAATAAATTATTATTAATTATTAATTCACTTAATTAATAAATAATACATATTATTTCATCTCCCGATGATCCGGAACTCCTTCTGACGAGGGGGTGACCCCACGACTCCTACGGATAAGCCTACCTGGTGTCCATGAAGACAGAAGGCCCATGAAGATACAACCTCGGCCCACTAATTGACACCGACGTAGGACTCTACGACTCACAAGGAAGGTGCGAAGACCTGCCGTACGGAGCAAGCTAGGGTCAGTAAAGCTTACCTGTAAACGTAAAGGAACTCCCCGGGACCTAGCCTAGTATATAAGGCTAGGAGGGGCGACACCAAAAAGAAGGAATATCATCTGTAACCCTAGC
Organism: Bromus sterilis; assembly: GCA_950022295.1. Lineage (NCBI taxonomy): Eukaryota > Viridiplantae > Streptophyta > Magnoliopsida > Poales > Poaceae > Bromus > Bromus sterilis. The sequence continues at coordinate 177,124,053 of OX465599.1, read as the reverse complement.
CTTGAGCGCTCCAGCCTTGGCATCCCCTGCAATCACATCTCCCCCATTAATAATATCGAGCAGGAGTGTGCCTCCTTGTTTGCCGACGAGCTATTGTCCAACCTGTGCCTCTCATGACTAACCCAGGGTCCCTGACCATGGGATTTGCCGGGGTTGATACCCGTCAATTGGCGCCATCTGTGGGAACTACATAGGTTGGGATCACGATCTCGGCGGTCCCGTCTTCAACAAGCTACAACTCAAGGGAAAAAACCAGATCTAGCCCACTCGAAGGATTCAAGATCACGGCGAACATCTCTGCCACCCCATCAAGACCGCTCGAGCTACAGTTGTGCCAGGACTGATACTACGGTAACGGCCAAGTGCAGCGTCAGCGCCGAAGGAATCGACGACTCAGAAGAACGGCGAGGGGCCTCTATGAAGGAATTCCACTCGACGAACCGCGACGCGTAGCGGAGGAGTCGCATGTCTTTCGACAACCCACCACCGCCCGGGCACCCGCCGCACATCAAGACGATGACTACGAGATCGAAACCAGCGATCAACAGAACCATCGCCAAGGAAGAAGGAATCGACGACCCAAAAGGCGCGCATGGGAGATCTACGGCGAGGCTCCAATAAGCGAGCCACGACACGCAGCCGCGCAACCGACGACACGCCGTCACACGAGCACCTTCCGTCAGTCAGGACAGCGACTCAGAGACACAGGTGGGCAAGTACTATGACCCAGATCGAAAGCCGGATGAATTCGCCAACCTCATCAAGAACCAAGACATGAGTCGAGGAATCGACAACGACCCCCGCTTCCACGAACACCCGTAGGATCACGAGCAAATCTTCAGAATCTCAAGAAGGAAGAGGCACGCCGGATCTAGCAAACTTACGGCTAGAGAACAGCTGGCAGGACCCTGCACGATCTACAACTTCAAGGATGACTGGGGACGCGTCAGGTCAGGTCACACTTTGAGAGACTGCCGCCTGTTCAACGAGCTAGCCGACGACCTCAAGAAGGAGAAGCAGAAAGAAGACAGGCGCAACCGACGACCCGAACAACCGACGCCCTCAAGCTCGGAAGGATGTAACAGCCCGCTGCAAGAACAGGTGCTCATGATCCAAAAAGGAAGGGTACCGCAAGCACAAAGCGACGCTTACACCCTGCAAGCTAGAGCAGCCGAGAGCATAAACATAGTCGAAGTCTACCAACTACATGATACGGAGACCAGCATCACGTTCTCACAGGACGACCATCCACCCACAGACCCAAGACTAGGGCACGCGCCCCTGGTGCTCGATGCACAAATCGGAGGATATGACATGGATAGGGTCTTCATGGAAGGAGGAAGCAGCATGAACATCATCTTCGCCAGCACCCTTCAAAAGATGCTAATCCCACGATCAGTATGGAGAAAATCGAGCACCGAGTTACACGGGGTAGTCCCAGGAGAAGCAGCCACATCCCTCGGAGTCATCGAACTCGAAGTTGTCTTCGGCAACCGACGCAACTTCGCAAAGGACGTCCTCGAGTTCAAGGTACTCGACTGGCAATCGCAGTACCACGCCATATTGGGACGGCCAGCATTCGCACAGTTCATGGCGGTCCCACACTACGCCTACCTCAAGCTCAAGATGGCAGGTTTAGAAGGAGTCCTCACGATCAACAGAAGCTTCATCAAATCAGATCAGTGTGATCGTGACTTCCACAGAATCTCCGACACATTCGCAGCCGAAAAAGAACTCAGAGAAATAGCCATGGTGACGGACAAGAGTGCCTTCCCATTGGTAAACCGAAGCGAATCCAAGGAGTACGGACGCGACTTCAGCATCGACAGCGACACAGTCACTCACCAAGTGCACCCGACGGACCCGGACAAAACAGTCCGCATGTGCACCCACCTACCAGAGGAGCAAGCGACGGATCTCGCCGCTTTCCTTCGTGACGAGTGGGAAATATTCGCCTGGTGCCCTGCCGACATGCCTGGGATACCACGCGAATTCGCGGAACACGACCTACGCATCAAGCAAAACACGAAGCCGGTGAAGCAAGCGCTAAGACGATTCTCGGAGCCCAAGCGCAGAGCAATCGAAGAGGAAGTCAACCGGTTACTCGACGCCCAGTTCATCCGAGAAACAAAGAAAGCCACCTGGATAGCAAACCCGGTGCTGGTGCCCAAGAAAGACACGACCGTGTTGCGCATGTGTGTCGACTACGGACCAGTCAACAAGCATTGCCCGAAGGACCACTTCCCCCTGCCTAGAATCGATCAGATAATCGACTCAACAGCAGGGTGCGATCTACTTTCCTTTCTTGACACTTACTCAGGATACAACCAGATCAGGATGAAGGAAGAAGACGAAGAGCACACATCGTTCATCACCCCCGATGGCGTATTCTGCTACAGGACCATGCCCTTCTGGCTCAAAAACGCAGGCGCCACTTACCAGTGAATGATGCTGGCCTGCCTGAAGGAGCAAATCGGAAGAAACGTGCAAGTCTATGTGGACGACATCGTCATCAAGACCTACAAAGTAGCCACACTACTCGACGACTTGCGCGAAACCTTCGCGGCGCTCAACAAATACAGAATCAAGCTCAACCCAAAGAAGTGCGCATTCGGAGTACCGGCGGGGAAGCTGCTTGGCTATATGGTCTCTGCCCGAGGAATCGAGGCAAACCCTGAGAAAGTCCAAGCCATAACCCGAATGCAAGAACCAACCGACGTCAAAGGAGTACAACAGCTCACTGGAAAACTCGCAGCCCTAAGCCGCTTCATCAGTAGGCTGGGAGAACGCACGCCGCCTTTCTATCAGCTGCTCAGGAAAGGAGAGAAATTCGAGTGGACGGAGGAAGCCCGACAAGCATTCGTGGACCTGAAAAAGACACTCCCGACCCCACCAATCCTGGCGGTACCCAAGGAACGAGAGAAGCGATACCTCTACGTGGCAGCACGTAACAGTGTAGTAAGCACAACGCTCGTCCCAGCAGCGGTACTCGCAATATCAGAAGCTACTACTGGACATCGTCATGACCTCAAGAAAAGTGTCCCACTACTTCGACGAGCACCCTATCACAATCGTAAGCAGCGCACCACTCGCTGACATAATCAACAACCCTGGAGCGACTGGACGAGTCGCCGAGTGGAACATTGAGCTCAGCCCACGGGACCTGCAGTTCAAGCACCCAACAGCCATCAAAGCCCAAGTACTCCCAGATTTCCTGGTCGAGTGGACGGAGGTTCAGACACCAGGCCCCCCAGACCTATCAAGTTCATTGTCAATGTTCTTCGATTGGTCCAAGAGACAAGAAGGAGCTGGGGCAGGAGTTGTGCTCATCTCCCCTAAGGGAACAAAGCTGAAATATGTCCTCCAGATCAATTTCAGTCACGCCTCCAACAACGAAGCAGAATACGAGGCACTCCTCCATGGCATGCGCATGGCCAAAACATGCGAAGCCACTCGCCTCATAATTTACGGGGACTCCAATCTCGTCGTCCAGCAGACGATGAGAAACTGCAACGCAATAGCCGACAACATGGCGGCCTACCAGGAGCTCTACAACCACTCGAAGGAAATTTTGACGGGTGCAAGCTCCGCTACATCACCAGGGACAACAACACAGAAGCCGACGAACTCGCGAACATCGGTTCGACCCGAGGACCAATACCACCCGGCGTTTTTCTCGAAAGCATCAGCCGAAGATCCATCAAGGTACAGGCAGCAGCACCTGAAGCAGCCGTGGACGGCGAGGACGCAACATACCTGGCGCAGGTGGCAGCAGCAACCCCATCAGAAGGCACAAGCACCAGCACACCCGACAAGACAGCCCCGACAGAGCTCGAAGGACCTGTCTGGGCAAAACCGTTCCTCCGATTTCTAATCGAAGGTAAGCTACCACAAGACGTGGCCGAAGCACGACGCATCAGCCGACGATCCAAGGAATTCATGGTGATCAACAAACAACTATACAAGCGCAGCATCACCCAGATACTCCAAAGGTGCATCGACGAAGAGGACAGCAAAGCCCTACTGCTCGAAATCCACGAAGGCATTTGCGGACACCATGCGAGCAGCAGAGTACTCATATCCAAAGCATTCCGAGCCGGGTTCTATTGGCCCGCAACCATGAAAAATGCAGAGGAAATCGTGCGACGCTGTGTCGCCTGCCAGAAATTTGCCAACAGGCCACACGCTCCCTCCTCAGAGCTCAAGAACATACCTCTATCCTGGCGGTTTGCCACCTGGGGACTCGACATGGTGGGCCCACTCAAGTAATCATCAAAGGGCGGAAGGACACACCTGCTCTTCGCAGTCGACAAGTTCATTAAATGGATCGAAGCAGTGCCCATCACCAGCTCCACAGCCCTCACGACTGTCAACTTCATCAAATCGATCATCTTCAGGTTCGGAGTGCGACACAACATCATCACGGACAACGGGACGAACTTCACAGCCGCAGAATTCCAGAACTTCTGCGAAGAACTGGGCATCAAAATCAATTAAGCATCAGTCGCGCACCCGCAGTCCAACGGCCAGGTAGAAAAAGCAAACGGCCTTGTATGCGGGGGAATCAAGAAACGGCTCCTCGCACCACTCGAGCAAGCCGCCGATAACTGGGTAGAAGAACTCCATGCGGTGCTATGGAGCCTACGAACTACACCAAACACCGCGACCCAGTACACACCCTTCTTCATGGTGTACGGAGCAGAGGCAGTCCTACCACATGACCTCAAGTTCGGAGCACCTCGGGTCACCGGATACGAAGAAGAAGCGCTGCAAGACGACAAAGATATGGCTGACGAAGCAAGAGACACAACCCTGGCAAAATCAGAGGGGTAGCAGGACAAGCTATGCACCTACCAAAGCAGTCGCTTACGCACTAGAACCTTCAACAAAGGCAACCTAGTCCTACAGTTGATACAAGAGAAGGTCCATAAACTCGCCCCCCAATGGGAAGGACAATTTATAGTCTCAGAAGTCATCGGAGGTGGTGCCTACAGGCTGAAGAACCCGAAGACAGACGAGGATGTGGGTAACCCATGGAACGTAGCAAACTTGCGACTGTTCTATCCATAGTACCCATCGGTCAGACATGACTGGCAACTCATGCAGCTGCTCGACCGCAATAAAGAATAAAATCCCCCCGAGAGACGCTATCGCCTACGCGATCTCAACCAAAAAGCACTCGGGGGCTTAAGAATAAAATCCCCCGAGAGACGCTATCGCCTACGCGATCTCAACCAAAAAGCACTCGGGGGCTTAAGAATAAAATCCCCCCGAGATACGCTATCGCCTACGCGATCTCAACGAAAAAGCACTCGGGGGCTTAAGAATAAAATCCCCTCGAGAGACGCTATCGCTATTCAAGCGATCTTAAACACAAACACTCGGGGGCTCGAGCACAAAAACTCCCCCCCGAAAGACTCTATCATCGCTCACGCGACTTCTACATCCAAGTACTAGGGGGCTCGAGCATCATCTCCTCCCGAAGACCGCTCGAGCAGCCTAAAGCTTAAAAAGCCCAAGCAAAAATACCCGGCCAGCCACACCTGCCAAGAGGAAGAAGGACATCGCCACAATCAGATGGAGCACCAAGTACTCTGAAGAAATTTTGGAGGAAGCACAGGACACAGACTCATTTAGTCTTCATCTGATCGCCAACGATCACCTAAAGACTCGGGGGCTACTCCCATCGGGAGCGCTGCCGCGCACCCGATAAAAGAAAGAAACCAAACGACAAGGGAAACAAATTTTAGCCTACGCTCGAACCTTCGACTCAAGCGTAGCCTCGGGGGCTACTCCCATCGGGAGCGCTGTCGCGCACCCGATAGATCCCACAGTTCAAAGTTTGGACGGACTCGAACACAGCTCTCGATCGCAAAGGACTCGAACACATCTCTCGGTTACAAAGAAATCGAAGACAACTCCTGATCGCCAAGGACTTGAACACAATTTTCGGTTGCGTAAAGCCCAAATACAAATTCCATTGCGAAGGATCAAGCACAGTTTACATCATAAGGATCATTTTCAGTACAAAAAGGACTCAACTACATTTGGATAGAAGGCAGCTCCTGTTACAAGAGGGAATTACCCAAGGAATTAAGACTTCTACATGTGTGCTCATGAGGGGTAACCGACCCTAGTAAAAGAGCATCAGCATAGACAAAGGAAAAGGAAGCTAGCTGAGGATGTCAATGACATAACAAAAGGGTGAAACTCGACTATTTGTCGATGCTCCACCAGCTTCTTCTCCTGCTCCACTAGCTTCTTCACCAGCTGCAGCTGCACGCCTTCTTCTCCGGATGTGCAGCCTCTTCCCCGAGTTGCCAGCGACGATGAGGCCGCCTCCAGTTCTACAAGGTCGCTTGACGCGCCCGCTTGATCGACGGCTTGACGTCGATGTCCTCTTCGGAGCTGATGGAGATGACACCACCACCCGAGGAGTCGCCAGAAGACGGAGCTGTAGAAGATGCAGGCGTAGGACTCCTCGACCTTGTGGAGTTGTCTCTTCTCGACACCTGCCAGTGTGGATCCATGCTATTTCCTCTTGGATCGAACGCGCAGACAGTGACAGTGCTTTCGCCATCAAAACGACGGCTGAGCATATCGCCATTTCGCAGATTCAACCGCCAAGCAAACAAACTCCAACCAGAGCCATAAAAATCAAGCGGGAGCTATCAATCTCCAAGATGCAGAAGCAAGCCATCCAAGCCAAGTTCAGAAACAATGGTGGAAAAAGCAGAGGGAAGAAGGACGCGATTGGCATTCTGGCCACGAACACGTAAAAGAAAGTCATAGCGCCAGAATCCCTCCTCCAAGGGAGAAGAGGAAGGCATTGGCGCCGTACCATGGCGACCACCACGACATGAGCGTGGTGTACGGCCACCACGGCCACGAAGAACGCGGCCACGGGCAACACCCCCCTTGGGAGCCATGAGAGGAACAAGAGAGGAAAGAAGAGGCAAAGAAGCAAGACGGATGAAGGTGAAATGCTGTGGAAGAGAAAGGCTTATTTATAGAACAAAGATCTCCCAGCACGAAGAAGCCGAGAAGACATCAACAATTAGTTCAAAGACCAAAACATCGCAGACGTCTCAGATTCCAAGACCAAGATGCTTTCCCACGGGACGCACTGTGCATGAGACGCGTCAACTCACGCGCGTTTCCATTGCACGTCTCGGAAACCCAAACAGCGCCGGCCGCATGCCACAGCGGTCATCATTATGACCGGTCATGAAGACGCGACGGTTCACTGGCGAGGCATCCCTGACAACCATCAAGCAGAGGCATCGTTATCCTGACAAGCGGCGAAGAAAAATAACCGGACATCAAAGGCTCAGAGATTCCATCTCTCAGATCTTTTTCCCGATGAAGAAAAACATCTTACTCCCATCGCGAGAGTACATCATAAGAGTCCCAGGTGCTCCCTCACCTAAAGGTCAGCAATGTCTTGAGTGACCACTCGCACTCATTAGAGTCTCGGGTGCTCCTGTGACGCCCCCAAAATCAATCCGTGTATAGTAATCATACACGCAGGGTACACGACTGAGATTAGGGTGCCACGGTGAGAATATCACAACACAACACTAAACACAGAAGGATAAACCAATATGTTACAATACCAGGGATCACGAGGATCCGAATACATAAGTTATACAATCATAATATCTGAGTACAGACATAGTTAGTCAAGTTTTTCCTTAAGAAGGCTAGCATAAATAGCATCAGAGATACAGATCGAAAATGCGAGGCCTCCTGCCTGGGATCCTCCGAACTACTCCTGGTCAACGGGGAACTCGACGTCGTAGTAGTCGCCTCCGGGGTACTCCTTCTCCTGGGCTCCAACGTCGGCTGCAGCGGCCGATCAGGCAAAACGAAAAAGGGGAAATAAAGAAAAGGTGAGTATCTAGCATACCCGCGAGTCTTACGTCCGCTACAAAGCATTTATGCATGTATCAAATGGAAATGGGAGGCTATATATAGTGGACTGCAAGATAGAAATCGGAATAAGGGTAAGAAGCTAGGCCTAACGAAGACTAGCATCTTCCGACGAGTCTTGCAGCATGAGAAGAGAATAGCCAATAGTTCAATAGCATGAATGTAATAACAATGCAGCAGAAGTTGCTGCAACATTGTATAATAGTAAGTTGTATTATATAACAATTACATATGCCTCCGAGAATCCCTCCTCGACTTCCCTGCGAGGAAGAAAACCCGGAACCAATCAGTTTAGTAGTAGTAGTTTGTAGTACTAGAGTCTGGCTTAAGCATAAAGCGTCCTGTTTCCGTGGACACGGCTATCCGAATAGATTATCATCCCTGCAGGGGCTGCACTACTGTTACCCTACACGCTCGGATCTCTAGGGTGGCGTACACCTTGTTAGGGAATGCCCCACTGAGGCTATCCGATAGCCGAAGTCCATCCTTCGAGCTCAACAGAGAGTCCATCCGCCGGTCTAAATCCTAAGTACAAAGGAACTTTGGACCCCTGTCCTTTGCACTCCTGCACGGTACGTAGCTGGCCGGTGAAGAAAACCCACTTCCCACTACCGGGGTAAGCGGTCCAAGCCCGGCAATCAGCCCGAGGTAAAGCTGACGTCTGAAGAGCCCTCGAACGAGGCCACAACGCAGAGGGCCCACACCGTAATCCCACGTGGAGGTAGTGCGTAAAGGGCACGACGACCCACTCAAGTCATCCACCTGACCCATTAAGCATTTTAATTATTATCTGTCGGAACAACCGTTATCGTTGTCCTTATTTAGGTGAGCCGCGGACAATGACAGCAGCCAGGTCCACCCCCATTACCAGAGCCAGTGGCCGCCTGCCCTGTCGTCCCGCCAACTCATGCGGCTACCAACAAGGTGAACCGTCTCCTAACCTTGTCTCGCGTTTTCTCTTGGAAGAGCTCGACTTTCGTACAATAGGATATCTGTCGGCCACGAACAGTACCAGGCCCGCCGCACACCGGTGGAATACACCTGACCTGTCGTTCCGCTAGGATACCCTGCGCGGGCACCGTGGGGTCACCCGACTCCTTACCTTTAAGGACACCCGTGAATCAGTACCCTAGGCCGGCTATACAAAGTCAGCCTCGAGTGGAGTACAAGGATTACTCCTCGATAGCTCACACCTGAGGTGGCTCAGCAGAACCGGGGTAGGGGCCTGTGTCGGTGTCTGCTCTGAACCGTACCTGTAGCAGTTTATAATGTATCGTTTCCACGATCACTCCCAGAGTGATCACGGCCCGCTATCTAATCCTATTGACTAACAAGGCGCAGGGCTAACTGCTGATTATAAGACATATAAATATAGGGCAGCATAGGACAGCGAAAATGTAATCAAGGGGCGACAATGATAAGCTATGCAGTTTAATAGGATTGTAACGTAGCAGCAGCATATGCCTAGTGCAAGAAATGTACGGAAAGGTAGGCGATATCTGGGGAAGAGAATGGCTCTGCTTGCCTGGAAGCTCGACGGTAGGGGCAGGGTCGTCGACGTAGTAGTCGTCCTCAGCGGTGGTGTAGTCGGCGGCAGCAGCGGGGTCTACCGGGGAATAAAGGGGGGAAGAAACAGTAAATATAAAGCAAACATATGCAAACAGACACATTACATGACAGATGAAACGTTATTGGTGCTCTAACGTTGTACGATGTAATATGCTCGGAGGGGAATTCATCCGTGGATGAACTGCCAGCTCCGGGTGATTACCGGACAGGGTGACCGGAGGGGGGGATCATGCCGAAGGTGTTGTGGACATCCGACACACGTGTCGGTGGTGTATCCGGGTTAGTTGATCTATTCCGAACAACTTTCGTGTTTGGAATAAATTGATCCGGGTACTGTAGAAGTACCGGACAATTCATCGGACTTACGGTCCGGAGGGGGGCGGTTCGATGTTCAGTATGTTAGAGGGGTGTGATAGACAAACAAATACCGTATTCGTATTCGTTGAACTTTTCTGTGAAAAATTGATATATAAATTATTTTAATCCGAGTTACGGATTAAAAGATATTAAATTTACAAGTTTAATACATTTTAAATCATTTAAATCAATTAATAAATTCTTTTTCTATTTACTAATTCAATTAATATTTATTTTTATATACTGACCAGTGGGTCCCACTGGTCAGTGACTAATCAATTTAATTAATTTAATTGAATTAATTAACCAGGGGTGGCCCCACATGTAAGTGACAAATAAGTTAATTAAACATTTTAATTACTTATCAGTAGTTAATTGGGCTTGGACCCACATGTCATACACAGCCAGTTTAATTAACATTTAACTTTAATCCAAATGTCAGGGGGTGGGGGATTTATTTTTCTCTGGATTAACTAAACACAATTAGGGGGCTGTTGGACCCACTGGTCATAGACCTATGGGGGGGGTTATTAGTGCTAATTAAGCCCCTGACCAGGGGGGCCCGCATGTCAGCGACCCACTGACCACGCCGGCGGCGAGGTACAGGGGAGGTTGCTCCGGCGAGGGGAGCCTGGGCGCCCTGGGGCACCAAATCGTGCGTGCCCAGGCTCGTTCGAATGAGGGCGACAACGCGCGTCGCCCTATGCCATCTGCGTGCGCTGGAGCGGACCGTGGCCATGGCTGCATCGAGCGGGGCGGCGGGGAGCACTGGCCGGTGACGGGGACAACAACTGGGCGGCCAAAACGAGCGCGAGAGGTGGGGAAACGTGAGGCTGTGCTCACCGGAGGGCGTAGGGGTTGGCAGCTTGCGCGGGGGAGGCTCGGTGGGGCGTGAATTCGGCGACGACGGCGGCGCGGCAGTGGAGGGAACAACGACGAGGGCGTCGGGGCTACGGCGTCTCGATGGCCGCGCCGGTGAAGACCCCGCACCCACGGCTGCTCGGGGAAACGACGATGGCGAGCGAGGAAGATGGGGGGCGAGATCCAGGGGAACTGGGGTGCTAGGTTTAGGGTATTTTGGCGCAGGGGGCGCCGTCTTGTAGCTAGCGGGATGTCTCCAATGTCCTCCACATCGATGGCCATGGCGCCCTGGCCATGGGATGAATGACACGGGGGGTGGGGGGATGAACAGGGAGACGATGACTCGGGGGGGGGGGGCTGATCTGGGCCGGATTCGGTGGGGGGGTTGGGGTTAGTGGGCTGGGTGTGGCCCGGTGAGGTGGGGGTTTAGCTAGGTTGCCTGTTTTCTTTTGTTTTGCTATTTTTTCTTGCTGTTTATTCCTTTTTGCATTTATTTTATTTACTTTAGCATTTTTGTTAAATGTGGCATGTGACCCACAATTATTGTTACACCCTAGGTTAGTGCCACAATTAGTTTGGGCACTTTTAAAAGTCATTTAATATTTGAATTAAATATTAAATGATTAAGTTGGGGTTTTTATCTGCTGTTTTGATTTGTTTAGAATTATTTAGAGATTAATAAAATCTCCAACTTGGTGTGACATGCCCCACAGAATATTGGTGATTTAATAACAGTGGAAGAAGAATTTTTGGACAATGTTTATTTTTCACTTTGTGTTTTAATATTGCACCAAAGGGAAATTTGAGCCGACACAAGACAAAACATGCATTCGCCAAGATCATACGGCACTAAGAGTCTCAGGTGCTCCCTCACCTCAAGAGCCGAAACGGCATTTGAGTGACTACTCGCGAAGAACTCCCCGTCTGAGCACTCGAAACAAGCTCCACGGGTGAACGAGTGAACACCTCTCTTGATGTTTTGTTCCAAGCGGGTGCAATACTATTAGGCTCCGCGCCTCAAAAACACACATTCCTGGAACACGATACACTGTGCCCAGATGCCACGCAAGATTAGCGTGTAGGTAAGACTCCGCTGCGAAGTTCGGCCGGGCTGGGACTTGCCGAAGAGCGATTTCACTCCCAACCTTTTCCATGCGCTGCGCATGATAGAAAAAGCCGGGCGGATGCGCCTTAGGCTATGCACATTACTGGCGGCAAATGACCACCGTAAGACCTGAAGCGGCCGGACTTTTGCTCGACACCAGTGTTCCAAGCTCACGTCGAGGGACGTGGTTTTGATTGTGCTACTGTGGTATATTTGCCCTAGTGCAATTCACCAAGGCTCGACCAGTCGACTCCTTGGGCCCTTTCAGCTTAGCATCCCTCGAAACAGGTTTTGTCATGGCCACCAGACTGCCAGCGACCCGCGGATGTACCGCGCATACCAATAACCGACAAATGAATCTACTCGAGTCCCTGCGTGACTCTTCGAGTCCCCCAGGCACTCGGGGGCTACTGACGAGGGGGTGACCCCACGACTCCTACAGATAAGCCTACCTGGTGTCCATGAAGACAGAAGGCCCATGAAGATACAACCTCGGCCCACTAATTGACACCGACGTAGGAGTCTACGACTCACAAGGAAGGTGCGAAGACCTGCCGTACGGAGCAGGCTAGGGTTAGGAAAGCTTACCTGTAAACGTAGAGGAACTCCCCGAGACCTAGCCTAGTATATAAGGGCTAGGAGGGGCGACACCAGAAAGAAGGAATATCATCTGTAACACTAGCTTTGAGCGCTCCAGCCTTGGCATCCCCTGTAATCGCATCTCCCCCATTAATAATATCGAGCAGGAGCGTGCCTCCCTGTTTGCCGACGAGCTATCGTCCAACCTATGCCTCTCATGACTAACCCAGGGTCCCTGACCATGGGATTTGCCGGGGTTGATCCCCGTCACCTTCCAGCTTACTCTGAACGTCCTTCGGACCAACACAGAACGTTTCCGGTAGGTCTCTCTCTCTTCTCCGGTAACTCCGATAGTTCCGAAAAGGTCTCCGATATTCATCGAGCCCTTAAGTGTGTTACCCTACGGTCCGAGAACACTCCAGTCATGACCGAGACAAAGGCTACGGACAATGATCAATAGCGGGACCTGGATGCCCGTAATGACCCCTGTGCATTCCGGAAGTAACCGATTGAACCGTACACGTTGTATACCATTCCCTTTGTCATGCGATACTAGATTAGTCCAAGATTCGATCAACTGCATCCAATGCATTAGTTCTATCTTGTTACCGACAAATCTTATTCACTCGTTCCGTGATATTCATCCTTGTGACCTAGTCACACGCTGCGCAGCTTTATGGATGCAATCTCACTGTGTTGGCCATAAAGTATCTTTCCATTATATGGATTGACAAATCCCGCTCTTGAATCAACACTCCTCAACATATCCCATCGGATAGCCCAAGATACACCTTTATGGTCACCATGTTTCAGTGTGACGGTTAATGCACTCAAAGCATCTTCAGAAGATAGCAATTATGCGTGATCTCACGGTCAAAGGAACATGCTACTACATTATTTAATTACAACACTGAACTTTTACGAATTGATCATGTTGCAATGCTTGCATTGGGTAATGTTCATTACGTCATTCATTCAATGAGGTGACCTTACCGTCAATTGACTTGATTGTCCATGATCGTGAAACCACAATCATCAGTTGATGATAAACCAGTCATCATGAGAGGCTGACTAGGAACTCTGGTTGTTTCTATACCACACCTGTATCATTGTTTCACTGAAACAGTTCCAGCACAGTGTGAAACTGGTCATGAACTTATTTAGATATATTGGAATAATCATATATTATTTTCCTCTAGAGCATATATCCAACAGTCTCCCACTTGCACTAGATAGCAAAGAATCTAGCTGCATATTTTCTCGATCATAATCATCTTATCATATAAGTGTTTATTGATCATGCTTGCTCATGGAAGAGGTTTCGTCAATGATCTGTACCCGTTCAGATTCGTATGTTCCTTTGCAACAGGTATTGGTCAACTTGCTTGATATACCCTTCATTATCTAATAATGCTTGAATCATAATTTTGGCGGGAGAGTGAGACTTCTTATTTTACAGTATTCTCTAATGACAAAATGGTTTTAGTCCCCAGGACTCCCATAATCATGTATACTGAAAAATACACTCAGCCAAAAGTCTAAACTTCTTACGCTAAACTTTATTCAACCTTCTACTTCCTTAAGTAGATATTTATATTTTGTACAGTTTTGGTTCATGAAATTATAGCTCACATTTCCTTTCTATTCCTTTTGGTGATATCTCTAATTCATATAGACCCATAATAAGGCTTGAAATCGTAATCCAGTATTACAGTCAAGTATATTATCTTTTCTATCATTTAGAGTACTGTCCTCAGTTTCTCTTCAGATACTGAATGCTGGGACTTTGCTCAGGTTCTGTGTTTTGCCAACCAAGCACATCGGAACCTGTTCTTCTTCTAAGAACCTTTGAGTCATTCTGTTATTGGATTCACAACTTCCATTTTATGGTAGAATCATATGTCAAAGGTCATATAGGATCACATGTCTTGAGACAAAGTGCATCCCTATTCTTCCATTAAAACATTATTTTGTGATATTAAGGTTTTACATCCTATAATTCCTAGCCACAAGAACCTTTTCTTGTTTAGGATATCATTACAATCCTTTTGATGTTCATTACACGTTTCCTAATCTATCCTTATAGATTTTAGTGCGTGACACATCTGTATTTCATTCATATAAGATTCTCGTAATCCTTTCATATTATTAACCTTAATCTCCATGTATATCAACGTATATATATTAGATTTTTTTCACATATATCATCGTGTATATATGAAATTGACATTGTGCTCCCACTCAAATATATCCGACATATATCTGCAAGTAAGGTTTTATTAAGTTTCTATTCTAATTATGTCAGACATAATAATATTTCTCCCAAAGCTCCCACTCAGAAAATGCTCTCTGCATTCCAAGTTTTCAGGAAGTCTCCAAAGCTCCCACTCAGTTTCACGAAATTGCAGTCCATCTCAATATTTTGATTACTTCAAAATCACTTGATCAAATCAAGGTTGAGAGTTTCTGCCTTGAGGTACTATGGTCTATCTTATCGAAACATTCTTTCATTATGCCAATTTCTACTTCTCTTCAAATTCCACAACTTGAATGTGATGCAATTTCAAGCTATGGTCCCTTCATAGTGTTCGTGAATGAAATACCCATATTGACTTAGCATTACTACGCTTCCGTAGTCAATCATTATTGAATTTAGCCATAACATCTTTTATGTGCCAAATCATGCCTTTATGTGTTGCATCATTCTTAATAACTTCCTGGTTATTCGGAATGTGAAAGAACTACTTTATTTCATAGGACGTGAGCCATACCATATGCAACTCAATATGATTTCATTTCTCCTCATTTCAGAGGTAACCATCAATCCTTCGTAATTTATGAGCAGTGTCCCTTTAGTTTCATTTAAGAAGACTCAAGATTATTGTTCTGCACAGAACGTATTCATGACAATCTTCTAATTTTTAAACTAGGGCTTTAACTAATATACCATGATCATCATCAATAGAATATTTCCTCTTCTCATGGAGTCATTTCAGCGGAACGTTTTCTGTTGCGTTACTCTGTTATCTGGAGGCAGGGTCAATCACCCTGGTCAAAGAATTCACTTTTCTCCCATTGGTTTATTCCTTGATAACCATATTCTCTTTCACCAATTCAAGCAATACAAGTTTTGATATATGGGAAGGTGTGTTTTACAATTTCTCACAACTCTAATACAAAGAAAGTTATATCATATAAAACTTCTAGAAACTTTCTAACACCATCATCATATGGAGTCATCAGCTTCATTAAATTCAGAATGGTTTCCTTAGTTCATGAAGTGGGTGTTTTAACTTAATAAATCATAACAACTTTGTTCATTCAAAATAGCATTAGCGTAAGGGGAATGTATCTAGACCATACTACATTTTAGTATGACTACGAATGGTTCAGGTGCTTGAGGACTTTAAACTTCCATCGTAAGTTGTGGCATTATTTCCACAAGTCTCCCATTTATGTCAACTATAATACTCATCACTTTGATCACATCATGGTGATTTGTATTCTTATATCCAACTTCATTGTGATTCCGTAATCTCAGATTTATGATCTTAATTGAATGCCTTGTTCAATTAATCATGTGAAGCATCTTTAATGATTATTCATGCGCTTGGTTAATACATCATTTATGTACAATGTTTGGCGCAAGTTCTACTTTGCTAGAACTCCGTCATTAGTCATCTTGGTTGATAATAAATTCATGAGTTAATAGATCGAGTATCTAATGACTTCATCATTTATGAATTCATCTCATGCATTTAGTATAGTTATGACTTTTGACCTTATTGCTATTCATAATAACTTAATCATTAAACATTGAATATCACTTGACAATTATGGTGTTTTATAAATGCTTCTATCATATTATAAACTCAATTGCAATCATAGTATAAGCACACTTTATTCATCAAACTGGAACAACTAACTAGTCTCAAAACATGAATAACTTCGTCTTCGAGATGCAAGACATATCACTAAGTGTTCATACTTAATCGATTACAAAAGATTTATCTAATACTCTAAGTATAATTCTATGATAGATGTATTGGTGAAATCTTGGTGGCCATCAACTGTCTTGGTTGCCATCAATCCTGGATCGCACCTCTTCCCGTCCATGCAACGGAAGGCCCTGTTTTCATAAAACAGAACAAGTATCAAATACTTATTAAACTGCAAATGTTGTATAAGGGAACAAACATTTATAACGAGTATATCAAACATATACCTTCTCCATCAACATTTTATCCTTCAATGGGTTCAACCTCTAAATCTCGGAGGTTGACCATGAACTCAAAGAACTGAAGGCTTTCACCTCTTCCGACATAGTCATGGACAAAGTCTGTGTAACTCGGTGGAAGCGAGTGTAGCACCGTGTTAATAGCAGACTCTTCTGTGGTCCAATAGTCAAAGTCCTCCACGAGTTTCAGATGTATTCCATTTCCGTTAATATGAAACTTTCCGTTTTACGTATAGGCATATGTGTGTTTCTAGCCCAACTAACATATATAATGCAATGATCCCCTAGAGGACTTCATGGATGATGAAATCAGGATTAAATGCTTCTATCCTGGATTGGAATTATTAGTTACCTTTCTATTCATATTTAAAGTTTCCACTATTTGCATGGTAAACATTTTCTTGTTGAGGTGAAGTATTTACTACTATTTGGGTTATGTATTATGTAAACTAGAAGTGCAAATAATGTTCTATTCTACTACAATATGTTACTCGTATGAGCATTATGGTGATTTGACCTGCCATGTTTTGGATTTCTTATGCCTTTAAGTTTTTGTATTACCAAAGTTGGTAAATTATGCACACACGAATTATCTTATTATGTACCCATGATTCATCTTAATATTTTATATTCTTATCAATTTAACTTCTTTGTTGGCTTCAATGTGTTTTTCTATGGTTCAAGGGGTGTTTAGTTCCGATGAAAATCCACTTTTGTCTCCTTGTCCGTGCCATATTATCTCCGTTTTTGTTTCCGCTAGTACCTGCTTCTGTATTTGCTTCCGGTGTTTCTGTATTCGTTTCCTCTTTCGAGAAAAAAAAACAAATGTGGCATCACCTAGTTCCGTCTGTATCCGCTTCGATTTCATCCCTACGCCCACTTGCACTAGATACAATAATACTAGTAACATAAGTTATCACACGCCAATGGCTATCCGGTGTTGCTCATGCTTTGCTCCTAGAAGAGGCTTCATCATCGGATGCAACACGTTCAGATCTTTGTGAATCTTGCATACTTTCACATATACTTTGTCAACGAACTCTCAGATTTTGTGATAACGGCGTTCAATGTGTTTGGACTTCTGGTGGGACCTTGGTTCTCTAGCTTGCGCCATGGATCCATTATTGTCACAATAGATCTCCATGGGGTCTTCAGCGCAAGGAACCACACCGAGCTCAATGACCAACTTCTTAATCCAATATCCCTCCTTCGTAGCTTCTGAAGGTGCGATGTACTCCTCATCCATTGTAGAATCCGCAACCGTATTCTCCTTAGAACTTTTCCAGCTCACGTTACCCTCGTTGAGTGTGAAAACATATCCTGATTGATATTTAAAGTCATTCAGATCTATCATGAATCTTGAATCTGTGTAACCCTTTACAACAAGTTCTTCATCACCTCCGAACACCAGAAACATGTTCTTGGTTCTATCTAGATACTTCAAAATATTCATGCGCTTGGTTAATACATCATTTATGTACAATGTTTGGCGCAAGTTCTACTTTTCTAGAACTCCGTCATTAGTCATCTTGGTTGATAATAAATTCATGAGTTAATAGATCGAGTATCTAATGAATTCATCATTTATGAATTCATCTCATGCATTAAGTATAGTTATGACTTTTGACCTTATTGTTATTCATAATAACTTAATCATTAAACATTGAATATCACTTGAAAATTATGGTGTTTTATAATGCTTCTATCATATTATAAGCTCAATTGCAATCATAGTATAAGCACACTTTATTCATCAAACTAGAATAACTAACTAGTCTCAAAACATGAATAACTTCGTCTTCGAGATGCAAGACATATCACTAAGTGTTCATACTTAATCGATTACAAAATATTTATCTAATACTCTAAGTATAATTCTATGATAGATGTCTTGGTGAAATCTTGGTGGCCATCAACTGTCTTGGTTGCCATCAATCCTGGATCGCACCTCTTCCCGTCCATGCAACGGAAGGCCCTGTTTTCATAAAACAGAACAAGTATCAAATACTTATTAAACTGCAAATGTTGTATAAGGGAACAAACATTTATAACGAGTATATCAAACATATACCTTCTCCATCAACATTTTATCCTTCAATGGGTTCAACCTCTAAATCTCGGAGGTTGACCATGAACTCAAAGAACTGAAGGCTTTCACCTCTTCCGACATAGTCATGGACAAAGTCTGTGTAACTCGGTGGAAGCGAGTGTAGCACCGTGTTAATAGCAGACTCTTCTGTGGTCCAATAGTCAAAGTCCTCCACGAGTTTCAGATGTATTCCATTTCCGTTAATATGAAACTTTCCGTTTTACGTATATGCATATGTGTGTTTCTAGCCCAACAAACATATATAATGCAATGATCCCCTAGAGGACTTCATGGAAGATGAAATCAGGATTAAATGCTTCTATCATGGATGGGAATTATTAGTTACCTTTCTATTTATATTTAAAGTTTCCACTATTTGCATGATAAACATTTTCTTGTTGAGCTGAAGTGTTTACTACTATTTGAGTTATGTATTATGTAAACTAGAAGTGCAAATAATGTTCTATTCTACTACAGTATGTTACTCGTATGAGCATTATGGTGATTTGACTTGCCATGTTTTGGATTTTTTATGCCTTTAAGTTTTTGTATTACCAAAGTTGGTAAATTATGCACACACGAATTATCTTATTATGTACCCATGATTCATCTTAATATTTTATATTCTTATCAATTTAACTTCTTTGTTGGCTTCAATGTGTTTTTTCTATGGTTCAAGGGGTCTTTAGTCGGGATCTATCTCTATAGATCTTGATGCCGGTGACGCCCCCAAAAGCAAGCCGTGTACAATAATCATGCACGCAAGGTACACGATCGAGATCAACGACTCACGGTAAGGTATCACAAAACAACTCTATAAATAAAATAATACAAGCTATTTAATACAAGCCAGGGGCCACGAGGGATCGAATACAACAACTCGAAAGAACAAAGTTAGCGGAAGCAATAGTATCTGAGTACAGACACAGGGTACACATGATCTGCCTTAAGAAGGCAAGCACAAAAACAACAATGATATAAAACGCGAGGCCTCCTGCCTGGGAACTGATGGCTTCTCTCCCCTCGTTGGTTACCCAAAGTGGAAGGTTGAGATGTAGACAACAGCAAATTTCCCTCGATGAAGATACCAAGCATTGTCTCCAGTAGGACTCCGACAACGACAGGAAAGTGACAACGGCGCCAGCAATTAGGCGGTTGACGTGGACTTGCACACACAACAGATAACTTTGCTCCCAACGAGTTCAAAGAGGTTGTCAATCCCTCCGGCCTTGTTGTTTACAAAGGATCAAACGCACGGGATAATAATGATAGCGATAGAAAAGAAAATTAAGCAGAAAATAAATAACGGGTGTAAACAATGTGGAAATATGGACCGGGGTCCCATGATGTTCACTAGTGATGTCTCTCTCCCAAAAGACGATAAAATAGCCACGCGAGGTAAACAAATTACAGCTGGGCAATTGATAGGATTATGTGCGCAAACCAATGCTAACTATGCTATAAAGAAAGGAAGAGGCTCAAAAGCATGGGCGGTACGCCAAGACAAGTAGACCGAAATCCATCTGCATCTACCTAGTAATCATCCACCTTGAGATATCTATCCAGAACATCTCGCTGGTATTAAGTTGCGAATCCCATCCAAAGTGTAAACTCAAAGCAACAGACAACTGCATTAAAGAACTTTGCGTAAAGTAAACAATCCTTGCACCCGCAAGTACAAGCACCGTTGTTTTCAAGAACTCTTAGGTTTTGTTTTTAGTTTTCTTTTGCTTTGTTTGCTGTAGTAACAAGTTAGACCCCAACTTACTCTTTTGTGTGGGAGAGATTCACGCTCCGCTTGAAATAGAACTCCTCATAGGATTTGCATGCTTATTTTTTTAGCTGTGGGCTGTTCTTTTTCTTTTCTTAGCTGCTGTTCTGTTTAGTTGTAGTGCTTTAGTTTTTCTAGAGATTTTCTTTTGTCTTAGGTTGAACTTTCTATAGGTTGCATGTTTTATCTTGTTAGAGAGTTTGCCTGTTGCACTGAGTTCTATGTCTTGACTGAAAGTAGGTAGTTAAAGTTGCTATTATCTTTGTAGTAGTAACTTGCAATAGTTTTGAGGTATTGACTAGAGTAATGTTTGAACTTATGGTGTCAAGAGCTCTTGCCTATTAGTGATAGATGTCGTATTTCGGGCAATCCGTGTGTTTTTCGAAAACCAAAAAACCCCTGTTGAGAACTCTAGCTACTAGATGGATCACTAACCTCTGGAGGGTTCGAATATTAGAGTACACTCACGTACCATGAGTCAAGGATGCGCAAGGATAACCAAACACCCATACACTCCTCCTCGAGGTTCCTGTCTCTTTGTGAACCTCCTGATTAGATTGAGAGTTACCGATAATAAGTGCATGAGTTCTTCGGACTAATGTGAGTATTCGAAAGTTGACACTTCCACCCACCTATACTTTTTCTAGCCTCTTCGGTACCGTGCATTTCCCTTTCTCACCTCGAGAGTTGGCGCATACTTCGCCGGTGCATCCAAACCCTTGGCACGATACGCTCTGTCATCATAAGCCTCCTTATATCTTTCCTGAAAACAGCCACCATACCTACCTACAAGGCATTTCCATAGCCTTTCTGAGATACATTGACATGCAACATCCACCTTCTCATGACTTGATCTTCATGTTATACATGCTACTTTCTTGATTGATGAGCCGCATGCTAGTTGGGCCTTGCCCTAATCATTGCTACATGACGCGCTAGTATCATTGCATATCCTTCTATCCTGGTAGAAGCATACATTTGCATCATGATAGTTACATTTTCTTTATGTGAGTACCTTTGTAAAGTGTGAAAGATCTCCTATATTCTTGTAAAATATAGAGTATTGCCCCTAAAGTGAGGAAAAGATCCCAAAGAGGACAAAATCAAAAGATCCCAAAAAGGAAAAATGAGAGTTAGATAGAAAGAGCCATTGAGGCCACCAAAAAATACAAAAAAAATAGAAAAAAGAGAAAAAGAAATAAAAAGAGAGAAGGGGGCATACTACGATTCCTTTTGAGAGATCCGCACTAGTACTTCATCTTCTATCCCTTGTACTCCATAGAGATCATCATCATGCATATAGCTATGTGGGGACCCTTCACACTATAGAGCTTGGCTTGTATATTCCAATGATGAGCCTCCTCAAACGAGCTCTAGGTCTTCTTGAGCAAGCAAGTTAGATGCACCCCCACTAGTTCCCTTGGAGAGCTTTTAGCTCATATGTGCATCCGTTGTATGGCAATCCCTACTCCTCACATCATACCTATCATATGGCCTTCTCTCGCCTATGATTGTCCTCATTGATGTGAGCCTTTCACACCTTTTTGTCTTCCTCCTCCACCTTCTTTATGTTTCTCCTTTTAGGTGTCAACTTTCTTGCTCACGCTCATCCATTGCATGAGTGCTCAAAATATCGAAAGGGAGTGGATCAGTTTGACTTGTACCTGGCTAGTGGTCTGGGGACGAGTCCAGATAAGAATCCAAAGGAGACCAAGTGTGAAACTTTAGTAGATAGTTGTTCTCAACAACCTTATTATTTTTTCTCTCGTATTTCCCTATCCCTTGCTTGCACGCAAACACCATCTGGAGACATTCGAGTCACGGACAGTGAGAGCTCTTGCACCTTTTGTTCTTTCGTTGCTTGTGTCAATGCTAATATAGACTCTTGCTTGTTAAGACTTGAATTGAATTGCATACTTTGATTGCTTTACTTAAAAGTCCTTTTATGATTGTGTGGCATGTCACCACATAAATTATGCTTGTTATCATTTACCTACTCGAGGACGAGAAGGAATTAAGCTTGGGGATGTTGATACGTCCCAAACGTATCTATAATTTCTGCTTGCTCCATGCATGTTTTGTGTGACTTTGCCATGTTTTTCTTGAACTTTCATACACTTTTGAACCTATTTGGACTAACCTATTAACTCAGTGCACCCAGTTGCCAGTTTCTGTTTTCTGCTGTTTTTGTATTTCAGGTTTTCCGGCCATTAAAAGTGCTCCAAAAATTCCGGGAAAAATATATAAAAAATCAGCGCGACAGAAGCTTCCCGAATCACCAAGAGAGGGAAGGGGGGCCACCACCAGGCATCCAGGAGGGCAGGTGGCACGGCCCCACCCTAGGCCGCGCCAGGGACCCTCCTGACTGCCTCGTGGGTCCCCTCGACGCCCCCCTTCGCCTATATTTACCCCTCGGAGTGGAAACCCCTAATACGGACTCCTCTTTCGCGATCTCGCCTCTGTTCCACCGCCGCCGCCGTTTCTAGATTGAGGCTGCCTGGAGAAGCTGCTCTGGCACCCTTCCGGGAGAAGCTACCCCCTCCGGGAGACCCTCCATAGCCATGGACGCCTCCCGTATGTACTGTAAGTAGTTTCCCTTGGACCATGGGTCCGTGACCAGTAGCTATGTGATCTATCTCTCTTCCCTTTTGTGCTTCCACTTTCGAGTCCTCGTGAGCTGCCTCACATGATCGAGGCATCTATGTAATTTCTACTGTTGCTATGCTGAGTTTGTTGGGATCTGATGGATTATGAGACTATGTTCATATATTGATGAGTAATATATTTGGTTCTTCTTTTTTATATTTTGTTCTTTAGTAAATTCTTGCATGTTCTTCGTTGCGGTATTTGCTTTGGCCAAGTATTTTATTTGCAACACCAAGAGAGAGCGTTATGCTCGATTGTGGGTTCAGCCCCTTGATGTCTAGCTTGAGTGACAGAAACATGAGACTAGGGGATGTGCTGTTGCCACCAGGGATAAAACAACGGTTCTTGTACCTGCGGGTGCAAGGATTGTTTACTTTACGCATAGTTCTTTTAATGCAGTTGTCTGTTGCTTTGAGTTTACACTTTGGGTGGGATTCTCAACTTAATACCAGCGAGATGTTCGGGATAGATATCTCAAGGTGGATGATTCGTAGTAAATGCAGATGGATTTCGGTCTACTTACTTTGGCGTACTGCCCATTGCTTTTGAGCCCTTCCTTTCTTTGCAGCATAGTTAGCATTGCGGTGCTTTCATAATCCTGTCAATTGCCCAACTGTGATTTGTTTACCTCGCTAGCACTTTTATCGTCTTTTGGGAGAGAGACATCACTAGTGAAAATCACGGGACCCCGGTCCACCTTCATATCACTGTTTACACCCTTATTACTTTCAGTCTTTACTTTTAGTTGCCAATTTTATTATCTCTTGCATTGATCCTTTGTAAACAGCAAGGCCGGAGGAATTGACAACTCCTCTGTACTCGTTGGGAGAAAAGTTATTTGTATCTGTGTGCAGGTCCAGGTGAAGCTAGAAACCTCGGCGCCATTGTTCATTTTACCACCTTCTTGTATCCTTCGAAGTCCTACGGGAGACAAACCTTGGTATCTTTGCCAAGGGAAAACTTGCCGCTGCACTATATCTCACTCTGCACTTGGGGTAACCAACGAGGCTTTAAGAGTATTTACACTATCTTGCCATCATATGCGCCAACTTTCAAGGTGAGAAAGGGCAATGCACGGTACCGAAGAGGCTAGAAAAATATGGTTGGGTGGAAGTGTCAACTTTCGAATACTCACATTAGTACGTAGAACTCATGCACTTATTATCGGTAACTCTCAATCTAATCAGGAGGTTCTCAAAGAGACAAGTACCCCGAGGAGGAGTGCATGGGGGTTTGGTTATCCTTGCCCATCCTCGACTCATGGTACGTGAGTGTACTCTAATATTCGATCCCTCCAAAGATTAGTGATCCATCTAGTAGCTAAAGTTCTCAACTAATTTTGTAGGTTTTTCGAAAATAAACACGGATTGCCCAAAATACGACATGTATCACTAATAGGCTAAAGCTCTTGACACCAAAAGTTCAAACATTACTCATGGCAATACCTCAAAACTATTGCAAGTTACTACTGCAATTGAATAGCAACCTCAATTACCTAATTCAAGTCAAGACACAAAACTCAGTGCAACAGGAAAACTCTCTAAACAAGATAAACATGAAAACTCAAGAGAGTTCCAGCAACAAACTAAACAAAATCTCTTTAAAATATAAGCATGAAAACAAAGACCTAAACATGACAGCAGCTACGAAAAAGATAAAGAACACACACAACAAAGATAATTATGAAAATCCTATGTTGTGTTCTAGGGTGAAGTGGAGCGTGTTTCTGTCCCACACAAAGAAAGCTGGGTTCTAATGTAACGACCCGATTGACTAAAGAATCCAAGTCTCTGTGCATCCTGTGCTAGTCCCTGGATCAATAGCTAGCACACACAGTACATGATGTAATATCAAGAATAAACCACATGTCATAAATATTACATCGAAGATCCAGTATTACAATATAGCATACCTACATAGCTCAAGGATAGCTTACAAATAGAATATAGCGGAAAATAATAAAGAGCTTTGGGTGTCCATGAACTCCACTGGCATAGTTGAGTATAGACATCGTAACCCTACATCACATCACTTACTCATCGTATACAATCTTGCAACACCAAAGGTTACAACCCGACAACGGGTCAGTACATCTGATTTGTACGGCAAGGCACACGAAAAGTATATAGCAGACCTATCGCTACATGAAAGGATAGTCAAAGGAAAGGCTTATGGTTTTATTTTGCAGAAAGCTGATTTTCCCAATCTACCTAGTCAAATTTTAGTTTAACTTACTACTTAAGATTGAACTGGGCACACCAGTTCCAATCCACACCCTTTATTAAATCTTGCCCACTCAAATTTATTATGGTGATTCATATGTCAAGATCCTCTAGTAACAGTAATGTCTAGTAGCTCAACGATGTCCATAACCGGGGACACGGCTAATCATGATTAGTTTTTACTCTGCAGAGGTTAGTACACTTTCCCCGCTGGACTCAACCCGAAGATTGAGACGAAGTCTTTCAGAAGAGGTCACCTACACTCAACGGCAAGCCGGTACCACCTATCACATCTACATCTGCTAGCTTTGCAGGGGAGAGGCTTCCTACATCGTACTCAACTAAGCCAGAGCCCATATGGCCAGCGGCTGTACATGGAAGCTCCTAGTCACCAAGTATGTCTGATCTTTTTGAGCCTGGACGGCGCCCACTTACGTTCAGAGGGTAGATACCATGACATACTTTCGACCACCAAACCAACCATTAGGGGTACAACCTGGTCTCGCCTTAGATAAGGCACGAGCCCCCAGGAAGCACTCCCTGCCCGTCCAGAGGTGAATTCCAATTAAAGGTTACTAGTCAAATCATTAAATCCTCACATAGCTCAATGTAATCTCAAACCAATCCACGTCTAGAAGCATAGCAAATATATAGCAAGCACGTGCTAGGTTGTCCAAGCAAACAAGATAAGATCATATGGCTACCCTACCAGGTTTGCAGCAATAATAATATAAAACTTCCTACACATGCATAGGGTGATATTTGCTACATGCATAAGTAAAAATCTAGGTTGTGAAATGGTCAAAGTATGACTTGTCTTTTCCATTCGGTGAAGTTCTTCGCTCTCACAATCCAGTCAACTCTATTCGTCACCCTCCGAGAAATCTATCGCAAACGAAGGAACTCGAATAAGCAATCACACAACAAGGACGAAACAAAAGATCAACAAAACAAACACAAAGGTTCTAGCAACAAAACAAAAGGCTTGACAAGGTACAAGTGTCGATGTGCTCGAAGGTGATCGGTGGAAGTGAACTCGAGAGAGTCAACAGATAAAGATTTATCGGTAAGTAGTTGTGACCATGGACATCTATGAATCCAAGGTGAATATCATGCCCACATGAAAAGTGTGTGAATCTTACCGATAACATGTCTCAAGTGATCCGATATGCAAAAAGAATCACGTGAAACGGAATACTACAACACAGGTCATAGCAAGTTCAAATTTGAATTGAATTTGACTTTAAAAAGATCAAGAAACTTGTGAAACTTTGTGTACACATGATACAGAAAGAAAGTACATGACACGGGTGATCCAACGCAAAAAGAATCACTCGATTTGGATCAACGGTTGAAAAGATACGACCTCCGGAATTTGAATTTGAATTTGAAATAAATTCAAATTCAAAAGTGTGCAAAAGTTTGAAAAGTTAATTCTATGCTAAAGTACTGAACAACACGAGCGTGTAGGAACAAAAATCACCGCAATCCGGCTTACGGTGAAGGAGATATTGCAACTACGAGAATAGGGGGTATTCTGCAGAAAAGGACCGGATTGTAAAATCAAATTTTCGCAAAAAGCGATCAGGTCCCTAGGGCAATTGGTGGCGGCGGGGGCCCTCCGGCGAGCTCCGGCAACGCACGGCTGCGGCCAGCGCAGTGTGGTCGCGCGGTGCGCTCCAGCGAGGAGCGCCGAGGCACATGAAGGCGCTGTGGTGGCGTGCGGCTCCTCCGTCGGGCTCCAGCGGCGCGTCGGCTGGGCCGGCTAGGTGCAGGTGGAGGTGGTGGCGCGCGGCGCTTGGCGACCGGCGGCGGCGGCGGCCGTCGGGGACGAGGGCAGCGCGGGGTGCGGCCGGGAGGCGCACGGCGGTGGCACGCCATGGTGGCCGGCGGCGACGCAATGTCGTGGTGGCGCGTACGGCCGCGATTCCGGCCGGCGGCGGCGGACCTTGGTCGTGGCGGCGGCTCGACGGATTCCGGCGAGGCGATTCGGACGAGCGGGTCCCGCATCTAGGGTTTCCAAAAAAACAGTTTTCTAAAAAAAAATATTTATAGACAAACGGAAAAAGAGAGAGAAAAAAAAGAAACCGACTTGGGCACTAATAGCGCTCGCGGGCGGAAATAGCTATTGGGCCGGCTGGGCTACAGTTATTTTTTTCTTTAAAAACCGAAACTTCAACCAATTTTAGAAAAATAAATACACATCAGAAAAATATGAAATAAATTCTTAAATTCTTAAAATAATCCAACGACCCGATTCACTAAAGAATCCAAGTCTCTGTGCATCCTGTGCTAGTCCCTGGATCAATAGCTAGCACACACAGTACATGATGTAATATCAAGAATAAACCACATCTCATAAATATTACATCGAAGATCCAGTATTACAATATAGCATACCCGCATAGCTCAAGGCTAGCTTACAAATAGAATACAACGGAAAAAAATAAAGAGCTTCGTGGCGTCCATCAAAAACCCCGACATAGTTGAGTATAGACATCGTAACCCTACATCGCATCATTTACTCATTGTACTGATTTGTACGGCAAGTCACACAAAAAAGTATATAGAAGACCTATCGCTACATGCAAGGATAGTCAAAGGAAAGGCTTATGGTTTTATTTTGCAGAAATCTGATTTTTCCCAATCTACCTACTCAAATTTTAGTTTAACTTACTACTTAAGATTGAACTGGGCACACCAGTTCCAATCCACACCCTTTATTAAATCTTGCCCACTCAAATTTATTATGGTGATTCATATTTCAAGATCCTCCAGTAATAGTAATGTCTAGTAGCTCAAGGATGTCCATAACCGGGGACACGGCTAATCATGATTAGTTTTTACTCTACAGAGGTTAGTACACTTTCCCCGCTGGACTCAACCCGAAGATTGAGATGAAGTCTTTCAGAAGAGGTCACCTACACCCAACGGCAAGCCGGTACCACCTATCAGATCTACATCAGCTAGCTTTGCACGGGAGAGGCTTCCTACATCTTACTCAACTAAGCCAGAGCCCATATGGCTAGCGGTTGTACATGGAAGCTCTTAGTCACCAAATATGTCTGATCTTTTTGAGCCTGGACGGCGGCCACTTACGTTCAGAGGGTAGATACCATGACGTACTTTCGACCACCAAAACCAACCATTAGGGGTACAACCTGGTCTCTCCTTAGATAAGGCACGAGCTCCAAGGAAGCACTCCCTGCCCGTCCAGAGGTGAATAGAAAATATATAGCAAGCACGTGCTAGGTTGTCTAAGCAAACAAGATAAGATCATATGGCTACCCTACCAGGTTTGCAGCAATAATAATATAAAACTTCCTACACATGCATAGGGTGATATTTGCTACATGCATAAGTAAAAATATAGGTTGTGAAATGGTCAAAGTATGACTTGCTTTTTCCATTCAGTGAAGTTCTTCGCTCTCACGTTCCAGTCAACTCTATTCTTCACCCTCCGAGAAATCTATCGCAAACGAAGGAACTCGAATAAGAAATCACACCACAAGGACAAAACAAAAGATCAACAAAACAAACACAAAGGTTCTAGCAACAAAACAAAATGCTTGACACATTACAAGTGTCGATGTGCTCGAAGGTGATCGGTGGAAGTGAACTCGAGAGAGTCAACAGATAAAGATTCATCGGTAAGTAGTGGTGACCATGGACATCTATGAATACAAGGTGCATATCATGCCCACATGAAAAGTGTGTGAAAACATACGACCTCCGGAATTTGAATTTGAATTTGAAATAATTAAAATTCATAAGTGTGCAAAAGTTTGAAAAGTTAATTCTATGCTAAATTACAGAACAACACGAGCATGTAGGAACAAAAATCACCGCAATCCGGCTTACGGTGAAGGAGATATTGCGAGTACAAGAATAGGGGGTATTCTGCAGAAAGGACCTGATTGTAAAATAAAATTTTCGCAAAAAGCGATCGGGTCCCTGGGGCAATTGGTGGCGGCGGGGGCGCTCCGGCGAGCTCCGGCGACGCACGGCTATGGCCGGCGCGGTGTGGTCGCGGGGTGCGCTCCAGTGAGGAGCGCCGGGGCACATGGCAGCGCCATGGTGGCGTGCGGCTCCTCCGTCGGGTTTGAGCGGCGCGTCGGCTGGGCCAGCTAGGTGCGAGCGGAGGTGGCGGCGCGTGGCGCTTGGCGACCAGCGGCGGCGGCGGCAGTTGGGGACGAGGGCGGCGCGGGGTGCGGCCGGGAGGCGCACGACGGTGGCACGCCATGGTGCCCAGCAGCGGCGCAGCGCCGGGGTGGCGCGTACGGCTCCGATTTCGGGCGGCGGTGGCGGACCTTGGTCGTGGCGGCGGCTCGACGGATTCCGGCGAGGCGATTCCGACGAGCGGGTACCGCATCTAGGGTTTCCAAAAAAAAGAAGTTTTCTAAAAAAATAATATTTATAGACAAACAGAAAAAAGAGAGAAAATTAACGGAACCGACTCGGTCTCTAATAGCGCTCGCGGGCGGAAATAGCTATTGGGCCGGATGGGCTACAGTTGTTTTTTTCTTTAAAAACCGAAACTTCAACAAATTTTAGAAAAATAAATACACATCAGAAAAATATGAAATAAATTCTTAAATTCTTCAAATAATCCAAAGAAAATTATGAAATGAACACATATTCCAGAAAGATAAATAAAAATAAATAGATTTTTAAATGAATTTATTTAATTATAAAATATTTTAGAAATTCACAAAAATCTCAAATAACTATTCAAATAATTATAAAGTCATTTTATCTTCTCTCGTGTTATAATTATTTTGAATGGAAAATTAATTAAATAACTCCAATAAAAATAAAAATAAATATTTAAAACATTTCCAATTTTCTTTTATATTGAAGGAGTCATATTACCTTCTCTCCTTTTGTTGGATTTATTTTAAATATTAAATTTTGAAACCCAACAATGAATATTAGGGAAAGTCCTTTTATTCCCTCTCATTTTAATATTCATGTAATCTCCAAAAGTTTTAAATCCTACTGAAAATCAATCATATCAAGCAAACAATCATTATTATAATTACTTTATTAACATTCCAAAATTTAGTAAATTTTGGGATGTCACATCTAACTTGTTATGAACAGAAAGAAAAGCTAAAGAAAACTAAAAAGGAAATAAAAATCAAGACGCTCCAAGCATAGCACATAACGCATGAAGTGATAAAAATATAGTGGAACGAAAGACGAACTGATAATTATTGATGGAGAAGGGGATGCATGGGGGCATCCCCAAGCTTAGACGCTTGATTCTGCTTCAATATTTATTGGGGATTCATGGGGGCATCCCCAAGCTTGAGCGTTTGACCCTCCTGAATCTTCTTTTATCATCTTCCCTCGCACACTTGAAAACTCACTTCATACATAACTCATCATAATCTGATTAGCGGGGTTAGTACCCTTAATAAAATAATTTTTTCTCTACTAGAAATAAGGATATTCTTGAAGAGCTACTATTTATCAAGATCTCCAAAAAGTTTTTGCAAAGAAAAAGCAATCTTAAGGTTTGAAAAACAAAGAAAAGGCAAAACAGGACAGAATCTGTGAAAAACAGACCAGCAGGTAGTAAAGAATTTTTTAGGGATACTTCTGCAACTCAAATCAAAAAACTCAGAACATATGAAAGTTTCGTGATTGTATAGAGAATGTTGTGTAAACAATTCAGCTCAAAAAGATGAACTGGGATCTTTCTATGATTTTTCCCGTCACAAGGACAGGATCTAATTTCTGGACAACATGTCACAACTTTCACTTCCCGTGTCATATGAGGTATAATTGGCACAAAGCTTTAAAGGTAAAGATACAATGATGTTGCTACAGTAGTAACAATCATCAAAACCACTAAAAACAGAAGAAAAACAAAAAGGAAAACCTAAATTCGTTGCGGGCTGCCTCCCGAAAGCGCTTCTTTAAAGCCATTAGCTAGGCTTGATGTAAAAAGATCAAGTCTTATCAAGAAAATAACTAGCCCATGTGACGGACTCAAAAGGCAACTTAATATTCTTTCTAGGGAAATGTTCCATCCCTTTCTTGAGAGGGAATTGGAATTTTATAATCCCTTCTTTCATATCAATGAAAATACCAACGGTGCGAAGAAAAGGGCGTCCCAAAATAATTGGACATGATGGTTCACATTCAATGTCCATAATAGTAAAATCAACGGGAACATACTTGTCATTGATAATGATAAGAAAATCATCGATCTTCCCCAAAGGTTTCTTTACGGAAGAGTCAACAAGACGAACACCAAAAGAACAAGGGTCAAAAGGTTTCAATTCAAATATATCATACATTCTTTTGGGCATAACGGAGGTACTAGGTCCAACATCACATAAAGCATAGCAAGAGAAGTTATTCAACTTAATTTTAATCATAGGATCCCAACCATCTTCTAGCTTTCTAGGTATGGAGGCTTCTACCCTAAGCTTCTCCTCCCTATCTTTAATGACAGCATTAGTGATATGCTCCGTGAAGGCAAGATTAAGTGTGCTAGTGTGGGGATCTCTAGACATCTTGTGAAGGAAACAAATAACTTCAGAAAAGGTGAAATTATCAAAATCAAGGTCACTACTATCAAGTAAAGTGGTAGTGGTGTCCTTTAGGCTCACTTGTTTGGTAGGTTCTATTGTCATAGGAGTTTCTTCTTCTACGGTTGAGGTCATAGCATCACCATTAATAGGTCCTATTGGACTAGGGGTGCATTGGGTGCTAAGAGTTTGGATATCCTCAACAACTTGGATAGTAGCAACGGTACGTGTGTAGGAAGGCTCTTAATTCTATCTTCTTCCTCCTTTTCTCGAGCCCATCTCTCTTTAAGTTTAGCCATCATCCTAATTTTTTATTTAATTTGCACTTGAATAGCTTTCATAGGAGTGACCTTCCTCTCCTCAAGAGGAGAACTTCTAATTTTAAGCAATTCTACTTCATGGGCTAAATTATCTACCTTCGACGAGAGATTATCTAATTTGTCTAGTTTTTCCGCTACACTCTTGTTGAAGGATTTTTGGGTAGTGATGAAGTCTTTAAGCATACTCTCTAGTTCAGAAGTGGAGTTCTTGGTGCTGGATAAGTGTTGTTGTTCCCATAGTTGTTGGAGGGGAACGGTCTAGGATTGCTACCAAAATTACTCCTATAAGTATTGTTATTGAAGTTGTTTCTAGAGATAAAGTTCACATCTACTTGATCTTGAGCAATCAAAGAATTTAAAGGTACATCATGAGGATCAATAGGAGATTGCTTGGTAAGTAGAGACATAATCAAGTCAACTTTTTCATTTAGGGAGAAGATCTCCTCGACAGAGTTTACGTTCCTACCTGTTGGAGCTCTTTCGGTGTGCCATTGGGAATAGTTGGTCATCATCTCATCAAGTAGTTTTGTGGCAGCACCAAGCGTTGTTGACATAAAGGTTCCTCCCGCGGCCGAATCTAGCAAGTTCCGCGAGGTAAATTTCAAGCCTGCATAAAAAGTTTCATGCGTTCGCAAGCTTGGGCAACGTGCTCATTGTACAATTGCTTAAAATTCATAATATTACTCCTCAATTGGATAGTCTTAGACGGGGGGTAGTACTTCCCAATAAAAGCATCCTTGAACTTATCGCAAGAATCTATGCTATTCCTAGGCAAGGATTGAAACCAGATTTTGGCTCCTCCTCTCAAGGAGAAAGGAAAAAGATTAAGCTTAACGATATCACCATCTACTTCTTTGTACTTTTTCATATCACAGAGCTCAACAAAATTATTTAAGTGCAAAGCAGCATCATCTCCAGCACCGGAGAATTGATCTTTCATAACAAGGTTCAGCAAAGCAGGTTTAATCTCATAAGAAGGTGCTAAAGTGGCAGGTGGAGCAATAGGAGTGCAGATAAATTCACTATTGTTATGACTAGTGAAGTCACACAACTTGGTGTTCTCGGAGGAACCCATAATAGCAGCAAGCAAGGTAACTATTTTTTTGACTTTTGATAAATGACACTAAAGCAAAAACTGAAAGGTAAATTAACAAGACTAAAAAGAAAAGATAAAAGATAGTGTGCAACTCCCCTATCTTAAAGAGTGGAGTCCCTGGCAACGGCGCTAGAAATTAGCTTTGATGGCTTCTCGCCCCTCGTTGGTTACCCAAAGTGGAAGGTTGAGATGTAGACAGCAGCAAATTTCCCTCGGTGAAGACACCAAGGTTTGTCTCTAGTAGGACTCCGACAACGACAGGAAGGTGACAACTGCGCCAGCAATTAGGCGGTTGACGTGGACCTACACACACAATAGATAATTTGCTCCCAACGAGTTCAGAGAGGTTGTCAATCCCTCTGGCCTTGTTGTTTACAAAGGATCAAACGCACGGGATAATAATGATAGCGATAGAAAAGGAAATTAAGCAGAAAATAAATAACAGGTGTAAACAGTGTGAAAATATGGACCGGGGTCCTATGATGTTCACTATTGATGTCTCTCTCCCAAAATACGATAAAATAGCCATGCGAGCTAAACAAATTACATCTGGGCAATTGATAGGATTATGTGCGCAAACCAATGCTAACTATGCTATAAAGAAAGGAAGAGGCTCAAAAGCATGGGCGGTACGCCAAGACAAGTAGACCGAAATCCATCTGCATCTCCCTACTAATCATCCACCTTGAGATATCTATCCAGAACATCTCGCTGGTATTAAGTTGCGAATCCCACCCGAAGTGTAAACTCAAAGCAACAGAGAACTGCATTAGAGAACTTTGCATAAAGTACACAATCCTTGCACCCACAAGTACAAGTACCATTGTTTTCTCCCTTGTGGAAAAAACACATCCCCTAGACTCATGTTTCTGTCACTCAAGCTAGTCATCAGGGGGCATGAACCCACAATCATGCATAACGCTCCCTCTTGGAGTCACTACCTACTACTTGGCCAAAGCAATAAACAACAACGAAGAACATGCAAGAATTACTCAAGAACATAAATATAAAAGAGGAGAATCAAATATATTACTCAAACACAATCTGAACATAGTCTCATAATCCATCAGATCCCAGCAAACTCAGCGTAGCAACAACAGAAAGATTACATATGTGCCTCGATCATGTAGGGAAGCTCACGAGGTCTAAACCATGAAGAACAAAGAGGGGAGGAGAACATCACATAGCTAATGATCATGGACCCATGGTCCAAGGTGTACTACTCACGGTTCATCCGGGAAGCATCCATGGTGGTGGAGAAGCTCCCGGAGGTGGTTCCTCCCTCCGGCAGGGTGCCGGGAAGAGGGCTCCTGGTGGTCCCGATCTTGGAAGCGCGGCGGCGGTGGAACAGAGGAGAGATCGCGAAAAATGGTTCTGTCCTCGAGGGTTTTGGGATGAGAGGGATATATAGGCGAAGGGGGGCTGTCGGGGGATGGATCAGGTCTAACAGCCCAGTTTTCACAAAAATATTTTTTTTTTGTTTTCGGTGTGAATTGTTTGATTGTCTGATTTGTTTGCGGTGTTTCCATCCCCGATATATCGATCGGCGTTTATTTTTCCCCCTCTTATCTCGTATCGGATGGAGACCGACCCTTGCCACCCTGACACTCGACCTTTGCAACACCGGGTTTCACCCGATCATCGTCGCGAAAACCTCACCAGACCAGCTGCAGCCAACGGAACGAAAACCCCGTTCAATTATTAAACGGGTTATTTTTATAGCGCACCGGAAAGTGTTTTCGGAACGGTTCCAGCGTGAGGTGAACGCCGCCGGCTCGACGCGCTGATCGCGTAGTTCGAAGTTTCACCCGAATCGGAGGTCCTGCGGACCCCCGGCGGTCAGGAACGTAAACACCGCGCGCGCGAGAGAAAAACCGGGGATGTTTTTGCAAACTGCCAGCCACCCGGACTATATAAATACCACCACTGTCCCACCCCCACTTAGGGTTTCCCTAAGCCAAAATTTGTAGCCACAGCCCCGAAATCCCCTCAAAATTGTCCTCTAGCCCCCACCTCAGATCTGCTGGCCACGATCTGGGCCGTCCGATCCAGATCAGACCACCTGTGTTGGGCCACGTCACTAGTTGGGGTTTCCCCAGCCCGAGCTCATTCCTTCCCGTACCGAAGCCACCCCGCCGCCGCCTCTTGCTCGGACCAGCGAGCCCGTCGCCGGCGAGTCGCGCCGCAGCCGCACCAGCGAGCCGCCCCTGCAGGTCTCCCTCTCCTCTCCTCCCGCGTCTCCCTCTATCCTCTAACCCCTTCCTCTTCTTCCCACAGCACGCAGCCGCCGCGCCATGAACCCACCATGGAGGACTGATGTCGTGAGAGTTGACGGGTGTAGTCTTCTCGCCCTTCGTTGGTAAGCCCCAAGTGGAAGGCGTGATGTAGCACAGCAGCAAATTTCCCTCAGTAAATATACCAAGGTTTGTCTCCAGTAGGACTCCAGAGATGATAACTAGGTGTCAGCGGCGTAACTGACACGGACCTGCACACAGACACAAATAACTTTGTTCCCAACAAAGTTTAGAGAGGTTGTCAATCTCTCCGGTCTTGTTGTTCACAAAGGATCAAACACAAGGGATAATGATAGCAACTGAAAGTAAAAGCAGAAAAGTAAATGAGCGTGGAAACAGTAATGAGGATATGGACCGGGATACGTGATGTTCACTAGCGATGTCTCTCTCCCAAAAGACGATAAAACTGCTATGCGAGGTAAACAAATTACAGAAGGGAAATTGACAGGATTATGAACACACCGCAATGCTAACTATGCTACAAAAGAAAGGAAGAGGCTCAAAAGCACAGGCAGTACGCCAAAATAAGTAGACCGAAATCCAACTGCATCTACTACTAATCATCCACCTTGAGATATCTATCCAGAACATCTCGCTGGTATTAAGTTGCGAGCCCCACCCAAAGTGTAAACCCAAAGCAACAGACAACTGCATTAAAAAGCACTTTGCGTAAAGTAGACAATCCTTGCAACCGAGGTTACAAGCACCGTTGTTTTCCCCCTTGTGGCAACAGCACATCCCCTAGACTCATGTTTCTGTCACTCAAGTGTGTCATCGGGGGGAATGAACCCACAATCGAGCATAACGTTCCCTCTTGGGGTTACTACCTACTACTTGGCCAAAGCAATAAACAACAACGGAGAACATGCAAGAATTACTTAGGAACAAAAATATAAAAGATAAATGTCGGGACCCAGAATTAGCGTATATAAGCCTCGCTACAACACAATCATATGGAGAGCCGAGAACCGTACCCACTTGTCTAAGCAGACAAGGCCAAGCACAGAACGTTCTCGGAAAGCATCGAACATGAGGGGCATCCCATTCAGGCCGGATGATCCACTGAGATGGGTCCTCATCGTCCGCACACAAGTCTAACTGATATGGGTGGTCAATTCCCATACTCATAGACAAGTCGCCTCAACCATACTATCGATTGTATTATAACCCTTACATAGACTTACTCCAGCACGATCACTTAGTCGGGGTCTAGGGTGGGCTCGATCATACATCAAAGTGTGCACGAGACAGAGTCTCGAGCAATCGCATCGCGATGCCCCAAGCTGCGCACATCTAAGGGCCACTTGGTGTATAAAAGACCGCCAGCCAGATCACAACTAAGGTCTCGAAAACCCATACAAAGACATGCATGTTATAAACATACACGCAGCACACATGCCTTGTATGAACAACAGGTATCATTGCAATTCTCTACAAAGTATATACTTTATTGAATAACTCTTACAGAGTGCACACAGAGATCACAAGCATGTGATCCAACATTACATCAAACAGGCGGAAGCAAAGTAGGTCTGAGTACAGACAAGTTTAACAAATGGCTTAGAGAAGCCTTATCTAAAAACAAGCCCTCCACGAGGGAACCAATCGTCTGACTGGGACTACACTAGCTTGGTCTTGGTCTGAGTCTTCATTCTTCGAGCTTCAGGTAGAAGTCACCAACGGGGTCGGTGGGTTTACCTAAAACATAGATTAAGCAAACGTGAGTACAAAATCGTACTCAGCAAGACTTACATAGGAGCTATACTACTCATGCACATGTATCAAGGTAAAGGGAGGTGGGGTTTCACTTGCAGAAGTGCCAGCTTTGACTTGGCTAATCCTGAATTACGAGTACCAGACTTGAGGTAAGAAGCGTACACGAGTCCACTACATCTCTTCAACCAATACACCACTATGGTTACTTCCTCGACTTCCCCACGAGAAGCACACCATAGCACTCACGCTTATCTTGGTGTGTTTTAGAAGTATCTAGTTCAAGTTATCTAATAATCAAGCTAAGCTTTCCAAGCAGTCCTTAACCGCGGACGCGGCTATTCGAATAGTTTTGTTAACCCTGCAGGGGTGTACCGCTACACACACGTGCCATCAGTTACCACCTTTTGCGTGTCACCGTTCAAGAGATGACAGTGAGGATGCCACCACAACCGTTACCTCATGGCCGATCTAATCCATGAAAGCCGCCTATCTGGGTTGTCTGCCACTATCGTGAACCCGGCCGGTTTACCGAAGTGGACCCAGACGATGTGTGCGTGGTGCGAAAGCCGGTCTCGGATGAGCCGTTCTCTCACTTGGCTACCAGGCCACAATACCTACAGAAATCCGAACTACTTCGACATCTGGACATCAAAGGGGATGAGTTAGTTAGCCGAGAGGGGTCAGTGAGCCCAATGTGTGGTTGTACTCTTCATCTTGGATCACCACACAAGAACTCGGACTTAGGGCGGTGTTCAACGAGACAACCCACCGTGTACTCCTACACAGACTCTCATCGTTCACCTTGTATTAGGGTCGATTCACCAACACTTTTCTACCATCATCAACATGATCATTCCCATCCCGACTCACATCACAGTAACAACATGGTATCATACTAAGCATGCAATAAGCAGTAACATTGCAGGGGCCACATGATATCAAACAACTCCTATAGTTGCTAGGATTGTGGTTTGCTTAATACTGTGAAAAAAGATAGGTCATGCAAAGGAATGGGTTCATCTATGCGGTAGAATCGTAACATGGTGATCATCCTAAACAATGCATAAGCGAGACATGAGAGGGAAGTTGGATTTTATCGACATGATCAATGGGGGTTTGCTTGCCTTGCTGACGAGGTTCGGGTTCTGGATCTTCAGCGAAGGGGGTAGCCTCCTGCTCCGGTTCCACTTCTATCAGCAACATGACAATCATAGGATCAACATAATGTACAATGCACAATCACATGAATAGGATTGTAATGGTGATGTTCAAGGTACTGATGTGTTGAGCATTCCATTTAAAAGGAGTATATTGCATTTGAAATGCAAATTCAAACTCCATTTGATTTATCGATGAATTTCAAATGCATTTGAATGCATGAAAGTTCATTTGAATTTGTTGATCATGAAGTGATGTGGTATAGTTGAAGTAAAGCTTCTGATGTGTGGATGAAACCATTGGAATTAAGGGTGTTGCAAAATCAATTGCAAAAACACTCCAAATTTGAATTTGAAAAGGATTCATATGCATGTTTGCTACAGTTCACCCATTTTAAAATGGTCAAACATGAAAACAAATTGCATATTCATAATCCTTGTATTTTTCTGATAATTTTAGACATATTATTTGCTATATTTGGAGTTAGGATGAATTAATTATGAATTTCCAAAGTTTAATGCATTTTCTGGAATTTCTCTGATTTAATAATTAATTGGAAATTCATTTACTGCGTTGGCGTGACGTCACAGTGACGTGGGGGGGGGGGGCTGACAACAGGGGCCCACCTGTCTGTCTCCGTGGGTTTTAATCCCTGTTAGTTTAGCTAACAGAGGGGATTAGGGGTGGCCTGGGGCCCACTGTCAGTGAGAGAGGGGAGAGGTTTAGGTCTCTGGTTAGACTCCTAATGGCGCCGGCTTGACGCCGGTGGCTCTGGCCACGGCAGCGCCTCGCCGGAGTGCACGGGGGCGGCTGAGGAGGGGACGGGCGCGTAGCCCGTAGGCTTGCGCATCCAACGGCGCCACTGGGGGTCTTGGGGAAGCTCTGGAGCTCGGCTAGCTCAACTACGGCGGTGGCCGGGCCACTGTGCTCGCCGGACTTGGTTTAACGGCCACAAGAGAGGGATTGGAGAGTACTGGCGAGTAGCTGGGGCTTGCGCACGTCTTTTGGAGAAATCGGGGGTTCAAGGGGGCGCTCTGGTGCGCGACTACCTCGACGAGCGACGGCAGCTGGGCTCGGACCTCGCCGGAACTGCGCGAGAGGGCTCGGGAGGAGGTGGGAATAGGGGGAAACGTAGAGGAGCTCACCAAGAGCTTGAAGAGGGCGTTTGCGTCGCCAGGGAGCTTCAGAAGGTGGCAAATTTGTCGTCGGAAAACATGGCGGCCGGCGGCGAGTCCTTGAGGTGGCGTCGTCTCCGGGGCCTCCGTGCTCAAATTGACCGGGGGAGTCGATGAAGACGACGTCTGCAGCGCTCCTGGACAACTTTGCGCGGCTAGGCGAGCTCGGTGGCCGCGGTGGCGCGTGACGGCGGCGACGAGACGCGCTCGGGAACCCGCGAGATCTCGCCGGGGAAGGAGGTGGAGGAGGCAGGGATGGGGGGATAGGTTACGGGGGTGGCTGGGCGACTCAGAGGCGCGAGGAGGAGGCCTAGATGGCCTGGAATCTGCGAGACGTCGCGGTGGCGTCGCGGCGTGCCCCCTGCCTCCAGCGAGCTGCTTGGAGGGGCGGGGAGGAAGACGACAGGGGAGGTCCCCTAGTGGGCTGGGCCGGCCAGGTAAGTGGGCCTTCGCCCCTGGGCGACAGGTAGGTCTCTCCCTTTCTCTTTTCTTTTTTATTTTTCTGTTTCATTTGTTTTGCCTAGATTTAAAAGAGCTAGGCATTTTTAATAAATGTCCAAATACTTTTATAAATCCTAGGTGACCAGTAGCTAGTCACATAAATAATTTGGACATTTTTGAAATTCAAAAAATTTGAATTTCAATTCAAATAGGGGTAAACTTTAATTTCCAGAGCACCTTTTGAATATTAGAAAATTCCATGTGCATGGGATTGATCCCAAACCACTTTTAAAATGATCAGCAACATTTATAGGAATTTTCCAAACATTCAAATGATTTTTGGAATAAGATTTTTATCTGGCCATTTGATTTAATTTCTCAGGGCTTTTCTATTCCCCATTTTTGATTTTCTTTTTGAATTTTTCACATGATGCAAAGTAGCACTTGATCCTAGCACACACCTAACTTGGGGTTGTGACAACTCGCCCCCACTCAAAAGAATCTCGTCCCGAGATTCAGAAGTCTGCGGAAGGAAGGAGGGGTACTCGGCACGGAGGCGGTCTTCTCTTTCCCACGTAGCTTCTTTCTCGGAGTGGTGAGACCACTGAACTTTCAGAAACCTAATCTTTTGACGACGAGTGATACGCTCTGCGGAATCAAGAATACGAACGGGGTATTCTTGATAAGAAAGGTCATCTTGGAGATCAACCGTTTCATGGTCGACTTCGCGGATGGGGTCCTTGAAGCAACGCCTGAGTTATGACACATGGATTACATCATGTACTCGGGAAAGGTGCGGGGTAGTTCAAGTTGGTAGGAAACTTCTCCACGTTTAGAAATAATGCGGAAAGGTCCGATGTAACGTGGGGCCAACTTGCCTTTGATACCGAAACGTTGGGTTCCCTTCAGAGGAGTAACCCGAAGGTAAGCCTTCTCATCCAGATTGTAGCTCTCTTGCCTATGATGACGATCATAGTAGCTTTTCTGACGAGACTGGGCTGCTTTCAATTGATCACGAACGATACGAACTTGCTCTTCTGCTTCCTTGATCATATCCGGTCCAAAGAATTGTCTTTCACCGGTTTTAGACCAGTTTAGTGGTGTTCGACATCGTCGTCCATAAAGGAGTTCAAAAGGAGCCATGTTCAGACTACATTGAAAACTATTGTTATAAGCAAATTCGGCAAATGGAAGAGACTTCTCCCAATTCTTTCCGAATGAGATAACGCAAGCTCTGAGCATGTCTTCAAGAATTTGGTTAACCCTTTCGACTTGACCGCTAGACTGAGGATGGAAATCCGTACTAAAGGAGAGATGAGTTCCCATAGCACGTTGGAAGCTTCCCCAAAATCTAGAGGTGAAAAGGCTACCGCGATCAGAATTGATTTCCAAAGGAACACCATGAAGGGATACAATTCTAGAGATGTACAAGTCCGCTAACTGACTAGCAGTTATAGACTCGCGAACCGGAAGGAAGTGAGCAACTTTGGAAAGCCTATCTATGACAACGAAGATGGCATTGTTTCCTTTCTGGGTTCTTGGAAAGCCGGTGACGAAATCCATACCGACTTTGTCCCATTTCCACTCGGGAATAGACAAAGGTTGAAGTGTACCAGCAGGTCTTTGGTGTTCTGCCTTAATGTGACGACAAACATCACATTCGGCAACAAATTGAGCAATGTCTCTCTTCATCCTAGTCCACCAAAATCTCTAGCGTAGATCTCGGTACATTTTTGTGCTACCGGGATGAATTGAGAGGGGTGTGTCATGGGCTTCTTTGAGGATGAGTTGCCTTAGATCCCTATTCTTAGGTACTACCAAACGATTTTCAAAGAATACCGTTCCTTTACTATCTGTGGAGAAACATTTAAAAAATCCGCTAGCAATGTTCTCCTTGATCCGGCGAACACCTCGTGCACGCCTTTGGGAAACTATGATTTGATCCTCAAGAGTTGGTTTCGACACCAAGGTAGAAAGATAGCCATGAGGAACAATTTCAAGGTTGAGCTTGCGAAAGTCCTCATGAAGAAGTGGTTGATACTGCTGTAACATGAGGTTGTTACAGTACGACTTACGACTTAGTGCATCAGCCATTACATTGGCCTTGCCTGGGGTGTAAGAAATTCCTACGTCGTAATCTTTTATCAACTCAATCCAGCGTCTTTTCCTGAGATCAAGATCTGGCTGGGTGAAAATATATTTGAGGCTTTGGTGGTCGGAATAAATCTCACAACGATTACCAAGGAGGTAATGTCGCCAAGTTGTTAGAGCATGAACTACGGCAGCGAGTTCAAGGTCATGGGTAGGATAGTTCTCTTCATGTGGCCGCAACTGGCGTGAAGCATAAGCTACCACATGTCGATCTTGCAGAAGTATGCATCCTAACCCTTGCCATGAGGCATCACAATAGATCTCGAAATCCCTTTTGGTGTCTGGAGGTGCAAATACGGGTGCAGAAGTCAATCTTCTTTTTAGCTCTTGAAAGCTTTCCTCGCACTTGGGAGTCCATAGGAATTTATTATCTTTCTTGAGGAGTTCAGTTAGAGGCTTTGCAACTTTAGAAAAGTTCTCGACGAAGCGACGGCAATAGCTGGCTATGCCAAGAAAACTCCTAACTTGCTTAACCGATTCAGGTGGAGTCCAGTCAAGGACGGCCTGAACTCTCTCGGGATTCACAGCAATGCCTATTGCAGAAATCACGTGGCCTAAGTAGGTCACTTCTGGTAGCCAGAATTCACACTTGGAGAATTTAGCATACAGGCGATGCTCTCTAAGTTTCATCAATACCAGCCTTAAGTGTTCGGCAT
Source organism: Bromus sterilis (assembly GCA_950022295.1). Classification (NCBI taxonomy): domain Eukaryota; kingdom Viridiplantae; phylum Streptophyta; class Magnoliopsida; order Poales; family Poaceae; genus Bromus; species Bromus sterilis. The sequence goes on along the minus strand of OX465599.1, from coordinate 177,081,136 downwards.
GTTCTTCTTCGTTCTTCGAGTATATAAGGATGTCATCGAGGTAAACCACGACGAACTGGTCCAAATACTCCATGAAGATCGAGTGCATCATGCGTGAGAAAGTGGCGGGGGCATTGGTTAAACCAAAGGACATGACGGTGTACTCGTAAAGACCATAACGAGGAGTAAAAGCCGTTTTGGGAATGTCCTCGTTTCGGATTTTGATTTGATGATAAACTAATCTCAAATCCATCTTGGAGAAGACGGAGGATCCTGCAAGTTGATCATAAAGATCATTGATCCTGGGCAGTGAGTATTTGTTCTTTATCGTCGCTAAATTTAGCGGGCGATAGTCTACGCACATCCTTTCTGTTCCATCTTTCTTCTTTACGAACAGAACGGGACAACCCCATGGCGATGAGCTAGGGCGGATGAAGCCTTTTGCCAACGAAGCATCAAGTTGGGTTTTTAGCTCAACTAACTCATGTGGGGCCATTTTATATGGGCGTTTGGAAATTGGTGCGGTTCCGGGAACAAGATCCACTATAAATTCTACACATCTGTCGGGTGGTTAGGTTTAAGGATTTTGGTTACTGGATGGTTTTCCTGAGGATGACCATGGATTACTTGGGCTACAACAGATATTTCAGAGTAGCAAAGTACCCCAACACTATGGTTAGTGTGGTTCTTCTCGCTGGAAGACATCCAAAGTGGGAGCAAGAGCTGCAATTGAATCACTATAGGTTTCTAGAAGAAAACCTACATCAAACACTATGGAACTGTCGGGAATGCCACCTAGAAGTTCTTCTAAAAGGACAATCGAAAGGGGGAGAAGGATTCTTTGCAATTGCATCAGATTATGTAGAAATCTGGGATGACTCGGACAGCATAATGGCTGTAATTGCAAGAAAACAATTTTCTTTCAATGTGGATACAGCACTTATATAATACGATGTAAGAAATCAGCATTACAACAATGCTAGGAAACCGGACACAACTTTCCTACGGCTACAAGGAAGCAAACAACGAGATGTTCTAATCAGAAAGAGGAGAGCCTAGTCCTATCTTCCCGTAGAATAAGATGAGGGTGACTCAGAACTCAGAACGAAGGGGGTAAGGAGAAAAAAGAAGCCTTATGTTGTTCCCTTATATACCCAGAGTAACTATATAACTATAGCAAGCTAGACTCGACTTCGGCCAAGGCTACTAGTCCTACAGTCAGTCCTGCTCTGATACCAAGTCTGTCGGGACCTGGAATTAGCGTATATAAGCCTCGCTACAAAACAATCATATGTAGAGCCGAGAACCGTACCCACTTGTCTAAGCAGACAAGGCCAAGCACAGAACGTTCTCGGAAAGCATCGAACATGAGGGGCATCCCATTCAGGCCGGATGATCCACTGAGATGGGTCCTCATCGTCCGCACACAAGTCTAACTGATATGGGTGGTCAATTCCCATACTCATAGACAAGTCGCCTCAACCATACTATCGATTGTATTATAACCCTTACATAGACTTACTCCAGCCCGATCACTTAGTCGGGGTCTAGGGCGGGCTCGATCATACATCAAAGTGTGCACGAGACAGAGTCTCGAGCAATCGCATCGCGATGCCCCAAGCTGCGCACATCTAAGGGCCACTTGGTGTATAAAAGACCGCCAGCCAGATCACAACTAAGGTCTCGAAAACCCATACAAAGACATGCATGTTATAAAAATACACGCAGCACACATGCCTTGTATGAACAGCAGGTATCATTGCAATTCTCTACAAAGTATATACTTTATTGTATAACTCTTACAGAGTGCACATAGAGATCACAAGCATGTGATCCAACATTACATCAAACAGGCGGAAGCAAAGTAGGTCTGAGTACAGACAAGTTTAACAAATGGCTTAGAGAAGCCTTATCTAAAAAAAAGCCCTCCACGAGGGAACCAGTCGTCTGACTGGGACTACACTAGCTTGGTCTTGGTCTGAGTCTTCATTCTTCGAGCTTCAGGTAGAAGTCACCAACGGGGTCGGTGGGTTTATCTAAAACATAGATTAAGCAAACGTGAGTACAAAATCGTACTCAGCAAGACTTACATAGGAGCTATACTACTCATGCACATGTATCAAGGTAAAGGGAGGTGGGGTTTCACTTGCAGAAGTGCCAGCTTTGACTTGGCTAATCCTGAATTACGAGTACCAGACTTGAGGTAAGAAGCGTACACGAGTCCACTACATCTCTTCAACCAATACACCACTATGGTTACTTCCTCGACTTCCCCACGAGAAGCACACCATAGCACTCACGCTTATCTTGGTGTGTTTTAGAAGTATCCAAGTCAAGTTATCTAATAATCAAGCTAAGCTTTCCAAGAAGTCCTTAACCGCGGACGCGGCTATTCGAATAGTTTTTTTAACCCTGCAGGGGTGTACCGCTACACACACGTGCCATCAGTTACCGCCTTTTGCGTGTCACCGTTCAAGAGATGACAGCGAGGATGCCACCACAACCGTTACCTCATAGCCGATCTAGTCCATGAAAGCCGCCTATCTGGGTTGTCTGCCACTATCGTGAACCCGGCTGGTTTACCGAAGTGGACCCAGACGATGTGTGCGTGGTGCGAAAGCCGGTCTCGGATGAGCCGTTCTCTCACTTGGCTACCAGGCCACAATACCTACAGAAATCCGAACTACTGCGACATCTGGACATCGAAGGGGATGAGTTAGTAAGCCGAGAGGGGTCAGTGAGCCCAATGTGTGGTTGTACTCTTCATCTTGGATCACCACACAAGAACTCGGACTTAGGGCGGTGTTCAACGAGACAACCCACCGTGTACTCCTACACAGCCTCTCATCGTTCACCTTGTATTAGGGTCGATTCACCAACACTTTTCTACCATCATCAACATGATCATTCCCATCCCGACTCACATCACAGTAACAACATGGTATCATACTAAGCATGCAATAAGCAGTAACATTGCAGGGGCCACATGATATCAAACAACTCCTACAGTTGCTAGGATTGTGGTTTGCTTACTACTGTGACAAAAGATAGGTCATGCAAAGGAATGGGTTCATCTATGCGGTAGAATCGTAACATGGTGATCATCCTAAACAATGCATAAGCGAGACATGAGAGGGAAGTGGGATTTTATCGACATGATCAATGGGGGTTTGCTTGCCTTGCTGACGAGGTTCGGGTTCTGGATCTTCAGCGAAGGGGGTAGCCTCCTGCTCCGGTTCCACTTCTATCAGCAACATGACAATCATAGGATCAACATAATGTACAATGCACAATCACATGAATAGGATTGTAATGGTGATGTTCAAGGTACTGATGTGTTGAGCATTCCATTTAAAAGGAGTATATTGCATTTGAAATGCAAATTCAAACTCCATTTGATTTATCGATGAATTTCAAATGCATTTGAATGCATGAAAGTTCATTTGAATTTGTTGATCATGAAGTGATGTGGTATAGTTGCAGTAAAGCTTCTGATGTGTGGATGAAACCATTGGAATTAAGGGTGTTGCAAAATCAATTGAAAAACACTCCAAATTTGAATTTGAAAAGGATTCATATGCATGTTTGCTACTGTTCACCCATTTTAAAATGGTCAAACATGAAAACAAATTGCATATTCATAATCCTTGTATTTTTCTGATAATTTTAGACATATTATTTGCTATATTTGGAGTTAGGATGAATTAATTATGAATTTCCAAAGTTTAATGCATTTTCTGGAATTTCTCTGATTTAATAATTAATTGGAAATTCATTTACTGCGTAGGCGTGACGTCACAGTGACGTGGGGGGGGGGCTGACAACAGGGGCCCACCTGTCTGTCTCTGTGGGTTTTAATCCCTGTTAGTTTAGCTAACAGAGGGGATTAGGGGTGGCCTGGGGCCCAGTGTCAGTGAGAGAGGGGAGAGGTTTAGGGCTCTGGTTAGACTCCTAATGGCGCCGGCTTGACGCCGGTGGCTCTGGCCACGGCGGCGCCTCGCCGGAGTGCACGGGGGCGGCTGAGGAGGGGACGGGCCGCGTAGCCCGTAGGCTTGCGCATCCAACAGCACCACTGGGGGGTCTTGGGGAATCTCTGGAGCTCGGCTAGCTCAACTGCGGCGGTGGCCGGGCCACTGTGCTCGCCGGCCTTGGTTTAACGGCCACGAGAGAGGGAGTGGAGAGTACTGGCGAGTAGATGGGGCTTGCGCACGTCTTCTGGAGCAATCGGGGGTTCAAGGGGGCGCTCTGGTGCGCGACTACGTCGACGAGCGACGACAGCTGGGCTCGGACCTCGCCGGAACTGCGCGAGAGGGCTCGGTTGGAGGTGGGAATAGGGGGGAAACGTAGAGGAGCTCACCAAGAGCTTGAAGATGGCGTCTGCGTCGCCAGGGAGCTTCAGAAGGTGGCGAATTTGTCGTCGGAAAACATGGCGGCCGGCAGCGAGTCCTTGAGGTGGGCGTCGTCTCCGGGGCCTCCGTGCTCAAATTGACCGGGGGAGTCGATGAAGACGACGTCTGCAGCGCTCCTGGACAACTTTGCGCGGCTAGGCGAGCTCGGTGGCCGCGGTGGCGCGTGACGGCGGCGACGAGACGCGCTCGGGAACCCGCGAGATCTCGCCGGGGAAGGAGGTGGAGGAGGCAGGGATGGGGGGAATGGTTGCGGGGGTGGCTGGGCGACTCAGAGGCGTGAGGAGGAGGCCTAGATGGCCTGGAATCCGCGAGACGTCGCGGTGGCGTCGCGGCGTGCCCCCTGCCTCCAGCGAGCTGCTTGGAGGGGCGGGGAGGAAGACGACATGGGAGGTCCCCTGGTGGGCTGGGCCGGCCAGGTAAGTGGGCCTTCGCCCCTGGGTGACAGGTAGGTCTCTCCCTTTCTCTTTTATTTTTTATTTTTCTGTTTCATTTGTTTTGCCTAGATTTAAAATAGCTAGGCATTTTTAATAAATGTCCAAATACTTTTATAAATCCTAGGTGACCAGTAGCTAGTCACATAAATAATTTGGACATTTTTGAAATTCAAAACATTTAAATTTCAATTCAAATAGGGGTAAACTTTAATTTCCAGAGCACCTTTTGAATATTAGAAAATTCCATGTGCATGGGATTGATCCCAAACAAATTTTAAAATGATCAGCAACATTTATAGGAATTTTCCAAACATTCAAATAATTTTTGGAAAAAGATTTTTATCTGGCCATTTGATTTAATTTCTCAGGGCTTTTCTATTCCCCATTTTTTATTTTCTTTTTGAATTTTTCACATGATGCAAAGTAGCACTTGATCCTAGCACACACCTAACTTGGTGTTGTGACAATAAAAACCAAATATATTACTCAATCACAATCTGAACATAATCTCATAATCCATCAGATTCCATCAAACTCAGCATAGCAACATCAGAAAGATTACAAAAGTTCCTCGATCATGTAAGGCAGCTCACGAGGTCTAAACCATGAAGAACAAAGAGGGGGAGGAGAACATCACATAGCTACTGATCACGGACCCATGGTCCAAGGAAAACTACTCACGAGACATCCGGGGAGGATCCATGGTGGAGAGGAGACTCCCGGAGGTCGGCCCTCTCTCCGGCAGGGTGCCGGGAAGAGGTCTTCTAGTGCTCCCGATCTCGGAAGCGCGGAGGCGGCGGAACAGAGGAGAGATCGCGAAAAAGGGTTCTCTTTTCTGAAGTTTCCGATGACGGAGAATATAAAGGCGAAGGGGGGTAGCCAGAGGTGGACCAGGGGCCCCAAGCGCCCCCCTGGCGCGGCCAGGGGTGGGGCCGCGCTGGGTGGCCGCCTGGGCCACCCCTGGCTCCCCTCTGGCCCCACTCGGGCACTTATTTAATAGGTTAGTCCAAATATGATCAAAAGTGTATGAAAGTGTATCTAGATCATAGCAATATCACACAAAACATGCATGGAGCAAGCAGAAATTATAGATACATTTTGGACGTATCAACATCCCCAAGCTTAATTCCTGCTCGTCCTCGAGTAGGTAAATGATAACGGCATAATTTCTGTGGTGACATGCTAGCAACCATATAAGAACTTTGAAAAGTAAAGCAATCAAGGTTAGAAACTCAATTCAAGTCATAACAAGCAAGAGTCTATATTAGCATTGAAACAAGTAACAAAGAACATTAGGTGCAAGAGCTCTCGCTGTCCGTGACTCGAATGTCTCCAAATGGTGTTTGCGTGCAAGAAGGGGGATAGGGAATATGAGAAAAACAATTTATTTGTTGAGAACTCAATCTACTAAAGTTTCATACTCGGTCTTTTTCTGGAATCTTATCTTGACTCGTCCCCAGACCACTAGCCAGGTACAAGTCAATTTGATCCACTCCTTTTTCAATATTTTGAGCACTCATGCAATGGATGAGCGTAAGCACGAGATTTGATACTTAGGATGGCAAAGAGAGAAGTGCGGAGGATTAAGACAAAAAGGATGAGAAAGGCTCAAATCAATAAGGACAATCATAGGCAAGAGATGCCAAATGATAGATATGATGTGAGGAGTGGGATTGCCATGCAACGGATGCACATACGAGCTAGGAAGCTCTCCAATGGAACTAGTGGGGGTGCATCTAACTTTCTCGCTCATGAAGACCTAGAGCTCGTTTGAGGAGGCTCATCCTTGGAATATGCAAGCCAAGTTCTAAAGTGTGAAGGTCCCCACATAGCTATATGCATAATGATCATCTCTATGGAGTACAAGGATATAAAGGGAGTACTAGTGTGGATCTCTCAAAAGGATAGTAGTGTTTCCCCTTTCTCTCTTTTTATTTATTTTTCTATTTTTTCTATTTTTTTGTATTTTTTTGTGGCCTCAATGGCTCTTTCTATTTAACTCTCATTTGTCCTCTTTGGGATCTTTTACCGTGTCCACTTTGGGATCTTTTCCTCACTTAAGGGAAACACTCTATTTTACAAGAAGGTAAAGGAGATCTTTCACACTTTACAAGGTACTCAAAAGCATAAAGAAGATGTAACTATCATGATGCATGCAATGTATGTCGCTGCCAGTGTAGCAGGAACATGTATGACATGAAGATCAAGTCATGAAGAGGTGGATGTTGCATGTCAATATATCTCGGGAAGGCTATGGAAATTCCTTGATAGGTAGGTATGGTGGCTGTTTTGAGGAAAGATATAAGGAGGTTTATGATGACAGAGCGTATCATGCCAAGGGTTTGGATGTACCGGCGAAGGTGGACACCAACTCTCGGAGTGAGAAGAAGGCAATGCACGGCACAGGAGAGGCTAGCAAAATATGGGAAGGTGGAAGTGTCAACTTTCAATACTTACATTAGTCCGAAGAACTCATGCACTTATTATCGGTAACTCTCAATCTAAAAAGGAGGTTCACAAAGAGACAAGTACCACGAGGACGAGTGTATGGGGGTTTGGTAATCCTTGCGCATCCTCGACTCATGGTACGTGAGTGTTCTCTAATATTCGATCCCTCCAAAGATTAGTGATCCATCTAGTAGCTAGATTTCTCAACTAGTTTTGTAGGTTTTGAAAATACACACGGATTTCTCAAATTACGACACCTATCACTAATAGGCTAGAGCTCTTGACACCAAAAGTTCAAACATTACTCACAACAATACCTCAAAACTATTGCAAGTTACTACTAGAATTAAATAGCAACCTCAATTACCTACTTTCAAGACAAGACACAACTCAGTGCAACAACCAACTCTCTTTAACAAGATAAACATGAAAACTAAAAAGAGTTCCAGAAACAAACTAAACAAAAGCCAAGGCTCTTGCTAAAGACAAACTAAGACTAAGACTAAACATGGCAGCAACTATGAAAAGATAAAGAACACACAACAGCAAAAAGATAAGCAGGAAAAATCCTATGATGTGTTCTAGATATTGAAAGTGGAGCGTGTTTCTCTCCCACAAAAAGTAAGACGATATCTAACTTGTTATGAAAGCAAGCAAAGCTAAATAAAACTAAAAAATAAAACCTAAGAGCGAGACGCTCCAAGCATAGCACATAACACATGAAGTGATAAAAATATAGTGAGACGAAGGACGAACTGATGATTGTTGATGGAGAAGGGGATGCACGGGGGCATCCCAAAGCTTAGACGCTTGATTCTCCTTGAATATTTATTGGGGATGCATGGGGGCATCCCCAAGCTTGAGCGCTTGACACTCCTGGATCTTCTTTCATCATCTTCCATCGCACACTTGAAAACTCCCTTCATACATAACTCATCATAAGCTGATTAGAGAGGTTAGTACTCTTAATAAAATAATTTTTCCCCACTCGATATAAAGATATTCTTGAAAATATACTGTTTCTCAATAGTGCCAACATTTTTTTGCAAATAAAAAGCAAGCTTAAGGTTTGCAAAAGTTAGGAGAGACAAAATGTGGCAGAATCTGTGAAAAACAGAACAGCAGGTAGTAAAGAATTTTTTAGGGGCACTTCTGCAACTCAAATAAAAAAACTCAGAACATACGGAAGTTTCACAATTGTATAGAGCACGATGTCAAAAAAAACTCATATCAAAAAGATGATCTGGTGATTTGATTCGAATTTTTCTGTCAAGAGACAGAATCTGTTTTCTGGACAGCACGTCACAACTTTTGCTTCCCTTATCATAAAAGGCTATAACTTGGCACAAAACTGAAAAATAAAGATACAATGATGTTTCTACAGTAGTAAAAAACATCAAGACACAACAAAAAGCAAAAATAAACCTAAATTCGTTGCGGGCTGCCTCCCGAAATCGCTTCTTTAGAGCCATTAGCTAGGCTTAAAGATTATAAAAGATGCTCTCACAAGAGAATGGTAATTTTAGCAAAAGAGAGCATCAAGAAGAAAATTTGAAACACATTTAAGCCTAACCCACTTCCTATGCATAGGCATCTTGTAAGAAAATAAATCAAAGAAGCACAAAGTGACATACATAGGAAGGTGGAACAAGAACAACTTCGAAAGTTTCAGTTTAGAGAGAGGCGTTTTTGTCGCATGGAAGTTTCTACAACCAAACTTTCCTCTCTCAAAGTAATTTTCAGCAATATCATGAACAACATCAATAATATAACTATCATATAAATCATATTGTTCATGACCTACAAGCACACGTGTATTTTTTTCAACACGGTTTTTAGGATCATAAAGTAAATGCAACCCATCACATTGAGCTTTGATAAGAGGAAAATTCTCCGGAGTTGAAGATTTTAAAAGGATAATAGGACACTCAAGTGTGGGTGCGATAGCCAAAATTTCATGCTTAACATGAGGAACTATAGCAAGTTCATCTCCGTAAGCATCATCCATAGTGGCATCACGGCCATAAGCATAGAAGGCATCAACTTCATCAAAAAGGGATATTTCAAAAGAATCCATAGGATCATAATACTCATATAAGGTGAGAGTCAAAGAGTTACTCTCATTAGAAGGTAGACATGGATGGCTCCATTCTTCCTCCTTTTGTTCGTCACTCTCCTCCTCTTCTTCATCCAAAGAGCTTTCAGTTTCAGTAATTTCTTCTTCTATAGAGTCCTGCAAAACATTAGTCTCTTCCTTTTGGGGAGAGATTCTCTCAAGTTGATTAGTAATATAATAATTTGCATCATAATTTTCCAAACAATAGTTAAGTATAACAAGACTCTCAGATTTGTAAGGGGCTTCATCAATATTTTCAAGAAAAGAAGTAATTTCATAGGCACCCTTAAAAGCAAAAAATTCTTCTATTTGTTCTGCATCATAAAAATCATAATTTCCCTTAGAATAAGAAGCTAAGGTTTCATCATCATTGTACTCACATTGGAAAACAGGGTGTTTGTGCCTCATAAAGCAACAAGATTCATCTCTGCAGAAAGATATATTATATATTAAGCACACATTTTTAGTATACTCATACGATTGTTGTATGAGTCTCCATAAGTGTATCCCTTTTTGAGACAAGCGGTATTCCTTGTAATATTCTTGTTGATCCTCGGTGAATCCTCCATGCCAAAAAGATCTAGTTTCAAAGAAGTTAGAAATTGATTGGCAAGTAAGGAACTAGACATACTATATAATTTTTTTTTGATTTTTGGTACAAGACACAAAGATAAAAACTGAAAGGTAAACTAACAAGACTAAAAAATAAAGGTAAAGGGTAGTGTGAAACTCCCCTATCTTAGCACTCGGAGTCCCCGGCAACGGTGCCAAAAATTTGCTTGATGTCGCGAGAGTTGACGGGTGAAGTCTTCTCGCCCTTCGTTGGTGAGCCCCAAGTGGAAGGCGTGATGTAGCACAGCAGCAAATTTCCCTCAGTAAAGATACCAAGGTTTGTCTCCAGTAGGACTCCAGAGATGATAAGTAGGTGTCAGCGGCGCAACTGACACGGATCTGCACACAGACACAAATATCTTTGTTCCCAACGAAGTTCAGAGAGGTTGTCAATCTCTCCGGTCTTTTTGTTCACAAAGGATCAAACACAAGGGATAATGATAGCGACTGAAAGTAAAAGCAGAAAATTAAATGAGCGTGGAAACAGTAATGAGGATATGGACCGGGATACGTTATGTTCACTAGCGATGTCTCTCTCCCAAAAGAAGATAAAACTGCTATGCGAAGTAAACAAATTACAGAAGGGCAATTGACAGGATTATGAACGCACCGCAATGCTAACTATGCTACAAAAGAAAGGAAGAGGCTCAAAAGCACGGGCAGTACGCCAAAATAAGTAGACCGAAATCCAACTGCATCTACTACTTATCATCCACCTTGAGATATCTATCCAGAACATCTCGCTGGTATTAAGTTGCGAGCCCCACCCAAAGTGTAAACCCAAAGCAACAGACAACTGCATTAAAAAGCACTTTGCGTAAAGTAAACAATCCTTGCAACCGCGGTTACAAGCACCATTGTTTTCCCCCTTGTGGCAACAAAACATCCCCTAGACTCATGTTTCTGTCACTCAAGCGTGTCATCGGGGGGCATGAACCCACAATCGAGCATAACGTTCCCTCTTAGGGTTACTACCTACTACTTGGCCAAAGGAATAAACAGCAACGGAGAACATGCAAGAATTACTTAGGAACAAAAATATAAAAGATAAAAACCAAATATATTACTCAATCACAATCTGAACATAATCTCATAATCCATCAGATCCCATCAAACTCAGCATAGCAACATCAGAAAGATTACAAAAGTGCCTCGATCATGTAAGGAAGCTCACGAGGTCTAAACCATGAAGAACAAAGAGGGGAGGAGAACATCACATAGCTACTGATCACGGACCCATGGTCCAAGGAAAACTACTCACGAGACATCCGGGGAGCATCCATGGTGGAGAGGAGACTCCCGGGGGTCGGCCCTCCCTCCGGCAGGGTGCCGGGAAGAGGTCTTCTGGTGCTCCCGATCTCGGAAGCATTGTGGCGGCGGAACAGAGGAGAGATCGCGAAAAAGGGTTCTCTTTTCTGAAGTTTCCCGTGACGGAGAATATATAGGCGAAGGGGGGCAGCCAGAGGTGGGCCCCCCCTGGCTCCCCTCTGGCCCCACTCGGGCTCTTCGCGAAGCTTCCTGTACGCTAATTTTTCCTATATTTTTCCCGGAATTTTTCTGGCACTTTTTATATGGGGGAAAACTGAAATAGAAAAACAGCAGAAAACAGGAACTGGCACTGTGGTGCACTGAGTTAATAGGTTAGTCCAAATATGATCAAAAGTGTATGAAAGTGTATCTAGATCATAGAAATATCACACAAAACATGCATGGAGCAAGCAGAAATTATAGATACGTTTTGGATGTATCAAGGACCTCGAGCTCGGGGCTCGTCGCCGTGGCCACCTCTGCACCCTGCCTCCTTCCAGATCCACAACGCCCGTCGACCCTGCTCCCGTTTCCCCCTCCGTCGACCTCCCCTGCCACGCGCGGACCACGCCGGAGCTCGCCGGAGATCGGCTTCGCCGCCTGCTGGATCCCGGTCGGGAGGACCCGATCTGGACAGGGACGTCCGCCGCTTTGGGCCGGTCAGCGCCCCATGGCCCAGCACGGCGCGCCTCCACGCGGCCCCAGCCCAGCCGCCACCAACCGCCAGTGGGCCGAGCCCAATTGGGTGAGGCGCCCTGTTTTTTTTTCTTTTCCTTTTTTTATTTTTTTATTTGTTGTTGCTGCTGTTGGGCCGACCCGTGTATAGTGTAGCGCCCTGGGCGTTTTTTTTAATTCGTGCTTGCTCTGTTAGGCCCGTTAGTGCTATTTCAGCCCACTGAGTGTTTAGCAATTATCTGCACATTAATTAAATTACAGAAAAACATAGGATTTTGCGAGGGCGGTATATTTTTAACCGTAGCTCGGATCGCGACGCGTCAAACATGAAACTTGCTTAGAATTTTGTCTAGTTTATTAAAATTTGCTCTTTTGCCATGTTTGAACTTGTTAACTTGCTTTTTACCTGCTAATTACACTGCTTGCCACTGTAAACTGTTTCTTTAATAACTTTTTAACCGTTGCTCCGATAAAAATGTTCTTTATATGTAACTTGACTAGAATTGCGTGTAGATTGTGTTTATTCTGCTCTTACTTGCTAATAAAAATAATAAAATATGTTTAGGGGAAAAACAGTACCAAATACAATAAATATCGTGGGGTCCGTAATATTTTCCATGTATAGGTTTTACCCCCCACTTAAAGTGACTAGATTAGATAGTTTATTTATGCTTCACCTCTTTCCATGTTTGTGTGCTATGCCATTCTTGAGTGAGATGCCATGTCAACAAGTTTGTTGGTCACCTATAGCTAAAAAACTTGAACCACCGTAAACGTGCGGTACCGTCGTGTGTCACGAGTACTCCACTTAACTTGTTAGTAACCGCTTCCGACGATAGACGCGATCGTTGCATTGTCTCGTGTTGCCTTCTTGTTGATGCTTGCTCGTGTTTGCTTCGTAGTAATAGATGCTTGCTCGTTGATTGCTTTCCAGTGTTTACCGTCTTGTGTGCTTCCGCGGGTACCTTCGGAGACGATGCGAGCTTGAGATCAACTACACCTTCGGAACCCGACTTATCAACAGGCAAGGACTATACATTATTTATGATCCATTCTATTTCAACCAGCGGTTTGCATGCTAGTCTAGGATAGGTTCGATTGTTGATCCTACCAGATGTTTATAGCCTCTTTCAAACCGATACAGCCATGTCCTCCCCCAGCAAACCTTGTACTGCTATGTTACTATTGCTCGTTGCTCAGCCCCTCCTTAGTATGCATGCTTAGGATGCTACGATGTTACCTCTTGTTACTCCTTGGTTTGGGATATCACATTATTATATTGTTATGGATGATATGATTATTATAATGTTGAATATATTCGACGAAGGATGGAAGGTCTAGGCTATCCCGCCCCGACGCTTTGTTCCATTTGAGTCACCTAGGATCCGAGTTCCGGGTATTCGTTTTAATACTGAGCGTGCCTAACCGCGTGTGGGATTTTATGGGGTCCCCTATTCTTACCGATCTAGCTTCAAACATTTATAGTGGTGGCCCAAGCTGGTTTTACCTTTTGCAAACGTGTGTGTGCGAGTGTCGACCTCGCGGATTTTCAAACAACTTGGGCCAGCGGAGACATGGTTTCTCTTGTTGGTCCACACCTGGAAGCTAGGGGGATGCCCACATCTGTTTGGGTAGCAAACCCGACCTCGTCCAGACGGTAGAGGCCGATTCGAGAGCGCGACCGGCTTTTGAGTTGGATGTCGACTCACCGGGGGCCACCCGGATTTGTGCGTTGTTAGTTAGAGGGACCTTTCGTTCCGGATCTCTTGGGACTAAATCATAAAATGGTTGCCTATCATGGGTAGCAACTGAGAGAGATGGGCGTGCGTGCGGAGCCTTGTAATGGGCAGTTGGTACACCCCTGGAGGGTTAAATCTTTTCGAGAAGCCGTGTCCACAGTTATGGATGACTTGAGACCTGCTCCTTGTTCATAGACAACAACAACAACAACTGAGATAATCTTAATATAACTTGATCAATGTGTGTGTGCCTTGGCTTCTTCTTCTTCGTCGGGATGCGAAGAGGAGGACAAGGATAGGATAGGTGTTATGATTGCGTAAGTAGTTGATAGCAAGACTTGTTGGAGGCAATTCCTCATCGAATGCTTGGCTTCTTATCTTACTCTCTAGATCGTTAGCCACTTCATAATCCTAGTGCGGAAGCAACCTCACCACTTACCTATCCTTACCGTAAACTAGTAGTTGTCCTAGAATGACGAGTGATGAAGTCCTTGCTGGGTCAGATGACCACTATAGTTTGATGCTGAGTACCTCTGTACTCATGATACTACCCCCAAACTCTTTTCAGGGTTCTTGATCGACGACAGGTATGGTGACCGACGTTTCACATGGAGACTCGACGACGACTAGTTAGGAGGATCCCGGCGGAGGGCCTGGACCCGTGTGGTTATGGGAATCGATGTTTTTCACTTTGCCAGTAGGCATTTGATTGTAGTCTGTACTCAGACATGTATCTTCCGATGTTGTATTGTATTAAGGCAGTTGTATGCCGATTGTATGAGATGTTGTATCCTTGTATCTGTAATGTTGTGATATCATGTTGGAAATCCGGGGCATATGGCTATGTCATATGTCGCGGTGGGACCGATATGTGCTTCGTCCCCGGATCTGGATGGAAACATCTAGATCTAGAAAAGTACCGCATATCGGGCCTTACATCAGGCCCATAGTGTCAGAACCCCAATTTGGATAAGTGCTAGGGTTTGAATGCCCCTTTGCATCATGTGAAAATTTCAAAAGAAAATCAAAAATGGGGAAAAGAAATCCCTGAGAAATTAATTCAAATGGCCAGATAAAAATCTTTTTCCAAAAATAATTTGAATATTTGGAAAATTCCTATAAATGATGGTGATCATTTTAAAAGTGGTTTGGGTTCTTTCCCATGCCCATTGAATATTCAAAAATTCAAAACGTGCCCTGGAAATTAAATTTGACCCCTATTTGATTTGAAATTCAAATGTTTTGAATTTCAAAAATGCTCAAATTCTACAAGTGACTTACTACTGGTCACCTAGGATTTATAAAAATGTTTGGGAATTTTACTAAAATGCCTAGCTATTTAATTCTAGGAAAAACAAATAAAACATAAAATCAAAAGAAGAAGAAAAATAAAAGGGGAAGAACCCCTAGCTTCCAGCCCAACTAAACCCCCCCGGCCCATCTGGCCTCGGCCCAGCCCACCCCCAGTTTGTCTCCTTCCCCAAGCTCCTCGGTGGCAGCCTGGGAGCAAGCCGACGCGGACACCTCGACGTCGGCCACCTTCTAGGCCCTCCCCTTCCTTCTCCTGGCGCCACGCGACACGCCACAGACCCCCGCGTCCTTTCCCCCTAGCCACGGTTCGTCCCCTCCCCTCTGTGTCGTCGATCTCGCGACAACAGAGCACACGCCGGAGCGCCGCCGTCGAACTCGCGTGGCCAACGGCCCCCTCACTCCGCACTGACTTGTCCATCGAGCTTGACGCCGTCGACTACGACGCCATGGCCAAGGGTTGAAGGTTGGAGCCCCTGGAGCAGAGGAATCGCAACTTCGTCTTCGACTACGGTCGCCGCTCCTTGCCGTTAAATTCTCCGCTTGCAGCGCTTCCCCGACCCCGCCGTGGACGCCATCGTTCTCCTCGTGCTCCGGTGAGCAGATTTCCCCTAACCCTGGCTCCTCTGGTGCCCCAGTTCACCGTCGCCTTCTTCCAGTAGCTCCGGCCACCGCGCGAGTCGTCGTCGGCGTGGCCTCGGGCCTCACCGAAGTCGCCCCGCGAGCTCCACTAGACGTGCGGGAGCACGAGGCTTGTTCTGGTGCAAACGGCGCACCATTTGGTGGCCAGAATCGCCACCCAGTGCCGCGCCGCCGTGCTCGGTGTCGCCGGCGTTGAGCCGCCGGCGAGCTGGGTTATTTAACCCGTAACCCTCTCGCTAATCACCCCCCCCCAGAGGCTGACAGTGGGCCCTACCACTAAACTAACCCCCTCTGTTAGTTAAACTAACAAGGGTTAACTCCCACTGCCATTGACCTCCTGGCCCCACACGTCAGCCCCCTGTCGACGTCATGCTGATGCATGGCTGACGCAATAAACAGAAAACAACTTAAAAGAATTAAAGAAAATTCAGGAAATTCCAGAAAATAGCTGAAACTTTAGAAAATCATAGAAAATTCATATTAACTCCAAATTGGACAAATAATATATGAAAAATGATCAGCAGAAAATATTCTATCCAAATATACAACTTTAAGCGATGTTTGAGTTGAATTTAAAATGGGACCAGTAGCTTTTGCTATTTGGTTTAATTGGAATTAATTCAAATTTAATTCAAATGCTTTTCCACTTTGAACCATTGCAATGCAAACCTTTTCACATGAACATCAGAGGCATATCTTACACATGTCAAGATGGTTTTCAAAGAAAAAACAATTGCAATTGCAATTTGGTAAATTAAAATTCATATGTGAAGTTTGAATTTGCATTTCAAATGCAATACACTTCATTTAAATCAAATGTACCACAAACCAACACCATTCACATCACGTGACAACATAAGCACGTGCTTGTGCATTTACATTCAATGTTTCCCCCACCCCTTTTGTTGATGTTTGTGCCGGTAACAGCTTTGCCGAGACGGTGATCACCCCCGAAGGAGAAGAAGTTCAGTAAACCCCGTGTATCGTCAGCAAGGCAAGAAAACCCCCATTGATCATGTCTATAAAATCCCACTTCCCTCTCAGTCTCGCTTATGCATGTTTAGGAGATCACCTTGGTATCGATTCTACCGCATAGTTGAACCCATATCCGATGCATGACCTATCATCTTGTCACAGTAGTAAGAAAACCACAATCCTAGATGACATAGGAGTTAATTGATATCATGTGGCCCCTGCAACTGTTACTGCTTATCGTATGCTTAGAGTTTACAATGAGGATGCTTTTGATGTGAGTCGGGATGATAGTGAACATGGTGTTGATGAAAGTGAAACTGTGTTGGTGAATCTACCCTAATACAAGGTGAACGATGAGAGGCTGTGTAGGAGTACACAATGGGTTGTCTCGTTGAACACCGCCTTAAGCACCGAGTTCTTGTATGGTAATCCAAGACAAAGAGTACAACCACACATTGGGCTCACTGACCCCTCTCGGCCTAGTACCTTGATCCGTGTTGACGTCCAGGAGTCACATTAGTTCGGGCCTTCAATTTGACATATGTATAGAAAAAGAGTGAGTGGAAATGTTGCATCATCCTAGATATGTGGGTGGATCTGTGAGACAGTGAAACCATCTGTCGGAGGTGGCGTCTCAGTCCCTTGCATTGTCTGGGTCCGTATCGTTGATCCGGCCGGACTCTCGAGCGGTGACAAACTCAGATAGTCGACTCCTGGAATAGACCGGTTGTGAGCGAAGTGTCGTGGTGAACATCCTCGCTGTCACCTCTTGAATGGTTGCGAGACCTGGCGGTAACTGATGGTCATGTGTGTGTAGTTTACATCCTTGCAGGGTTAACAAAACTATTCGAATAGCTGCGTCCGCAGTCTCGGATTACTTGGAACCTGTACCTGATTATTAGACAACTTGAATGGATACTTATAAAACTCGCAAGATAAGCGTGAGTGCTATGGCGTGCTTCCTCGTGGGGAAGTCGAGGAAGTATCCATAGTGGTGTATTGGTTGGAGACTTGGTAGTGGACTCGTGTACGCTTCTTACCTCAAGTCTGGTACTCGTAGTACAAGACTAGCCAAGTCAAAGCTGGCACTTCTGCATGATGAAACCCCACATCCCTTTACCTTGAAACTTGAGCATGAGTAGTATAGTTCTGATGTAAGTCTTGATGAGTACGACTTTGTACTCATGTTTGCTTATTCTATGTTTTAGATGAGACCCCGGACCACGATGGAGTCATCTTCGTGATGCTCGACGTTGACCTTGGTAGTATAGTTCCAGACAGCGGTTTGGTCCCTCGTGGAAGGGCATCTATGTTTACAAGGCTTCTCTAAGCCCTTTGTTAAACTTGTCTGTACTCAGACCTAATTTGCTTCCGTTGTATGATGTAATGTTGATCACAGACATGTGATCTTTGTATGCTCTATGTGTAAGTCAATAAATAAGTACTTTGTAGAGTTATGTGATGTTACCTGCTGTTCATACTAGACATGTGTGCTGCGTGTATGATTATAACATGCATGTATTAGTATGGGTTTTCGAGACCTTAGTTGTGATCTGGCTGGCAGTCGTTTATACACCAAGTGGCCCCTTAGATGTGTGCAGCTTGGGGCATCGCGATGAGATTGCTCGTGACTCTGTCACGTGCACACTTTGTTGTATGATCGAGCCCGCTCTAGACCCCGACTAAGTGATCGGGCCGGAGTAAGTCTATGTAAGAGTTAGGATTCAATCGATAACATGGTTGAGGTGACTTGTCTATGAGTATGGGATTCACCACCCGTAAGCATTTAGACTTGTAAGCGGACGTTGAGGACCCATCTCAGTTGATCCTCCGGCCTGGATGGGATGCCCCTCACGTTTGATGCTTTCCGAGAGTGTTCTGTGCTTGGCTTTGTCTGCTTAGACAAGTGGGTACGACTCTCGGCTCTCCATGTGATTGCATCGTGACTGGAATTACGTACGCTAACCCCGGGTCCCGACAGACTTGGTATCAGAGTAGGACTGTCTGTAGGATTATTCAAAACCTTGGTCGAAGTCGAGTCTAGCATTCTATAGTTATATAGTTATTTGGGTATAATGGGAACAACGTAAGGCTTCTTTTTCTCCTTACCCTCATCGATCTGAATTCTGAGTCATCCTCATCTCTTCTACAGGAAGATAGGACTAGGCTCATCTATGTCGTACTAGAACATCTCGTTGATTGCATCCTTGTAGAGTCTTCGTGTCTTTGAGTTCCTTGAAGAAGTTCTGTCCCATCTTCTCGAGGTTTTCTTGTTTTCCATCCCGGTGTAGCCGTTATGCTGCCCGATTTATCCCGTGTTTCTCTGAATCATTTCCTTTGCATTATAGTCTTCTCCTCCTTAAATCATGTCCTCCTATCTTTGATTCCATCATACAACCAGTTCTGATTATTGATTTTTATCACACAGGATGTCTGGTGGAACTCGTAGTGCTGTTCGTCGCAATCGAGACCGTGATCGGAATCGAAATGATGATGCACCTCCACCATCGCCTTCTGCGGCGGAAATCATGATGGAAGCTGAGAAGAATCGACGTGATCAAACACGCCTTCTGGAGCTCATCGAGCAGAAAACCTCACGTTATTGCAATGCGGTTGTGAGCATTCAGGACTTCATTCTCCTCAAGCCACCGGTATTCCGATGTTCTTCTGAGCCCCTTGAAGGTGATGATTGGCTCCGTTCCATCGAGAGTACGCTTGATACTGCACATGTTGCTCCCGATGATCGAGTTATTTTCTTGGTATACTTCTTGGAGGGTGTTGCTCTTCAATGGTGGGAGAACTATGTTGCTATGCATCCAGATGGTCACGTAGTGACTTGGCAGGAGTTCTGTGTTGCCTTTCGAGCGTACCACATTCTGGATGAGTTGATGGAGCGCAAGAAGGAAGAGTTATGCAATCTGACTCAAGGAGAGATGTCCATTCATGAGTATGCGACGAAGTTCAACCGTCTTACTCGTTATGCCCAAGATGAGATCACCACCGATGCCAGAAAGCAGGCAAGGTTCCGTAAAGGACTTAGCCCCATCCTTCGCCATGATCTCAACCTACTTTAATTTTCCACCTTTGAGGATTTAGTCAACAGATCCTTTAGAGCTGAGCATGGCAATGAAGTGTTCGAAGAGTCTCGCAAGCATGCTCTTGAGCTTGCTCCTTCTTCTAGTTTGGCCCCTCAGAAACGCAGAATATGGATTCCAACTGGTGCCATACCTCAAAATTTTCTTCAGAGACCACCATCCAATATATGCCATCCACCTCAACACGTTTTTCCTCCCATGAATGATGGTGCGAAATCAAGTAATCCTGGTCCCAGCAATTCAGGCAGGATGTGTTTCACATGTGGTCTGACAGGCCATTACTTCCAACAATGCCCTACAATGTTGGTGGCACCACGTCGACCTAGTCACAAGCCTCCAAAGAAATCAACCACCAAAACCTTTCCAGCAAAGCTTTCAGTCACAAGTAGTGGATATGTGAACCAAATATAAGTTGAGGAAACCACTACTACTTCTGACGTCATCCTTGGCACACTCCCAGTCAATCATGTTACTGCCTCCGCTATTTTCGATCCGGGAGCTTCTCATTCATTCATGTCGGAGAGTTATGCACTTCGTCATGAATTTCCTTTTGAAGAAATGTTTTCTCCAATGATCATTCAAACTCCTGGTTCCAAATGGCAAACTAATAGAATAAGCCATGGCAATCAAATTGCAATTGAGGGTTTAGTATTCCTTGCTTCTCTTATAGCCCTCAAGTCTTCAGACATTGATGTCATCCTAGGCATGGATTGGTTATCAGCACAGAATGTTGTCCTTGATTGTAAAGCCAAGTCAGTTAAACTCACCCATCCTTCAGGCCAGACAATTGACTACACATCACCCAGCTCTAGAATCCAGATGCATACTTTGAATGTGCTTCCCCTTCCTGACCTTGAAGATATTCCGGTGGTTCGTGACTTCCCGGATGTCTTTCCTGAAGAGCTGCCGGGGATGCCCCCAGACAGATGTGTAGAATTCATAGTGGATCTTATAACAGGCTCAACCCCAATTTCCAGACGCCCATATAGAATGGACCCACATGAGTTAGCTGAGCTAAAAACCCAACTTGATGCTTTGTTGGCAAAAGGCTTCATCCGCCCTAGCTCATCACCATGGGGTTGCCCCATTCTGTTCGTAACGAAGAAAGATGGAACAGAAAGGATGTGCGTAGACTATCGCCCGCTAAATCTAGTGACGATAAAGAACAAGTACCCACTGCCCAGGATCAATGATCTTTATGATCAACTTACTGGATCCTCGGTCTTCTCCAAGATGGATTTGAGATTAGGTTATCATCAAATCAAAATCAGAAACGAGGACATTCCAAAGACGACTTTCACTACTCGTTATGGTCTTTACGAGTTCACCGTCATGTCCTTCGGTCTAACCAATGCCCCTGCTACTTTTTCACGCATGATGAACTCGATCTTCATGGAGTATTTGGACAAGTTCATTGTGGTTTACCTCAATGACATCCTTATATACTCGAAGAACAAAGAAGAACATGCCGAGCATCTTAGGCTGGTATTGATGAAACTCAGAGAGCATCGCCTGTATGCTAAATTCTCCAAGTGTGAATTTTGGCTACCAGAAGTGACCTACTTAGGCCACGTGATTTCTGCGAAAGGCATTGCTGTCAATCCCGAGAGAGTTCAGGCCGTACTTGACTGGACTCCACCTGAATCGGTTAAGCAAGTTAGGAGTTTTCTTGGCTTAGCAAGCTATTGCCGCCGCTTCGTCGAGAACTTTTCTAAAGTTGCAAAGCCTCTAACTGAACTCCTCAAGAAATATAAGAAATTCCTATGGACTCCCAAGTGCGAGGAAAGGTTTCAAGAGCTAAAGAGAAGATTGTCTTCTGCACCCGTACTTGCGCCTCCAGACACCAAAAAGGATTTCGAGATCTTTTGTGACGCCTCACGGCAAGGGTTAGGATGCATACTTATGCAAGATCGACATGTGGTAGCTTATTATTCACGCCAGTTGCGTCACATGAACAGAACTATCCTACCCATGATCTTGAACTGGCTGCCGTAGTTCATGCCGTGACAACTTGGCGACATTACCTCCTTGGTAATCATTGTGAGATCTATTCCGACCACCAAAGCCGCAAATACATATTCACCCAGCCAGATCTTAATCTTAGGAAAATACGCTGGATAGAGTTGATAAAATACGATGACTTAGGAATTTCTTACACCCCAGGCAAGGACAATGTCATGGCTGATGCACTAAGTCGTAAGTCGTATTGTAACAACCTCATGTTACACGAGTATCAACCGCTTCTTCATGAGGAATTTCGCAAGCTCAATCTTGAGTTAGTTCCTCATGGTTTTCTTTCTACCTTTGTGGCGAAACCAACCCTTGAGGATCAAATCATAGCCGCCAAGAAACAAGATAGTGGTATTCAAGAGATCAAGCAGAACATTGTTAGCGGAGTTGCTAAATGTTTCTCTGCAAATGATCAAGGAACGATATTCTTTGAAAATCGTTTAGTAGTTCCTGAGAATGAAGACCTAAGGCAGTTGATCCTTAATGAAGCTCATGACACTCCCCTCTCCATTCATCCCAGTAGCACAAAAATGTACCGAGATCTCCGCCAGAGATTTTGGTGGACCCGGATGAAGAGAGACATTGCACAATTTTTTGCCGAATGTGATGTTTGTCATCGCATTAAGGCAGAACACCAAAGACCTGCTGGTACTCTTCAACCATTGTCTATTCCCGAGTGTAAATGGGACAAAGTCGGTATGGACTTCATCACCGGCTTTCCAAAAACCCAGAAAGGAAACGATGCCATCTTCGTTGTCATTGACCGACTTTCCAAAGTTTCTCACTTCCTCCCTGTTCGCGAGTCTATAACTGCTAGCCAGTTAGCGGACTTGTATGTCTCTAGAATTGTGTCCCTTCACGGTGTTCCTTTGGAAATCAATTCTGATCGTGGTAGCCTTTTCACCTCTAGATTTTGGGGAAACTTTCAGAATGCTATGGGAACTCATCTCTCCTTTAGTACAGCTTTCCATCATCAGTCTAGCGGTACAGTCGAAAGGGTTAACCAAATTCTTGAAGACATGCTCAGAGCTTGTGTTATCTCATTCAGAAAGAATTGGGAGAAATCTCTTCCATTCGTCGAATTTTCTTATAACAACAGTCATCAATCTAGTCTGAACATGGCTCCCTTGAATTCTTCTATGGCCGACGATGTCGAACACCCATAAACTGGTCAGTAAATGGTGAAAGACAATTCTTTGGACCGGATATGATCAAGGAAGCAGAAGAGAAAGTTCGCATTGTTCGTGATCAATTGAAAGCCGCCCAGTCTCGTCAGAAAAGCTACTATGATCGTCATCTTTGGCAAGAAAGCTACAATCTGGATGAGAAGGCTTACCTTCGGATTACTCCTATGAAGGGAACCCAACACTTTGGTATCAAAGGCAAGTTGGCCCCACGTTACATCGGACCTTTCCGCATTCTTGCTAAACGTGGAGAAGTTTCCTACCAACTTGAACTATCTCCGCACCTTTCCCGAGTACACAATGTATTCCATATGTCACAACTCAGGCGTTGCTTCAAGGACCCCATCCGCGAAGTCAACCATCAAACGCTTGATCTCCAAGATGACCTTTCTTATCGAGAATACCCCGTTCGTATTCTTGATTCCACAGAGTGTGTCACTCGTCGTCAAAAGATTAGGTTTCTGAAAGTGCAGTGGTCACACCACTACTAGAAAGAAGCTACATGGGAAACAGAGGACCGCCTCCGTGCTGAGTACCCCACCTTTCTCCCAACGACTTCTGAATCTCGGGACGAGATTCAGTTGAGTGGGGTGCGAGTTGTCAGAACCCCAATTTGGGTAAGTGCTAGGGTTTGAATGCCCCTTTGCATCATGTGAAAATTTCAAAAGAAAATCAAAAATGGGGAAAAGAAAGCCCTGAGAAATTAATTCAAATGGCCAGATAAAAATCTTTTTCCAAAAATCATTTGAATATTTGCAAAATTCCTATAAATGATGGTGATCATTTTAAAAGTGTTTTGGGTTCTTTCCCATGCCCAAGGAATATTCAAGAATTCAAAACGTGCCTTGGAAATTAAATTTGACCCCTATTTGATTTGAAATTCAAATGTTTTGAATTTCAAAAATGCTCAAATTCTACAAGTGACTTACTACTGGTCACCTAGGATTTATAAAAATGTTTGGGCATTTTACTAAAATGCCTAGCTATTTAATTCAAGGAAAAACAAATAAAACAGAAAAACAAAAGAAGAAGAAAAAAAAAGGGGAAGAACCCCTGGCTTCCAGCCCAACTAAACCCCCCCGGCCCATCTAGCCTCGGCCCAGCCCACCCCCAGTTTGTCTCCTTCCCCAAGCTCCTCGGTGGCAGCCTGGGAGCAAGCCGACGACGCCACCTCGACGCCGGCCACCTTCTAGGCCCTCCCCTTCCTTCTCCTGGCGCCACGCGACACGCCACAGACCCCCGCCTCCTTTCCCCCTAGCCACGGTTCGTCCCCTCCCCTCTGCGTCGTCGATCTCGCGACAACAGAGCACACGCCGCAGCGCCGCTGTCGAACTCGCGTGGCCAACGACCCCCTCACTCCGCACCGACTTGTCCATCGAGCTCGACACCGTCGACTACGACGCCATGGCCAAGGGTTGAAGGCCGGAACCCCTGGAGCAGAGGAATCGCAGCTTCGTCTCAGACTACGGCCGCCGCTCCTTGCCGTTAAATTCGCCGCTTGCAACGCTTCCCCGACCCCGCCGTGGACGCCATCGTTCTCCTCGTGCTCTGGTGAGCAGATCCCCCCTAACCCCGGCTCCTCCCGTGCCCCCATTCGTCGTCGCCTTCTTCCAGTAGCTCCGGCCACCATGCGAGTCTTCGCCGGCGTGGCCTCGGGGCTCACCGAAGTCGCCCGCGAGCTCCACTAGACGCGCGGGAGCACGAGGCTTGTTCTGGTGCAAACGGCGCACCATTTCGTGGCCAGAATCGCCACCCAGTGCCGCTCCGCCGTGCTCGGTGTCGCCCGCGTTGAGCCGCCGGCGAGCTGGGTTATTTAACCCGTAACCCTCTCGCTAATCACCCCCCCCAGAGGCTGACAGTGGGCCCTACCACTAAACTAACCCCTCTGTTAGTTAAACTAACAGGGGTTAACTCCCACTTACACTGACCTCCTGGCCCCACACGTCAGCCCCTTGCTGACGTCATGATGATGCATGGCTGACGCAATAAACAGAAAACAATTTAAAAGAATTAAAGAAAATTCAAGAAATTCCAGAAAATAGCTGAAACTTTAGAAAATCATAGAAAATTCATATTAACTCCAAATTGGACAAATAATATATGAAAAATGATCAGAAGAAAATAATCTATCCAAATATACAACTTTCAGCTATGTTTGAGATGAATTTAATATGGGACCAGTAGCTTTTGCTATTTGGTTTAATTGGAATTAATTCAAATTTAATTCAAATGCTTTTCCACTTTGAACCATTGCAATGCAAACCTTTTCCCATGAACATCAGAGGCATATCTTACACATGTAAAGATGGTTTTCAAAGAACAAACAATAGCAATTGCAATTTGGTTAAATTAAAATTCATATGTGAATTTTGAATTTGCATTTCAAATGCAATACACTTCATTTAAATCAAATGTACAACAAACCAACACCATTCACATCATGTGACAACATAAGCATGTGCTTGTGCATTTACATTCAATGTTGCCCCCCCCTTTGTTGATGTTTGTGCCGGTAACAGCTTTGCCGATACGGTGATCACCCCCGAAGGAGAAGAAGTTTGGTAAACCCCGTGTATCGTCAACAAGGCAAGCAAACCCCCATTGATCATGTCTATAAAATCCCACTTCCCTCTCAGTATCGCTTATGCATGTTTAGGAGATCACCTTGGTATCGATTGTACCGCATAGTTGAACCCATATCCGATGCATGACCTATCATCTTGTCACAGTAGTAAGAAAACCACAATCCTAGCTGACATAGGAGTTGATTGATATCATGTGGCCCCTGCAACTGTTACTGCTTATCGTATGCTTAGAGTTTACAATGAGGATGCTTTTGATGTGATTCGGGATGATAGTGAACATGGTGTTGATGAAAGTGAAACTGTGTTGGTGAATCTACCCTAATGCAAGGTGAACGATGAGAGGCTGTGTAGGAGTACATAGTTGGTTGTCTCATTGAACGCCGCCTTAATTACCGAGTTCATGTATGGTAATCCAAGACAAAGAGTACAACCACACATTGGGCTAACTGACCCCTCTCGGCCTAGTACCTTGATCCATGTTGACGTCCAGGAGTCACATTAGTTCGGGCCTTCCATTTGACATATGCATAGAAAAAGAGTGAGTGGAAATGTTGCATCATCCTAGATATGTGGATGGATCTGTGAGACAGTGAAACCATCTGTCGGAGGTGGCGTCTCGGTCCCTTGCATTGTCTGGGTCCGTATCGTTGATCTGGCCGGACTCTCGAGCGGTGACAAACTCAGATAGTCGACTCCTGGAATAGACCGGTTGTGAGCGAAGTGTCGTGGTGAACATCCTCGCTGTCACCTCTTGAACGGTGGCGAGACCTGGCGGTAACTGTTGGTCATGTGTGTGTGTAGTTTACACCCTTGCAAGGTTAACACAACTATTTGAATAGCCGCGTTCGCGGTCATGGACTACTTGGAACCTGTACCTGATTATTAGACAACTTGAATGGATACTTATAAAACTCGCAAGATAAGCGTGAGTGCTATGGAGTGCTTCCTCGTTGGGAAGTCGAGGAAGTATCCATACTGGTGTATTGGTTGGAGACTTGGTAGTGGACTCGTGTACGCTTCTTACCTCAAGTCTGGTACTCGTAGTACATGACTAGCCAAGTCAAAGCTGGCACTTCTGCATGATGAAACCCCACCTCCCTTTACCTTGAAACTTGAGCATGAGTAGTGTAGTTCTGATGTAAGTCTTGCTGAGTACGACTTTGTACTCACGTTTGCTTATTCTATGTTTTAGATGAGAACCCGGACCCGATGGAGTCACCTTCGTGAAGCTCGACGTTCACCTTGGTAGTATAGTTCCAGACAGCAGTCTGGTCCCTCGTGGAAGGGCATGTATGTTTACAAGGCTTCTCTTAGCCCTTTCTTAAACTTGTCTGTAATCAGACCTAATTTGCTTCCGTTGTATGATGTAATGTTGATCAGAGACATGTGATCTTTGTATGCTCTATGTGTAAGTCAATAAGGAAGTACTTTGTAGAGTTATGTGATGATACCTGTTGTTCATACTAGACATGTGTGCTGCGTGTATGATTATAACATGCATGTCTTAGTATGGGTTTTCGAGACCTTAGTTGTGATCTGGCTGGCGGTCATTTATACACCAACTGGCCCCTTAGATGTGCGCAGCTTGGGGCGTCGCGATGCGATTGCTCGTGACTCTGTCACGTGCACACTTTGTTGTATGATCGAGCCCGCCCTAGACCCCGACTAAGTGATCGGGCTGGAGTAAGTCTATGTAAGAGTTAGGATTCAATCGATAACATGGTTGAGGCGACTTGTTTATGAGTATGGGATTCACCACCCATAAGCATTTAGACTTGTGAGGGGACGTTGAGGACCCATCTCAGTTGATCCTCCGGCCTGGATGGGATGCCCCTCATGTTTGATGCTTTCCGAGAGTGTTCTGTGCTTGGCCTTGTCTGCTTAGACAAGTTGGTACGGCTCTCGGCTCTCCATGTGATTGCATCGTGACTGGAATTACATACGCTAACCCCGGGTCCCGACACATAGACCCGGCATTAGGATCCTCCGGGATGACTTACATATGAAGGCCCACAAAGAAGACACAACCAGGTGTCTGACGTGCCAAGCGTGAAGATTGAAGACCTAGAAGGAATTCGACCTACCTTGTATAGCACGTAGAAAACTTGTAAAGTAGAATAAAACTCCACATCGTGTAGGAGTCGAACTCTAGGAATCCCGGGACCCGACACCTTTATAAGCCGAGGACCACGGGAGCTAGAGGGGGAACTTACCTAAAGCCAGGATTAGACAACTCGCTCCATAGCCTAGATCTCCACGAGACTAAGGTTGCGAAACATCATCACTGTAATCGATACAATCGACTCTTCTTATTGAGGAGTCGATCCACCTATAGTCAAAAAGTAGGAGTAGGTCTTTATCGAACCGACGGGGCCGAACCTGGGTAAATCGCCGAGTCCTGTGCCTATGTTGACTCTCTCCTTGAATTCGCCTCGCAACAAAGGTCCCATGATAAGTCCGACTCTACGGACATCAGCCGTGACTTTCCCACGACATTTGGTGCCCACCGTGGGGCCTGCGCTCGCAGGTGTAGAGATTCTAGAGGGAGCTCTGCAAGGCATGGATGGATTCGTGGCTGGACGAATCACCAGGAGCCGGCGTGGCAAGCTCTGCATCGATGACTCGACTTGGGGCCCTAACGCTGATTTCGTCGAATCCGGTTATCGGGTCCCGATCGGGCCTATTCATATCTTCATTGGGAAGACAGATGGATCTGAGCCAGAGCCGGATCCTGAAGTCCCCTTGGAAACCTCGAGTCAGTGACATGCCGGCTCACGGCACACCTTTGTTGGGTTCATCGCTGAATCGCGAGAGTCGGCATGCTCTATCGAGTCCCCGACGCCCAACACCACCGAAGAAACATCTGACGCTGACTCACATCCCAGTGAAACAAGCTTTTCGGACACGGGCTCCATCCGATCCGCCGGGAGCAACAAAATCGGCTCGGGAACAGCTGAATACGACCCCGAATTTCCGCAGTACGAGCCACCATACTGCGTGACAGTGTTCATGGCAGGCACTGAAGAGAAGGGAAGCCAGCCGGCTCAGGGTGCGGTGCAGAACCAGAACGTAGAGACGGCTCACAATACGGCTCCTAATGCAGATAGGGAACTGCCAGAAGTTCTCACGAGAGCGAAATCCCTGACAGATGCCCTAAACGCCTTGGATGAAGCCTTAGCTACGCCAATGACCGCGGAAAACCAGGAAGCCTGGAAAACCAGGATCAATGGACTCAAGGCCCAGGTGATGAGCATACGAAGGGAAATTAACTCCCAGAAAGCCCAGATGGTGGAGAGAGAAACCCAACTCGCCCAAGAAACCAGGCGCTTGCAACACGAGTCGGAATTGATAGAAGCTCAGAGACTAAGTCTCGCCAACGCACGCCCAGCAGGACCCACAAGTCGGATCCCTGTTGATCTTCAGGCACGGAGACTGTTCCAGGACATGAATCAGTCGACTCCCCCGGGGTACACGCCACCAAGACAACATGTCCCCTCGCCAAGGCAGGAACGGTTCCATATGCCCCCGGATCACTTCAACAACCCCATGGCTAATCTGGTGGCAGCGACACGGTACCTTGCCAGCGTACCTGTACATGGAGACACTCCGGTGGATCAGGCCACTCAAAGGGTGATTGATCTGCTCAAGACCATATCAAAGTATGAGCCGGCAAGCAGATTCACCGGCTCCAGCCGGCTCGAGCAGCCATCGCCAGCGTAGAGCTCCACCACCGCTAGACCCGCCAGGGGCGATAAGGATCCAAGACATCCCGTCCAATTTCCACCCAGAACGACGGGTAGAATAGATATTCCAATCTCCGCCCCTAGACCAAGACACCGAGTCCATCAGCAGATCCGTGGGCAATTGATGCCTGGTGCCGGCTCTACGAAATACACGCCTGCCACCAGATTTCAAAGGACCACGTAAGATCGCGAACTACACAGCCGACATGGACCCGGCGGCTTGGATCGAAAGTTATGACTTAGCCATGGAAATATTACAAGCCAGCGAAGGAGACTGCGCCCGTTACCTCACAATGATGTTGGAAGGGCCGACTCGCACATGGTTCAAAAATCTCCCAGAGAATTGTGTCACCTCCTGGGCGGATCTCAAGGAAAAATTCATCCAGAACTTCGAAGGAACATGCCGGCGAGCTACCACAATCGTCGACTTGGAGCATTGTGTCCAGAAGGACGGAGAGTCGACCATGAGCTGGGCACGACAGGTTGCAAAATAATCCACTCTTCGGACACTATCACAGCCCAAACAGCCGTCATCGTCTTGGAAAGGAACTGCGAGTTCGATCCCCTAGTCCAAGAACTTGGCCGACTCAAGAGGACAGTCAAGCATATAGGAGAAATCATGAACGCGATCATCAAATATGCCGAGTCTGACAAAACCAAGGATACTGAACCTCAACAGGATAAAGCCGGCCAGAACAAGAATGGTGGCAAAACATCCCAGAATCAGAGTCAGCAAACCAAGCGGCGTCTTGATCAGACTACTTCTGACTTGGTAGCCAACACAAATGTCGGCTCCCAAAGACATAAGAAGGGGGGCCACAACTACCGCAAGCCGGAAGGAAATTTTAGCCCGAAAAACTTTGAAGCAGCTATGAAGAGTCCTTGCCCGACCCATGGTAAACCGGGTCGCCCAGCCAACCACACCTGGGAAGATTGCTATTTCATGAAAGAGTTTGCACGACTCGGGAACCAGGGACCTCCCGGGTCAGGTGGAGGAGCCGACCAAAACGTCAACAACCAAAATCCCAGCTACCAAGGAGCCGGGGCAATGCCTCAACACCAAGGACCCGGAGGAGGAGCCCAGCAAAATCAGTCAGGGCTTGCTGGATTCCAAGCAAACCAGAAAAAACTTCATGACCGTGCAGCATATCACATTTCACTACCAGCAGCTACAGGAGGGATAGGAAGCTGCAACGAAGAGATGACCACCCCCCGGTGCTAGAGAACCCAAGGGCCCGGGCTCTAGTAGTCTCTCCACAAATTGGAGGATATACACTTGACAAAGTACTCACCGACGGAGGAGGCAGCATCAACATCCTCTACTACGAAACCTTTCGCAGGATGGGGCTGACGCAAAAACAGCTGCGACCCTCCAACACCGTTTTCCACGGAATAGTCCCAGGCAAGTCGGCACGCCCGATAGGCAAAATTCACCTGGAAACGGCTTTTGGAAACGCTGAAAATTTCTGCTCCGAGCTCATACCCTTTGAAGTGGTAAAACTCGAGAGTCCATATCACGCCATTTTGGGCAGACCGGCCTATGCCAAATTCATGGCTCGGCCATGTTATGTATACCTGAAACTAAAGATGCCGGGTCCTAATGGCCCAATCACCGTCGATGGAAGTCGGTCCAGGGCAGTGGAATGTGACGAACAACACGTCAAGTTTTCCGAGTCGACATGCGCCAAAGAGGACTTGTCGGCATACCAAGAAAAGGTAGACCCGACAGATCCCACGATCCTGAAGAAACCGACTCCCGACAACAACCCCAAATTCGAACCGGCTCAGGATACGAAGAAATTCGACTTTGTCCTTGGTGACTCTTCTCAGCATTTCATCACCGGGATGGAGTTATCCGATAAATAGGAAAGCGCGCTCATCGAGTTCCTCCGTGAGAATCGGGACATCTTCGCCTGGAAACCCTCCGATATGCCAGGTGTCCCGAGGGAACTCGCTGAGCACCACCTAAATATAGATCCAAAGCTAAAGTTGGTCAAACAAGTCCTTCGCCTTTTCAATGGCGAGAGGAGAAACGCTATTGGGGAAGAGATAGCCCGGCTCCTTGCCGTCGGGTTCATCATGGAAGTCTTCTATCCATAATGGCTCGCAAACCCGGTCGTCGTTTTGAAAAAGAACGGGACCTGGTGCATGTGCATTGACTATACAGACTTAAACAAGGCCTCCCCAAAGGATCCCTTCGCGCTGCCTCGTATCTACTAGATCATAGACTCGACTGCGGGATGTGAGCTCCTATGTTTCCTTGACGCCTACTCTGGTTATCACAGGATCAAGATGGCCCTTGAAGATCAAGAAAAAACGGCTTTCATCACCCCCTTCGGGATCTACTGTTACACTTCTATGCCCTTTGGCCTTAAGAATGCAGGAGCCACATATCAGCGAACAGTGCAGAGTTGCCTCAAAGAATAGATTGGACGCAACGTGCATGCTTATGTGGATGATATAGTGATCAAATCCCAATTGGCCGACTCACTCATCAGTGATTTGACGGAAACCTTCAAAAATCTGCGCAAGTACCAGATGAAGTTAAACCCGGCCAAACGCACCTTTGGGGTACCTGTAGGTAAACTCATTGGATACATAGTATCAGAGAGAGGTATTGAGGCAAACCCACAAAAAATCAACGCTGTCATGACCCTTCAGAAGCCGACCACGGTAAAGGGAGTTCAATGACTCACAAGATGCGTAGCCGCTCTGAGTCGGTTCATAAGCCGACTTGGTGAAAAGGAAATCCCCCTGTATCGACTCCTGAGGAAATCAGAAACATTTGTCTGGGATGACGAAGCCGATCAGGCCCTAGAGTCATTGAAGAAGCAACTATCCCAGGCTCCAATATTGGCGGATCCCAAGCCTAAAGAACCTATGTTACTTTATATCGCAACCAACAATCAAGCGGTCAGCGCTGTAGTTGTTGTTGAGCGTATGGAAGCCGGCAAGGAGCACCCTCTGCAAAAGGCCAGTTTATTATGTCAGTGAGGTTCTGACTTTATCAAAGCAACGCTATCCTCTCTGGCAGAAATTGGTTCTTGGTGTATTCATGGCAAGTCGGAAACTTAAACACTACTTCCAGGAGCACCCCATAACTGTGGCCAGCTCAGCACCACTTGCAGATATCATCCAAAACCGGGAAGCAACAGGGAGGATTGCAAAGTGGGCCATAGAGTTGGGGGATTATCACATCAAATACAAGCCACGAACGACCATCAAGTCCCAGGCGTTAGCCGACTTTATCAATGACTGGACAGAAATCCAAACATCTCAGGATAAGCCAGTCACAAAATATTGGACGATGCACTTTGATGGAAGCCGGCAGCTCCAAGGTTCAGGAGCCGGCGTAGTTCTTACCTCACCTAAAGGGGAGAAATTCTATTATGTGTTACATCTGCAGTTCACCTGTACTAACAATGCAGCAGAGTATGAAGCCTTCCTTCAAGGACTACGGCTAGCTCATGAAACGAACATAAGTTGGATCCAATGCTATGGCGAATCTGATCTCGTTTCGCAACAAGTGTCAGGAAAATGGGATTCCAAAATCCCATAATGGCAGCTTCTCGACGAGAGGTGCAAAGACAAGCCAAATTTTTTGTTGGATACCAGGTGGATCACGTGGACCGTAGGGAAAACGAAGCAGCAGATGCCCTCTCCCGACTCGGCTCTCAACGAAAGCCCGTCCCTCCAAACGTATTTCTGGATGTCCTAACAAAGCCGTCTGTACAACCACCAACAGAGCAAGACATAGCAGAGCCGGATCCAGAGCCGGCTCTGGTTGCTGGAATTCATGCTACACCCTCATGGGTCGTACCTTACTTGGATTACAAGACTCGAGAAATCCTTCCTCAAGATGAGATGTTGGCCAGAGAAATCGTCAGGAGAAGCCAATCCTTTGTACTCATCAATGGTGAGTTACGTCGGCGAAGTGCCGCAGATGTTTTTCAGAGATGAGTCTCACCAGAAGAAGATAGAGCCATCCTCAACGAAATACACTCTGGAGATTGCGGACACCATGCCAGCTCTCGTTCGCTTGTAGCTAAAGCCTTTCTACACGGCTTCTACTGGCTCACAGCTCATGCGGATGCAGAGGACATAGTCAAGAAATGTGATGGATGTCAGCTCTATGCAAAACAAGCTCACGTGCCGGCTCAAGAACTCACGATGATACCTATTACCTAGGCCTTTGCAGTATGGGGACTTGATATGGTGGGACCTTTCAAAAGGTCGGCCAACAAGAATACTCACATATTAGTGGCACTGGATAAATTCACCAAATGGGTCGAAGCAGAACCGGTTAGCAAATGTGACGCTGCGACAACACTGAAATTCTTGAAAAAGATCATATACAGATTCGGCTACCCCCACAGCATCATCACTGATAATGGTTGTAACCTATCAGAAGGGGTTATGCAACGATTCTGCCAAAATGAGCACATCCGACTCGACCTTGCATCAGTAGCACACCCACAGTCCAACGGACAAGCCGAGAGAGCCAACCAAGAGATGCTCCGAGGCATCAAACCCCGACTCGTTGTCCCTTTGAAAAGGACGCCAGGTTGTTGGGAGGACGAGTTACCCTCAATATTATGGAGCATCCGGACGACTCCCAACAGGTGGACAGGCTATACGTCCTTCTTCCTAGTCTATGGAGCGGAAGCCGTCCTCCCAACTGACATACGTCACGACTCACCTCGAGTCACTGCTTATGTAGAAGCCGAAAATGAGAAAGCAAGACAAGACGCCTTGGATATTCTCGATGAAAAACGAGATTTGGCTGCATCTCAGTCGGCTATCTACCAACAAGATCTATGACGCTACCATAGCCGTCGCATCAAAAGTCGGACTATCCAGGAAGGTGATTTGGTGCTCTGACTCATACAGAAAAGAGATGGAATGCACAAGTTATCCTCTCCTTGGGAAGGACCGTTTGTGGTCAGCAAGAACCTGTACAACGGATCCTACTACCTAGTGGATATACGCGAGAAAGCGGACACGCGCACAAGCATGGAGGAGACTCCCAGGCCGTGGAACATCGCACAACTAATTCCATATTACACTTGAGTAGAAACAGGAACATTACTGTACACTTCACTAAGTCGACATACGTCGCACTGGCTTTCGCCACAATTTATATATAAGCCGACTTTGGTCGTGTCGGCTTTCTCCATCAAAATATATATAAGTCGACTTCTTTCGCGCTGGCCCTCGCCACATATCACTAAGTCGACTTCCATCGCAACCGCTCCCGCCATATCGACTCCACTTTACTTTACTTTTTGTTTCATGTCATTTATTTTTTGCATCATACATTTGCATACATTGCATTATTATATCTCAGATACCTGGGGGCTTGATCTACCCCTCTATTGGTACTGAGCATGTATATTTCTTATTCATGGGAATTGGGGAAGTTCGATGACAATCATTGACTCTTTATCCGAAAACTCGGCATATATATGTAAAAATAATAGTGTATAAGCTTATTCAGGAGCAGTAGGGGGGCTCGATGTCACTCATCGACTCTTATCCGAAGATATCCCAGCATATACATGAACTGGCAAAACAAGCCTTGGCTTGTATAGCTTAAGCTCATACGATCTACGTGTACCCGGCTTAGTCTACATACCTTGGGGGCTTACAACAATGCCTACCGAGTCTAGTCTCAAGTACAGGGAGCACTAGTCATGTGCAGCCGGCTTACAGAGAAGTCCTGACTCCTGGATAACCCAATAATCTATCTCAAATACGAGAAGATGAGGCATGTTGAATCTAGAGTCGACTTCTATATGAGCCTTTATATTTTCTTTCTGGATACATTAGCATCATCACATATTATTTCATTTTTCATCGAAAAGATATATCTTGAGCATTAACCCGTGTGACTCGGTATGGCACAAAAGATGCTCATACTGACTCACGGGAACTATAGCTCAGAAACTTATCTATGACTCGGTGTAACACAAAAGATGCTCATGCCGACTCATGGGGGATACACCTTTTTCATTGCATCTTCTCCATATATAAAGTTGACTTCGGTCGTGACGGCTCTCGCCATACATATAAAGTCGACTTCGGTCGCGACGGCCCTCGCCGACTTATATGGAAGCTAGGAATAAAACCCATCGTGTCATATCTTTGTGACTTGGCAGATTCAAAGATAGACCTATGTGACTCGGCACTGCACACAGATGCACACACCGACTCATGGGGACTACACTTCAAGGTTTCTTCTCAAAATAAGACTCGGTACATCACCCAGTTGAGTATACCGACTCTTGGGGAGTAACACTTCAAAATATTCTTTAGAAAATATGCAAGAAATTGTAAGTCCCAGGTTGCTGCAGGAAAGACAACCCGACACTTGGGGGCTACACTAATTAGAAGCAAGTTTCATAAACACAAATTCTTCTTTGATGACCCGGTACGACATGTAAACATGACCATACCATCTCATGGGGGCTACAAGTCGATCTGTCCTATGAGTCGATTAACAGATACTAAACTATTTTGAATCGACTCAGGGGGCTACAGATACATACACTATCATAAGTGGTCGGCTCTCATACACTCCGAGAAAACATTTCAAGTCAGGAATAAAACCGACTCATGAACTCATGGACTCAATGAAAGTTCATAAATTTCATTCATCAAACCAACTAGGTCTTACATCAAAGTAGGCAACCTTACAAGAAGACAAACTCGGCAATATACTACTAAGAAGACAAACCCACAGCTTCAGACATCTTCTTCATCCTCCGTTGAAGCTTCTTCTTCACTAATAAGTTCTTCATCGCTGGAGCTCTCCACACAACAGCAGGCTCGGTCTCCATCCGAGTCAAAGATCCTAGCTGACAAGGTGTCTTCACCATCAAATTTGAAGATAATAGTGTCTCCTCGAGAAATATTCCTGGAGCGAAGAAAATTTTTCCATCCTTTCTCAAAAAACATGGTGCCATGGTTAGAAAAACTAACTGTCACCCAGACAGGTCCATGAGGACATCCATCAGATCGGAGCCAAAGGTCGGAAGGTGTCGAGTCAACCACAAGTTGAGAAAAAGATTCGGGAAGTTTGATCCAGCGTCGAATTTTCCGGAGATGAACCAAGGACTCACTCCTCTCAGGAGAAGAAGGGGGAGATTCAGAAGGAGAGGCAGCACGAGTACTTCTTCCTCTACCTCTGCCACGGCCACGACCTCTACCACGACCACGGACACGACCTCGAATACTTGCACGGGGATCGGGCTCGTTGGATGCCAAAGGAGAAGACGCTTCTAGCTTAGGTGCCATGGGGAAAACAGGAAGAGGAAGAGGAAGATGGATGTGCTTGAAAGATCAAACTACCCAAAGGGATATTTATAGTAGATTCATGGGGAGGATCCATTAATGCCATAAATAAAGCGGGATAACTACCCATGGTAGATAGCATTTATGGAAAGACTCCTCGATTCCCACTACAAACATCAATGCCTCTAACCAGGCGTTTTGGGCAGAGTGATCATAAAACGAAACTGGATCTTTGACCAAAGGTCAAAGGAAAAATCTTCAAGTAAGAGGAAACGAGAAGCTAAAAAGAGTTAGGCGTCGACTTCTAGTAAAGCATCAGATGATAGCTGACTCGACGAGAAAGGCCGACTTCATGGAGACAGAGGAATCGAAGCAAAATTGAAGAAAGGCGACTCTGACTCCCAATCAACGTCAAACATATAGTCGGCCCCTGATCCATAAAGAGCCGGCGGAAATGAAGAAGATAAAGAAGATTGATGTGAAGACTTAAGCATCACAACAATCCTGGGGGCTAATGTCGGGGGGATGGATCAGGACCATAGACCCGGCATTAGGAACCTCCGGGCCGACTTACATATGAAGGCCCACAAAGAAGACCCAACCAGGAGTCTGACGTGCCAAGCGTGAAGATTGAAGACCTAGAAGGAATTCGACTTACGTTGTATAGCACGTAGAAAACTTGTAAAGTATAATAGAACTCCACATTGTTTAGGAGTCGAACTCTAGGAATCCTGGGACCCAGCACCTTTATAAGCCGAGGACCACGGGAGCCAGAGGGGGAACTTACCTCAAGCCAGGATTAGACAACTCGCTCCATAGCCTAGATCTCCAAGAGACTAAGGTTGCGAAACTGTAAGGCCCGATATGTGGTACTGTTCTAGATCTAGATGTTTCCATCCAGATCCAGGGACGAAGCACATATCGGTCCCACCGCGACATATGTCATAGCCATATGCCCCAGATTTCCAACATGATATCACAACATTAAAGATACAAGGATACAACATGTCATACAATCGGCATACAACTTCCTTAATACAATACAACAGCGGAAGATACATGTCTGAGTACAGACTACAATCAAATGCCTACTGGCAAAGAGAAACACATCGATCCCCATAACCACACGGGTCCAGGCCCTCCGCCGGGATCCGCCTAACTAGTCGTCGTCGAGTCTCCACGTGAAACGTCGATCACCGTACCTGTTGTCAATCAAGAACCCTGAAAAGAGTTTGGGGGTAGTATCATAAGTACAGAAGTACTCAGCATCCAACTGTAGTGGTCATCTGACCCAACAAGGACTTCATCACTCGTCATTCTAGGACAACTAGTAGTTTACAGTAAGGATGGGGTAAGTGGTGAGGTTGTTGCCGCACTAGAATTTATGAAGTGGCTAATGATCTAGAGACTTAAGATAAGAAGCCAAGCATTCGATGAGTAATCGTTTCCAACAAGTCTTGCTATCAACTACTTACGCAAACATAACACCTATCCTATCCTTGTCCTCCTCTTTGCATCCCGACGAAGAAGAAGCAGTCAAGGCACACACACGTTGATCAAGTTATATTAAGATTATCTCAGTTATTGTTGTTGTCTATGAACAAGGAGTAGGTCTCAAGTCGTCCATAACCGTGGACACGACTTCTCGAAAATATTTAACCCTGCAGGGGTGTACCAACTGCCCATTACAAGGCTCCGCACGCACGCCCATCTCTCTCAGTTGCTACCCATCACAGGCAACCATTTTATGATTTAGTTCCAACAGATCCGAAACGACAGGTCCCTCTATCTAACAACGA
The DNA here is from genome assembly GCA_950022295.1 of Bromus sterilis. Lineage (NCBI taxonomy): Eukaryota > Viridiplantae > Streptophyta > Magnoliopsida > Poales > Poaceae > Bromus > Bromus sterilis. Next base: position 177,042,782 of record OX465599.1, on the reverse strand, counting down.
ACAAATCCGGGTGGCCCCCGGGGAATCGAAACCCAATCCAAAAGTTGGCCACGCTCTCGGATTGGACTCTTCCGTCTGGCCAAGGTCGAGGTAACTGATCCCCTCACATGTGGGCATGCCTCTAGCTCACCAGGTGTGGACCAACAAGAGAAACCATGTCTCCGCTGGCCCGTGTTATTTTAAAGGATATCTGCTAGGAGCGACCCGACAGACATATATGCATGGTTTCAAATGGTAAATCAGCTTGGGCCACCTCTAGAAATGTTTGAAGCTAGATAGGTAAGAAAAGGGGACCCCATAAAATCCCACACACGGTTAGGCACGCTCAGTCTTAAAACCAATACCCGAAACTCGGATCCTAGGTGAATCAAATGGAACAAAGCGCCGGGGGGGATAGCCTAGACCTTCCATCCTTCGTTGAATATAGTCAACATTTATAATAATCATATCATCAACAACAATATAATAATGTGATATCCCAAAACCAAGGAGTAACAGGGTAACATTCGTAGCATCCTAAGCAGGGGATGAGCAACGAGCAATAGTAACATAGCAGTACATGGTTTGTTGGGAGGGGACATGGCTGTATCGGTTTAAGAGAGGTTGTAAACATGTGGTAGGTTCAAACATCGAACCTAACCTAGATTAGCATGCAAACCTCTGGTTGAAATAGAATGGATCATAAGTAATGTATAGTACTTGCCTGTTGATAAGTCGGGTTCTGAAGGTGTAGTTGATCGCAAGCTCGCATCGTCTCCGAGAGGTACCCGCGGAAGCACACAAGAAGTAAACACTGGAAAGCAATCAACGAGAAAGCATCTATTACTATGAGGCAAACACGAGCAAGCACCAACAAGAAGCAACACGAGACATCGCACCTACCTTCGAGAGCGGTTACTAATAGGTTAAGTGGAGTACTCGCCACACACGACGATACCGCACATTTACAAGGGTTCAAGTTGTTTAGCTACAAAAGATGAGCAAGTTTGTTAACATGGCATCTCACTCAAGCATGGCATAGCACACAAACATTACAAGAGGTGCATCATAAGATAAACTATCTATTCTAGTCAATTTAAGTGAGGCACAACCTAAACATGCCATATCACTAAGTACCCCACGACAATTAAAACATTTGGTACTGTTCTGTCCTAAACCATATTTTAGGTTGTTTAACAACAACAAACAATAGATAAAACACAAAGTACATGAAAAACAAATCAAGTTACATATAAAGAACACTCAAAACGGAGTTACGGTTAAAAAGATGCAAGCAAAACAAGTTTGGAACACAATCTGCCAACATCAGGAAGCACACTTTAGAGCAATGCATAAACAGGATAATGAATGCAAACATGCTCACAAATGATATGCAACTAAAGTAGACATGATAGGGAAGGCATGGCAAAATGAATCATGCTAAAAGGCATCATGGTTCACTAGTTATAAGCAACACAAAAAGCTATAAAACATTCATGGTCTAGGACTTAGTGAAAATCAGGAAAACAGGGCAGAAACTGTTATTTTCATGCTGTATAAACAGGGGTAAAACTATATGCAAAAGTGAAGAAACATGACATAGCAATATGTGCGCATGAACTAGACATGATGGTGATCAGGTACAAAAAAGAATCAAGGTCATTGGCATCACAGACCAAAAGATATTAAGCATGCAACATGGCATCGGAAAATTACAGACTGAGAAAAACAGAGGTGGCTGTCAAAAACAGTGGCATAGAAACTTTGGAGCAGAATATAACTATGACCAATAATGTAAACATGACAATGCAATACATATAATGAAAGTAGACATGATGTTTAACAGTATGCAACAAGAATCAATGCAATAGGCCTCATGGATGTGTCACAATCATCAATCAAACTTGGAATAAAATAACAGCAGCAGCAAGTAACAGAAAATAATAGCAGTTAACAGCCTGATGCCCACTTCAACAGAGATTATAAACATCAAGATGGCCTCAAATCAAAATTCTCACAAAAGATGAACTGAAGTACACACAATTCTAATTTTTTTCCTTTTGGGCGCAACACGATCCGGGCTACGGTTTACTCGCAAACTTCAACGCAAAAACGTAACAGCAGCAAAATATACGGACTTAGTGAAATTTCGAGGTGTCTAGGAAAAAAAGGACCTCATGGGCTGTGACACAACAGGTCGAGGAGGCTTCTCGGGTCACTGAATGGGCTGGGGCGCGAGGCGCTCTGGGCTGCAGGCGCGCTGGGCTGGGCCGCAGGCTGTGTTGGGGAGGCTGGCCCAGCAGGCGGTCAACGGCGGCGGCGCCAGCTTGTGCCTCCCGCACGAGAGGAGCCACGGCGGCGGAGGTGCATGGCTGGATTCCGACGAGGTGTCGGCTGGGCGGCGGTCTAGGGGAGCGGTGGCTGCCGAAACGGGGCGCGGGGACGGCGGCGGTCGCGGATCCGACGAGGCTCGTCGTCGGCGTGGTCCCTGGCGGCGCGAGGCGCGGTCAGAGGCGGCGGATCTCGCCGGCCATGGAGCTATCGCGGCGGCGGGCATCTGTAGGGGAAAAGAGGAGGCCAGCGGCGAGGGGGAAGAGGGAAAGGAGGAGAAGATGGATGAGAGGGAGGCCGGTGTCGCTCACCTCGCGCTGGAACCATTCCGAGAACATTTTCCGGCGCGCTATAAAAATATCCCGTTTAATTATTAAACGGGGTTTTTCGTTCCATTGGGTACGACTAGTCTTGTGTGGTTTTCGTGACGGTGATCGGGTGAAATCCGGTGTCGCAAAGGTCGAGTGTCAGGGTTGCAAGGGTCAGTCTCCGTCCGGTACGAGATAAGAGGGGGAAAATAATCGCCGATCGATAAATCGGGGATGCAAACACCGCAAACAAATCAGACAATCAAACAATTCACACCGAAAACAAAAATTTTAATTTTTGTGAAATCTAGGCTGTTACACAAACATCATCACCGTAATCGATACGATTGACTCTTCCTATTGAGGAGTCAATCCCCCTATAGTCAAAAAGCAGGATAAAAAATCTAATTATGTGATAGTGGGGTCCCACATCTCAGCCTCTATTCAATTAAATTAATCCATTTTTATTTCAACAGTGCACTGGCCCACCTTGAAGTGGGAGAGCGGGGGATGGGGTCATATATTTTTATTTAACAGCGGGGGGGGGGGGGGCTTGCTGCTAATAGGGGATTAGCCCCTTAATTAAACACGGTCGGGCCCAACTTTTAGGAGCACACCAGTGCCTCCACGCTAGGCTCGCACGGCCGAGGAGGCCGGCGGACACCAGGAGGCACGATGACGAGCGGGGATGGGTGGCCGGAGCGGCGCGGCGAGGGCGCGGCCTTGCGCGCGCAAACAAGGGCACGGGGCGCGCCAGGGGACGGCAGGCGGTGTCGTGTCGAGTGATACGTCCCAAACGTATCTATAATTTCTGCTTGCCCCATGCATGTTTTGTGTGATATTGCTATGATCTAGATATACTTTCATACACTTTTGATCATATTTGGACTAACTTATTAACTCAGTGCACCACAGTGCCACTTCCTGTTTTTTGTTTTTTTTCTATTCCAGGTTTCCCCCATATTAAAAGTGCTCCAAAAATTCGGGAAAAATCGGATAAAAAATTAGCGCAACGGAAGCTTCCGGAACCCCGAAGGAGGGCCGGGGGCCACCACCAGGGACCCAGGCGGCCACCTCGCGCGACCTAGGGTCTGGGCGCGCCAGGGGGCGCATGGACTCCTGGTGGCCCCCCAGGATGGCCCCCTTCGCCTATTTAATCCCCGTGACGCGAAACCCTCGAAGACATAACCCTTTTTCACGATCTCGCCTCTGTTCTGCCGCCGCCGCGCTTCCAAGATCGGGAGCGCCAACAGACTTCTTCCCGGCACCCTGCCGGAGGGAGGATCGACTCGACCTCCGGGAGCTTCCCCTTCACCATGGACGCTTCCCGGATGTGCCGTGCGTAGTTTCCTTTGGACCATGGGTCCGTGATCAGTAGCTATGTGATGTTCTCCTCCCCTCTTTTTTCTTCATGGTTTAGACCTCGTGAGCTTCCCTACATGATCGAGGCACATATGTAATCTTTCTGTTGTTTTTATGCTGAGTTTGATGGGATCTGATGGATTATGAGATTATGTTCAGATTGTGATAGAGTAATATATTTGGTTCTTATCTTTTATATTTTTGTTCATAAGTAATTCTTGCATGTTCTCCGTTTCTGTTTATTGCTTTGGCCAAGTAGTAGGTAGTAACTCCAAGAGGGAACGTTATGCTCGATTGAGGGTTCATGCCCCCTGATGACACGCTTGAGTGACAGAAACATGAGTCTAGGGGATGTGTTGTTGCCACAAGGGGGAAAACAACGGTGCTTGTAACTGCGGTTGCAAGGATTGTTTACTTTACGCAAAGTGCTTTTTAATGCAGTTGTCCGTTGCTTTGGGTTTACACATTGGGTGTGGCTCGCAACTTAATACCAGCGAGATGTTGTGGATAGATATCTCAAGGTGGTTGATTAGTAGTAAATGCAGTTGGATTTCGGTCTACTTAATTTGGCGTACTTCCCATGCTTTTGAGCCTCTTGCTTTCTTTGCAGCATAGTTAGCATTGCGGTGCGTTTATAATCCTGTCAATTGCCCATCTGTAATTTGTTCACCTCTCATAGGATTTTTATCGTCTTTTGGGAGAGAGACATCACTAGTGAACATCACAGGACCCCGGTCCATATTCACATCACTTTTTACACGCTTATTTACTATCATGCTTTTACTTTCAGTTGCTATCATTATCATTATCCCTTGTGTTTTGATCCTTTGTAAACAACAAGACCGGAGAGATTGACGACCTCTCTGAACTTCGTTGGGAGAAAAGTTATTTTTATCTGTGTGCAGGTCCAAGTCAAGGAAGCAACTTTTCTCTAAAACGGTGCCATTGCTTTGTTTCCACCTAATTATCATCTCCGGTGTCCTACTGGTCAATACTCTCAACCTCGGTATCTTCACCGAGGGAAACTTGCCGCTACGCTGCATATCACCTTCCACATGGGGTAACCAACGAAGGGCGAGAATTAATTATCATCTCTCGCGTATCAAGCAAATTTCTGGCGCCGTTGCCGGGGACTCCGAGTGCTAAGATAGGGGAGTTTCCCACTACCTTTTACCTTTACTTTTTAGTCTTGTTAGTTTACCTTTCAGTTTTTATCTTTGTGTCTTATATCAAAAATTACAAAAAAATCTGCCACACTTGCTGCTACTATGGGTGCCATAGAAAACACCAAGTTGTGTGACTTCACTAGTCACAACAACAAAGACTTTATCTACACTCCTATTGCCACACCTGCCACTTTAGCTACCTCTTATGAATTTAAACCTGCTTTTCTAAACCTTGTTATAAGAGATCAATTCTCTGGTGCTGGAGATGATGCTGCTTTACACTTAAATAATTTTGTTGAGTTACGTGATATGCAAAAGTATAAACAAGTAGAAGGCGGTGTTGTTAAGCTCAATCTTTCTCCTTTCTCTTTGAGGGAAGGAGCTAAAATCTGGTTTCAATCTTTGCCTAGGAATAGCATAGATTCTTGGGATAAAAGATGCTTTTATTGGGAAGTATTACCCACCTACTAAAATTATTCAATTGAGGAGTAACATTATGAATTTTAAGCAATTGGATAATGAACACGTTGCCCAAGCTTCGGAACGTATGAAATCTCTCGTTAAGAAACTCCCTACAGATGGTTTGACTACCTGGATGGTTATCCATACTTTTTATGCAGGCTTGAACTTTACCTCGCGGAACCTGTTAGATTCGGCCGCGGGAGGAACCTTTATGTCAACTACACTCTGTGCTGCCACAAAGCTTCTCGATGAGATGATGACCAATTATTCCCAATGGCACACCGAACACACTCCAACAGGTAGGAAGGTAAACTCTGTCGAGGAGATTACCTCCCTAAATGAAAAAGTTGACCTAATTATGTCTCTACTTACCAAGCAACCCTCTATTGATCCTCATGATGTTCCTTTAAATTCTTTGGTTGCTCAGGAACAAGTAGATGTGAACTTGATTGCTAGAAACAATTTTAATAACGATGCTTATAGGGGCAACTTTGCTAGTAATCCTAGACCGTTTCCATCCAACTATGGGAACAACAACACTTATCCTAGCAACAAGAACCCCACTTTTGAACTAAAAAATATGCTTAGAGACTTTATCACCACCCAAAAAGGCTTCAACAAGAATGTAGAAGAGAAATTAGCTAAGTTAGATTATCTCTCTTTGAAGGTAGATAGCCTAGCCCTTGATGTAGAGATGATAAAAATTAGAACCTCTCCCCTTGAGGAGAGGAAGGCCACCCCTATTAATGCTATCCAATTACAAATTAATGAAAATATTAGGATGATGGCTAAAATTAAATACAGATGGGCTAGAGAAAAAGAGGAAGAGGATATAATTAAGAGCCTTCCTACACACCACACAGTTGCCACTATCCAAATTGTTGAGGATACTGAAACTATTAGCACCCAATGCACTCCTAGTCCCATTGGACCTATTAATGGTGATGCTCATACCTCAACCGTAGAAGAAGAAACTCCTATGAACATAGAGGGTTTCAAACAAGTGGGCCTAGATGACACTACTACCGCCTTTGATAGTAGTGATATTGATTTTGATAGTTGCACCCTCTCGTAAGTTATTAGCTTGCTACACAAAATGTCTAGAGAACCCCACACTAGCACACTTAATCTTGCCTTCACGGAGCATATCACAAATGCTCTCATCAAAGATAGGGAGGAGAAGCTTAGGATAGAAGCCTCCATACCTAGGAAGCTAGATGATGGTTGGGACCCTATGATAAAAAATAAATTAAATAACTTCTCTTGCTATGCTTTATGTGACGTTCGAGCTAGCACCTCCGTCATGCCCAAAAGAATGTATGATATATGTTTGAATTGAAACCTTTTGATTCTTGTTCTTTTGGTGTTCGTCTTGTTGATTCTTCCGTAAAGAAAGCTTTGTGGAAGATCGACGATGTTCTTATCATTGTCAATGACAACTATGTTCCCGTTGATTTCATTATTATGGATATAGAGTGTGAACCTTTATGTCCAATTATTTTGGGACGGGCTTTTCTTCGCACCGTTGGTGCCGTTATTGACATGAAAGAGCGGAATATAAAATTTCAATTCCCTCTCAAAAAGGGGATGGAACACTTCCCTATAAATAAAATCAAGTTACCATTTCAGTCCGTTACACCGGCTATCTATTTTATTTCTCTTGATAAAACTTGATCCTTCTTTTGCCTTATGCCTAGCTTAAAGGCGTAAAGGAAAGCGCTTGTTGGGAGGCAACCCAAGATGTTTTTACTTCTGTTTTTAGTCTTCTTGATGATTGTTACTACTGTAGCAACATCATTGTATATTTATTTTCAAGGTTTGTGCCAAGTTATAGCCTCTTATGATAAGGGAAGCAAAAGTTGTGACACGCTGTCCAGAAAACAGATTCTGTCTTCTCGATGGAAAAAATCGGAACGAATCACCAGTTCATATTTTTTAGCTGAATTTTTTACACAGCATGCTCTATACAATTGTGAAACTTTCGTATTTTCTGAGTTTTTTTTATTTGAGTTGCAGAAGTGCTCCGAAAAAATTCTCTACTACCTGTTGTTTTGTTTTTCACAGATTCTGCCACGTTTTGCCTCTCCTTAATTTTGCAAACCTTAAGCTTGATTTTTCTTTGCAAAAACCTTTTGGAAATCTTGAGAAACAGTAGCTCTTCAAGAATATCTTTACATCCAGTGGGGAAAAATTATTTTATTAAGGGTACTAACCTCTCTAATCAGCTTATGATGAGTTATGTATGAAGGGAGTTTTCAAGTGTGCGATGGAGATTGATGAAAGAATACCTGGGAGTGTCTAGAGCTCAAGCTTGGGGATGCCCCCATGGATCCCCAATAAATATTCAAGGAGGCTCAAGCTTCTAAGCTTGGGGATGCCCCTGTGCATCCCCTTCTCCATCAACAATCATCAGTTCGTCCTTCGTCTCACTATATTTTTATCACTTCATGCGTTATGTTCTATGCTTGGAGCGTCCTGATCTTAGGTTTTATTTTTATTTTTCTTTATCTTTTCTTGTTGTTCATAACAAGTTATACCACAGCTTACTTTGTGTGGGAGAGAAACACACTCCACTCCAATCTAGAACACACCATAGGATTTTTCATGCCTATCTTTTTAATGTTGTGTGTTCTTTATCTTTTCATAGCTACTGCCATGTTTAGTTTTATTTTTAGTTTGTCTTTAGCAAGAGCCTTGGCTTTTGTTTAGTTTGTTGCTAGAACTCTCTTTAGTTTTCATGTTTATCTTGTTAAGAGAGTTGGTTGTTTCACTGAGTTGTGTCTTGTCTTGAAAGTAGGTAATTGAGGTTGCTATTTAATTTTAGTAGTAAATTGCAATAGTTTTGAGGTATTGATGTGAGTAATGTTTGAACTTTTGGTGTCAAGATCTCTAGCCTATTAGTGATAGGTGTCGTATTTTGGGAAATTCATGTGTATTTTCAAAACCTACAAAACTAGTTGAGAACTCTAGCTACTAGATGGATCGCTAATCTTTGGAGGGATCGGATATTAGGGTACACTCACGTACCATGAGTCGAGGATGCGCAAGGATAATCAAACCCCCATACGCTCCTCCTCGGGGTACTTGTATCTTTGTGAACCTCTTTATTAGATTGAGAGTTACCGATAATAAGTGCATGAGTTCTTCCGACTAATGTAAGTATTGAAAGTTGACACTTCCACCTCCTCATATTTGCTAGCCTCTTCTGTGTTGTGCATTTACTTCTTCTCATTCCGAGAGTTGGCGTCCACCTTCGCCGGTACATCCAAACCCTTGGCATGATACGCTCTTTCAACATAAACCTCCTTATATCTTTCCTCAAAACAGCCACATACCTAGCTATCAAGGCATTTCCATAGCCTTTCCGAGATATATTGCCATGCAACGTCCACCTCTTCATGACTTGATCTTCATGTCATACATGTTCCTACTACTCTGGCAGCGACATACATTGCATACATCATGATAGCTACATCTTTTTTATGTTTGAGTACTTTTTAAAGTGTGAAAGATCTTCTATACCGTCTTCTAAATTAGAGTGTTGCCCTTAAGTGAGGAAAAGATCCCAAAGTGGACAAAATAAAAGATACCAAAGAGGACAAATGAGAGTTAAATAGAAAGAGCCATTGAGTCCTCCAAAAAAATATAAAAAAAGAAAAAAAGAGAGAAAAAGAAATAAAAAGAGAGAAAGGGGAAACACTACTATCCTTTGGAAAGATCCACACTAGTACTCCGCACTACTAGGGAAATAGCTATACATGGAAAGCCTATTAGTGGCGCATATGGAAAGCGATGCGCCACCACTTGTTATGGGTGGCGCACTGGAACATAATGCGCCACCCATAAGACCTTATGGATGGCGCATTATATTCCAGTGCGCCACCCCTAAGAGTGGGCCAGCCTGGATGATCTTATACGTGGTGCGTCTAGCAGTATGCGCCACCCCTCAGGACCTTATAGGTGGCGCACATAAAGAATGCGCCACCCCTAATAGCTTAGGGGTGGCGCATTCTGTATATGCGCCACCCATAAGGTCCTTAGGGGTGGCACATTGTGGTAATGCGCCACCTATAAGAGCTTAGGGGTGGCGCATTGCACAGATGCGCCACCACTGACTTCCTATATGCGCCACTAAATACCTAGAGCTTCCCTTATCTACTCCACCCCACCTACCACCTCTCATTCACTCCACACAATTCTCAAACTAGATCCACTCTTCTCACCCTAGATCTATTCGGTTTTCTCCTGCTCCCCACCTCATTTCTTCCATTTATCCATCGATACTTGGCATTACATCTATTTTGTTTCATATTGAAGTAAGTGGACCTCCTCCCAAACTCTTTTGTTCCATTTATGACCCATATACTTGCCTTTATTAGCTTGGGGTTTGTTGTATATGTGAATCTTGGGGTTGATGTATATGTGAAGCTTGTGGTGGTTTGATGTATGTGTGAAGCTTATGGTGGTTTGATGTATATGTGTATCTTGAGTGGAAAATGTTTTGCCGAAATGTCGATTCATTTCCGTTTTGGCAAATTTCTAGCGCACTCTCCGCATGCTCCCATGCATTATTAGGGAAGGTCATGCCGAATTTTTTCGGCGACGACTGTGATATATAATTGTGTTGCTCTCTCCGTGCACGCAGGTGATCGACCATGGTCAGCGAGATGTTGAGCGATATCACCGTGGCTAGGTGGATGCAATGTGCGACAAACGACATGCTAAGGAATAATAGGTCGGATATAAGATGTCCGTGTCGGAGATGCAAACTGCAGTGCGTGACCGAGACTGATTCCGGAATATTGCAAAGACACCTGAAGCGTAATGGTGTGATGGATGGCTACACACGATGGATAAGTGATGAAGCTGGTGAGGAGGAGGACGTCAATGGTGGGGCGCCAGTAAATGAGGAAGGGCAACTAGAAAACAGCGGCGGGCGAGATGACGAAGAGCATCCCGTACATGATCATGAAGAAGATGCCGAAGCGGATCATGTAGATCAAGATGCCGGACATGAAGATCAAGATGTCGGACATGATGATTCAAGCTGGGTGCGGGACCCTCATGTTCAAGAGCTGCTTGTCAAAGAGGCGTTGAACGCAAGAGGTGCAGCTAGAGAGAAAGCCAAGATGGCGCAACTCGAGAAAGACGCGATTACGAAGTTGTACGAAGGATGCAACGACGAGGATACCCGCTTGAATGTAACACTTGGGGCTATGGAGATGAAGGCAAAACACAAATGGACCGACGAAAGCTTCGATGATAACATGGCATTCTGGCACGATCGTCTTCCGAAGGGCAACACGTGCCCAACTAGTATCGCTGAGGCCAAGAAAGTCCTTTGCCCTCTCGATCTTCCGCACGTTAAATACCACGTCTGCATAAATGATTTCATGATCTATCGGGGTGAGGACGAAGATAAAGCCACATGTTCGGTGTGTGGTGTTAGTCGATACAAGAGAGGGAAGAAAGTTCCTAGAAAAGTGGTATGGTACTTTCCGATCACTCCTCGTCTGCAGAGGTATTTCGTAGATCCCGAGGAAGCAAAGCTCATGACCTGGCACGCGGATAGAAAGAAGCTAAAAGAGGATGACCCGAACCCGGATCCGGAAAAGGAGGACATGCTGAGGCACCCTTCAGATGGTAGCCAATGGACTGCGTTGGACCTCGAATACCCAGATTTTGGAAAAGAACCAAGGAACCTCAGGATTGGTGTGAGCGCCGATGGAGTCAATCCGTTTGGCGGCCAGAGCAGCACACACAGTACCTGGCCCGTGTTTGTATGCATATACAACCTTCCCCCCTGGAAGTGCATGAAGAAAAAGTACATAACAATGTGTATGCTAGTTCAAGGGCCGAAACAACCAGGTACGGACCTCAATCTATATCGGCAGCTGTTGAAAGAGGAGCTAGAAACATTATGGAAAGACGGAGTCAATATGTGGGACGCCGCGGCAAAAGGATATTTCCCAATGAAAGCCGCGGTGATCACGACGGTGCACGACTATCTCGGATACGGATATTTCTCAGGGCAGGTGGTCCAAGGATTCTGTGCATGCGTTAGGTGCATGGATAATACAACGTACCGCCAGCTACCAAAAGATCCTGGATCTTCAAAAACCGTGTTCCAGGGGTCTCGGAGGTGGCTTCCCAAGAAACACGCGTGGAGAAAACAGGGACATCTGTTCGATGGAAGCGAGGAGCTCCGAGCACCCCCAGCTCGAAGGAGCGGCAAAGAAATCGACAACTTGCTGAAAACTTGGAAAGAGTGCCCCGCGCCGGGAAAGAAAAAAAAGAAGACTCAGCCGTTGATGAGGGTATGGAAAGCGAGGTCTGTTTTCTGGGATTTGCAATACTGGAGTCTACTCCGCAGTCCTCATAGCCTTGATCTAATGCATATCACAAAGAACGTGTGCGAGAGCTTGTTTGGCACGCTGCTCAACATGCCGGAGAATACCAAGGACGGGCCAAAAGCAAGGAATGACTTGAAATTTATGGGCATCAGGAGGGAACTTCACCCCCCTAGTGACGACGATGATGAGCCGGAGGAGGAAGAGGATACGGAAACGCAAAACTCTCGCAAATGAAAAAGGACGACCAAGAAGAAGACCGGTATTGATCACTGCCCCCCGGCATGCTTCACTCTGTGCGAGGAGGAGATCAAGCGGTTTATCCACTGCCTCATAGGAGTAAAATTTCCGAACGTCTACGCGGGGAAGATAAGCAGATACCTAGACGAGGCGAAGCAGCGTTTCAGCGGGATGAAATCTCACGACTGCTTCGTGCTGATGACGCAGATTCTCCCGGTTGCGATGCGAGGGATAATGGACGAGCACGTCCGTAAAACGTTGTTTGGCCTTTGCAACTTTTTTGACGTCATCTCCCGGAAGTCCATTTGCGCTACGCAACTCAAAAGGCTACAGGAGGAGATCGTGCTCAAACTATGCGAGCTTGAGATCTATTTCCCTCCCGCGTTCTTCGACATTATGGTGCATCTGCTGATCCACGTCGTGGAGGATATCGTCCAACTCGGGCCTGCGTTTCTGCGCAGCATGATGCCGTTCGAAAGGATGAATGGGCACATCAAAAAATACGTTCGTAACAGGTCCCGTCCAGATGCAAGCATAGCGAAGGGCTTTCTAACCGAAGAGTGCATCTCTTTTTTCACGAATTATCTCAACACCAAGAACCCTGTTGGTCTGGCCGTCAACAAGCACTTTGGCAGGACCGATGGGTGTGGTCACCACGAGGGAAGTCGCGCAATGCATGTCAACTTTGACGGTCGAGACATCGACTTTGAAAGAGCAAGCCTAGTCGCGCTACAACACATCCAGCTGGTCGATCCTTGGATAGTAAAGCACAAGGATTTAATCAGGAAGAAGTACAGTGACCAGGGCCTGCAGATAACGGACCGAGATCCACGGCTAATCAAAGAGCACAACTCCGGTTTCATGACTTGGTTCAGGGACGAGCTTCGTGCTAATCCCCCGCGAAGGAACACTTCCGAGGACGAAAATATGATATTCACCTTGTCACAGGGTGCCGCACGCAACCTGATGACCTATCAAGCGTATGATATCAACGGCTACACATTTTACACGGAGGAAAAGGACAATAACTGCGATTACCAGAACTCAGGGGTAACGGGGATATTCTACACCGATGACGTCAAGGAAAGATTCTATGGAAGGATCGAGGACATATGGGAGCTCGACTACTGTGGAGAGAAAGTGCCGATGTTCCGTGTGAGATGGGCCAAGAGCGTCGTAAAAGAAGACCGGTACTTCACCACCATGGTTATACCCGAAGCCAAATCCAAGTCTACGGGCGCAAACGTCACCGCGAAAAATGAGCCATGGGTACTGGCTAGCCAAGTGGACCAATCCTTCTTCATTACAGACCCATCAAAGCCGAGCCGCGTTGTAGTGAGGAGAGGCAAAAGAAACATCATCAGAATGGATGGAGTCGCCAACGAGCAAGACTTTGACAAGTACGGCGACCCGAAGATGGAGGATGACTACGCCGCTCAGGATACATACACCACAACCCTACCGAAGAAAGGTCTCCTCCCGTTCAAGAGGAAAAGTGAAGGCGTCCTGGGCCTAAATTATTCAACCACGACAAAGAAGGGCAAGAAGAAGATCGTGAGGAAACGATAGCTAGATAGCTAGCTCCAAATTTAAGAAAAATATTTTGTAATTCATGATCACTTTGTGTATGCATGGATTTAATATGCACTTTGTAATTGATGATCACAATCTTATGTTTCCAAATGCCGCTCCACCTTGTGTTTGGGGAATTGGTTCGGCGACGACACGGTTAAGGCATGGTACGTGGATCGATATGATCACAATCGAAGTACTCCCTCCGTTTCTTTTTACTCCGCATATAAGATTTGGTCAAAGTCAATCTTAATAAAGTTTGACCACTTTTATACACAATTGAAGCATCATGCCTAACTCCTTAAAAGTATTTAGTAGCAATAAGAAAACTAGCAGCGATAAAAAACCAGATAGATAGCTAGTCCAATTAATAAAAAAAATTAAAAAACTCTAATGGGTGGCGCATCTTTCATAAATGCGCCACTAAATGTGCTTAGGGGTGGTGCATTTTGCCAGAATGCGCCACCAAGAGGTTCCTTATGCGTGGCGCATTTCGGCGGAATCGGAAGAGGAATCAACACAGATGGTACCCAGATGGCACCCAGTCGAAGAAGAGGAATCGGAAACCGACCAAGGTCGGCGTCATCAGGCAAGAGTTTACTGTTGTGACCGCCGTCGGGATTCCTAAAGAGCCCGAACGTTTTTCGGAAGGGTACGGCCGTCAAGTCGTGGCGATCCTCCGCAACACCGTGCCGATCACCATGATTAACCTCAGGAGTCGTGAGAATATTCATTATTGTCAGCTTCTTATCAACAAGCTGCACGGATGATACAAGTTTCCGGAGCCGTACGATAACACCAAACTCAGAGGGAACAAAGTAAACACATGGGCCCTCAGGAAGATGAGCAAGGCCTTGTCCAGTTGGAAAACCCGGGTGAAGAGGGCAATTTTTGAAAAGAACAAAACCTGGGAGGAGCTCAAGGAGAAAGAGCCGTTGATCGACGAAGCTACCTACAACCTTTTCAAGGCTAGGTGTGAGTCCGAGCAAGCCAAGGCCGCGAGTGCAAAGGGCAAGGCCATGCGGTCGTAGGTCATAGGTAACCATCGTCTCGGAGCCTGTGGTTACAAAAGTTCCAAGCCTAAATGGGACAAGGAGGATGCCGAGTACGCCGTTGCGGGCATACCTAACCCCTTCCAGCTATACAAAGATGATCCGCAGACCGAATTCTTTGTGAGGGCCCGGAGCTATAAGGACAAAGCAACCTCGAAAATAATTATCGATCCTAAGATTCAGGATTTTACGACTGCCGTGGTAAGTAGTTTACCACGCGACCTTGTCGATCGAATTCTCGAGTGAAGTTCACAATTTCTTAACGTTTCACATTCTTTTTGCAGCAAGCGGAAATGAAAATCGCCTCATCGCAGGAGTCGTCGGTTAAGCCGGCCGGCCCGTGGGACAACGCCATCAACAGGGCGTTGAACAAGGTCAAGAAGGTTGACGACGTGACGGCGAAGCCATCGTCAGCCGGCCGTGTGGTCGGCTTTGGTGCGGACCTAAATTGGTCCGAATATTATGGAAAATCGGCGGAGCAGTCCGGTTCGAGGGGGCGCAAGGCGAGAAGGACCGAAGAAGATGCCGCTTATGTTCGTGGACTGGAGGAGAAGGTGAACATTCTTCCGCAGCTTGTCCAGGACGAAGTGACGAAGACGATGAACGCTCTCCTTCCAGATATGATGCAGTCGCTCACGAATTGGAAAGCGCGTGGTGGACAAGGGCCCATACCAGTCCCCAGCATGGTCGGCAGCAACTCGGGCCCCGCAGCGCCTGCAGTCCCGACTCCGGCCGTAGTGGTGGCTCCCGCACCGACTCCCGGCGTATTGGTGACTCCGGCCGCCATCACCGCGGCGGCGACGCCGGACGTGATGGTAACTCCTCCGGCCACGATCGAGCAACCCGGGCATAACAATAATGCACCCGGCGGCAGCACAAATAGGGGGACCGACGCCACGGGAGGCAGCGCGATTGACACGCTTGAGTGACAAAAACTTGAGTCTAGGGGATGTGATGTTGCCAAAAGGGGGAAAACAATGATGCTTGTAACCGAGGTTGCAAGGATTGTTTACTTTATGCAAAGTGCTTTTTAATGTAGTTGTTTGTTGCTTTGGGTTTACACTTTGGGTGGGGCTCGCAACTTAATACCAGCGAGATGTTCTGGATAGATATCTCAAGTTGGATGGTTAGTAGTAGGTGCAGTTGGATTTCGGTCTACTTATTTTGGCGTACTGCCCATGCTTTTGAGCCTCTTCCTTTCTTTGTAGCATAGTTAGCATTGCGGTGCGTTTATAATCCTATTAATTGTCCATCAGTAATTTGTTCACCTCGCATAGCAGTTTTATCGTCTTTAGCGAGAGAAACGTCACTAGTGAACATCACGGGACCCCGGTCCATATTCTCATCACTGTTTACACGCTTATTTACTTTTCTGATTTTACTTTCAATTGCTATTATTATCATTATCCCTTGTGTTTTGATCCTTTGTAAACAACAAGACCGGAGAGATTTACAACCTCTCTGAACTTCGTTGGGAGCAAAGTTATTTGTGTCTGTGTGCAGGTCCAGTCAAGGAAGCAAATTTTGTCTAAAACGGTGCCATTGCTTTCTTGCCACCTACTTATCATCTCCGGAGTCCTACTGGTTGATACTCTCAACCTCGGTATATTCACCGAGGGAAACTTGCCGCTATGATGCATCTCACCTTCCACTTGGGATAACCAACGAAGGGCGAGAAGCTATCATCATCTCTCGCGTATCAGCATGCGAGCGGCGAGAAGGCGCTGCACGCGGTGAGGGGTGGTGGAGGAGGCCGCCGCCAGGGGAGCAAAGCGCAGCCAGATGAGGGGAGCGGCCGTGCGCAGGGCACACGCGAGGCGCGGCCTATGGCCCTCCTTCGACAATAGCAACGCACCTAGGTGGGGGGCATGGCGGGCGTGCCCACGGGCTCCATGGAGCAACGATAAACGACGACTAATTTGACGGCTACGAGGGCGTTCGTCGAGCGGGAGAAGAGGGGGAAGACGTTGCTGCTCACCGGGGCCCTGTAGATGTGCAAAGCGAGCTCAGGGGAGGCTTGTCGTGGCCAAAATCGACGACGATGAGCGGCGGGGCTGCGGAGGGGAACAGAGACCGTGTGCGGCGTGGAGGGGCTCCTGTCTCGATTTCTCGAAGCAGGTGATGAAGACGCCCACTTCACAACTCCCAAAAAATCAATCCCGCACCGGGGAGCATGGTGGTCACGGTGGCCATGGAGGCACGTCCATGGCAGGCTCGGTGGAGCCAAGACAAAACAGATCGAGGAAAAGGGAACGAGGAGGAGGGCGAATGGGGGCTAGGGTTCGAGGACGGGGGTGCGGTCGTCTTATCCTCCAGGGGAGCCGAGGGATGCCCGCCACGGCGACATGGCGTGGCCATAGCCGGAGGATGCCCACCACGGATGCCCCCCATGAACAGGAGGAAGAAAATGTTGGGGTGGGGATGGGTTCTAGGTGGGCTTCGCCCTGAGCGTAGGATAGGTCTCTCCATTTATTTTATTTTGTATTTTTTTCTTTTTCTATTTGTATTTTGTTTAACTAGATTTTATTTTTGTAAAATGTTATACTTGCACCAATATTTGTGTTACACAAAATAACAATGCCACACAAAGTTTGGTGATTATTAAAAATCTTTTACTATTGATTTTTGGACTGTAACTTATAAAACGGGGCTTTTAGTTGTTGTTTATTAATTGTTTGATTTATTTAATAGCTTAATAAATCCCCACATCCATATGGACATGAACCACTGATTATTTGGCATTTTAGAAAATTGGTTGCACAAATTTTTGTTGAACTTAAATTGTCACTTTGTTTTGGAATTTTTAATTGGGTTGAATTTGAACAAGCCTTGGTCAAGGTGGTCATCACATGCCTAATCATGGTGACTTGGAAACAGCAAAAGTGAATACTGTAGGTGATTACTGTAGTGTGACACCCGGGGTGTTACAATTATCCCCCACTACAAAGAATTCTCGTCCCGAGAATTAAAAGGTACTGGAAGGGGTAGAGTTTTGGTTTCGTATTCTAGCGATTCTTCTGGTTCTTGTTGTCCTTCTCGATGATTTTAATCCTTCTCGTTGGTGTCTTCATTTCTCTGCATCAGTGCATCTCGATGAGTTGTCATGCTTCATTCAGGGTTGCATCGTACCTACGAATAGGTTAGGTGGAACACTTAGGGGGTCAAATCGACACAATGTTAATCAACCGGGGCATTCCGAGGGAATGAGGTACAGAGTATCCCTCGAGTTTAAACTCAGGGAAACACATCGAGGGATACAAAAGAAGATATAAGAAGTTTCAAGCGGATAGGCAATCATTCGATGCCGATGACGGAGGATGAAAAGGGGGTCCAAAGCATCAGGCAGAAGTACTGAGTCTGATATCGAAATGAATATCACAAGGTAGAGGACTCGTGAGTTGAATACGAGGTCAAGCAAGAGGAATAACCTCGAGATCAGAAAGGTACAAGAGAGTCAGTTTTCGATCTTGTGGAACTGTGGGTTATGGGCCCACATTAAATAAGAAGGGTGGTGACAAACAATGCGATCATGTTGCAAGGTAAGTCAAAGAACATCTTGTTAGCTATGTCGGCAACAATGTCGGTACCAAGGGCGAGGGACAAAGAGAACCATTTTCCTGCTCGTTAAGACGAGGCAGACCAATTGGCCAAGTTCTCGTCCATCGGTGGTTACGAAAATGTCATCAACAATAGTAACAGGTTATACTGATAGACGGGTACACCGAGGTGTTCACATAATCAAGGAAATATCACCGCTTAGATAAGTCATACCACAAGAAAGGTTAAACAGACCAATGGAAAGGAAACTGTGATGATACACCAGTGAAAGGGAAAGGAAATATCACCGCATAGATAAGTCATACCACAGGTGTATATCTTTCCCAAGGGAAAGCAGAACAAGATATACATGACCAAATTTGTATTGGCCGGGAGTCAAAGGATGTTGTCGATGATAACACAAAACATCGAGGGGAAAGGATGGTATTTCTCGTCATGAATTCAATAGACACATGGGGGAAGACAAAATGTTGATGATGACCACGACGCATTATGTTGAGAGGTTTCAATAGCATGTAATCGAATAGCGACGACATCAAGCAAAAGGAATGGTGAAGCAAAAGGTATTCGGTGTTCCCGGTTGACGACAACCCAGAACCATGAAATGGCTATGACAGGGATAGGCATTGTTTCATCACAATTCATAAGATGTAGTGCCAAGACATTATATCCTCGAAATACCAGGGGTAATACTCGAAGGTAGAATGGTGGATCATAGGTGCAGCAGAATTTATACCTAGGGGATACTTATCTTACGAGAAGCTTCCATGATAAGTTCTACATCGTATCCATGGGCATGAACACACGTTCAGGGTTGACTCCCACTTCCTCAATGCATAACATTTCAATCACTTCTCTCTTTCGATGAAGTTGTATAGTAGGAAATTTATCTGGCGTAACACCAGTAGATTATGACCCACAGAAGTTTCCGGGGTTCACACAGATGGATGAAGCATGGATACAACCCATAGGGACATTTTACGAATCTATAAAACCAACAACAGGAGTAAAGGATACAAGTTCGAAAGCAGAAGGATAACGACACCATTAGCGGGGGGCATCTTGTATCAGGGAAAATTCATCAATGACTTTGGGCACAAGGGTAGTAATCCACCAAAAAGGTCAGGAGGTGTACAGAGAGTCTGGTGTGAGTATCGGTACTCAACCATAAGAAGAAGGGATGCAAAGGCATCGGATGATAAAAGCATCTGGATAATTCGACACTTAAGTTCAAAGGGATTATGATCTCCAAAACAAAGGATTAGAAGCATATGCTCTGATCAATGACGGATAAGTTGAGCAGAACTAGATGGACAATCAATCGAGTTTGATTTATCGAGAATCAGCTCATGTCTGGAATGACGTCTGAGCCGTAAGAATGGATTCATAGGAATCAACCGATGATTGCATGCACTAGCACACACGATGATTCAACAGATTAGAATGGCAATGCCAAGGGAGGTCAACAAATACTACAAGACAAACGGGGTTAATCATAGTGCAAGCAGGAAAGAAGAATCTCCAAAGTAGTAGGCTGCCGAGGATTGTCGCGAGATCGAATAGTATTTCAAAGTATTATGGGAATCACATGAACTACTGAGGATGAACAGATCCTCGATAAATGTGAAGAGTTATCCGCAGGGTGAAAAGAAGCTGCAAGACAGTAGACACGAAGGATTCAGGAAACATCGAAGAGTATTTCGACGTAACTTGCAACAACAAGAGCAACTGGGATTGAACATATGATCAGAAAGTATAGGTAATTATCCATACGGACTTATCGGTGGCAGGGGGTTGGAAGGGCGACGGACACATAGGGTCTCGTCAATTCATCGGAGATTATGTTTGGCAATTTTTGTGAATAAGGTCATCATCTGTGATGGGGGCTCTCCGGGAGAAAGCAGTCACGAGAACCTAGAGTTAGAGTTAGAAAAATATTTAACCTGAAAGAAGGAGAGAGCAGAGTCCGAGAGTAAAGGTACCGAGTAAAACATCCTAATACCACCCAGTTTGCGACGTGGGCCGATAAGCCACACGACACTGTTAGGAAAGTAGTTTTGAAAAGACTAGACTCGACTCCGACCAAGGCGCGGGAAGGGGGTGTCGTACAGGTGATGGCGCAAGAGTTGACGGGTGTAGTATTCTCGCCCTTCGTTGGTGAGCCCCAAGTGGAAGGCGTGATGTAGCACAGCAGCAAATTTCCCTCAGTAAAGATACCAAGGTTTGTCTCCAGTAGGACTCCAGAGATGATAAGTAGGTGTTAGCGGCGCAACTGACGCGGACCTGCACACAGACACAAATAACTTTGTTCCCAACGAAGTTCAGAGAGGTTGTCAATCTCTCCGGTCTTGTTGTTCACAAAGGATCAAACACAAGGGATAATGATACCAAATGAAAGTAAAAGCAGAAAAGTAAATGAGCGTGGAAACAGTAATGAGGATATGGATCGGGATACGTGATGTTCACTAGTGATGTCTCTCTCCCAAAAGACGATAAAACTGCTATGCGAGGTAAACAAATTACAGAAGGGCAATTGACAGGATTATGAACGCACCGCAATGCTAACTATGCTACAAAAGAAAGGAAGAGGCTCAAAAGCACGAGCAGTACGCAAAAATAATTAGACCGAAATCCAACTGCATCTACTACTAATCATCCAACTTGAGATATCTATCCAGAACATCTCGCTGGTATTAAGTTGCGAGCCCCACCCAAAGTGTAAACCCAAAGCAACAGACAACTGCATTAAAAATCGCTTTGCGTAAAGTAAACAATCCTTGCAACCGCGGTTACAAGAACCGTTGTTTTCCCCCTTGTGGCAACAACACATCCCCTAGACTCATGTTTCTGTCACTCAAGCGTGTCATCGGGGGCCATGAACCCACAATCGAGCATAACGTTCCCTCTTGGGGTTAATACCTACTACTTGGCCAAAGAAATAAACAGCAACGGAGAACATGCAAGAATTACTTAGGAACAAAAATATAAGAGATAAAAACCAAATATTTTACTCAATCACAATCTGAACATAATCTCATAATCCATCAGATCCCATCAAACTCAGCATAGCAACAGCAGAAAGATTACAAAAGTGCCTCGATCATGTAGGGCAGCTCACGAGGTCTAAACCATGAAGAACAAAGAGGGGAGGAGAACATCACATAGCTACTGTTCACGGACCCATGGTCCAAGGAAAAGTAATCACGAGACATCCGGGTAGCATCCATGGTGGAGAGGAGACTCCCGGAGGTCGGCCCTCCCTCCGGCAGGGTGCCGGGAAGAGGTTTTCTAGTGCTCCCGATCTCGGAAGCGCGGCGGCGGCGGAACAGAGGAGAGATTGCGAAAAAGGGTTCTCCTTTCTGAAGTTTCCCGTGACGGAGAATATATAGACGAAGGGGGGCAGCCAGAGGTGGACCAGGGGCCCCAGGCGCCCCCCTGGCGCGGCCAGGGGTCGGGCCGCGCCGGGTGGCCGCCTGGGCAACCCCTGGCTCCCCTCTGGCCCCACTCGGGCTCTTCGCGAAGCTTCCTGTACGCTGATATTTCCTATATTTTTCCCGGAATTTTTCTGGCACTTTTTATATGGGGGAAAACTGAAATAGAAAAACAGCAGAAAACAGGAACTAGCACTGTGGTGCACTGAGTTAATAGGTTAGACCAAATATGATCGAAAGTGTATGAAAGTGTATCTAGATCATAGGAATATCACACAAAACATGCATGGAGCAAGAAGAAATGATAGATACGTTTTGGACGTATCAACATCCCCAAGCTTAATTCCTGCTCGTCCTCGAGTAGGTAAATGATAACGGCATAATTTCTGTGGTGACATGCTAGCAACAATATTAAAACTTTGAAAAGTAAAGAAATCAAGGTTAGAAACTCAATTCAAGTCATAACAAGCAAGAGTCTATATTAGCATTGAGACAAGTAACAAAAGAACATTAGGTGCAAGAGCTCTCGCTGTCCGTGACTCGAATGTCTCCAAATGGTGTTTGCGTGCAAGAAGGGGGATAGGGAATAGGATAAAAACAATTTATTTGTTGAGAACTCAATCTACTAAAGTTTCACACTCGGTCTTTTTCTGGAATCTTATCTTGACTCGTCCCCAGACCACTAGCCAGGTACAAGTCAATGTGATCCACTCCTTTTTCAACATTTTGAGCACTCATGCAATGGATGAGCGTAAGCACGAGAGTTGACACTTAGGATGGCAAAGAGAGAATCGCGGAGGAGGAAGACAAAAAGGATGAGAAAGGCTCACATCAATGAGGACAATCATAGGCAAGAGATGCCAAATGATAGATATGATGTGAGGAGTAGGGATTGCCATGCAACGGATGCTCATACGAGCTAGGAAGCTCTCCAATGGAACTAGTGGGGGTGCATCTGACTTGCTCGCTCCTGAAGACCTAGAGCTCGTTTGAGGAGGCTCATCCTTGGAATATGCAAGCCAAGTTCTATAGTGTGAAGGTCCCCACATAGCTATATGCATAATGATCATCTCTATGGAGTACAAGGATATAAAGGGAGTACTGGTGTGGATCTCTCAAAAGGATAGTAGTGTTGCCCCTTTCTCTCTTTTTATTTCATTTTCTCTTTTTTCTATTTTTTTGTATTTTTTTGTGGCCTCAATGGCTCTTTCTAATGAACTCTCATTTGTCCTCTTTGGGATCTTTTATTGTGTCCACTTTGGGATCTTTTCCTCACTTAAGCGCAACACTCTATTTTACAAGAAGGTAAAGGAGATCTTTCACACTTTACAAGGTACTCAAAATCATAAATAAGATGTAACTATCATGATGTATGCAATGTATGTCGCTGCCAGTGTAGCAGGAACATGTATGACATGAAGATCAAGTCATGAAGAGATGGATGTTGGATGGCAATATATCTCGGAATAACTATGGAAATGCCTTGATAGGTAGGTATGGTGGCTGTTTTGAGGAAAGATATAAGGAGGTTTATGATGACAGAGCGTATCATGCCAAGGGTTAGGATGTACCGGCGAAGGTGGACACCAACTCTCGGAGTGAGAAGAAGGCAATGCACGGCACGGGAGAGGCTAGCAAAATATTGGAAGGTGGAAGTGTCAACTTTCAATACTTACATTAGTCCGAAGAACTCACGCACTTATTATCGGTAACTCTCAATCTAAAAAGGAGGTTCACAAAGAGATAAGTACCCCAAGGAGGAGTGTATGGGGGTTTGGTTATCCTTGCGCATCCTCGACTCATGGTACGTGAGTGTTCTCTAATATTCGATCCCTCCAAAGATTAGTGGTCCATCTAGTAGCTAGAGTTCTCAACTAGTTTTGTAGGTTTTGAAAATACACACGGATTGCCAAAATATGACACCTATCACTAATAGGCTAGAGCTCTTGACACCAAAAGTTCAAACATTACTCACAACAATACCTCAAAACTATTGCAAGTTACTACTAGAATTTAATAGCAACCTCAATTACCTACTTTCAAGACAAGACACAACTCAGTGCAACAACCAACTCTCTTTAACAAGATAAACATGAAAACTAAAAAGAGTTCCAGCAAAAGACTAAACAAAAGCCAAGGCTCTTGCTAAAGACAAACTAAGACTAAAACTAAACATGGCAGCAGCTATGAAAAGATAAAGAACACACAACAGCAAAAAGATAAGCAGGAAAAATCCTATGATGTGTTCTAGATTTTGAAAGTGGAGCGCGTTTCTCTCCCATACAAAGTAAGACGGGATCTAACTTGTTATGAACAGCAAGCAAAGCTAAATAAAACTAAAAATAAAACCTAAGAGCGAGACGCTCCAAGCATAGCACATAACGCATGAAGTGATAAAAATATAGTGAGACGAAGGACGAACTGATGACCGTTGATGGAGAAGGAGATGCACGGGGGCATCCCCAAGCTTAGACTCTTGAGTCTCCTTGAATATTTATTGGGGATGCATGGGGGCACCCCCAAGCTTGAGCGCTTGACACTCCTGGATCTTCTTTCATCATCTTCCATCGCACACTTGAAAACTCCCTTCATACATAACTCATCATAAGCTGATTAGAGAGGTTAGTACCCTTTATAAAATATTTTTCCCCACTGGATATAAAGATATTCTTGAAGATCTACTGTTTCTCAAGAGTTCCAAAAAGTTTTTGCAAAGAAAAAGCAAGCTTAAGGTTTGCAAAAGTTAGGAGAGACAAAACGTGGCAGAATCTGTGAAAAACAGAACAGCAGGTAGTAAAGAATTTTTTAGGGGCACTTCTGCAACTCAAATAAAAAAACTCAGAACATACGGAAGTTTCAAAATGGTATAGATCACACTGTCAAAAAAATTCAGATCAAAAAGATGATCTGGTGATTTGATTCGAATTTTTCTGTCAAGGGACAGAATCTGTTTTCTTGACAGCACGTCACAACTTTTGCTTCCCTTATCGTAAGAGACTATAACTTGGCACAAAGCTGAAAAATAAAGATACAATGATGTTTCTACATTAGTAAAAAACATCAAGACACAACAAAAAGTTAAAACAAAACTAAATTCGTTGCGGGCTGCCTCCCAAAAGCGCTTCTTTAGAGCCATTAGCTAGTCTTAAAGATTATAAAAGATGCTCTAACAAGAGAATGGGAATTTTAGCAAAAGAGAGCATCAAGAAGCAAATTTGAAACACATTTAAGCCTAACCCACTTCCTATGCATAGGCATATTGTAAGAAAATAAATAAAATAAGCACAAAGTGACATGCATAGGAAGGTGGAACATGAACAACTTCGAAAGTTTCAGTTTAGAGAGAGGCGTTTTTGTCGCATGGAAGTTTCTATAACCAAACTTTCCTCGCTCAAAGTAATTTTCAGTAATATCATGAACAACATCAAGAATATAACTATCATATAAATCATATTGTTCATGACCTACAAGCACACGTGTATTTTTTTCAACACGGTTTTTACGATCATAAGATAAATGCAACCCATCACATTGAGCTTTGATAAGAGAAAAATTCTCCGGAGTTGGAGATTTTAAAAGGATAATAGGACACTCAAGTGTGGGTGCGATAGCAAAAATTTCATGCTTAACATGAGGAACTATAGCAAGTTCATCTCTGTAAGCATCATCCATAGTGGCATCACGACCATAAGCATAGAAGGCATCAACTTCATCAAAAAGGGATATTTCAAAAGAATCCATAGGATCATAATACTCATATAAGGTGAGAGTCAAAGAGTTACTCTCGTTAGAAGGTAGACATGGATGGCTCAATTATTCCTCCTTTTGTTCGTCACTCTCCTCCTCTTCTTCATCCAAAGAGCTTTCAGGTTCAATAATTTCTTCTTCTATAGAGTCATGCAAAACATTAGTCTCTTCCTTTTGGGGAGAGATTCTCTCAAGATGATCAGTAATATAATAATTTGCATCATAATTTTCCAAACAATAGTTAAATATAGCAAGACTCTCAGATTTGTAAGGGGCTTCATAAATATTTTCAAGAAAAGAAGTAATTTCATATGCACCCTTAAAAGCAACAAATTGTTCTATTTGTTCTGCATCATAAAAATCATAATTTCCCTTAGCATAAGAAGCTAAGGTTTCATCCTCATTGTACTCACATTGGAAAGCAAGGTGTTTGTGCCTCATAAAGCAACAAGATTCAACCCTGCAGAAAGATATATTATATATTGAGCACAAGTTTTTAGCATACTCATACGATTGATGTATGAGTCTCCATAAGTGTATCCCTTTTTGGGAAAAGCGGTATTCCTTGTAATATTCTTGTTGATCCGCGGTGAATCCTCCATGCCAATAAGATCTAGTTTCAAAGAAGTTAGACATTGATACCAAGGTTTGTCTCCAGTAGGACTCCAGAGATTATAAGTAGGTGTCAGCGGCGCAACTGACGCGGACCTGCACACAGACACAAATAACTTTGTTCCCAACGAAGTTCAGAGAGGTTGTCAATCTCTCCGGTCTTGTTGTTCACAAAGGAGCAAACACAAGGGATAATGATAGAAACTGAAAGTAAAAGAAGAAAAGTAAATGAGCGTGGAAACAGTAATGAGGATATGGACCGGGATACGTGATGTTCACTAGTGATGTCTCTCTCCCAAAAGACGATAAAACTTCTATGCGAGGTAAACAAATTACAGAAGGGCAATTGACAGGATTATGAACGCACCGCAATGCTAACTATGCTACAAAAGAAAGGAAGAGGCTCAAAAGCACGGGCAGTACGCCAAAATAAGTAGACCGAAATCCAACTGCATCTACTACTAATCATCCAACTTGAGATATATATCCAGAACATCTCGCTGGTATTAAGTTGCGAGCCCCACCAAATTGTAAACCCAAAGCAACAGACAACTTCATTAAAAAGCACTTTGTGTAAAGTAAACAATCCTTGCAACCGCGGTTACAAGCACCGTTTTTTCCCCCTTGTGGCAACAGCACATCCCCTAGACTCATGTTTCTGTCACTCAAGCATGTCATCGGGGAGGCATGAACCCACAATCTAGCACAACGCTCCCTCTTGGAGTCACTACCTACTACTTGGCCAAAGCAATAAACAGCAACGGAGAGCATGCAAGAATTAGTTAGGAACAAAAATATAAGAGATAAAAACCAAATATATTACTCAATCACAATCTGAACATAATCTCATAATCCATCAGATCCCATCAAACTCATCATAGCAACAACAGAAAGATTACAAAAGTGCCTCGATCATGTAGGGCAGCTCACGAGGTCTAAACCATGAAGAACCATGAGGGGAGGAGAACATCACATAGCTACTGATCACGGACCCATGGTCCAAGGAAAACTACTCACGAGACATCCCGGGAGCATCCATGGTGGAGAGGAGACTCCCGGAGGTCGGCAGGGTGCCAGGAAGACGTCTTCTGGTGCTCCCGATCTCGGAAGCGCGACGGCGGCGGAACAGAGGATAGATCGCGAAAAAGGGTTCTCCTTTATGAAGTTTCCCGTGACGGAGAATATATAGGCGAAGGGGGGCAGCCAGAGGTGGACCAGGGGCCCCAGGCGCCCCCTTGGCGCAGCCAGGGTGGGGCCGCGCCGGGTGGCCGCCTGGGCCACCCCTGGCTCCCCTCTAGCCCCACTCGGGCTCTTCACGAAGCTTCCTGTACGCTGATTTTTCCTATATTTTTCCCGGAATTTTTCTGGCACTTTTTTTATGGGGGAAAATGAAATAGAAAAACAGCAGAAAACAGGAACTGGCACTGTGGTGCACTTAGTTAATAGGTTAGTCCAAATATGATCAAAAGTGTATGAAAGTGTATTGTAAGGCCCGATATGCGGAACTGTTCTAGATCTAGGTGTTTCCACCCAGATCCGGGGACGAAGCACATATCGGTCCCACCGCGACATATGACAAAGCCATATGCCCCGGATTTGCAACATGATATCACAACATTACAGATACAGGATACAACATCTCATACAATCGGCATACAACTGCCTCAGATATAATACAACAGCGGAAGATACGTGTCTGGGTACAGACTACAAGCAAATTCCTAGTGGCAAAGGGAAAAAAATCGATCCCCTAACCACACGGGTCCAGGCCCTCCGCCGAGATCCACCTAACTAGTCGTCGTCGAGTCTCCACGTGAAACGTCGATCACCATACCTGTTGTCGATCAGAACCCTGAAAAGAGTTTGGGGGTAGTATCATGAGTACAGAGGTACTCAGCATCCAACTATAGTGGTCATCTAACCCAGCAAGGACTTCATTACTCGTCATTCTAGGACAACTAGTTGTTTAAGGTAAGGATGGGGTAAGTGGTGAGCTTGCTGCCGCACTAGCATTTATGAAGTGGCTAACGATCTAGAGAGTAAGATAAGAAGCCAAGCATTCGATGAGGAATCGCCTCCAACAAGTCTTGCTATCAACTACTTACGCAATCATAACACCTATCCTATCCTTATCCCCCTCTTCGCATCCCGACGAAGAAGAAGCAATCAAGGCACACACACACGTTGATCAAGTTGTTAAGATTATCTCGGTTGTTGTTGTCTATGAACAAGGAGTAGGCCTCAAGTCGTCCATAACCATGGACACGACTTCTCAAAAATATTTAACCCTGCAGGGGTGTACCAACTGCCCATTACGAGGCTCCGCACGCACGCCCATCTCTCTCAGTTGCTACCCATTATAGGAAACCATTTTATGATTTAGTCCCAAGAGATCTGGAACGACAAGTCCCTCTAACTAACAACGCACAAATCCGGGTGGCCCCCGGTGAGTCGACATCCAACTCAAAAGCCGGCCGCGCTCTCGAATCGGCCTCTACCGTCTGGACGAGGTCGGGTTAGCTACCCAAACACATGTGGGCAGCCCCCTAGCTTCCAGGTTTGGACCAACAGAAAAGCTATGTCTCCGCTGGCCCGATTTGTTTCGAAAACAGCTGGGGCGCCAACCAACACACACACGTTGCAAAAGGTAAAACCAGCTTGGGCCACCACTAGAAATGTTTGAAGCTAGATAGCTAAGAAAAGGGGACCCCATAAAATCCCACACGCGGTTCGGCAGACTCAGTCTTAAAACCAATACCCGGAACTCGGATCCTAGGTGACTCGAATGGAACAAAGCGTCGGGGCGGGATAGCCTAGACCTTCCATCCTTCGTCGAATATAATCAACATTATAATAATCATATCATCAACAACAATAATAGTAATGTGATATCCCAAACCAAGGAGTAACAGGGTAACATCGTAGCATCCTAAGCATGCATACTCAGCAGGGGCTGAGCAACGAGCAATAGTAACATAGCAATACAAGGTTTGCTGGGAGGGGACATGGCTGTATCGGTTTGAAAGAGGCTGTAGACATGTGGTAGGATCAAACATCGAACCTAACCTAGACTAGCATGCAAACCGCTGGTTGAAATAGAATGGATCATAAGTAATGTATAGTCCTTGCCTGTTGATAAGTCGGGTTCCGAAGGTGTAGTCGGTCGCAAGCTCGAATCGTCTCCGAGAGGTACCCGCGGAAGCACACAAGACGATAAACACTGGAAAGGAATCAATGAGAAAACATCTATTACTACGAGGTAACACAAGATCAAGGAGACATCACACGACACGGCAACGCAATACAGATCTATCGTCGAGAACGGTTACTAACAGTTTAAGTGGGGTATCGGTCACACACGACGAATACCGCACGTTTACGGTGATTCAAGTTGCTTAGCTACAGGTGATCAACCAACGGTTATTAACATGGCAACTCAAGAAAGCATGGCATAGCACACAAACATGTCAAGAGGTGAAGTATCAAAGAAACTATCTATGCTAGTCAATTTAAGTGAGGCACAACCTAAACATGGCATAACACTAAGTGCCGCACGATGATTAAAACATTTGGTACTGTTCTGTCCTAAACCATATTTTAGGTTGGTTAACAGCACCAAACAATAGCATAAACACAAAGTACATGAAACTTAATCAAGTTACATATAAAGAACACCCCAAACGGAGTTACGGTTAAAACGATATAAGCAAAACAAGTTACGGGCACAATCTGCCAACATCACGAAGCACACTTTAGAGAAATGCATAAATAGGTTAATCAAAGCAAACATGATCACAAATGATATGGAACTAAAGTAGAAATGATAGGGAAGGCAAAGCAAAAAGAATCATGCAAATAGGCATCATAGATCAAAAGATATTAAGCAAACAACATGGCATCGGAACGTTACAGACTTAGTGAAAAACAGAGGTGGCTGTCAAAAACAGCAGCATAGCAACTTTGGAGCTAAAAATCTATATGTCCAGGAATGCTAACATGAAGATGCAATACATGTAATGAAAGTATACATGATGCTTAACAATATGCAATTGGAATCACTCAATTCCGATAAACGGTCGCGACACACTCGTCGACCGAAGTTGCAACAAAATAACAGTTTCAGCAACAACAGGACATTAACATAAGGATCACCACTTTGGAGCAAGATTTAATATAGCTAAAGCACCCAAACATGGCAAGTTAAGGCATGAAAATGAAGTACACATGATGCTTAACACATAGGAAAAAGAATCAATGCAATAGGCCTCATGGATTAGTCACAATCATCAACCAAAGTAGCAATAAAATAATTACAGCAGCATACTAACAGGAAAACTAGCAGTTAACGGCCTGATGCCCTGTTTAGCACACAATTACAGCATCAAGATGACCTCAAATTCAAAAACTTTCTACATACGAATGCTAGAGCACGCAAAACTGAGCAACTTTCGTTTTGGGGGCACGTTCATCGGAGCTACGGATCAACGGGAAATCGCAGCACAAAAAGCAATCAGCAGCAGTTTGATCCCAGACTTAGAAAAATAACAGGGGTTATCCAGGAGAAAAAAAATAAACAACAAAAAGAAGAAAAAAATGGCCTCAACCCTTGGGCTTCGGCCCAAGTCGGCCTGAGGCGGCTTGGCGCTGGGCTGCTGTGGAAGGGAGGCGCCCGGCTGGGCCTTGCTGCCGGATCAGGCCCGCCTGGCCTGGAGGTGGGCCGTGGCCCACGTGGCCATGCCGGTTGGTGGCGGCCGTCCTCTCGACGAGAATTGGAGGCGGCGGCGCTGGGTCGCCGGCGAGACAGGCGGGGCGAGGACGGCTGGGAGCGGCGAGCAGGGGCGGAGGAAGGGCGCGGCTGCTCCGGATCCAGCCGGAGGCGGTGCGGCTGCCATCGGCTTCATTGTTGCGGGAGCGGCAGCGCAAGGTTGACCGAGGCCAAGCCATGATGTGCCGGCGCATCTCTCCTGGCGCCGGCGGCGACCTGCAGCAAGGGGGAGGAGACGGTGAGGAGGGATAGAGGCAAGGAGGACGGCGGGGCAGCTCACCAGGGTGCGCACGGAGTGGCGGCGCAGCGAGCTGCGGCTGCCTGCGGTGGTGCGGCTGCCAAAGGGAAATACCACTTCAGTATGCTAAACTATGAACAATGCAATGCATGTAAATCATTTCAACAACACATTATGTAATGTACTCTAGCTATTTGGGATTAGCCACAAGGAAAGCATGAACACTGGGCAAGCATTGTAAACATAGCACTATGTCGCTACAAGCTGGTCTCTAAATCATAAGTACAAGCATATGTACAAAAGTAGAAACAGAAGGAGTTCATACCGGTTTTCCTTGTTGCACCCCTTTCGTCGATCTTCGTCATAACTGCCTTGTCGCTTGCACGATTGAATGTAGGAAAATATAATCAAGTGAAAATGCCATCACGGACTCGAGCTGAACTCTGCGACAAAGCAAACTAAAGAGAGAAAAGAAAATATTTTTGGATTTTTCAAAAATTTAGCGAAATAAAAAGAAAAATAAATCTTTTTGTTATTTTTGAGAAATAAAAGAACAAAGAAGAACGGGCAAAAACTTCGAAAAGATCAAAGCGAACAAAATGAAAACGGATAATACAATGGAAAGGTGAGAAGGGAACGTACTCCCCCAAGCTTAGGCTTTTGGCCTAAGTTGGTAGCAACTACTGCCCCCAGGAGCCTCCTGCTCCGGGGTAATGGTAAGTCTAGGAGTCGTATGAGCCCTTCGTGCGTACACCGAAGTCCTCGGGTCCTCCCATGAGGAAGGCCATGCGCTCCAAGCGGAAGAAGACCCCTCGCCTTGCTCGGTGAAGCCCTCTCCCTGGAAAGGTGTGAACTCACCATGTTCCTCCTCATCGGGCACAACCCCCTCCATGGGGTTATGCGGCTGATAATGAGCCATGAACTCATCGAATTGAATCTCGTTGAAGGACCATCCGTTCCTGCGAGTGCTATCAAACAAAAGTGGTGCAGGTAGACGGATCTCACGAGTAATGGTCCTTTCGAACCTCAAAATATAATCAAGGTTGACAAACTGGGAAGTCATGGTAACAAACTTATGCCTCTTCAGAGCCGCAAGATCGAGACTCGCGTATGAAAAGGGAACATCACCAGGATGCGGGGTGCGCTCAAGAGACTCAAGGATAAGTGTGGCGTAAACGCCACCATATAAATCGCCTTTGTTACTGTTCGTAACAAGGCGCCGAGCAATCAAGGCACCCACATTATACTCATTCTTATCATAGAGGGCGTTCCCATAAATAGCGAAATCTGGTGCAGAGCCATTGATCGTGTTGTCACGAGCTAACACCCCTCTAGCAAAAAAATACGCAAAATACCTGAGGTGTGGAAACTGAATGCTGGAAATCTTTGTACGTTGAATGTCGGTCTCCTCCTGGCAACAAAGGGAGTTGAAAAGGGTCCTCAACCCGGAAGGCTGCATGGTCATCTTCGTTGTCTGGCCAACGTTCGGTACACCTATTATATCACAAAACTACGCCAAAGACATGGTTATGAGATCATTATAAAGTTTGAACTCGACGGTTCCAGTATCATGGTTATAGCAAAAACTGTTAACAAAGCAGGAGGTGAGCTTCTTGTATTGTACCACACGGCATAAAGCTAGCCGTGTCAAACCTGCATTGGC
The DNA here is from genome assembly GCA_950022295.1 of Bromus sterilis. Classification (NCBI taxonomy): domain Eukaryota; kingdom Viridiplantae; phylum Streptophyta; class Magnoliopsida; order Poales; family Poaceae; genus Bromus; species Bromus sterilis. The sequence goes on along the minus strand of OX465599.1, from coordinate 177,009,946 downwards.
ACAAAGGCCAAAAAATTCCTCCTTAATTCCTGCAGTTGTAAGAAAATCATCGCACTGATACATCATTGCGCATGCTGGACTTGTGTCTTCCAACAACTCCAGGGGCACATGATCTTCATTGTAGCTCACCCTAACTGCTGAGGGTGAAGCTGCAGCTCTAGTAACTCGATCGGAGCGCTCGCGCTTCTTCTTCCCAAGCCACACCTTTGCTTTTCCAAAGAAACTCATTTCTGATTTTTTTTTACAATTTACCAAAACAAGGATTTAAACAAAGTGAGTTGAGGCAAACTACTCTACCCACTTACCTAAGGCATAAACTGTCGGGACCCGGGGTTAGCGTATGCAAGACTCGCTACAACACACTCATATGGAGAGCCGAGAACCGTACCCACTTGTCTAAGAAGACAAGGCCAAGCACAGAACGTTCTCGGAAAGCACCGAACGTGAGGGGCATCCCATTCAGACCGGATGATCAACTGAGATGGGTCCTCATCGTCCGCACACAAGTCTAAATGATATGGGTGATGAACTCCCATACTCATAGACAAGTCGCCTCAACCATACTATCGATTGTATTATAACCCTTACATAGACTTACTCCACCCCAATCACTTAGTCGGGGTCTAGGGCAGGCTCGATCATACAACAAAGTGTGCACGTGACAGAGTCACGAGCAATCGCATCGCGATGCCCCAAGCTGCACACATCTAAGGGCCACTTGGTGTATAAAAGACCGCCAGCCAGATCACAACTAAGGTCTCAAAAACCCATACTAAGACATGCATGTTATAATCAAACACGCAGCACACATGTCCAATATGAATAGCAGGTATCATTGCAATTCTATACAAAGTATACAACTTTATTGATAAATCTTACAGAGTGCACACAGAGATCACAAGTCTGTGATCCAACATTACATCAAACATGCGGAAGCAAAGTAGGTTTGAGTACAGAAAAGTTTAAAAAATGGCTTAGAGAAGCCTTATCTATAAACAAGCCCTTCCACGAGGGAACCAGTCTGCTGTCTGGGACTACACTAGCTTGGTCTCCAGGAAGAATCCACCTTCGAGGTCAGTGGGTTCATCTAAAACATAGAATAAGCAAACGTGAGTACAAAGACGTACTCAGCAAGACTTACGTAGGAGCTATACTACTCACGCACATGTATCAAGGTAAAGGGAGGTGGGGTTCATAAGTAGAAGTGCCAGCTTTGACTTGGCTAGTCCTGAACTACGAGTACCAGACTTGAGGTAAGAAGCGTACACGAGTCCACTACATGTTTCCAACCAATTACACCACTATGTTGCCTTCCTCGACTTCCCCACGAGAAAGCACGCCATAGCACTCACGCTTATCTTGGCAAGTTTTATAAGTATCCATTGAAGTTGTCTAATAATCAAGCTAAGCTTTCCAAGTAGTCCATAACCGCGGACGCAGCTATTCGAATAGTTTTGTTAACCCTGCAAGGGTGTACCGCTACACACACACACGCATCAGTTACCGCCTGGGAGTGGGACCCTTCAAGCGGGTACCGGCGAGGATATTGCCACGACACTTCGCCCATAGCTCCGTTCTAGTCCAGAGAGTCTCCTATCTGAGGCGGATCCGTATGGAAGTCCGGCCGAGGTTCCAGTACAGCCTCAAACGATGTGTGCAGGGTCCCAAGCCGGTCTTGAAAAGTCGTTCATCCACTTCGCAGACCGTGCCACAGCCCTACCAGAACTCCGAACTACTGCGACTTCTGGGGTTCGAACGGGGTGAGGTACTAGGTCGAGAGGGGTCAGTGAGCCCAATGTGTGGTTGTACTCTTCTTCTTGGATCACCACACAAGAACTCGGACTTAAGGCGGTGTTCAACGAGACAACCAACTGTGTACTCCTACACAGCCTCTCATCGTTCACCTTGTACTAGGGTAGATTCACCAACACATTTCTACCATCATCAACATGATCACTACCATCCCGACTCAAAAAAGAGTAACCTCATTGTAACTCTAAGCATGCAATAAGCAGTAACAGTTGCAGGGGTCACATGATATCAATCAACTCCTACATTTGCTAGGATTGTGGTTTGCTTACTACTGTGACAAAATGATAGGTCATGCAAAGGAATGGGTTCAACTATGCGGTAGAAACGCATCATGGTAATCATCCTAAACAATGCATAAGCGAGACTGAGAGGGAGTTGGGATTTTATCGACATGATCAATGGGGGTTTGCTTGCCTTGCTGACGAGGTTCAGTCACGGGGTCTTCAACGAAGGGGGTGATCTCGGGTTCCGGCTCCACTTCTATCCGAGAAAACAATACAAACAAAGTGATCAACATAAGGTACAATGCACAATCACATGATCAATTGTATAAGGTGATGTTCATGGTACTGATGTGTTGAGCATTCCATTTAAAAGGAGTATATTGCATTTGAAATGCAAATTTAAACTCCATTTGATTTATCGATGAATTTCAAATGAATTTGAACCCATGAATGGTCAATTGAAAAGGTTGAGCATGAAGTGATGTGGTATAGTTGAGGTAATGTCTCTGATGTGGGGGTGAAACCATTTAAAAGAAGTGTGTTGCAAAATCATTTGCAAATTCACTCCAAATTTGAATTCAAAAGAATGCCATATGCATGTTTGCTACTGTTCACCCATTTTAAAATGGTCAAACATAGAAACAAGTTGCATATTCACAATCCTTGTATTTTTTTGATAATTTTAGACATATTATTTGTCCAATTTGGAGTTAATATGAATTTTCTATGAAATTTTGAAGTTTAAAGTCTTTTCTGCCTTTTTGTGAATTAAGTAAATTGATTTAACTAATTATGGTGTCATGCTGACGCAGGGCTGACGTGGGGGGGGGCTGCTGATAGGTGGGTCCGGCTTGTCAGTGTCTCAGGGGGTTAAACCCCTCTGTTTAAAATAACCCACGGGTTAATTAGTGGGCTAGGGCCCACTGTCAGTCTCAGGTGGGGGGCTAGTGGTTGGTTAGGGGTTAATTAACCCGGGCCAGGCCGGCGGTTAGCCGCCGGTGGCACCCAGCGCGGCGGCGCACACACGGGACGGCGCTGCCGTCGTCCATTTGCCGCGCTAAGGCCACGGGAGGACAGCTCGTTCTCCCGCACACTAGCCCGTGCATGAGGGCGACCACGGGAAGGTCCAGTACGTCGCCGGCGACGAGTTCTCAGGCGGCCGGAGCTCGGGAGAGATGGAAACGGCGACCAGGGGCATGGAAAGGGGCTCAAGAGGAGGGAAACTGACGGGGAGCTCACCCCTAGCGCGATGGAGGGGTCGGGGAGGCCGAAGGAAGCAGAGCGGCGAAGAATTCGACGATGACGTGCCGGCGACTAGAGTTGGGGAAGATGAAGATGGCGAGCTCGTGGGGGCGTCTGGCTTCGATTACTTGTGCTCGGAGATGCAGACGAGCACATAGAGCATCATGGACATCTTGTAGAGGCTCGACGAGGCCGGTGGCCACGCGGGTGCGGCGGCGCGTTCTGGCGCAAGCTTCGGGCGTCTCCGATTCCGGCGAGAGAGAGGGAGGAGCTTGATCTGGAGAGGGGGAAGTGGACGAGACGGAAGCGGGAGTCTCCGTGGCGCGTGTAGAAGGCCAGGGAAGGGCCAGGCAGGCAAGCAGGAGGTCGTCGGCGTCGGCATGCCCTCCAGTGAGCTGCTTGCCTCGCTGGGGGAAGACGACAAGGGGAGCTGCGGGCTTGGGCTGCTGGGACAGTAAGTTGGGCTGAGAGGCCCAGGTAGGTGGGCTCTTTTCCTCTTTTCTATTTCTTCTATGTTTTCTTCTGTTATTTATTTTGGAACTGCTAAATAAAATAGCAAACCATTTTCTAAAATGCTAGAACTTTTTATATGGCCTCAAATAAATATAGCTAGCCACTTATAAAGTTTGGGCACTTTTAAAATTCAAATTATTTGAACTTTAATTCAAATAGGGGTTTAAATTTAAATCCATGCTCCTGTTTGAATATTTGAAAAATCTATGAGCATGGGTTTGAATCCAAATCACTTTATATGTGATCACACTCATTTATGGGACTTTTCAAAAATGCAAAAGGAATTTTTGGAGCAACTTTTTATCTGGCCATTTGAATTAAATTCATCTGGGGCTGTTTTCTCTCCCATTTCAATTTCTTTTGAAATTTTTGATCATGATGCAAAGTGACTTGCTATTCCTAGCACATACCTAACTTGGGGTTGTGACATAAACTTGCATCAAAACATGGAAAATAAATTTCTACACATGCATGCAAGCTCATATGAATAGCACGAAGAGCTACTAAATACTCACAAATGAAGCCACCAATCAAAAATCTAATTGGAGGAGTGAAGGAGTTACATACCAGGGAATATCTGCTCAAAATCTCAGCTCGACTGATGGGCTGTAGAGAGAGATCGAAAATCTCCTCCAAGAACAGCAAGAACGCAAGAACTAGAGCAGAACTCGTGTTTTTGGAGAGAGAGGAAGAAGGGGGAAGAAGACATACCTGGAGGTGGGCCCTGTGGGCCCCAGGTGCCCTGTGGGCGCGGCCAGGGGGCAGGTCGCGCCAGCTGGCCGCCTGGGCCTCTGGTGCCCCCCTGGTCAGCCCCAGGTGCATATGGGTCACTCCCGGCATGGAAATTTTTATTTTAACTTTTTTGGATTTTTTCTGTCAACTTCACTGTTGAAAATTTTCAGAGTTCAAAAAGCTGCGAAACTTTCTGAAAACTTGGAGCAGTGATTAGAGTTGTGAAGTTTCAAAAACATATAAACTTGGTACAGCAAGGAGAATAAAAGCTAAAAGAAATGAAAACATAAACCTCTACTTTTTTTTACTCATATAAAACTCATTTAATAGCAAGGTTGATCAAGTCCTACTACCAAACTAGCAATACATAGAGGAACAAAAAGTTCACTTACTATGAAGCATTCATGGTACCTCTACTTTAATGGATATTGTCCCCACCATAATGGTTTTGTATTTGTGGTGCTCATGTAGAGGACAATCCCACTCACCAATCTTCACGGTCTTGATATTCTCTATAAAGTTGAGGCCATGCCTTTTGTGAATCTTCTTCGGAAAATACACCGTGTGTTCTTTATCATTCACATTGAAAGTAACCTTTACTTTATTGCAATCAATAATAGCACCTGCGGTGTTAAGAAAAGGTCTACCAAGAATAATAGACATGCTCCCATCCTCGGGCATGTCACGCACAACAAAATCAGTAAGGATTAAACAATTAGCAACTTCAACGGGAACATCCTCACAAATACCAATGGGAATGGATGTTGACTTGTCAGCCATCTGAAGAGAGATATCTTTAGGGATTAGTTTTTCTAAACAAAGCCTCTTGTAAAGAGAGAAAGGCATAACACTCACTCCTGCTCCAAGATCCCATAAAGCAGTCCTGACATAATTATTCTTTATGGAGCAAGGAATGGTGGGTATACCTGGATCACCAAGCTTCTCAGGAATCTTGCCACTAAAAGAGTAGTTAGCAAGCATAGTAGATATTGCTTCATTAGGAACTTTTCTTTTATTAGTAACAATATGTTTCATATATGTCGAATAAGGAGGTAACTTAATAGCATCAATCAAAGGAATTTGAAGAAAAAGAGGTTTCATCCACTCACAAAACTTATTGTAATGCTCTTCTTCTTTAGTTTTGAGAGACTTACCTGGAAAGGGCATGGGTTTCTGTACCCATGGTTCTCTTTCCATCCCATGTCTTCTTGCGATAAAGTCTTCTCTAGTGTATTTCTTGCGTTTATCGGGTGCTTCTTCTTCTCGAACTTCGGGTGGATCAATCTTTTCAATATCCTTTTCAGGATCAGCATCGTCTTCAGTCTAAGCATCGGAGGTAGATATACTATTTGAATCATTGGAATTGTCAGCTTCTTTGTGCTTCTTCTTCTTCTTCGGATAACTAACAATTTCTTCTTCTTGCATTTGAGAATCTTGCTCGATCCTCTTCGGATGCCCCTCCGGATAGAGAGGATCTTGAGTTCTAGTTCCTCCTCGGGTTTTAATCCCGAAGGCCTGTATATCCTTTTTGGAATTATTAGCAAGCAAATCTTTTTGCATATTAGAAATTTGTTCAAGCTGAGTTTGAACGATATGAAAGTGCTTCACAAGAAATTTAACATCATTAACTGTTCTACCTAGAACATCAAGCAAGCTTTTGATAGCAAGAGAATTATCATGCAACTGGCTTTGTATCTTCTCATTAAAGTGATTTTGCTTCATAATGAAATTATCAAGCTCATCCAAACATTGATCAGGAGGCTTACCATGAATAATGTCACTTGCATTGAAATCTAAAAGAGAGTGTACCTCTTTCATTGGAGGATGAGTGGTAAGCTCACACAACTTCTCAATAGGGGGTAGATTCTTTACGTCTTCAGCTTTAATACCCTTCTCTTTAATAGACTTCTTTGCTTCTTGCATATCTTCGGGGCTTAGGACAAGCATGCCCCTTTTCTTTGGTGGTGGAGGTGGTTCAGGGATGGACCAATCTTCATGGTTCTTGGCAATCTTGCCCATAAATTCTTCTGCATCGTCCGGTGTTCTTTTCATGAAAACATAACCAGCACAAATGTCCAAATAGGATCTTGATTCATCAGTTAGGCCAGCATAAAATATATCAATTAATTCATTCTTAGGGACTCCATGTCCCAGTCTAGCCTGGATCAGACTGCAATACCTCCCCCAAGCTTTATGGAGGTTCTCATCCTGCAACTGTTTAAAGTTATAAATTCTTTGTAAAGCAGCATGTTGCATATGAGCAGGAAAGTATTTATCAACAAAAGAGTGAGCTAAGTCTTGAGGACTCCTAATGTAACCACATGGTAGTGCATCATACCACGCTTTAGCACCTTCTTTTAAAGAGAAAGGAAGAAGCTTAGTAACATAGAAGTTTTGTATCTTTTCATCTGTAGTAAACAAGCCACCCAACTCAGTGAGTTTGGTCAGGTGTGCAATAGCATCATCATTTTCTCTTCCATAAAAGGGGTCAGCTTCAACCATAGATATAAGTGAAAGATCAACAGAGAAATTATAATCATGATCATTGATGCATATAGGAGATGTAGCAAATTTAGGATCAGGAACGGTCTTGTTCTTCAGGGAGTGTTTCTCGAGAAGCTTCTTAATAGCATCAGGTCAGAGTCGACAAACTCTGTTAGCTCCCTGCATAAATCATCATCAAGTATAATATAATCATCATCAAGGAGTCTCTCCTTGAGTTTACTCAAATCAGGATAATTATAAGTTCCATCAAAAGGGTAGCAAGTATCGGGAATTTCAATTCCAGATTTTTTTGCAGCATCGATCTGTTTCTCAAGAGCGTGACCAAGTGAACCAATATCATCGAGAGTAGTAGAAGCATCATCAAAAGTATCAGACATAGTAACAGATTCGGTAGATTGGGACCTTGGGGTCTTCTTTCTTACCCATAGCGGATAAATTGCAGCAGGTAAAATACTTCAAGTAGACTTGTGAATAAATCTATGCTCCCCGGCAATGGCGCCAGAAAACAGGCTTGATAACCCACAACTGCGGGGGATCGAGATAGTCTTCGCGGGTAATATAACCCAATTTATAGATTCGACTGAAGGGGAGCCAAAGAATACCCACAAGGTTTAACAGTGGATTTTTCAATTCCACCGCACCTGAGACACACTTACTTGCAACAAGATATTAATAGTAACTATGATATGGAAGTTATGATAGCAACGGAAATAGTGGTGGTGAAATAGCGACAGTAAAATAGCAAAAGCAAACAACTAGTAACCAGCAGAATTAAAACACTGTAGGCTAGGGAGATGGATGGTTGGGCGCTGCATGGATAAGGCACATCATGTATTAAACTTGGGGCAAGGCACACAGAAAATCAATGATCATCTAGGAATAAATAAAACATTAGGCATGTATGCCATAGGTAGTTGTACGTGCTTGCAATAAGAACTTGCACAACATCTTTTGTCCTACCATCCCGCTACGAACAGGGCCAAAAGGAACTTATGGAGATTAAGGTGCTCCTGTCAAAGAGCACCGGAACAAAGCATTAACAATAAATGGATACATGGAATCCTCAAACTATAGTCCATCCCCTTTGGTGTCCCAAGCTGTCACCTTTGGGATCGCCGGTTCCGGACTATAACAGGTGCATACAACTCATAGATAGGATCAAGAACACAAATATATTCATGCAAACACATAGGGTTCAGATCTGAAGTCATGGCACTCGGGCCCAATGTGATAAGCATTAAGAGCAACAAGTTGAAGCAAAGATGATAAACAACAATCTAGATGATAGGCAACATGCCCCCAACAATATGATAAACTATTACATGATCTAACTCATCCAATCCCTACCATCCCCTTTGCCTACAGCAGGGAATTACTCACACATGGATGGAGAAGTCATGGAGGGAGTATGGAGTGGTGATGATGATGACGATGGCGATGATCTCCCCTCACTGGAGGCTAAAACAGCCTCCAGATTATCCCTCCCGGGAAAAATAGAGGGCGGCGGCGGCTCCGCGACGTGAATTGAGAAAACGGCTTCTGTTTCGGGGTTTCTCTGTCACGGGAATAAATAGGAGCCTCGGTAGGGCACCAGAGGAGGGGGAGGGCTCCAGGCGGCCAGATGGCGCGGCCCCACCACTGATCGCGCCAGGGGGGCGCTTGGAGCCCCCTTGGCTGCCCTCTGGCCCCACTTCTGGCTCAATGGCCCCTCGGGTGCGTGGATTTTCTGTGATTTTTCTGCGAATTTTCTGAGACGTCCAAAAACCATTTTCCTGCGCACAATAAAACCATACAGGCAACTCTGCTGAAAACAGCGTTAGTCCGGGTTAGTTTCGTCCAAATCATGCAAGAATGAGGGCAAAACAATAGAAAAAGTGTTTGGAAAAGTAGATACGTTTGGGACGTATCAATTTCCCGCCATCGGCGTCCATGGCGGGTGTGCCCACGGGCTCCATGGAGCAGCGACAAATGGCGACTAATTTGACGGCTACGGGGGCTTTCGTCAAGCGGGAGCAGAGGGGGAAGACGCTGCTGCTCACCGGGGCCCTGCAGATGTGCAAAGCGAGCTCGGGGGAGGCTCGTCGTGGCCGACATCTACGATGGTGAGCGGCTTGGCTGCGGAGGGGATCGACGACCATGTGCGGCGTGGAGGGGCTCCCGTCTCGATTCCTCGCAGCAGGTGATGAAGACGCCCACTGCACAACTCCCGGACAAGTAATTTCGCGCCGGGGAGCATGGTGGCAATGGAGGCACATCCATGGCAGGCTCGGTGGCGCCAAGACAAACTAGATCGAGGAAAAGGGAACGAGGAGGAGGGCAAATGGGGGATAGGTTTGGAGGAGGGGGGTGCGGTCGTCTTATCCTCCAGGGGAGCCGAGGGATACCCGCCACGGCGACATGGCGTGGCCATGGCCGGGGGATGCCCGCCACGGATGCCCCCCGTGAACAGGAGGAAGAAGACGTTGGGGTGGGGATGGGCTCTAGGTGGGCTTCGCCCTGAGCGTAGGATAGCTCTCTCCATTTATTTATTTTTGTATTTTGTTTCTTTTTCTGTTTGTATTTTTTTAACTAGGTTTGATTTTAAAAAAAATTTATACTTGGACCAATATTAGTGTTACACAAAATAACAATGCCACACAAATTTTGTTGATTATTAAAAATCTTTTACTATTTATTTTTGGACTGCAACTTATACAAGGGGGCTATTAGTTTTTTATAAATTGTTTGATTTATTTAATATCTTAATAAATCCCCACATCCATATGGACATGAACCACTGATTATTTGGAATTTTAAAAAATTGGTTGCACAATTTTTGGTTGAACTTAAATTGTCACTTTGTTTTGGAATTTTTAATCGGGTTGAATTTGAAGAAGCCTTGGTCAAGGTGGTTTTCACATGCCTAATCATGGTGACTTGGCAACAGTAAAAGTGATTACTGTATGTGATTACTGTAGTGTGACACCCGGGGTGTTACAATGCCTAATATGTAGGCGGCTTCGCCCAAGTCTTTCATCGAAAAACTACTTTTCAATGACTCCTTTATAGTGTTAAGAAATTATTTATCATTTCCAATCAACAATATGTCGTCTACATACAGTATTAGAAAATATATTACACTCCCACTTACTTTCTTGTAAACACAAGATTCTTCGCCATTTTGGATGAAGCCAAAACTCTTGACAACTTCATCAAAACGAAGATTCCAACTTCGTGATGCTTGCTTTAGTACATAGATAGACCTTTTAAGCTTGCATACCTTTCCAGCATCCTCTGGCGCCACAAACACTAGTGGAAAGCGGGACTAACACGATATTCCTTTCCCCATCCCTTGTACGAAAATGTTTGCGATGCTATCAACGCAAACAGTATAATGAAAAAACCGTTTGGGCGAAACTGAACCGTCTGGGAAACATTCCCGAACGGCCACAATTCTAAAAACTATTGCGTGAGTGATGTAGGGTTGACGGGTCTTTGAAAATCGGTCTGGGATGTTTAGGGTGAAAACCCACAGTTGCAAATAAAGGACTGCCAGCCTGTCTACGCAATCGTTCATAGTAACTGAAATGTTTGGAATGACTAATCTATCAGGCACGCTTCTGAAAACTCTTTCGTGTGTGAAACTAGGGATGGCTTCACAATCATTTGTATTTACAGAAACGTGTGGGATGTGTAATCTATCAGGCACGTTTCTGAAAATCCTTCCGTGGGTGGAAGCAAGCTGGCGGTCCGTCCAAACAAATGTCTACTATGAGCATTCAGAAAACATTTAAATATAGATAGTTCAACGTACATTAATTGAAGCTGCGGCCACCAGTGCATGCATTACACACACACAGAAGGAGTTCATCGCTACACTTTAACTCATTCAAACTAGAAATATAGTACTATCTAAAATGGGCGCCCTGCAGGTGAAGTTGGCGCCGGCTCACGGCTGGGCGGATGTAGGGCGGTCGATCACCGCCTTGTATTCATTGTAGGCGACGTCGTACGCCTCTTTTTCCAAGACATGGCGTATGGACGTCTGATCTTCCATGAACTTGAGTGTCGCGTTTGCGGAGCGGAGCTCCTCCTCGGCGTGGTAGAGCTTAGCGGGAGCCGGCCCAAGCTCCCGTGGTAACCCGAGGGCGCTCGACCACATATCAACGCTGCCTTCGACGCCCGTCGGAAGGAAGGTGTAGGCACCGGGGGCCATGAAGCTACTGGAGCCGCCGCCCTTTCCTCCACGACCACGTCCTCCACGGGATCCACTTTTTCCTCCACGGCCAGGAATTTCGGCTGAGTTGGATGCCATGGAATACATCACTGGAGTTGGAGGAGCGAAGCGAAAGAGAAAAATTGCGGTCTTGGGTGTGGCGAAGTATATGAAACCCCTATAGTGCACCCGACCCGGTATAAGTAGCAGGCGATAGCAAACTCGAACGGCCGGCGCCGATCGCGTGCCCAAGCATTGAAGCCCTGCCGCCCGCTTGTCTTGCGCCCCCTCGACGATGACGCTTGGGAAGTAGTGCCACACGTAGTTTCACCGGCGTGCCAATTGGTCCATGAGCCCCTGCCCCTGATTGGACCCCTTCGATCATATGGACCAGTGTAGAAGGGGAACCGACGTCTCGCCCCGACGTTACCAAATTACCATGCGTGCATAACTGCACATATTATGTAAGCCGACCGGGCAAAGCAAATCATCCCGCACACACCAAAACTTTCATCCTCTTCGTAGCCCTCTCGAGCAGTTCGACATGGCTGCATAGGACGACATCTACGGTTCCCCTCCGGCACAAAGACGCCGCCTGGAGGCGCAGGACGACATCAACGGTTCCCCTCCGGCACAAACACACCGCCTGGAGGAAATCGGCGACGATACCCTTAAAACCGTGGTCTCCAACAACACTAGAGCGTACATGTTGAGCATCACAAGGTTTGCATCATGTGGCCCGGGGGTCATGCGCCTCGTCCTAGGTCGAATTGAGGTGATGAAGTCATTTCTCAGGCTTCCCTGCGTAATGGAGCAAGCAGTACATTATCAGTACATGGCATCGGAGTAGGAACAGCCGCTGAGCGACAAGTGCACCATCACCCCTCTTGATGCAACACCTTTTCCAATGACGGTTTTATGTCTCCCTTAGGTAAGTGATCGATCGCTTACGTCTTTCTTTAAAAAAAATTCATTTCTCTCAGCCTGATCTTTGACGATCGATCCAACTGCATGTACAGGACGGCTACGGCAGCCTTGGGTTGGTGCTAATGGCGACTGTCTAGCCTTTCTTGTATGTAACGACGGATACCTCCAGTTTCACAATGTGTACACTGGAATGAGAGTTGATGTGCCTCCATTTTCTTCTATTGGCCTTCGTCAGACAAACGGCCTATGCAATTTCGGCTGCGATCTCATAAATCCTAAACTGAAGAAGATAGCCGTTGTGCGTACACCTTGAAAGCAATGTGGCTTCAAACACTACAATATCATAGCCGTCTTCGACAACAGGATTGCCATAACAGGCCGGGGCGATGTTACCAACTCCTGGTACGATGTTCCCGACACCTTAACATGGTACATGCTCGCAACACCCCATCTGAGTCTTTGGCGATATGAAGATTCCGTTTACAGTAGCGACCGGTACTTTTCCGTGACGAAAAGCGGCGATTGCTACATGTGGGATCCAGATCGTGGAGGTAAAGCTTGTTTTTACATATATATATATATATATATATATATATATATATATATATATATATCTCATGGTGTATATGTTATTATTTGCTTCACTAAATGTTCGGTCCATTTATATATAGTAATAAGATGTACTATGCTTCGTTTCAATTGCAGGTTCGATGCAGCCTCCAATTTCAATTCGTGTGCCGCAGATTGTCAATAACATGGTCCCAGAGAACGGTTGGAATAATTGGACGAAGGGATGGTACCTCATTCCTGATGGATATGGCAACCTACTTATCACGCGGGTTGCTGCAGAGATCACCGGAAACGAACCTGAAATTCCTTACCTGAACCGGACTATTTGATGTTACAACAATGCGAGATGCTACGTCTTCAGGATTCATACAGGACAACGTGATCTCCGGGACGCACAATGGGATGTCGTCCCCGACTTGGGTGAGTACTCCATGTTTTTAGGAAAATTTTATCCTCGCATGATCAGAATAACACCACTGATGATGAGCATGGACTGTTCGATGCACGCTGGGGATGATGGTATGCCGTTCTTTAAGCCTGGTTGTGTCTACATTGCTTGTCATCGCATCTCCGACTGGGACGACGCAACATCTCCTGATATCTGCCGTTTTTCCTTGGACGGCTCTGCTATGCTTGGTTATAACCTACGAAGTCACTACATCGGCTAGGAGTCAGCCCCTCAGTGGATAGTGTCGTCACTGCGAAACTACGAGGACTGGACCGAGCATGATCCATAAGTGCCACCATGGAAGTTTACATCTTCTCGATCCATCCTTATTGGAATATATATGTATATATGTGTGTGAGTGTGTGTGTTCTGACGAGACTATATGCCTGTATTTATTATATTGTAGGTGTGTGAGGTAATTTATATGAAGTATTGTATGTAATGGATGTATATATGCATCTTGAATTTAGGTCAATTTATATGTGATCGTTTTTGTTATCATAACATATAGCCCACACAGGTTGTTAAAACAAACTGTTTGCAATGCGCGATTTGGCTTGTTGAGGAAGCTAGGAAGAGTTTCGTATTCAAGAGGCTAGGTAGAATTATTTTTTAGCATCGTTACCTTCAAATTGAAAATAATTTCAAAAAACCTCTTAAAAAGACAAGACTTGCCATGATGTCGTGATTTCGTCAACATGGTCCGTGGTAAAAGTTTCAGTGGATTGCTAATCAAATTAGATAAGCCTCGTATTTAAGCTAGGCCATTCCTTTCGACGTATCGGGGTTTCGATCGGAAACAGACACATCACAAAGCCATCATTTTATTCTTAAATCTTTTAAACCCACAAGTTTTTGTATGTTCAACATTAAGCATTCACACTAACATCCTGAAATTTCAAACGTTCCTGACTTCATTTGGAAATTTTAATGCATTCAATGAATTATTTTCGAGTACAATGACATTGAAATTGAAAATCAATTCAAATGAAATCTAAGAAGGAAAATACTTGGCATGTTCTCATCGTTTAACCAACCTGGTCCGCCGGAAAAGTTTCAGTGGATCACTACAGAAATTAGATAAACTTCGTGTACAAACTAGGTCCGCAACCGCATACAAATAAATGCTCCCTGAACCTCTTCATCATCCTTTGTCACACATTGGGGTCTAGATCCTCATCTTTGACAACATTCCCCTTGAATAAGAGAAAGGCATCTTCAGTAGTTTTCATGATGGATCTGATCTTCTCGATGGCAGAGGCGGCAGCCAGATCCGCGTGTTCATTGGCCTGTTGGGCCACATCCGCCTTCTCTTGGTCTACAGTCTCCTAAAGGTCGACAGATCAGGAGAGATTCGTTGCTTCTTCATAAGTTTTGATGGCCTTGGCTTTTCTCTTTCCTGCAGTGGGCGTAGCCATATAGGCCCTTGCCGACCTCTCGGCGGTCTCGCTGGCCAAGTCCGTCGCTTTGTGGGCGATTTGGTACAAACGAGCCTCCTCCGCCGCCGCATTCTTGGCGGCCTCGGACCAGACTTCCGACCTGGCCTGCCATTCCAGTGATGGATGGTCCTTAGGAGGTGAGGGTGATAGTGAGGGTGGTGGTGAGGGTGATGATGGTGAGAGTGATGTTGAGGGTGATGATGGGGCTGTAGGAGTTGACGAGATAGACTTAGCCGGAGAGGCCATGATGGGTGTGATGGCGAACAAGGAGATCGGGGGCGAGGGCGGATGAGTGTATTTATGAGGTCTGCCCACTGTCAAGGTTTATTTTTTCAGTAGACTATTTTATTTTGGAAAACTATTCATGGTGCCGCGGTTTAACTTCATTATGAAGTGGGCTCTATGTTCAGTGGACTGCGCCTTAAGAACATGTGTATGTAATTGTTGCTGAGTAATGCTTTTTAATGCATCTGGTGCATTTTTTATTAGGAACAACTTTGAAATTGAACATTTTTAGATCTTTTACGCCCCAAGCTTTTGATATGATCAACATTAAGCATTCACACTAACATACTGAAATTTCAAAAGTTTCTGACTTCACTTGGCAATTTTAATGCATATAATGATTTTTTTTAGCTTAATGGCCTTGGAAACAAAAATCAATTCAAAGGACCTCCAAAAAGGATGAGACTTGGCATGCTGTCATTGTTTAACGAATATGGTCAGTGGTAAAAGTTTAGTGGATTAATAGACAAACTAGAAATACTTCCTCCAAAAATCAGACCATTCAGTTCGAAGTTTCAGGGTTTCGATCGGAAAACAATCACAACACAAGGGCATCACGTTATTCTTAAATCCTTTGAACCCCGATTTTTATATGATCAACATTAAGCATTCATAGTAACATACTGAAATTCCAAACGTTTCTGACTTCATTTGGCAATTTAAATGCGTATAATGAATTATTTTTTAGCTTAATGGCCTTGGAATTGAAAAGGAATCAATTTGAATGAACTCCAAAAAGGATGAGACTTGGCATGCTGTCATCATTTCACGAACATGGTCCGTGGTAAAAGTTTCAGTGGATTACTAGACAAATAAGATACACTTCGTTCACAAATCGGACCATTCAGTTCGAAGTTTCACGGTTTCGATCGAAAACAATCACAACACAAGGACATTTTGTTATTCTTAAATCCTTCAAACCCCAATCTTTTATATGATCAATATTAAACATTCACACTAACATACTGCAATTTGAAACGTTTTTTACTCCATTTGGCAATTTAAATGCATATAATGAAATATTTTTTAGAATAATAGTCTTGGAATTGAAAATCAATTCAAATGAACTCCAACAAGGATGAGACTTGGCATGCTATCATCATTTCACGAACATGGTCCGTGGTAAAAGTTTCAGTGGATTACTAGACAAATTAGATATACTTCGTTCAGAAATCGGACCATTATGTTCGAAGTTTCAGGGTTTCGGTCGGAAACAATCACAACACAAGGACATCTTGTTATTCTTAAATCCTTCAAACCCCAATCTATTTATATGATAAATATTAAGCATTCACACTAACATACTGAAATTTCAAATGTTTCTGACTTCATTTGGCAATTTAAATGCATATAATGAATTATTTTTTAGCTTAATGGCCTTGGAATTGAAAATCAATTCAAATGAACTCCAAAAAGGATGAGACTTGGCATGTTGTCATAATTTCACGAACATGGTCCGTGGTAAAAGTTTCAGTGGATTACTAGACAATTTAGATACACTTCATTCACAAATCGGACCATTCAGTTCGAAGGTTCACGGTTTCGATCAAAAATAATCACAACACAAGGAAATATCATTATTCTTAAATCATTCAAATCCCAATCTTTTTATATGATCAATATTAAGCATTTACACTAACATACTGAAATTTCAAACGTTTTTTACTTCATTTGACAATTTAAATGCATATAATGAATTATTTTTTAGCATAATGACATTGGAATATCTCGTAAACCATAGCGTAGGACGATGGCCGTTGGATTTTACATGTGTCGAAAGACAGTCGTTGGATCTTACTACGATCCGCAAGAAGCAAGTTATGCGACCTTATTGGCTGTATATTTGTTCAGGCATATTACACACAAGTAATTATGCAGAAACGTTTGCGATACCACTTACCGAAAAATATCGTTGGCCACGTCAATATCTAACCCGCCCATCTCTCCACCCACCACCAAAATTTCAATGTTCCCGTATCATCTCACTCGGGTAAAAGAATTGCCCGTTTGCGATAAGATGGTAGCCCATACGGATTTGTTTCTAGTTTCGTCTGCGATACCACTTCTCCCGCCTATATCCTCCCCACCTACCCAACAAATTTGCCAGCCGCAGGAATATCTAAGCCGTCCCCTCCTTCCTTCCACCACCAAAGGTCGCATTCCCCCCTTCTTGTTCAAACCCTCCCCTGCTCCCCCTAGCGTTGCGGCCTAGATGGCGCAGGAAACTCCAGCGAAGTGGTACACGGCGCAGCCCCGGCCACGTTCCGCACACCGGGCGTTGCGGCCTACACGGCGCAACCCCCCCCCCTTTCCGTTTACCACGCGCGGCGGCTTAGACTGTGTATGTCTGCTGCCCCCCTCCCTGCTAGTCGCGCCGCTCGCCCTGTTCTGGTAAGATCCCGGTCGCCCTCCTCATGCGCATGTTTTTACTCCTCCATCGATCCTGATGCTTGTGTTATAGTTACTTGATCGTCTTTCCATGTCTTGAATCTGCTCGATTGTATGTTTTTTTTGCGAGATACCACTGTACTATGTTTAGACTATGAGCATTGCAATATTGAAGGAATTTTGAATTTCATATCATCCATTCTTAGCTATTTGCGTTCTTTTTCACGAGCTTGAATGTTCTCTTTGTACATGGTATTCGTAGCACTGTTCCAATGCTCATTAGATCCGATCGTAACTACTTAGCTGGAATTTCCATTTCTTGAATCGGATCGTTTGTATGGTTCATTTTGTATGAATGAACCTCTTATCATTGATTTCTCCCAATTCGTACATTACTTAACCATTTTATACTTCATCAAACTGCAGGTTAGCAATGGTTGGATCTGAGACTTACAACCGAGGTATGCACTTGATCTAAAGGTCTTATACTCATTAATATACAATTGAAGGAAAAATGACAGTGTTTGGGGTCTAAGATTTACATCTTACTTGTAGCTCCTTTTACAAGATTTTTAGATCCACTATTAGACCCATTCTTCATCTAGGGAAACGAGGTCACCTTGACCATCAACTAAGTCAAGAAACTTAGAAATATTGTTAGGATAAAGAAACCTGCCACGAAAGACACCAAACTCTTTGTCTGCACAATGAAGAATACTTCAGTTTGCTGTAAGATGGTACTAATTACCCCCTACCATATTTTTTCACATGCACACAATTTCAATACCGAGAAACGATATTTATGCCCATCTTTGCATGCAGTCTTTTCTGAAGCTGTTCACCGATGATTACCTCTCAACCCACCTGTATGGTCAAGAGGCAAGAAAGGTTTTTGTACAACACCCATGCTATAATATTGAAGTATTCTTGAAGAGGGCGAACGATAGACGGGCAATCATCCACACTCGCTGGGCTAAAGTCACACATGCGTTCAATATTATCGTAGGGTCAATTTTTGCATTCCGCTTCCACAGCTTCCCAGACGAGATTCATCTGTCTATCTACAGACTATGAAACTGTACTTCGCAAAGGTTGTAATAACAAAGATTTGGTGCTTCTATATTGTGGCTGGTTGTACTACCTGCTTGTTGTATTATGATTTCAATAACACTGTGTTATATATATATATATATGGTGGTAATATTTTTGTTATAAATGTCCTTCTTACAAAAATTAAAAATGACTAAAATGTTTCACATTAATATATTGCTAAATAATCCTTTTTGTAGTTACAACATTGCACACGGTTTTGCATATAATTTCGCCATAGATAGGTGCGTACATCACACACGTTCAATAAGAAATGTGCGTCAGGGATTTATTTCTAATTCCGCACCATATTTTGTGAAGAACCGTTTGTAATGTTCAGCGTATATCACACACAGTTCGTCCGAAAAGAACATTTATGATTTATTTATGAAACCATACGATCATTTCTGCACAAACGTTTGGGTTGGTGTTAACAAAACAAACGTGTACTATATGCAAACTGTATGGAATAGCTTCGGCTATCCCACGTAGTTCCTGACACACCCGCGTTTGGAATAGTATAACTAAGCTCAAATGTAGTTTATGGATTAAACGTTTTCCATAGGATCATTATCTCAGACGGACATTCGTGGACAAGTGTTTGCGATAAAAAGGTCAACACAAACGTTCGATTTATCATGTACGTCTGCGGACTAATACATTGGAAACGGTTTCTGGCTATCTTGCGGAATAGCCCCCCCCCTATCGCAATCGAAGGCAAGGCGATAGTTCCGATTCTCGTAGGCGATACGGGTCAAAAACCATTTGGATAGCTACGCTGTGCACTAGTGAAAACCCTCGGGTTGTATCATGTATACATTCTGTGATGCCCCCAAAATCAATCCGTGTACAGTAATCATACACGCAGGGTACACGGCTGAGATTAGGGTGCCACGGTGAGAATATCACAACACAACACTAAACACAAAAGGATAAACAAATATGTTACAATACCAGGGATCACGAGGATCCGAAAACATAAGTCATACAAGCCATAATATCTGAGTACATACATAGTTAGTCAAGTTTTGCCTTAAGAAGGCTAGCACAAATGACATCAGAGATACAGATCGAAAAGGCGAGGCCTCCTGCCTGGGATCCACCGAACTACTCCTGGTCGACGCGGAACTCAACGTCGTAGTAGTCGCCTCCGGGGTACTCCTGCTCCTGGGCTCCAACGTCGGCTGCAGCGGCCGATCAGGCAAAGCGAAAAGGGGGAAATAAAGCAAAGGTGAGTATCTAGCATACCCGCGAGTCTTACGTCCGCTACTAAGCATCTATGCATTGTATCAAATGGAAAGGGGAAGCTATATATGGTGGACTGCAAGATAGATATCAGAATAAGGGTAAGAAGCTAGGCCTATCTAAGACTAGCATCTTCAGACGAGTCTTGCAGCATGAGGAGAGAATAGCCAACAGTTTATATAAAGCATAAAGTAACAATGCAGCAGAAGTTGCTGCAGCATTGTATAATAATAAGTTTTAATAATTAGCAATGCCTCCGAATTCACCTCCTCGACATCCCAGCGAGGAAGAAAACCCGGAACCATACAGTTTAATAACAATAGTTGTTGGGGATCAGCGCAGAAAACAAAAATTTTCCTACCTACGAGTCCCGAACCCAAGATCTATGCTATGCTGATGTATGTAACGGAAGGAATCGGTGTTCATACCTTTGAAGACCGAAAGAGGGAAACGTTAATCGAACGTGGTTGGCGTAGACTCTGATCCTACGACCTCCCTGTCATGTTGAAGAACCTCCGACGATGGAGTAGCACCACACGTGTAGTGCCTCGCGGGATTACACACGTACGGTGCAACCGACGTCCCTCCGGGCTCCGAACCAGAAGAGCAGCGGAAAGAAGACTGATCCGGATCCCGATTCCGACAGCGCGACGGCGTCCGGATGATGGTGAAACCCCCAACCAGGTGCAAACTCCAAACAAGGGGAGTCGGAGAAAGAGAGAGAAAGAACTCAAAGTTGTGTGTTGAGAAAAGGCACCCCCACCCCTCCTTTTATAGGCCAAGGAGGGGGGGAACTCTCCTCCCCTCCCCATGTGGGACTAAACCCCACAAGGGGGGGAGTGCGCCGGCCATGGGGGGGATGGGCCCCTCCCTTGGCGCCTAGCCCAAGGGGGGAGGCTCCCTCTTCCCCTCATGGGCCTTTTAAGGCCCATATGCCTTTTCTCCTTTTTAATTAATATTTAAATCATTTTTAATATTTAATTCTGTCAATTAAATAATAAAACATAATTAAACATCAATATATATTATTTTTAACCTTTCAAAATATCCGGAACAGCTTCCGGCACCTCCCGGTACATTTCCGGTGTTTTCTCTCTTTTCACCGATGATCCCGAATCAATCCTTAATGCATCGATTGCCCTTAAGTGTGACACCCTACGATCCGGGAAATAGTAGACATGATCGAGACACTCTCTGACCAATGACCATCATGTGGGATCTGGTTACAATCCTTGATGTGCCCCTACGCTTCCATCGAATAAACTTCATCGCTGTTGAACCTTTAACAATATGACTTGATCCCTTTGTTCTTGGGTACTATGTTTGTCCGAGGTATGATCGTCTGTATCCAATACCTAGTTCTTCCTCGTCTCTGACATAACATGTTTACTCATCTGTGAATATTACATCTCTTGTGACCTAGTCACTTTCTTGCAAGCTATTGATGCAACACCACCGAGTGGGCCCAGAGTACATATCCGTCACTCGGATTGACAAATCCTGCTCTGATCTATTTGATACTCCTCAACATATCTACTTCAGAATACCCAAGATACACCTTTTCAAGTACCATGTTTCAGTGTAACGGTTAATGTACTCAAAGCATCCTAATAGATAGCAATTATGTATGATCATCACGGTCTAAGGATTCAGTCACTATGTTATTAAGTCATCGCAATGCTGAACTTTATGTGACTTGATCACACTGCAATGCTTAAGGTGGGTGTGTGTCCATCACATCATTCTCCTAATGATATGACCTCATTGTCAATAGACTATTATGTTCTCATGATCAGGAAACCTTGATCATCAATTGCCCAATGAACTAGTATGCCTGAGTTTAACTAGGGACCAGGTTGTTATATATCACACGTGTATTAATGTTTCTGCTTAATACAGTTCTAGCACAATATATAACGTATTATGAACAAACAGATATGTGACAAATATCTTTATTAATTTGCCTCTAGGGAACATATCCAACAATAGTTTGTAGTGGTAAGATCCAGCTTCAGCATAAAGCGTCCTGTTACCGTGGACACGGCTATTCGAATAGATTAATCTTCCCTGCAGGGGTGCATTTTTGTTACACTACACGCACGGATCTCCAGGGTGGCGGGAACCTTGTTAGGGAACGCTCCACTAAGGCTATCCAACAATCCATAGCCCATCTTTCAAACTCAACAGAGAGGTCAGCCGCTGGACTATATCCTATGTACGCGGGGCTTTGGACCCTAACCCCGACGTACTCCTGCACGGTGCGAGGCTGGCCGGTGAAGTTAAAGAAAATACAAATAAGACACCACCGCGAGAGAAAATAAGACAAAACCACTTCCCGGCGCAGGCCGCGGTACTGCTGACGTCTGAAGAGTCCTCGGACGACACTACGAAGTAGAGGAGCCCATAACTCGTAATTCCCACGGGTAGGTAGTGCGTACATGGCATATCGCCAACTCAAGACATCCGCCGAACCATTTAGCATTTTGATTAACCTGCGTGACAACCGTTATCGTTGCCTCGACTTAACTGACCCGCGGACAACGACAGCAGCCAGGACCACCAGTACATTGGTGCCTGCCCTGTCGTCCCACCAAGTCTCTGTGGTTACCAACAAGGTGAACCGTTCCTTACCTTGTCTCACGTGTGCTCCTGTAGGAGCTCGACTTTCGTGGTTTGGTAACTCTCGCGGCCAACGATCAGGGGCCAAGCACACCGGTACACTGGTCGTACCCTCCCTGTCGTCCCATCACAATACCACTCGCGGGCACCGCTGGGTCGCCCGACTTCTTACCTGAAGGACAACCGTTGCTCAGGTACCTAGAGCGGCTATACAGAGTCAGCTACGAGTGGAGTACAAGGATTTCTCCTTGATAGCTCACACTTGATGGTGGCTCGGCAGAGCCGAGCTAGGGGGCCTGAGGCGGTGTCTGCATTGTACCGTACCTGTGCAGTTATAATATTTGTATCCGTGTTCACTCCCCTGAGTGATCACGGCCCGCTATCTAATCCTAGCTAACAATGCGCAGGGCTTACTGCTGAATATAATATATATATTTGTAGGAAGCATAGGATAAAGGAAGGTACATCAAGGGGCGAGAAAAACAAGCTATGCAATTGAATAGGATTGTAACGTAGCAGCGGCAGTAACAATGCCTAGTGCAAGAAATGTACGGAAAGGTAGGCGATATCTGGGGAAGAGAATGGCTCTGCTTGCCTGGAAGCTCGACGGTAGGGGTAGGGTCGTCGACAACGTAGTCGTACCCAGCAATGGTGTAGTCGACGGCAGCCTCGGGGTTTATCGAAGAATAAAGGGGGAACAAAAACAGTAAATACAAACAATCATAGTAAACAGATGCATGGAAAGATGTATGCAATGTTAACGGTGTTCTATCGCAGTGCAATGCACGTTGCTCGGAGCAGGAATTTATCCGGGGATGAACTACCGGCTCCGGGTGATTACCGGACAGATGATCTGGAGGGGAAGGTTCCATGTCTGCAGTGTTAGAGACACCAGACAGACATGTGGATCTTGTATCCGTGATCGTTGATTCATTTCGAGCAACTTTCATGTTAAGAGTAAAATCATCCGGTAAGTTTTACCGGCTCTGGGCAATTACCGACAGACGGCCCCGGAGGGGGAATGTCGATGCTCGGTAAGTTAGAGGGGGGTGGTAGACAAATGTATAGCGATTCGTATTCATTATATTTTTCTGATCAATTTTCATGTATAAAGTTTTTGAATCCGAGTTACGGTTTAAAAGTTATCGAATTTCAAAGTTTAAATCATTTTTAAACAATCTTTTTTTTGAATTTCTTTTATTATTAATTTACAACATTATCCAAAAGATTATCACAAATAGTGCCTGACATGTGGGACCCACATGTCAGCCTCTTCTTATTTATAAAACATTTTAATAAATCCGAAAAGCCTCTCGGCCCACCAGTCAGCCTCTGATTATTAACTAAAACATTTTATTAATCAATTAACCCAGTGGGGGCCACATGTCATTGTCACATGAGTTGATTTAACAGCTAAATAAATTCAGTGATTAAAACAATTGCCTGGGCCCACACGTCAGAGACCCAGGGGGTTATTTCCATTTAGACATAATAACAAGTTTAACAGGGGGTGGGGCCCAACTGTCAGTGGCTAATTAGCCACTAACAGTGGATCTGACCGGCGTGGCCCACCGGTCAGTGACAGGGCGACCTTGCCGGCGATGAGCGTGTTCTCGCAACACGTCACGGGAGGACGCGCGCCTGGGTTCATTTGAAAGAGGAGAGGACGGGGCGTCGTTTGGTGGGCTTGTGGTGGCCGGGGGTTCGCCGGAACGACCCCAACGTCGAGCGGGGCGGCGGTCAGTATGGTGGCGACGACGAATCTACGGATTCCTAAAGCGGGCGAGCTAGCTACGGGGGGGAATCGAGCATATGGTCCATGGGGAGCACGCGTGTGTCATTGGCATGAGCTGGGACGGACCAAGTCGACGGCTACGACGACGTGCCACCGCGGCCGGAGCAAGCGAATTGGGGGAAAGGCTACGGGCTTAGGGACGGCAGCGGACCGAAGGCGAACAACGAGAAGCTCACAGTGAACGTGTAGATGGTGGCAGCGGGCTCGACGGAGGTGCGACGTGGCCGGAATTTGAAGTCGATCCCGGCGGCTGGAGGTAGACGACGACGGTGATTCCAGTCGATGAAGTGGCTCCAGGCACGAAAGCTTCTGCATGGTGGCATAGACGACGATGGAGAAGGAGACGGACAAACTGGCGGGACCTTGAGGGCTCAGTGGCTACGCGTGTTCATCGCCATGGCGACTGTGAGCTCGGGCGTAATTTGCCCCGACGATGGCAAGGTGGAAGAGAGGGGATAGTGTAGCGGGGGTGTCCAGGGAGTCGCTGGGGTTGGCCTTATCGCCAAGGAGCAGGTGAGAGAGGGAGGGGGCTCCAGCTTCGCCCGTGGCCACGGCCGTGCCACGGCGTCGAGCAGGTGGCCGATGGGATGGGGCAGGTGGGGAGGAAGGAGAAGGCCGGGGTGGGCCGGGGGTGGGCCTCGCCCAGGGCGAGGCTTAGAGCTTTTTCCATTTTCTTTTCATTTTGCATTCTGTTCTTTCCTTTTTGTAATTGTTTTTATTGCTTTAATATTTTTGCTCAACATGAAATTGGTTTGTAACACCATGTAAGCATACCACAAAAAGTTTGGGGCATTTCAAAAATGTTTTGCTATTTGTTTTAGTGCTGCAACTATTAAATCGTGTTGTTTTGCTAGTTGTTTGAATTGTTTGATTTTTCCAGTGGCATAATAAAATACCATAACCACATGGGCAAAGACCACTGATTATTTGTGATTTAAGAAAAGTGGTTGCAAAATATTTGGCCAAGGATTTATTATGCACTTTGTTTTTATTAGCCACCAAAGGGGTTTTTGGGGTTTGGGTTTGGTTCCAAGGTGCAAGGTGCATGGGGACTTGGGTTAGATCACCCCACATCATGGTTTGAATAAGATCACTTCAAATTTTGAAGAAGGTCAAGGGGAGAAAGAGTGATTAATCAACAGTGATGATCAACAGTGATGATGATTACTGTTACAGGCAACTGAGGGTGTTACACATTCTCCTTGATGTTTCCATTCAGGAAGGCCGTTTTGACGTCCATCTGCCATATATCATAATCGAAATATGCATCAATTGCTAGTAAAATCCTCACAGACTTAATCATTTCTACTGGCGAGAAAGTCTCATCGTAGTCAACTCCTAGGACTTCATGGAACCCTTTCACTACAAGCCTAGCTTTATGGATAGTGACATTACCATCCGTGTCCGTCTTTCTTTTGAAAATCCATTTACATTCAATTGGTTTGACACCCTCTGGATGGATCACCAAGTTCACTAGCATAGGTCTAGCCACACAACACTTATCAACACAAAACATAGTACTATACGGAATATGGCGAAAGCACATGACTACCTGTCCCTTGTGTCCTCAAGAACGTTTTAGATCTTATAAGTTTGATCCTTCGTCTTATCATTTGCACAAATGATTGGGCCACTCGCTGCACCTCATCACCATTTACTTGACTTGCTTTTATTTCCTTGTTACTTATACCAGAAAACCCATAAAAAGTTACCTTTCAGTTCTTACAGTTATTCTTTCTCAAAATCGCTTGTCAGTACCTTCTGCTCCTTGTTGGGTTCGACACTCTTACTTATCTAAAAGGTTACGATATATCCCCTACACTTGTGGGTCATCAAGACCATTTTCAGGCTCCGTTGCCGGGGAGTGTAGCGCTATTGGTAAGGAAACGTTTACACTGCTCGTGCTGTTTTTACTTTTCCATTGCTACTTTTTGTCCCTATGGACAACTCTACTCTTGGTTCTTTGCTTTGTGGCAATCGTACGTGGATTCCATTTCGGATTTCATGGCTTGTAGACATTTAGTGGAGTTAGGGCTCATCATTACTTCTTTGTAGTTCACAGACTCATCGTCTTCCAAGATGAATACTTCGTTAGCGTACCACTCGGGTAGCTGACGCACTCTACCTGATCTCCTTGGTTCAGTTACCAGCTTCTCAGAAGTTCCTACATCACTTGCGGGAGCTACCAGTTCCCTCATCAGAATGACTGTCGGAACAACTTCCGTCAATTCAATCCTTTTCTCCGAAGGTTAGCTAACCTCATCAAGTTGTACTGTTCTCCCACTCACCTCTTTGTCAAGAAACTCTTCCTCAAGAAAAGTTCCTCCAATAGCAGTAAAGACTTTGCCATCGGAAGAGTGGTAGAAAGAATATAGTACGGTGTCTTAGGCATAACCTACAAAGTAGCACTTGTCTGCTTTAGGGTCGAGTTTGTTTGGCTGTAAACGTTTTACATAAGCATCAAAACCCAAAAATTTCAGGAACGATATATTGTTTTTTCTCCCATTCCATAACTCGTACGATGTCGTTTCCACAGACTTTGACGACGCCCTATTTAAAGTAAAAGCAGTAGTCTTTAACGCGTAACCCCAAAAAGATAGTGGTTGATCAGTTAATGACATCATAGGCCTCACCATGTCTAACAAGGTTCAGTAACGCCTCTCAGACAATCCATCCTCTGTGGAGTTCCAGGTGGCGTCAGCTGTGAAACGATTCCACGCTCTATGAGGTGTTCTGTAAACTCATGAATAAGATATTCACCACCACGATCAGATCACAGAAATTTGATTTTCTTGTCACGATGATTCTCAACTTCGTTCTGAAATTATTTGAACTTTTCAAAAGTTTCGAAATTTTTCTTCATTAAGTAAATATTTCCACATCTACTCAAATCGTGAGTAGAAGTTACGAAGTAGAGATATCCACCTCGCGCCGATACACTCATCAGACCACACACATCACTATGTATTATTTCCAATAAGTTTGTCGCCCGTTCTACATGACTTGTGAACGGCTGATACCTCCCAAACGTATCTATAATTTCTTCTTGTTCCATGCTTATATGGGTGAGTTTTCTACATGTTTTGCTACACTTTCATACCTTTTTCAACATTTTGGACTAGCCTACTAACTCGGTGCCCCAGTGCCAGTTTCTGTCTGATGTTGTTCGTGCATTGCAGGTATTTCCCAATATTTAACGTGCTCGAAAAAATCCATAAAAATTAAATAAAAAATCAGCAGTTTAGAAGCTTCCGGAAGACCGAAGGAGAGCCGGAGGGGGTGGCCCCCCTACCATGCGGCCAATGATACTTCCAAAATGCATCACTACTTTACATCATAATTTACCTATATTCATTGATATATTTCATATTATCATGATGTTCTTACAGTGTTTTGGCTTGTTTTACACAGTTTGCAGCTTTCCGGTGCTGAAACAGCAGACGTAGGAATCAGAGAGGAAAAGTGCACATAGAGTGGCCATATCAGCACATCTCCAAATATCCTGAAAATCATGGGGAAGATGTTTCGGAAGATATAACGAAGACTGGCCGAAGTGCAGCCGGAGGGGGGATCGCTAGGGCTCCAGGCGCCCTGGTGGCACCCCCCTTAGGCCACGCCAAATGGCCACCTGGTGGGTGGGTCCCACCTCCAGAGCCCCCCTTTGGCCTATATCTCCATCGTGACCTAAAAATCCCAGAACAACAGGAGTTTCTGGAGTTCCGACGCCACTTCGTGGAGGAAACCTACAGAGAAGAAAAGACCTTTTCGGCGGGAAGATTCCACCGGGGAGAACTCCTCCCGGAGGGGGAGATCGTCCTCATCATCATCACCATTGTCACGGGCATCATCGAGATCATCATCACCATCATCCCCATCACTAGCACCATATCCATCTTCATCCCATCTCATCTCGCCATTGTGATCCGAGTTGTAACTTGCACTATTCATCCCCTCTACTTTATCGGTGTTGATTACTCTTTTGTGGCGAATGCTATTAAGTTTTGTTGGAGAATTATTGTTATGACTAGATTGTTTATCATATATTTACCACATATGATCATGATCTCTTTTATGTCTTGTGAGTAGTTCCTTTAGTTCTTGAGGACATGGGAGAAGTCTAGTTGTTAGTAGTCATATGATGTTGAAGTAATATGTGTTGTTTGATATTTAAGTTGTGGTTTTATTATTCTAGTGGTGTTATGTGAACGTCGAATACATAACACTTCGCCTTTTTAAGGACCTAGGGGAATACATTGTGTATAAATTATTCTTATCGTGGGGTTGACGGAGTGACAGAAACCTGAACCCCAGTTCACACACTTTTGCATGAGGGAGTGTTGGATCCTAAAGTTTATTGCTATGGTTAGGCTTTGCCTTAATTTCTCTCTTGTATTTGCGGATGCTTGCAAGAGGTTTAATCATAAGAGTGTACTTATCTTAGTCTAGAAGGTTCACTAGCATAGGTCTAGCCACACAACACTTATCAACACAAAACATAGTACTATACGGAATATGGCGAAAGCACATGACTACCTGTCCCTTGTGTCCTCAAGAACGTTTTAGATCTTATAAGTTTGATCCTTCGTCTTATCATTTGCACAAATGATTGGGCCACTCGCTGCACCTCATCACCATTTACTTGACTTGCTTTTATTTCCTTGTTACTTATACCAGAAAACCCATAAAAAGTTACCTTTCAGTTCTTACAGTTATTCTTTCTCAAAATCGCTTGTCAGTACCTTCTGCTCCTTGTTGGGTTCGACACTCTTACTTATCTAAAAGGTTACGATATATCCCCTACACTTGTGGGTCATCAAGACCATTTTCAGGCTCCGTTGCCGGGGAGTGTAGCGCTATTGGTAAGGAAACGTTTACACTGCTCGTGCTGTTTTTACTTTTCCATTGCTACTTTTTGTCCCTATGGACAACTCTACTCTTGGTTCTTTGCTTTGTGGCAATCGTACGTGGATTCCATTTCGGATTTCATGGCTTGTAGACATTTAGTGGAGTTAGGGCTCATCATTACTTCTTTGTAGTTCACAGACTCATCGTCTTCCAAGATGAATACTTCGTTAGCGTACCACTCGGGTAGCTGACGCACTCTACCTGATCTCCTTGGTTCAGTTACCAGCTTCTCAGAAGTTCCTACATCACTTGCGGGAGCTACCAGTTCCCTCATCAGAATGACTGTCGGAACAACTTCCGTCAATTCAATCCTTTTCTCCGAAGGTTAGCTAACCTCATCAAGTTGTACTGTTCTCCCACTCACCTCTTTGTCAAGAAACTCTTCCTCAAGAAAAGTTCCTCCAATAGCAGTAAAGACTTTGCCATCGGAAGAGTGGTAGAAAGAATATAGTACGGTGTCTTAGGCATAACCTACAAAGTAGCACTTGTCTGCTTTAGGGTCGAGTTTGTTTGGCTGTAAACGTTTTACATAAGCATCAAAACCCAAAAATTTCAGGAACGATATATTGTTTTTTCTCCCATTCCATAACTCGTACGATGTCGTTTCCACAGACTTTGACGACGCCCTATTTAAAGTAAAAGCAGTAGTCTTTAACGCGTAACCCCAAAAAGATAGTGGTTGATCAGTTAATGACATCATAGGCCTCACCATGTCTAACAAGGTTCAGTAACGCCTCTCAGACAATCCATCCTCTGTGGAGTTCCAGGTGGCGTCAGCTGTGAAACGATTCCACGCTCTATGAGGTGTTCTCTAAACTCATGAATAAGATATTCACCACCACGATCAGATCACAGAAATTTGATTTTCTTGTCATGATGATTCTCAACTTCGTTCTGAAATTATTTGAACTTTTCAAAAGTTTCGAAATTTTTCTTCATTAAGTAAATATTTCCACATCTACTCAAATCGTGAGTAGAAGTTACGAAGTAGAGATATCCACCTCGCGCCGATACACTCATCAGACCACACACATCACTATGTATTATTTCCAATAAGTTTGTCGCCCGTTCTACATGACTTGTGAACGGCTGATACGTCCCAAACGTATCTATAATTTCTTCTTGTCCCATGCTTATATGGGTGACTTTTCTACATGTTTTGCTACACTTTCATACCTTTTTCAACATTTTGGACTAGCCTACTAACTCGGTGCCCCAGTGCCAGTTTCTGTCTGATGTTGTTCGTGCATTGCAGGTATTTCCCAATATTTA
Organism: Bromus sterilis; assembly: GCA_950022295.1. Classification (NCBI taxonomy): domain Eukaryota; kingdom Viridiplantae; phylum Streptophyta; class Magnoliopsida; order Poales; family Poaceae; genus Bromus; species Bromus sterilis. The sequence continues at coordinate 176,979,741 of OX465599.1, read as the reverse complement.
ACGTGCTCGAAAAAATCCATAAAAATTAAATAAAAAATCAGCAGTTTAGAAGCTTCCGGAAGACCGAAGGAGAGCCGGAGGGGGTGGCCCCCCTACCATGCGGCCAATGATACTTCCAAAATGCATCACTACTTTACATCATAATTTACCTATATTCATTGATATATTTCATATTATCATGATGTTCTTACAGTGTTTTGGCTTGTTTTACACAGTTTGCAGCTTTCCGGTGCTGAAACAGCAGACGTAGGAATCAGAGAGGAAAAGTGCACATAGAGTGGCCATATCAGCACATCTCCAAATATCCTGAAAATCATGGGGAAGATGTTTCGGAAGATATAACGAAGACTGGCCGAAGTGCAGCCGGAGGGGGGATCGCTAGGGCTCCAGGCGCCCTGGTGGCACCCCCCTTAGGCCACGCCAAATGGCCACCTGGTGGGTGGGTCCCACCTCCAGAGCCCCCCTTTGGCCTATATCTCCATCGTGACCTAAAAATCCCAGAACAACAGGAGTTTCTGGAGTTCCGACGCCACTTCGTGGAGGAAACCTACAGAGAAGAAAAGACCTTTTCGGCGGGAAGATTCCACCGGGGAGAACTCCTCCCGGAGGGGGAGATCGTCCTCATCATCATCACCATTGTCACGGGCATCATCGAGATCATCATCACCATCATCCCCATCACTAGCACCATATCCATCTTCATCCCATCTCATCTCGCCATTGTGATCCGAGTTGTAACTTGCACTATTCATCCCCTCTACTTTATCGGTGTTGATTACTCTTTTGTGGCGAATGCTATTAAGTTTTTTGGAGAATTATTGTGATGACTAGATTGTTTATCATATATTTACCACATATGATCATGATCTCTTTTATGTCTTGTGAGTAGTTCCTTTAGTTCTTGAGGACATGGGAGAAGTCTAGTTGTTAGTAGTCATATGATGTTGAAGTAATATGTGTTGTTTGATATTTAAGTTGTGGTGTTATTATTCTAGTGGTGTTATGTGAACGTCGAATACATAACACTTCGCCTTTTTAAGGACCTAGGGGAATACATTGTGTATAAAGTATTCTTATCGTGGGGTTGACGGAGTGACAGAAACCTGAACCCCAGTTCACACACTTTTGCATGAGGGAGTGTTGGATCCTAAAGTTTATTGCTATCGTTAGGCTTTGCCTTAATTTCTCTCTTGTATTTGCGGATGTTTGCAAGAGGTTTAATCATAAGAGTGTACTTATCTTAGTCTAGAAGGTTCACTAGCATAGGTCTAGCCACACAACACTTATCAACACAAAACATAGTACTATACGGAATATGGCGAAAGCACATGACTACCTGTCCCTTGTGTCCTCAAGAACGTTTTAGATCTTATAAGTTTGATCCTTCGTCTTATCATTTGCACAAATGATTGGGCCACTCGCTGCACCTCATCACCATTTACTTGACTTGCTTTTATTTCCTTGTTACTTATACCAGAAAACCCATAAAAAGTTACCTTTCAGTTCTTACAGTTATTCCTTTCTCAAAATCGCTTGTCAGTACCTTCTGCTCCTTGTTGGGTTCGACACTCTTACTTATCTAAAAGGTTACGATAGATCCCCTACACTTGTGGGTCATCAAGACCATTTTCAGGCTCCGTTGCCGGGGAGTGTAGCGCTATTGGTAAGGAAGCGTTTACACTGCTCGTGCTGTTTTTACTTTTCCATTGCTACTTTTTGTCCCTTGTGCAAAAGTGTGCAAACTGGGGTTCAGGTTTCTGTCACTCCGGCAACCCATAAGCATTCTTTATACACAAGGTATTCCCCTAGGTCCTTAACAAGGCGAAGTGTTGAGTGTTCGACTTACACAACACCACTAGGAAAATAACAACACAACTTAAATATCAAACAACACATATTACTTCAACATCATATGACTACTAACAACTAGACTTCTCCCATGTCCTCAAGAACTAAATTAACTACTCACAAGACATAAAAGAGATCATGATCATAGGTGATAAATAGGTGGTAAACAATCTGGTCATAACAATATTTCTCCAACAAAACTCAATAGCATTCACCACAAAGTAGTAATCAACACCGGTAGAGTAGAGATGATAGATAGTACGAGTTACAACGCGAGTTTCAATTGTGAGATGAGATTGGATGAAGATGAAGATGGTGCTGATGTTGGGGATGATGTTGATGATGATCTCGATGATGCCCGTGACGATGGTGATGACGATGGCGATGATCTCCCCTTCCGGGAGGTGATCTCCTCGGCGGAATCTCCCCGCCGGAGAGCCCTTTTCTTCTCTGTAGGTTTCCGCCACGGAGCAGCAGCGGAACACAGTAAAAGCTTCTCTTTTTTAGGGGTTTCGGGTAACAAGGAGTAAATAGAACAGAGGGGGGAGCCGGGAGTGGCCCCAGGGCTCCAGGCGCCCTCCCGGCGCGGCCAGGGGTGGGGCCGCGCCAGGTGGCCGCCTGGGGCCCCCGTGGCCCCCCTCTGGCCCCTCTTCGGCGTGTCTTCGTTAATCTTCCGGAAAATACCCTCCGTCGATTTTCAGGTAATTTGGAGGTATTCTTCTTCAGCAACTCAGCGTCCACTTTTTACCGCTGAATCTTGCGTCTTCTGCTTCGGCACCGGAAAGTTGTAAACTGTGTAAAACAATCCAAAACAACATAAGAACATCATCGTAATATGAAATATATCAATGAATAAGGATGAATTACGATATAAAATAGTGATGCATTTTGGACGTATCAACTCCCCCAAGCTTAGACCTCGCTTATCCCCAAGCGAAAACTGAGCTCGGTAAACATGTCCACAAGTTTAGATAGTGAAGTGTCGATAAATAGAATACGGACAAGAAGCATCAAGATTTATTCACCAAACTCAAACATCCTCAACAATAATCTTCAACTCATAAGGCCCTTATGAAAGAGTAATAACAATTATAAACAAAAGTAGGGCTAAGGAAACTCATCAAATCATGGCAAACAAGTCCTTTGGTCAAGGAACAACTAATAGCTTTTACCTTTGCTCTTTCTCTTTATATTTTGATGAGACAATTTGGAACTTTTTGAAAGAACATGCTATTAGTCATGAAGTGCAAATGCTAACACAAAGGAAGATGTTTGCTTGGCAAAGGCTTTTGCAAACAACTTAGATATCAAAAGATAATGTCAACAATGATATGGCATGGCAAAACTTTAATGCAGCATTATATGGATGAATCCTCATCAGCATCAAGTGTCTGTTCTCTTTGGGAAAAGAAAGAAGTACGAAAAACTGACTCAACTAAAACTAAAAGAAAGGCCTTGTTAAAGGCAAGCAGGGAAAACTCAAGTTCTATCCTTAAATCAAACAGAATGAAAAAAAGTTCTAAGAGGTGCATGATTCGTCAATGAATGCAAATAGAAAACTCAATTACTTCTCAGATTGGACAAGTTTCGAGGAAAGGCTCCCACACGGGGACGATCACATCCCCGCAATCTCCTTTGTTTATCACTGCCAAAGTTTTCTGATTTCTCATGAACAAAGCGTGAAGGAGGGTTTTTTTATTGTGTTATCTTTTGTGAGCTAGGCGCACTCATGCCAATTCCTCCTCGTATTAGGGGTTTGCAGATAGACATGCAATCCCGGGATAAAACTTGTCCAACTTAAGAATATCATGAATTAACTACTACTTCCTCATGAGCTAAAATAGTGGCACAAAGTAGAAGATTTTGAACACTTAAGGATAACACAAAAATTCTATACTTTAGGAGTGGTAGTGGAATACCACGAATAGGAAGCTATGGTGGACTCATATGGAAGATATTGGTTTCAGGGTATGGATGCACAAGCAGAATTCCGCTTAGTACAGAGGTTTGGCTAGAAAAGCCTTTGAGAGAAGAGACAATTGATGATGTGTTAGATGCAAAGCAATATAAATCATAAACATTAAAATAAGCATAGAACATCAAGTTGTCTTCCTTGTCAACATAACACTTCAAGCATAATAACATAAAGGTTTTGGCTATGTCGCTACTTTGAGAAAATTATGCTTGTTGTTGTGACCAAAGTTATGTTTGCCAAGATTAAATAAAGTTTTCAAAGCCATACCTGATATAAGGTCAATACTCCCCATAAGAATCATCATAAGGTCGATTGCGTGAAGAGAATACCGAGTGCAGCGAAGGAATCAATAGACTTCTCATTAATATTCCATCATAAACGACTTCACACTCACGGATACATAGCTCTCCAAAAAGGAGTGATAGATCTCAAAGCAAACAACTATTTTATAAGATAACTTCCCTAGACATGATACGACTCTACTTGACTCTAAAATACAAAGATAAAGATAAAGATACTGGGCGCTCCCCCAAGCTTGGAACAAGCTAAGGGGATTCCATTACCCAAGGAGGTTTACTCCTCATCCTTGTGGTTCTTCAGGTCCCTGATTATACGTCAAATGGTTTGGTTTTCAGCTTCCAGGATTTCCACTTGCACTTTCAGTACACGGAAATCTTCACAAAGTTGGTTGGTGATGCGGTAGGCATCGGAGATAGTGGAAAGTGTGTGTTCATCTTCAAGTGAAGTGGAGGGCCCTGAAAGGTTAAGAGAAAGATCATAATGAGGTTGGACAGATCCCACCATGATTGGATTGCTTGGACCTCCTTGCTGTTGGGAAGTGATAGTCTTGACTTCCTCTCTCATGGAGTGCTCCATCTCCGCTTGTCTTGTGTCAGTTTCTTCTTCGGTATCCCAATCAACGTGCTTCGCTTGATTAAGATCCTTCTGGACTTGGCGTAGACGCCATCCCAAGAAGTCCTCTCCGCTCGAGCCACAAGAAGACATCTCTACTACTCAACTTTTAGTCCTGGCAGAAACATCTCGAAAAGAAAACACACGAAATCATGAGATGCGTTGCTGGAACAATCCGGGAAAATATATAGCAAAAATTTCTGCACAGAAAGGAAGGTAACGAGCCAAAGCATGGTCGGAGACGGAATCCTGGGTGCCCAGGCGGCCTCCCGGCACGGCCAGGGGGTAGGCCGCGCCAGGGGGGCGCCTGGGCCCCCTGGAGCTGGTCTCCGGCTCCACATCGTCCTCAAATTTTCTATATTTTGCAAAAACTCGTAATCGGGAACTTATATGGCGGTTTCGCGATGTTTCCTTACCGTAATACATACCTTTCCTTATTCTTCTTCTGCTGGTGTCTGAAACAAGGCCGCAACATGTTCTTCATGAGTTGTTGTGTATACCAAATCCACATCCACATTGATAGGGTCTCCTACTATGTAATGCTTAAGTCTTTGCCCATTCACAACTTGAGGTTTGGTGCCTTCGAAATTGTTAATCTTGATTGCACTCGAGCGGTAGACTTCTTCAATATGAAATGGCCCTTCCCACCTGGAAAGTAGTTTAACTAGAGAAAACCTGAAAAGGGATCTAAACAACAAAACTTAATCACCAACATTAAATTCACGTTTCAAAATCCTCCTATCGTGCCACTTCTTTACCTTTTCCTTGAACATTTTAGCGCTCGTAAGCTTCACTTCGCCACTCATCTAGAGAAGTCAAGTTCATGAGACGCTTTTCACCAGCTAATTTCAGGTCAGAATTAAGCTCTCTAATAGCCCATAAAGCTTTGTGTTCTAGTTCTAATGGCAAATGGCAAGCCTTGCCATAGACCATTTTATAGGGAGACATGCCCATGGGTTTTTTAGAAGAAGTTCTATATGCCCACAAAGCATCTCCTAACATATTTGACCAATCTTTTCTATTTCTATTGACTGTCTTCTGTAAGATCAACTTGATCTCTCTATTGTTGAGCTCAACTTGCCCACTAGTTTGAGGGTGGTACGGTGAAGAAATTGTATGATTGACATCGTACTTGGCTAAAGCTTTTCTAAAAGCTCCATGTGTAAAGTGTGAACCCCCATCATTCATGAGGTACCTGGGTACTCCAAACCTAGGAAAAAATATATCCTTGAGCATTTTCAAATATGTCTTGTGATCAGCACTTTCAGTGGGGATTGCTTCTACCCACTTGGTTACATAATCAACAGCAACTAAAATGTGAGTGTACTTGTGCGAAGGAGGGAAAGGAACCATAAAATCAAAACCCCAGCAATCAAAAGGCTCAATCACTAGAGAGTAATTCATAGCCACCTCATTCCTTCTACTAATATTACCAACTCTCTGACACTTATCACAAGATAAAACATAATTTCTAGCTTCGTTAAAGAGAGTAGGCCAATAAAAACCTGATTGAAGAACCTTATGTGTGCTCCTCTCACCAGCATGATGTCCTCCATATGGACTATCGTGGCATTGTTTGAGAATGTCCTTCTGCTCGTGTTCCGGTATGCATCTCCTCACGATCCCATCTGGACCTTCTTTGAAAAGATGTGGGTCATCCCAAAACTAATGCCTCAAATCGTGGAAGAACTTATTCCTTTGCTGAAATGTTAAACCTAGAGGCAAGAACTTTGCAACGATAAAGTTAGCATAATCTGCAAACCAAGGATCGGAGAGAGGTTGTACTTTTACAACAGCTAGTTGTTCATCTGGAAAACTGTCGTTGACTGGAATGGGATCATGCAGTATATCTTCCATCCTTGAAAGATTATCCGCCACCGGATTGTCTTCTCCTTTCCTATCGACAATCTGCAAATCAAATTCTTGAAGGAGTACCCATCAGATGAGTCTTGGTTTCGCATCCTTCTTCTCCATAAGATACTTAATGGCAACATGGTCAGTATGAATAATAATCTTAGAATCAACAATATACTGCCTGAACTTATCACAAGCAAACACTACTGCTAAGAATTCCTTCTCAGTAGTAGCATAATTCTTTTGAGCACTATCAAGGGTTTTGCTAGCATAATATATAGCATTCAACTTCTTATCAACCCTTTGCCCTAAAAAATCTCCAACAGCAAAATCACTAGCATCACACATAATTTAAAAAGGTAAATTCCAATCAGGTGGTTGTACTATAGGAGCGGTTATTAAAGCTTTCTTAAGAACTTCGAAGGCTTCCTTACAATCTTCATAAAAAACAAAAGGAACATCCTTCTGGAGAAGATTAGTGAGGGGTCTCGAAGCCTTAGAAAAGTCTTTAATAAATCTTCTATAGAAACCAGTATGACCGAGAAAACTACGAATACCTTTGATGTCCCTTAGATAGGGCATCCTTTCAATTGCTTCGATCTTGGCCCTGTCCACCTCAATTCCCCTCTCGGAAATCTTGTGGCCAAGAACAATTCCCTCGTTGACCATAAAGTGGCACTTCTCCCGGTTAAGCACCAAACTTATCTCCTCACATCTCTGCAAAACTTTATTAAGGTTGTGGAGACAATGGTCAAAAGAGGTTCCATAGACGGAGAAATCGTCCATGAATACCTCCAGAATTTTTTCACAAAAACCATGAAAGATAGCAGACATACACCTTTGAAAAGTAGAAGGGGCATTACATAAACCAAAAGGCATACGCCTGTAAGCATAAGTACCATAGGGACAAGTAAAATTGGTCTTCTCTTGATCAGCAGTGTTCACATGAATCTGAGAGAAGCCAGAATAACCATCAAGATAAGAAAGTGAGTATTTTTGGATAACCTTTCAAGCATTTGGTCGATGAACGGCAACGGGTAGTGGTCCTTCCTGGTTTCCTTGTTCAGCTTCCTGTAATCAATACACATTCTATATCCAATAATAATTCTCTGGGGTATTAGTTCATTCTTATCATTAGGAACCACGGTTGTTCCTCCTTTCTTTGGAACACAATGAACCGGGATTACCCACTTACTATCAGGTATAGGGTAGATAATACCTGCGTCTAGAAGCTTGAGAATCTCAGTCCTTACAACATCCATCATTTTTTGATTCAACCGTCGTTGATGATCAACAACTGGTTTAGCATCAGGCTCAAGGTTGATGGTATGTTGACAAATAGATGGACTAATCCGCTTAAGGTCATCAAGGGTATATCCAATTTCACCTCGATGTTTGCGAAGTACTTCCAATAGTCGCTCTTCTTCATACCCTGAAAGGTTAGAATTGATAATACCAGGATATACTTTCTTTTCATCTAAATAAGCATATTTGAGCGTATCAGGAAGAGGTTTAAGATCAAACACTGGGTCTTCTTTCGGTTTCAATAAAATTCCCAAAGGCTCAACTGGAAGGTTGTGCTTTAGTATAGCAGGTTGCCTTAAGAATATTTCGTCCAGCTCCTGCATATGCAAATCATTATCGTGGTCCTCCATATATTGCTGCAAAGGATCATTAGGAGGAATAGCAATGGAAGCAATATCTTCAATAATCTTATCGTTATTAGGAAAATCAGTACCACGAGGCTGCTTAGAGAACTTGGAAAAGTTAAATTCATATGGCTCACCATTGAATTCAACAGAAACTTTACCTTTCTTGCAATTTATTATAGCTCCATAAGTTCTGAGAAAAGTTCTACCGAAAATAATAGGACAATAATTATCCCTTACTGAACCAAGTACTAGAAAGTCGGTAGGATATATTACCTTTCCGCATAAGACTTCAACGTCTCTCACAATTTCGATAGGAGAGATAGTTGCTCTGTTTGCAAGATGAAAAGTAACGTCAACTTCTTCAAGTTCACAAGGTGAAATCTCACCCATGATCTCTTGATAAAGTGAATACGGGATAGCACTAGCACTCGATCCCAAATCGCATAGCCCATAATAATTGTGATCTCCTATTTTAACAGATACTACTAGAGTACCTGAAATTGGGCCTCTATTCTTGGCTATGACAAGGTTAGTGGAAACAGCACAAAAATTTATATTGGAATCTAATGCATCATTAGTAACAAGATCCGTAACCAATGAAACTTGAGGATCCACCATGATCTCAGGCTCATCAATCCTTCTCTCACTTTTATTCAATATGAATGTCACAAAAGACTGCTCTCTTCTCCTTGCGGGAAAAGGGGGCTTTTCATATATAACTGCAGGCAAAATAGAGTCAGCAACATGAATATCAATAGGTAATTCTTTCAAGGGTTTATGATGCTGATCCTTCTTCTTCTTAGAAGAGTCAATATGAGAGGAAAAGTCCTTACAAAAATCAATCATTAGATGGGAATCAAGACCAATCTTAGAGCAAAATGTATTAAAGTAATCAGTTTTCACATAGCTCTCTATATAGTCATGCTCATAATTAATAATGGGTTCAATACCTTTATCTATTTCCCAATCTTTGGTATTCTTCTAGATACTTTCAAGGAGATCCCATCTTTCTTCAACGCTTTTTGTCTGAAATACCCCACTAGAGGACGCGTCCAGCATCTCCTTATCCTGACGAGAAAGTCTAGCATAAAAGTTTGTAAGTATAGTTTTCTTGGGGAGCTCATGAATAGGACATTTGAGCATTAGGGATTTCAATCTCCCCCAAGCTTGAGCGATGCTTTCTCCGTCACGAGATCTAAAGTTACAGATATAATTTCTGTCTCGATGAATTTCATGAAGAGGATAAAACTTGGTATAAAATAGAGACATAAGCTCTTGCCAATCAAGCAAATGATAGTTATCGAGAAGCTTATACCAATTTGATGCTTTATCTACAAGCGATACGGAGAACAATTTCCTCATGACAAAATCCATTGATACACCTGCAAACTTAAATAGTGAACATAGTTGTGACAAATATAGCAAGTGTTCACTGGGATGTCTGTCTCCTGCATAACGATTAGCCAAAACACAATCGATAATACCAGCTGGTATTTTATAAGGCACAATTTCAGTAGGGGGAGGAACAACCACCACAGATGTGGGGTGTTTCCCCGTAATCAGTGATCCAATAGCTAGGTTGTCCATACACACAAATAGTAGCAACAGCAAATAAAAACAACATTATAAAAATTTCCTTATCGGCTTCACTTACCAATAGCGCTATGCTTCCCGGCAAAGGAGCCAGAAAACGGTCCTTGATGACCCACAACCGTAGGGGATCTATTGCAACGTTTTCGATAAGTAAGAGTGTCGAACCCAACGAGGAGCGAAAGGTATTGATAGGTGATTTTGGACAAGGAATAACTGCAAACACTGAAGATAACTTTGTAGGGGTTTTCGATATAAGCAACAATAAGATAAAAATCAAACAAAGTAAATAGTACAAGGGAGCAGCAAGTGTGTAAGGCCCGATATGCGGTACTGTTCCAGATCTAGGTGTTTCCACCCAGATCCGGGGACGAAGCACATATCGGTCCCACCGCGACATATGACAAGCCATATGCCCCGGATTTCCAACATGATATCACAACATTACAGATACAAGGATACAACATCTCATACAATCGGCATACAACTGCCTCAAATACAATACAACAGCGGAAGATATATGTCTGAGTACAGACTACAAGCAAATGCCTACTGGCAAAAGAAAAACATCGATCCCCATAACCACATGGGTCCAGGCCCTCCGCCGGGATCCGCCTAACTAGTCGTCGTCGAGTCTCTACGTGAAACGTCGATCACCATACCTGTTGTCGATCAAGAACCCTGAAAAGAGTTTGGGGGTAGTATCATGAGTACAGAGGTACTCAGCATCCAACTGTAGTGGTCATCTGACCCAGCAAGGACTTCATCACTCGTCATTCTAGGACAACTAGTAGTTTACGGTAAGGATGAGGTAAGTGGTGAGGTTGTTGCCGCACTATCATTTATGAAGTGGCTAACGATCTAGAGAGTAAGATAAGAAGCCAAGCATTCGATGAGGAATCGCCTCCAACAAGTCTTGCTATCAGCTACTTTCGCAAACATAACACCTATCCTATCCTTTTCCTCCTCTTTGCATCCCGGCGAAGAAGAAGCAGTCAAGGCACACACACACGTTGATCAAGTTATATTAAGATTATCTCAGTTGTTGTTGTCTATGAACAAGGAGTAGGTCTCAAGTGGTCCATAACCGTGGACACGGCTTCTCGAAAAGATTTAACCCTGCAGGGGTGTACCAACTGCCCATTACGAGGCTCCGCACGCACGCCCATCTCTCTCAGTTGCTACCCATCACAGGAAACCATTTTATGATTTAGTTCCAAGAGATCCGGAACGACAGGTCCCTCTAGCTAACAACGTACAATTCCGGGTGGCCCCCGGGGAGTCGACACCCAATCCAAAAGCCGGCCACGCTCTCGGATCGGACTCTTCCGTATGACGCAGGTCGGATTGCCGGTTAATCACACATGGGAATACCGGGTCCTAGCTGATCGGGTGGACCAGCAGAGAAACAAAGTCTCCACTGGCCCAAGTTGTTTATAAACAGCTGGGGGCCCAACCAAGCACACACATGGTTTCAAATGGTAAATCAGCTTGGGCCACCACTAGAAATGTTTGAAGCTAGGTAGGTAAGAAAAGGGGACCCCATAAAATCCCACACGCGGTTAGGCACGCTCAGTCTTAAAACCAATACCCCGAACTCGGATCCTAGGTGACTCGAATGGAACAAAGCGTCGGGGCGGGATAGCCTAGACCTCCCATCCTTCGTCGAATAGAGTCAACATTTATATTAATCATATCAACAACAATAATATAATAATGTGATATCCCAACCCAAAGAGTAACAGGGTAACATCGTACCATCCTAAGCATGCATACTAAGCAGGGGCTGAGCAACGAGCAACAGTAACATAGCAGTACATGGTTTGCTGGGAGGGGACATGGCTGTATCGGTTTGAAAGAGGCTGTAAAAATGTGGTAGGATCAAACATCGAACCTAACCTATAATAGCATGCAAACCGCTGGTTGAAATAGAATGGATCATAAGTAATGTATAGTCCTTGCCTGTTGATAAGTCGGATTCCGAAGGTGTAGTTGATCGCAAGCTCGCATCGTCTCCCAGAGGTACCCGCGGGAGCACACAAGAAGTAAACACTGGAAAGCAATCAACGGTGCACCACTATTACTATGGAGCAATACAAGATCAAAGAGACAGCACAAGGCACGGCAACGCGATACGGATCTATCGTCGAGAACGGTTACTAACAGTTTAAGTGGGGTATCGGTCACACACAACGAATACCGCACGTTTACGGTGGTTGAAGTTGCTTAGCTACAAGTGATCAACCAACGGTTATTAACATGGCATCTCACTCAAGCATGGCATAGCACACAAAAATTACTAGAGGTGAAGCATAAAATAAACTATCTATGCTAGTCAATTTAAGTGAGGCACAATCCTAAACATGGCATCACACTAAGTGTCGCACGATGATTAAAACATTTGGTACTGTTCTGCCCTAAACCATATTTTAGGTTGGTTAACAACAGAAAACAATAGCATAAACACAAAGTACACGAAAAACTAATCAAGTTACATATAAGGCACACTCCAAACGGAGTTACGGTTAAAAAGATATAAGCAAAACAAGTTTCGGGCACAAACTGCCAACATCACGAAGCACAGTTTAGAGCAATGCATAAACAGGATAAACAATGCAAACATGCTCACAAATGACTTGCAATTAAAGTAGACATGACATGGAAGGCATGGAAAAAAGAATCATGCAAAAAGGCATCATAGATCAAAAGATATTAAGCAAACAACATGGCATCGTAAAGTAACAGACTTCGAAAAAAACAGAGGTGGCTGTCAAAAACAGCAGCATAGCAACTTTGGAGCTAAATAACTATATGACCACTAATGCTAACATGAAGATTAAATAAATGTAATGAAAGTAGACATGATGATTAACAATATGCAATTGGAATCACTCAATTCCGATAAACGGTCGCGACACACTCGTCGACCGAAGTTGCAACAAAATAACAGTTTCAGCAACAACAGCACAATAACATCAGGATCACCACTTTGGAGCAAGATTTAAACATGATGAAGCAACCAATTATGGCATGTGAATGCATGAAACTGAAGTAGAAACAATGCTTAAAAGTATGCAAAAGGAATCAATGCAATAGGCCTCATGGATTTGTTACAATCATCATGCAAAGTTGCAACAAAATAATTACAGCAGCATACTAACAGGAAAAAGTAGCAGTTTAACGGCCTGATGCCCTGTTCAGCACACAATTACACAATCAAGATGAGCTCAAATGCAAATGCTCACAAAATATGAATCAAAGTACACGCAATTCTGAGCAACTTTCGTTTTGGGGGCACGTTCATCGGAGCTAAGGTTCAACGGGAAATAACGTCGCGAAAATGAATCAGCAGCAAAAGTTTTCTGACTTAGTGAAATTTTCAGCAGGGTTATACTAAAAAAAACAAAGGGCTTACCCCACTGGGCTCGGCCCAAGTGGCTTGCTGGGCTCGGATCTGGCCGGCTGTGGGCCGTGGAGGGCGAGTGGGCCATGGAGGCGCGGCTGGGCTGGCGGCCCACCTGGCTGCCCAAGCCAGCCCGCAGGGGCGCTGGAGGTCGCTCCCATTCCCGACGTGGGAAGCAGGCGGCGGCGGCTTGCCCGGTGGCGCGTCGGCCACCGGTGCTGGCGGCGGAGGAGGCTGGAGGCGAGGAGGTGCCGGGATCGGGCGGTGGCTCGCCGGATCCGCGCTAGGAGGCCGCCGGCAGGGAGCTCGTGCCGGCTCGGGCTCGACCTCGAGGCCATGGCAAGGCGGCGGCGCGCGGCCGTGGAGACCTGCGAGGAGAGAGCGGCGGTGAGGAGAGAGAGAGGGAAAGAAGGAGAGGGGAGGGAGAGGAAGGCCGCGGGAGGAGGGGAGCCGGCGGGGAGGCTCCGGCGGCCATGGCCTGCTGGCCGGAGGCGAGAGGCGGCGGGGAGGTGCCTCCACGGGCATGGCACGGGAGAGGAGAGAGAGGAGAGACGGTGGAGGCTAGACGCGATCCGGGCCGTCGGATCTCCGGATCTGACGGTCCAGAACTCATTGGGCAAAAATGCGAAATTGGGGGCATTGTTAGGGGGGTGGCTGCAAAATTTGGACTAGGGAAACCCTAGAAATGGGTGGGAGTGTGGTGGTCTTTATATGGCCCCGGTGGCTGGCAGTTTGCAAAAACATCTCCGGTTTATCTCTCGCGCGCGCGGTGCTCACGTTTCTGACCGCCGGGGGTCCGCAGTACCTCCGATTCGGGTAAAACTTCGAACTGCGCGATCAACGCGTCGAGCCGGAGGCATTCACCTCGCGCTGGAACCATTCCGGAAACACTTTCCGGCGCGCTATCAAAATAACCCATTTAATTATTAAACGGGGGTTTTGTTCCGTTGGCTTCGGCTGGTCTCGTGCGGTTTTCGCGACGGTGATCGGGTGAAACCCGGTGCCACAACGAGGTCGAGTGCCAGGGTGGCAAGGGTCGGTTTCCGTCCGATACGAGATAAGAGGGGAAAAATAATCGCCGATCGACAAATCGGGGATGCAAACACCGCAAAAAAATCAGACAATCAAACAATTCACACCGAAAACAAAATTTTAATTTTTGTGAAAACTGGGCTGTTACAAAGTGGCCCAATCCTTTTGAGCACAGGACAAGCCTTGCAACTGAACTTATAAAGACTAAAGTGTTCTTGAGGACACATGGAGAGGTAGTCACGTGCTTTCTCCATATTCCGTATCGATAACAAGTGTTGTGTTGATAAGTGTTGAGTGGGTGGATCTATGCTAGCACACCTTCTAGACTAAGATAAGTGCACTCTTATGATTATACATCTTGCAAGCATCCGCAAATACAAGATAGAAATTAAGGCAAAGCCTAACCACAGCAATAAGATCAAGGATCTATTACTCCCTTGTGCAAAAGAGTGCAAACTGGGGTTCAGGTTTCTGTCACTCCGGCAACCCACGGTAAGCATTCTTTATACACAATGTATTCCCCTAGGTCCTTAACAAGGCGAAATGTTGAGTGTTCGACTCACACAACACCACTAGGAAAATAACAACACAACTTAAATATCAATGTCAGAACCCAAGTTTAGGTAAGTGCTAGGGTTTGTTTGTGCTCTTTGCATCATGCAAAAATTCAAATGAAATTCAAAAATGGGGAAAAGAAAAGCCCTGAGAAATTAATTCAAATGGCCAAATAAAAATCTTTTTCCAAAAAATCATTTGAATATTTGGGAAATTCCTATAAATGATGGTGATCATTTTAAAAGTGGTTTGGGTTCTTTCCCACGCCCATGGAATATTCAAAAATTCAAAATGTTCCCTGGAAATTAAATTTGACCCCTATTTGATTTGAAATTCAAATATTATGAATTTCAAAAATGCTCAAATTCTACAAGTGACTGGCTACTGGTCACCTAGGAGTTATAAAAATATTTGGGCATTTTTATAAAATGCTCTGGTATTTATTTTTTAGAGCGAAACAAATAGAAGAATAAGGAAACATAAACAAAATCAGAAGAAAAAGGAAAAAGAGGAAGTGGCCCAACCCCCTGGCCACCTGGCCTAACTAACCGGGCCGGCCCAGCCCACTGGCCTCCCCTTGTCATCTTCCCCGCCCGGAGCCAGAGCAGGCAGCTCGCCGCTGTGGCGAGCATGCCCGCGGCTGCCGAGCCATCTAGGCCCTCCCCTTCCTCATCTCCTCGCCGTAGAGACCCCGTGCAGCCCCCCACTTTCTTTCCCCCCTCGCGCTAGCCTTTCTTCTTCCTCCCCGGCGAGAAATCGCGCGTTCTAGGAACCCTAGCAAAGCACGCCGCCGTAGAGCTCGTGGCCACCGTGCCCCTTTCGACGCCGCAAGTTGTCCAGGAGGTTCCCCGGCATCGTCTTCATCGTGTTGCGCTTCCAATTTGGATCGGGAGCCAACGACGACGACGTTCTCTTCATCGAGCTGCCGCCGGGCAAAGCGGACGCCGGCAAGCGATTCTCCTCCGTCCAGCCAGCCTCCAGCCTCCCCGTCGGCTCCATTAGCACCAGGGTGAGCTCCCCGTTCGCCCCAGATCCTCCGCACATCTCGCCGTGAACCGTAGCGTAGCCCCGCCCGCTCCAGTGCTCCGGCCTCCGCACTTGTCGACGCCGACGTGGCCCCCGTGCCCCTGGAGACCCCCTGATGGCTTCAACATATGCGGGAGCACTCGGGCTTTGTTTTTCTAGTCCTCCCGTGCCCTCCCGTGGCCGTTTGGTCATTCCGGCGACCCCTCCGCCGTGCCAGAGGTCGCCGGTGGCGACATCCCGGCGAGCCCAGCTTAATTAGCCCTAAGCTACTCACTAACCCCCCTCCAGTGTCATAGACAGGTGGGCCCTAGCCGCTAACTAACCCCCTGTTAGTTTTAATTAACAGGGATTAACCTCACTGACACTGACCAGTGGGTCCCCCAGGACAGAGCCCCTGTGACATCAGCATTGCATCATGCTGATGCAATAAACCTTTTTCCAGAAATTAAAAGAATTAAAAGAAAACCAGAATAATCCAGAAAATGCAGAAAATTAGCTAAACTTTGAAAAATCATAGAAAATTCATTTTAACTCCAAATTAAACATATAATATATGAAAAATTATCAGAAAATGCAAGGATTATGAATATGCAATTTTTTTTTATGTTTGACCATTTTAAAATGGGTGAACAGTAGCAAAAATGCATATGGCATAGTTTGAATTTGAATTTGGAGTTTGAATTTGCATTTCAAATGCAATATACTTCAATTAAGATGAATATGCTACAAACCAGTACCTTTCACATCATGGACAACCTTATCATGTGTATGTGCATTTTTATTTCCGAAGTTGTCCCCCCTTGTTGATGATTGCCTTCGATGACAGACGTTCCGAGACGGTGATCACCCCCGAAGAAGAAGATCACCGTTAAGACCCGTGTATCGTTAGCAAGGCAAGCAAAACCCCATTGATCATGTCTATAAAATCCTACTTCCCTCTCAGTCTCGCTTATGCATGTTTAGGAGATCACCGAGACACGTTATTTCGCATAGTTGAACCCATTCCGATGCATGACCTATCATTTTGTCACCGCATTAAGCAAACCACAATCCTAGCAGATTTAGGAGTTCAATGATGAGAATGTGGCCCCTGCAACTGTTACTTCTTATAGCTTCTTAGTGATACAATGAGGATGTTATGATTGTGAGTCGGGATGGAATGAACACAGTGATGCTGATGATAACGTGTTGGTGAATCCACCCTGAACAAAGGTGAACGATGAGAGGCTGTGTAGGAGTACACGGTGGGTTGTCTCGTTGAACACTGCCCTAGGCCCCGAGTTCCTGTTTTGTGATCCAAGACAAAGAGTACGACCACATGTAGGGTTTTATGGGAGCCCCGTTTGGCCTCTTTACGTACCCGATCCGGTCCAGGAGTCACACTAGATTCGGGCTTTCCATTTGACCTAACTATAGATATGTGGGTGGACCTGTGAGGCAGTGAAACCATCTGTCAAAGGTGGCGTCTCGGTCCCTTGCATTATCTGAGTCCGTTTCGTGGAACCGGCCGGACTCTCGAGCGGTGACAAACTCAGGTAGTCGAGTCCTGGATTAGAGAAGGTGATGTGAGGGTAGTGCCTTGGTTTCATCCACGTCCGACACCCGCTTGAAGGGTAACAAGAACGAGGCGATAAGTGATGACACGCGTGTGAAGATGTACACCTTTGCAGGGTTAATGAACTATTCGAATAGCCGTGTCTGCGGTTATGGACTACTTGGAGACCTTTACTTGATCATAGACAACTTGAATAGATACTTATAAAACTCGCAAGATAAGCGTGAGTGCTATGGCATGCTTCCTCGTGGGGAAGTCGAGCAAGTAACCATAGTGGTGTATTGGTTGGAGACTTGGTAGTGGACTCGTGTACGCTTCTTACCTCAAGTCTGATACTCGTAGCACAGGACTAGCCAAGTCAAAGCTGGCACTTCTGCATGTTGAACCCCACCTCCTTTACCTTGAAACTTGAGCATGAGTAGTATAGATCTGATGTAAGTCTTCCTGAGTACGACTTTGTGCTCACGTTTGCTTATTCTATAATTCCAGACAACACTCTGGTCCCTCGTGGAAGGGCATGTATGTTGAACAAGGCTTCTCTAAGCCATTTGTTAAACTTGTCTGTACTCAGACCTAATTTGCTTCCGTTGTATGATGTAATGTTGATCACAGACATGTGATCTTTGTATTCTCTATGTGTAATTCAATAAAGAAGTACTTTGTAGAGTTATGTGATGATACCTGCTGTTCATACTAGGCATGTGTGCTGCGTGTATGTTTATAACATGCATGTCTTAGTATGGGTTTTCGAGACCTTAGTTGTGATCTGGCTGGCGGTCTTTTATACACCAAGTGGTCCTTAGATGTGTGCAGCTTGGGGCATCGCGATGCGATTGCTCGTGACTCTGTCACGTGCACACTTTGTTGTATGATCGAGCCCGCCCTAGACCCCGACTAAGTGATCGGACTGGAGTAAGTCTATGTAAGAGTTAGGATTCAATCGATAACATGGTTGAGGCGACTTGTCTATGAGTATGGGATTCACCACCCATAAGCATTTAGACTTGTGAGCGGACGATGAGGACCCATTTCAGTTGATCATCCGGCCTGGATGGGATGCCCCTCACGTTCGATGCTTTCCGAGAGTGTTCTGGGCTTGGCCTTGTCTGCTTAGACAAGTGGGTACGCCTCTCGGCTCTCCATGTGATTGCATCGTGACTGGAATTACATACGCTAACCCTGGGTCCCGAAAGACTTGGTATCAGAGCAGGACTGTCTGTAGGCTTATTCAACCCTTGGTCGCAGTCGAGTCTAGCATTCTATAGTTATATATTTACTCTGGGTATAAGGGAACAACGTAAGGCTTCTTTTTCTCCTTATCCTCATCGATCTAAGTTCTGAGTCACCCTTATCTTTTCTACGGGATGATAGGACTAGGCTCATCTATGTCTTACTAGAACATCTCGCTAAGTGCTTCCTTTTAGCCGTAGGATTGTTGTGGTCGTCCAGAGTCTCCGTGTTTTGAGTTCCTTGAGGAAGTTTTGTCCAATCTCCTCGAGGTTGTCGTGTTTTCCATCCCGGTGTAGCCGTTATGCTGCCCGATTTATCCCGTGTTCCTATGAATCATTGCCTTCGCATTATAATCTTTTCCGTCTTAATCATGTCCTCTTATCTTTGATTCCATCGTACAACCTGTTCTGATTATTGATTTTTATCACACAGGATGTCAGGTGGAACTCGTAGTGCTGTTCGTCGCAATCGAGACCGTGTTCGGAATCTAAATGAGGATGCACCTCCACCATCGCCTTCTGCGGCGGAAATCATGATGGAAGATGAGAAGAATCGACATGATCAAACACGCCTTTTGGAGCTCATCGAGCAGAATACCTCACGTCATTGCAATGTGGTTGTGAGCATTCAGGAATTCATCCTCCTCAAGCCACCGGTATTCCGATGTTCTTCTGAGCCCCTTGAAGCTGATGATTGGCTCCGTTCCATCTAGTGTAAGCTTGACACGGCACATGTTGCTCCCAATGATCGATTTATATTCGCGGCATACTTTCTGGAAGGTGCTGCTGCTAAATGGTGGGAGAACTATGTTGCGATGCAGCCTGATGGTCACCTAGTGACTTGGCAGGAGTTCCGTGATGCCTTTCAAGGGTACCACCTTCTGGATGAGTTAATGGAGCGCAAGAAGGAAGAGTTCTGCAATTTGACTCGAGGAGAGATGTCCATTCATGAGTATGTGAGAGAGTTCAACCGTCTTGCTCGTTATGCCCAAGATGAGATCACCACCGATGCCAGAAAGCAGGCAAGGTTCCATAAGGTACTTAGCCCTATCCTTCGCCATGATCTCAACCTCCTTGAATTTGCCACCTTTGAGGATTTAGTCAACAGAT